>CM070624.1:1481278-2703778 GCA_036346255.1 Ampelocalamus luodianensis | reverse complement strand
CTGAGGATCCCATTTCGGGTCCGGGTCTTGCACTAACCTTGTGTACAGAGCGGTTTATGATTGGTGCACGGGATGAGGACCCAATAGTCTTACTGTTTGTTGTTTCTTTCGAAAGACAATTACGCAACGATGAAGTGGTTCTTCTTTAGAACCGAGTGGTTCAAGTTTGAAACACAACAAGTGGTTGTGAATTAGTTATTTTGAATATGAGGTGTGGAAGCAAATTTGATCGTGTATTTAGTCGATCAAAGTATTGCAGGCATAAGTTTGACGAGGTTGCTGAAGTATCGTTCTTTGCTCCTGAAGGCAGGTTTAGAGACCAAGGAAGTCGGAAAAAAGAGCTTTCGAAAAGCACCTTTGTGAGCGAGTAAATCGAACTGAAACTTGTTGATAGTGCGCACTTAATTGAGATTGCACTGGACTACCTGTAATGATACGGATGATAGGAGATAGAAGTTGTGACACGAGGAGTAGCGCAACTGTTGGACAAAACTAACGAATACGTTAATGGGTTGCAACAAACACCCTCTTATGACAACTAGCCTGATTCCACGCAGACACATTATTTCAAGCTCTAATGTTATTACGCACTAATTAGATCTTGGATACAAATTAAGCTGGAGTTACAAAATTTGAGATTGGGCTTAGCCGGCCCGTTCTCTTCTGGCTCTTGGCTCTTTCTATTGGAGTGATCACGGCCATTCCGTAATCCCGTGAAGCTGATAGGTAGTCATTGGGCTCCATCCGAACGGCCAGGGTAACGCGTTGGGCCAGCCGATTGGACTGCGAGAAGCGCTGCTGGGTTGTTACCACAGCTGAGTGTCGGCTCCCCTCCAGTCATCGGCAGCACTAAAGCTGTCCCAAAGTATACATGCAGGAGCTAACAACAGGTTCCGGCTTGTCGGGCCACCGCGAGTAGTCGCGGGCCTTCACCGGGTACGAGAAGTAGGTCACGATCTCCCGCCAGTCCTGCACCGCCTCCCCCTGCGCGTTACATCACAATTAATTTTGGGTCGATTACAACGTACAAGTCCAGTGTATTTTGCTGTTAGCTTGCTATCCATCGGCCACGATAGATTGCCAGATGTGCTTAACAATGCTTCGTTAAAAAAAAACTCGGTGTCAATTGCGAGTTGCACTGATGACACTGCCAATCTGAATAGCGCAAATTGCTGGTCCCAACCGTCAAATATATTCGGATAAGTTTGTGACGTTTTCGGTAGCAACGTGAATAGAGTGATAAACCTATCGAGGCATTGACTGAAATAGTAGCCAACTACATATGCACTACTAATAAGTTGTCACTACTCATGTATAGGGTAATAAACCCATTCCCTCGTAAAAAAGGGGGCAAACCCCATCGAGCCATTGACTGAAAATAGCCAAACTATACATGTGTAGTACTAGTAAGGCCCTGTGCAATGTGCTAGCACATTAAAGCGAGCGAAGACGAGGGGGTGACAAGAAGAATATTCCTGGTACTAGTGCAAGTAGTAGATGTACCTGGTGCTAACTCAAAAAAAATATTATAAGCCCACTTGTAAGTGAAATGAGAGGACAAGAGAGATTGTGCGGTAGGAGAAAAAAGATGTGATATTTTATTTAGTTGCAGGTCTGTGTTGGAGAGAGAATGAGATGTTAAACACTATAGGAGAAAGATAAATCTAGCATAATGTGATGTGACAGTGAAATGATGAATCTGACACAATATTGTACATGGCCTAAGCTGTCGTTATCCATGTACAGGGTAATAAACCCATCGAGGCATTGACTATTAAACCTACTTTCTTACGATTACGAAGTATTACTTCTGTAAATAAAGTGAGCAGAGGGAATAGATGCTAATGCACCATAGCCATTAGATGGTCAGATATATCCGGTAATTATCTTGCCACGTGCGCTTTGATTTGGTCTACATCTTCCCCTATGTTGGTGCCACTCCTCCTTACGTATAATCACAGAGTTTTTCATCGATCTTAGAACAAACCTCTTCCTCTTTACGTGATCTACTCGCGCGACGTCGACGGGCATCGCAAGTTCTGAACCCAATTTTGCATCAAGAGATTAATTGACCCATTACACATGCATGCGTACGTACGTGCACGAAGGAACGAGCGTACCTGGAGGTGGCTGGAGACGATGAAGCCGCCCTTCTTGCCGCCGGACATGTCGAACCGGAGCTTCTCCTCCGGCGGCAACGCGAAGAACTCTTGCGCCAGCCTCGTCATGTCGGCGACCAGCGCGGCGTCCACGCCGTGGTCGACCACCTGGAAGATGCCCCAGCCCTCGCACGCCGCGGCCACGCGCGAGCGGATCTCCGTCCGCCGCGCGCCGTCGATCCCCTCGAGCGAGATCACCGGCACCTCGTCGCTGAAGTGGTTGTACGCCACCTTGGGCCGCTCGTCCTCGTCGCGCACGAACGACGGCCGCAGCGTCGCCTCGCCCGACGCCGCCGTCGGGAGGAACGTGGTGCTACTGACCGGCGCCATTCGTATGTGCGCGTCGTCTCAGCTCGCTTCGATCTTTCGTGCAAGGCTCGTTTTAGCTGTGGGTTCTCGGACTCGTGCGCATATATAGAGCGTGAGTGCGTGAGTTTGGAAGTCGAGCAGAAGACGCCACCTGCAGCCAGTAGTACACTAGCAACTAGCAAGTCGCAACTAACCCTCCATGCGGCTCATGCATATCTACTGCATGGCTAGGCGAAGTCTCCGACTCGTGTTAGGTGCGCAACTACCCTGCCGCATCGAGCCAAACTAGGGATACGCTGATTAACGGGAAAAAATATATTGGATCCAGTTCAGAGTAAGCTAATTGGTGACTGCTTGTTGACATGTTCTCGCTACATCACACACACTTACTCTCGCTGTTTTAATATTGATCTTATAAAATGAATATTGGTGACTCTTCGATCGAGACTATACAAGAGAAACACGGGGAATTTTTAGACAGGTTTAAGTCTTCTACGGAAAGAATAACAACTCTACTCACGTGTTCTGCTTATTAACAGTGTTTACAATAAGAAAGAAGTCACTGAAACTAAGACTAATGAATTATGTCTGTATCGTCCTTTTCATTTGCCCACCGGCTTTGCCCTTTATATAGCTTATGAAGAGATGACCGTTATTAAATGACAGGAGGCGTCTTAACGGTTAATGGATTGCACACGTTGGTGGCGGTTACTGTCAGTTGGACATTCCCTCGCATGTTCGCCGTGCAGTTACGCCAGAGACAAAAAAAACTTACGTGCAGTTATGTAAGAGACAAACAACATGTACATAACTACCACGTGTTAATGAGCGCAGTTGATTGGGTCCATATATCTGTAGGTTTTATTATTTATAGAGTGATCATAGTTGATCTGATTATAAAAAGTCTTACGGTCATAAAGTGATCGTAATAAATCTTACGATCATAAGATAGTCGTAGAAGAGCTTAAGACCATAAGGTGATCGTATAAGAACTTCCGACCATTAGGTAATTGTAATATTTCCTTATCATTGTAAGTTAATGATAAGATGTACCTCTAATGGTGGTATAGAGACATTATTATTTATAGTAAATATTACAGATACATAGTTTAATTAATTGAGGATTATTACAGTCTGATCGCGAACATACGGTGACATGGGAGCATGTCCTTTTTTACGAGCAAGATACGGGTTAAGCGGCTTGTTTGGAGAATACATACTTAACAAAAATAAAGCAGTACTAGCGCTTATCAAAAGTGTCCGAGACTACCTTTACTATGTATCGAGAGATTGATTAGACTTTTACTGGACTGTCTTGATATTTGTGTCTCCGCACTCTGACGAAAGATTTTTATAGCACCTGTTCATGGCAACTTGCCCCGATTTTTTCGGGCTTGGGCGGGGCCGGTCCTAAAGTCAGACCGGGCTCGGGCCCATTTTCCAGCCTGCAAACCCGGCCCAAAGCCTGATTACATTATACAAATGATTAAAATTTTATTTTTATTCAGAAAAATAATTAAAAATAATAGTTTATTCAAAAAATAAGAAAACAAAGGAAGTCGGGTTTTTTGGGCTTCGGATCAGACCTCGGGTTTGCACTATATCAGGCTAGGCAGGTCTACCAATCCAAGACCATACTTTTTTAGCCGGATGTTTGAAGAGGTCTACACGCAATGCACGTCCATACTGTACAGTGCGTCGCAGATGAGTTATATAATCGATTGAAAACAATCAAAATCCTGATTAGCTAATTGAAAAAAAAAATGTTCGGACTGATTGCCTTTCGAGACAGAGGTCGGTTGTGGCCCCACGTCGGACTGTCGCTTGTCAGCGGTCAAGATCGATCCTCGCTATTAATAGTAAGCAGCAGCAGCGTTCGATCGGAAGGGAGCCATCGCACGGCGTTCGCGCTGCCTCGGGGAGAGCGACGCGTCGCGTTCGATGCGGCGCGGTTCGCGCGCGCGAGCTCTTGCCCCACCGCGCTTGCCTGACGCTTCGCCCGCACGTCGCGTCGCGTGGGGCAGCGGTTTGGTGCGCGCGCCGGTGCTTGAACGGTTGGTCGTAGGTTGCTGCGTCTGCGTGGCGCGTCCGCACGTTCCCCGCATCGTTTCGAGGTGGTCGGCCTCGCGTGTTCCACCAACCAGTCGTAACAGAACCCGCCAGTCTCACTCGGCCATGGAAAATGTAATCACTCGAATACTGTGAGCTGCTGTCACGGTCTCACTTCTCGGTCTCTCTCTCTCTCTCTCGAACGGTCCGCAAAAAGAAAGGAAAAAAGACTCTCAAACGGAGATCCAGCTCATGCAACTCCACCCCACAAGCCAAAATATGAAGTCGAACATCCAAGATTCGACAGCAATCAAAAAGAAAATTGAAATTGGATCAACACCGCTATAGAAGCTGGAACGATCTCACCAAAATTTCTAGTACATACGGCAACCATTGAAACATACTGTATTGCTCGGCACAGCTGCAGCTATATATTGCCATAAATTTGAAGTGCCGTACAAATGAAATGGTACAACACAAGAGAACCAAATCCTTTTGGTGCTTCTTGTGATAACTTTGACACAGTATCTTCCACGGGACGAAATTTCGTTCCCAGAAGCAATGGACACTTTCCGCCGCCGGTAATAACACCAAACCGGTTAAATTGGCAACCATGCCATAGCTGGATAACAAATTCCAACCATATAAAATTTCTTGCAGTGCTTTTCTGAAATGACGACAAGGAATTAAATATCATGTATCTTTGGCTGAGATTCTAGTGCTATATGGTCTAAGTGATTCATACTTCCAAACAAGCAGTATCTAAAACGTTCTGTAAAAAGCATGCCTTGGCAGATGGATCGGTCAAAAACTGACCCAAAACTGCAATTGTTGCGGTACTACTCCTGATTTTCTCTATTCCCCTTGCTATCATACAAATGTGGTTGGCTTCTACAACAACTATGGCTCCACAATGCGAAACAGAATAAACTGCTTCAGCTATCTGCCTTGTCATCCTTTCTTGAACTTGAAGCTTGCATCCATAGAAATGAACCAAGGCCTGAAAGTGAGATCGATCGATCCCTTCACCATTTCCATTATCAAAGTAACCAATGTGCACTACTCCATAGAATGGCAGAAGATGGTGCTCGCACTGGGCACAGAATGGCAAATGCAGCTCAGAACGGATTGCTCGATGATCAGTAGCATCTCCACCTGGTCTCTCGTATACACTTACGTTATCAAGTGTAAAGCCATTCAGCTTCACATCTAGATTAGATGCTCTGAACTTCATCAGCCACTGCACGTAACGCTGAGGAGTGCCTACAAGTTCTTTCCTTAGGGGGTCCTCTCCAAGGGATAGGAGCATTGAACTAACAGCAGAAACCATATTAGAGGGAGCGGATACAGATTTAGGTGAAATTGCACCGTTGGTTGTGATCCTCTTGCAGTGCCCATTGCAGAGTGGAACCTCATGAGGCCTTAAGGGGCACCAAGATAGAGAGGCAGTATGGCTGTCCCTGTCCATCTCCATGTCTATGCCCTTAAGCTTAAGAAGTGCCACGAAGTCATTCCAAAAGAGCTGTTCTCACCCTCAAAAACTCCAGAGCGAGATGAACACGAAGCTCTAATCCAACCTTGCAAAGTCTTGCATTTCAAATTTTCTGGCAAAGGTATGTGCCAGCACTCCAGAGCAACAGCCACACCAGCAGGTTGTATGCTAGCATGCAATGCACTGCAAACTTCATTAGCTAGTCTTTGAGGGTTCTGCAACCTCTTGGCAAAGACATCAGCTACTCTAGAAAGCTTGCTTAACCCAACCACCCTTCCACCGGAGGGCACATACCCGACATGGCATTGTATGCTGAATGGAAGCAAGCATGACTCACAGTACGAAAAAAGATCAATATCACGAACAACAACTTGCCCTCCAGTTCCTCCAGCAGAACCAGTCCTTTTGTCAACACCAACCTCTGCAAAAAGAGCACCCTGCACAATGTCTTTTACTTTCTGCCTGTAACCTGCAATAGTAGTTTTACTTTTAGCTATATGTCAAATAAGGCTCAAGAAGCAAGTGTGTTACAGTTTAAAAGAAAAAAATTAAGACTAAGAGTATGAGCCTCAAACATCATCACTGGAAAGAACAGGCAGTGCACAATAAAGGAAAGTGTATCTATCCCCTTAGATGTCGCTACTCATGGTGCAAACAGTTCCTTGCTTTGCATAAAATACCATGACAAGCTCTTCTACATATGACTTGCATGAGAAGACTATCCATAACTTTACCTGAATCTGTTTCAAGAGTAAAACCAGCTCATGGTGGGACAACACAGCACATGCTCAACATTGTCATCTTCAGATAAAATTAGCATAAAATTGTTCAATACAACACTGGCATGCCAATGCCTAACATGTGAAGAAGTGTAACACACAGAAGAAAGAATTATTGCACAAACAAGAAACTAGATTCATCAGCTCCAAAGCAATGCTGACAATTAGTAAATAACATCTGGGTGATTAAATTGTATAACTCCATTCAATCGATTAAATTCTATAATACCAAAATCCACAGCATCATAGTAGGCGCTACAGCAGAAGTGTAAATTAAAAGTTCAAACCTGTTGCATTTTCAACTATGCACAACTCAATAGCTCACTAGCCCTACCCTTGGCTTGAGAGTACTTTTTTTTGTGGGTTGACACAGTTAGAATTAAATTTTAAAAAGTAGTGTTTCTTTGTAAAGAAATAATAGTAATATAAACAGCAATGCCGAAAGATGTACCATGGCTGACAATGGTCGGTAAGGCGGTAACAATATAATACTAATATAGAACAACAGAAATCCACTTTGTCATCACAAGTACAAGGTTTCGTGTTTCTGATGGAAGAAGAGCATAACATAAAAGAGCAAAACAGGGTTTTCGATGTCCAATTGAAGCTGTTCAAAAGCCATAATGAACAAAGATTTTCTTTAAAATACTTTAACAGTATCACTCACTCTTTCATCCGTAGCCAGGACAGTCCAAGAAACCAAATAGAACTTAGTTTTCAATCGCTCATGGACTTTATCTGTATTACAGAACACTCATTGACTGAATTTTATTGATCTTCTTGCCATTTTTCAGCTAGCATACATTGGCCAAGCAATGTTGAAAACAGTCAAAGTTTTTTGAGAGTTTGATAAGTATCGGAATATAGCCATAGGATAAAAGAAATATCATGGTGTTGATTAATTCCAAAATTCTCCAACGACTCATAAATTGGTAAATTCATAATAAACCGTGAAGTTGTGTAAGGTACAATGACTAAAGAAAAGATAGATTCATTTGAAATTGAATGAACAGTAGTGCCCGGCAGATTTATACACCAAGTGTTTGAAGAATACGATAACTGCCAGCTGGTCACAAAAAGACACTTTTGATACTGTGTTAACTAGGAAATAATTCAAGCAAACTGAACATATAGTTGTAAGTTAATCATTGGTAGGAGGACTTTGTGCGAGAAGCGCAGCTGCAATGAGTAGTAGAAGAAAATGACCTTGTAAGTAGAAGAGCTGGTGGCTGAAGCTTAGCTGAGATTTAGTATATATAGCGAAGCAGTCTGGGTCAACGACTATTTAGTAGCGTATAAGACAAACCCGCAAACCATTATCCTAAAACTTAATTAGACAAATTCCTGTGTTGCATCTTCTGAGACAAAGCGGGCTCATAACTATACGACAACCATAGCGGTCAAATACAGAATTTCCCAGTGTTGCAGCCTGAGACAAAGTGGACTCAAAACCAAAAGATAATCATAACCCTCTATGGGCCTATTGCAAATTTGCAATACAGCTGTCACAATCTCGCACTGGCAAGACACATCACAGGTTCATCGTAGTCAACTCCATCCAAGTCCTCTTTGCACAGTCCTGCTGCGTGCTTTGGCCTGGCCTGTTAGGCTGTCAATTGCCCAAACCAAAAGCACATGGTCAACAGCCTAACAACACTATATTGCAGTAATGATCACGACTGACGAGCAAACCATTCGCACCAAACTACCCTCTAAACCCTCCGTCAAGTAAGGTGGTCAGACTTACGAAATGGAATTTTCGGGGAATGATTCCCGGACAATCCCGACCCCTCGTTCTGAGATCCAAACAACACCATACGTATTCAAATGTCACACGGCGTCCTTTTTGTTTTACCAGGTTTGGTGCTGGACAAAGCTCTAGTCTCTAGGTACCGCGGCGCGCAGCTGACAGATCACAGATCGAAAACGATGCCACGTTTGTTTCCACAGAACGCGCAACCAGGAACGATTACGAACGGATCCACGAGCTCTGGATACGGGAGAGGATTCGCTATCATACCTCGGGTGCCGTCGCGGAAGGCCTTGGCGACGCGCTTGGGCGTCCTGCGCAGCCCCTCGCGGCGGTCGTCCTCGCCGAGCCCCAGTAGCAGCGCGCGCACCGCCGGCTCCATGGCGTCGGCCGGCGCCTCCAGCTCGACGAGACCATCATCCTCATCGCACTCGCACGCGGCGGCCACGGCGGCGAGGTGTGCCTCCTCGAGCGCTCCCATGGCGGTGTCTGCCCACGAGCTATTATTAGGCGGCGGCCGCAGAAGATAGTAAAGAGGAGAAAGATAAAAATAAATAAAAACTTGGGGCTAAGAAGAAATATAAAAAAAAGTGGGATGGAGAGGTGGAGATGGGATGGGGAGTGGATGGCCACCGCGCGCCTCGGGACGTGCCATGGGTGGATGGGCGCCGCCTCCTTTCAGCGCCTCCGGAATTTTGGAATTGGTGCGGACTTGCCGTCTCCTTTGCCCAAAAACGGGAAGCGACGAGGGGATATATAGGGGGAGGTGGGCCTTCGGATAAAGGTATCGGGCCCGCGCTACGGCGTCACGCCATATGTTCGGAAGTGGGCATTGGGGCCGGGTGTCAGCGATCAAGGCGGGGGCCCGGCTCGGAGTAAAAAAGTGCGGCTTGGTCGCCGTCTGGTGCTCCGGATGTGGGTTGGTCGCCGTCTCGTGCTCCAATGGGGTGGTCCGGTGGCGGAGTGTTGCTTTCCGGTGGTAGGTGCTGCGGTGGACGAGACCGGGTGGTAGTCGACCGTAGGGGATGGTTGGATCTAAGGCTGCTCCGTTCGATGGGTGGTTTCTTTTGGTTCTTATCAGAGAAGGTATTTAGATCTGGCTTACCGATCGTTGTATCCAGAGTGTTGTATCTTATCCTTTGATATAAATGTCTTTACCACTATTTCTACCTAGGATCTTTGTGTATGAGTGGTATCTAAATAAGATACTAAGTTGCTCTCTCTCTTCCTTAATTACAGTGTCACATCAGATTTTTGCTTATGTAAAGTCTTAAGATACTTGTCAAGGTGGAGCATTGGGAGTAACCTAAGAATCTATGGCTAAGATCACCGAGGAGAGAGAAGGAAAGTCATGTCGACGGCCCAGATCCACTGCTGCAGCATTAATCTGGTGCGTTGGCAGGTTGGGCTTTGTTGAATTTTGTGGATGATCAAGGGATAATGGGATATATTATATGCACACACTTCAAAGAAAGATAATCAAATGGAAAAGATAAGTTGCAAACCACCTCTTAGTGTGGTAGTGGGTTTGTAGTGTCGACTCCACACACTAGAGGTCAAATTCTGATGCCCACAATTACGCGCCCGTGAATGTGTTTCAATAGGAATTTTGTGAGGTCCACGTATTTATCCCCCACTTTTGTCTATTTAGGCATGTGCGGCGTGCGTGCGTGTGTGTCTTTCTTGTAATCGAAATTTTTTTTTAGAAAAGATCGGTGTATTATTCATTTTACCAAAGTTTTTGTTAGCGGAACATTTCAGTTTGAGTATACAGGGCCATCCTTCTGAAATTTGGTTATGGTTCCTTTGATTTGTTTACTATATCTTTAGTTAGTTGCGCATTTTTGATTACCTTGCAAATACAAAGAGAAATTAGCTTGAAAACACTACAAATATCACAAAATAAAAAATAACATATAAAATGAGGTTGGCAAGTGGGGCTCAAGGTTAATTATCTTATCTTATCTTAAATAATAAAATAAGGAGATTACCCCTGCGCAACGGGATGATGGTCCCACTCCATGCACACACAAAAAAACAACTAACCCCCGCTGCTTCGCACAGCCTCGCCCCACCCTTACCGCATATTAGGGACATTCACACTCCTACCGCCGCATCTGCTTCTCGCGCACAAACTAAGCCGACGAGATGGAGGTGAGTGACCTCGTTGTTGCATCGATTTGCATAGGCGTGGCTTGAGCCCATACCTCGCTTCCACTCCGTGGCTCAAGCCCCGACCTTGCTTCAGTTCCACATCTCCGGTCGACCACCACTGTCGCCATTGACGCGTGGAGGCGGCAATGGGTCCGGTGAAGAGGACGATAGGGACGGGAGGCGGAGGCTCGTCGCGTCGATCCGTGTCGGCGGTGGCTCAAGCCCCAACCTCGCTTCCGCTCCGCATCTCCGGTCAGCCACCACCATCGTTGTCGACGCGCGAAGGCACCAGCGGGGATGGGAGACAACGGTGGCAAGTCTGGTGGAGAGGACGGCGGGGGAGGGAGGCGAGGGACACAAGAGTGAAGAGGGCCATGACGGAGGGAGGGGCGGAGGCGAACATGATATGTTTCGTGGCAACGCACGGACGCTCTACTAGTCAATGATACATTGGTGTATTTTCCTAATGTCGAATGGCCTTCCATTTCACAGATAAAACTAATGTGATCTTTGGAATGCTATTGACTAATTTGTCCAAAATAAAACATAGAGGTTATGGTACACAATTTCCGGTTACTTGATAGGGTAGCATGGCAAGACATGGATAAAATGTTCTCCTTGTTGTTCTAGAGATAGAAGTCTTTCAGTAGATAGCTAGGCGTACAGCGATGACACACCTGCAACGATGGAGGTGACTCAGGTGAGAAGTCAGGGTCGGCGTAGGGGGTAAGGTGCTCGAAGTCGAAGGACAATAGAGGAGGCGATGGGAGTACAGTGATGTTAGCGAAGGCGTGCTCAATTGGGAATTAAAATGTGAGTACAGATAGGTACTACTCGGTAGCAAGGATAACAACCTAATTAATGGTGTGATTAGGACAACTAAATGATTAATACATAAATCGAAGGGACATAGGAAATCAAGATAGTAAAACTGACGTGGGTCGCGTGATTCAAAAATGGATGGAAAATGCCCCCCCCCCCTAAATCCTTCATGGTGACATGATTATTAGTCGGATTAGTAGGTAATTGTTTTGAGAGGAATTAGTAGGTAATGAAACAAATATTGGCCATTCGATGTAGACGATTCAAGGGTCATGGTTGTTTTGTGTACACAAACATAGGTGGATATATTAAAAGAAAAACTCTTTGTTTTTTATACTAGTATAGAAAAGCATGGACTTAATTACCAACTTTGAAGTCAAAACTCAATAGGTGTTTGAAGTATAGTTGTCAATTTCATTCCGGAGGCCGGATTTTAATATAATAATATTTATTTATTTATAAATATATATGTAATTATATGCATAGATAATTTCATTTAGAATCTCACTTTAAATACATAACCATCGAATAAAAATGACATATAGTTCAATGACTTCGTAATTACAAAGGTCGTATGTAGTTAAATAATACCATATGAGTTCATAACTTCATACATTGCTAGTCTAGCGTAATTTCACTTATCGAAGGAGTAGTATTGGACTGGACATTCCAAGCTGATTCAAATGAGTAGTCACTTCAATTTTGCCCGATACCGAGATAGCTGGAATGGCCGGATTGGATCGAAATGACCGGTATTAACCAGTACTGGGGCCGATACGGGATTGAGACTACGGTGCGCCAATTTGGGTGTTGGTATGGTATGTTCCGGCTATTCCGATCGGTACCGTAATGGAATCGATAAACATACTTTGAAGTCTTGTGGTGGAAGAGTGCACAACTAATGCTTAACAACCTTAGTTCTGGACCATGCCATCAATTTCGATTTATGCAACACGCTAAGCGCATCTTCTTTCGTCGATTACATGCAAACCCTGTAAATGAATATAGGGCTATTGATGAGATAATTTCATCAACCCCCAAAAAAAGAAGCTAAGGCGAGCATGTCCTCTGATATAAGTTTATCCAATCCAATGCGACCAGATATCAAACAAGACATATCAAGTTAATTGAATGCATCATGGCTATGTAATTCTCAAGAGTGTTGATCATTATAAGCAACCCATGAGCACCCATCTTCCATACATTTTGCTATAAACATTTTTTTTTGTCAACTGGCGGATAATGTAACGTTAGAGTTGAAACTAACTTTGAACTATATAAAGTACTTGTGCTATAGACACTAGACAGGTTCCAAAATGTAGAAAATAGATCATAAGCATTATGGAGTCAGAGTCTACGTGAGGACGAAGTCCACAACGCCAATGTACTATAGTGCTTGATCCGATGCACCAAATCTACGTTTCGCTATACTGTTCGGTTACCAAAATACCGTTCTCGCCTGCTGGCCTCGGATTTCAACATTCTATCATTACCGATTTATCATCCAGCCTACCGTTCTCTATACCGTTCGGGATATCTCCCGCCTGGAGGAAAATGCAAGAAGAAAGATGTAAATAGGTGCTTCTCGATCTATTGTGGTGTGATAAGCTTCCTACTCCTTCTCACCTCTCCTCTCTCGATCCTATTGTTCTGCGATGCAACAATGGATGTTGAGAGTATGATTACGAGGTGGGATTTCGGCATATGCCGATGATGTGTATTGAGGAGATGGTTAGGATTGGGGCTATCAGGGGTTCGTTTTGGTAAACAAAACTAAGAATAGCATGGGGAGAAATGGTGGTTTACCATTGGAATGGGGTTTGATCGTGGCGTAGTGTGTTGGTGTTGATGGTCGTGGTCGGGGGCTCCCCAGGATTAGGATCTAAGCAAAGGGAGAGATAGCAAGTGAGTACTAGTGTACTCGGCAAGTATTAATATCAAAAATGCCTTTGTATGACACCTCTGTTCATTATCACAATTTATAATCAACACTTTGGAAAATAAACCAACTCATTCAAATCTCGCACGCCTTTTTGGTTTACTAACTTGATCCCGAGGTTTTGCGAACGATGATCAGGGACAAGGAGTGGTTTAACGTTTGACGGCACATGGACAAGGTGGCAAGGAGGGTCGCAACATGAATGCAAGAATTGGATTGCAAAATAATTAGGTCTTGTAAGACATGCTGCGGTTTGTTGATTTAAGATTGTAACATTGCAGACCTTGATGTATTGAGTGATACGTATTAGTTAATCGTTACCCAACCAAGTTACAATTAAATCTCGACTTAATGAATTTTAATTACGCCAATTACCCGTTTAGCTTAGTCTAATTGTTTGTGTTCTCACAATTTCAACATTCTATCATTCAACCGATTTATCATCCAGCCGATTTGGAAATACCGTTCTCTATTTTTTTTCTCCTTTTGAACCTTCTTAAGGGCTATTTTGCTAATCACAGAGAGTTTGAATAAACCGCATTCTCTATTGGGCTCTCTGTAAGACCCGATAAGCATGGTAGAGGCCAGCGAGTGGCCCACAACAAATCTAGGACCTATGTGAGGATGAAGGGTCCGTTTGGTTGCTTACCTGAGTACTGGAGGCCTGGCCTGGCTGCGTACCGGAGGCTTGCCGCTGCATTGCTTGGTTGCTTACCCTGAGTACTGGAGGCCTGGCCTGGCTGCGTACCGGAGGCTTGCCGCTGCATTGCTTGGTTGCTTACCTGAGTTCACCTCCCTGCCAGGCAGCATCACTAGGCCCAGGCAACACCTCTTTGATCTATTTTTTTAGTTTTTTTTTATTTCTCCTTTTTAATTGGTCAGGCTAAAAAACTAAAACTTATATGAAAAACATTTAGATAATTGATGAAATCAACTGTTGTATGTTTGAATTCTATCTCTAGGCGTATATCACTAACCAAACACCACAACTCCAGGCTTGCCTGACCAAGCAAAACTAACTACTTCTCACGCTACTCTCAGGCACCACTTTTTCTTAGGCAAGGCTCTCAGGTTCTAAACCAAACAAGCCCGAAGTCCACGAGACCACAACGCAGTGTACTATATAGACATTTCGTCAAATAACTATGTAAATGTTATTTACTCTAATGCAAGCATCTTATTTGTAAATGACTAGATGATTATAGTATCTATTAATTATCTATAGTATATACATTATCTCCTCTTAAGTATTGGTGCTTAATCAAACATCGATGCTATAAAAATAAACACCTTATCTGTCCTATGTGATAAACAAATTCAGTTTTTTTTTTTGCTAAGCACCTCTCTAGGCATCTGCATTGTACATACATGTTATAGTGCTTGACCCGATGCACTGCATCTACATCGTGCTATTACCATTTCAACGTAATAGCATTTAGCCTATTTGGTAATACCGTTCTCTATTTTCTCTTACTTTTTGAACCTCTCTCTCCTCCTTCTCTTTCATCCATATATTATAAAAAATCTTATATTTTGCTCACCTCGAAGACTTTGAATAAACCGTATTCCATCTCTGGCTCTCTAAGACCCGATAAGCATGGTAGAAGCCAGCGGGTAGCCCCACAACAAAGCTAAGATCTAAGGTCATATACAATGAGCTTATATCAACTGTATATAGTCTCCGTCATGTATAATTTAAGTTGATATGGATGAAAGAGAATAAAGAGAGAGAAATATGTTGCCTAAAATCATGTAGCCGATTGTATTACCAGAATCAAGTGGGAAATGTCTTAGGTCCATGAAAGCACTAAACATTGTATCATCTATAAAAATAAGTGAAAAGATAACACATTATACGAGCTATTTATAATGCTGTATACATATAACATATAAAGTTGCTATAGAGAGTAACTGTATGTACTATTGTATATGCGACAGTACCGTTCCGCATCCGTGACACCCAATCAAAATCCTCGCCCCACCCGAGCAGCGAAGTTAGTTAGTTATACCCACGAGCCACTCGTACACAAAGAACTCACCTCAACCGACAAGATGACCCCACAAAATGTACGGGCCACACGTCAGTAACTCGTTAGCTAATCCAAGGGCTACTCACTCATGTCGGCCTCGCAAGTCCGTGGAAAAGAAACCCGAGTAAGGCTAAAGCTAAACCTCGGCCATAACTAAAACCAATGGCCGCACGGTCCATGAACAAACCCCAATGACAAGTGGCCCTATAACCATATGGGTCCCACATGTCATTATCAGAGTTGACGGTGCAGAAATATCTCCAGGTCCTCTTTAATTAGCCGCTGCACTAGGCGGACCCACTGTACTATACCTCCCCACTGCGACCACCAGCACATAAATAACGCCCCCGCAAAAAAGTTTCAATCTGGAGTATCGCTTGATTTCAAATCTCTCCTTCGTTGCTTCCCCTTTCCGCTTCCTCCCAACAAATCTAGGGTTTCCGATCGAAATCCGCAGCCGCCGGCGCCACCTCTGGCGATAATGTCGGCCAGCGCCGATCCCGAGAAGGTCCCCGCCGCCGCCGCCGCCGAGGGCGATGAGAAGGCCGAGGCGAGGGACGGTGGCTCCGGCGGGGAGCTGCTGTACTGCGGTGCCACAAGCTTCGACACCATGGGCCGGAAGGTGGTGGGCGGGGCGCAGGGCAACCTGGTGTCGCCGACGCGGATGCGGCCGCTCGTGGGTGTTGACATCCGCTTCGTCGCCTCCGGCTGCAGTGAGTTCCTTCCTTCATCCTCTTCCGCGTTTGAGATGGTGTCCTAGTTTATAAAGGGATGGGAACTGGCGCCACTTTATACCTAGAAATGGTTGAACTAGTGGACGATTAGAACTGTGCGGGTGTGAAATGAGGGCAAGTCGAATTGGACACTGGTCCTAGTTTGAAGTTCGTGGGTGCTTCGAGTGGTTGGATGAACTCATGTTGTAATGGTGCCAGTCTGTCTGGTTTTAGCAACTCGATGTTGGAATGGTGTCATACGTCTTGACTGTACCATGATAGGTAAGACTTTTCAGTGCACCCTTAATGGTTCCAATGCGGGAGAACAAGTTAATTTGAATTTTGTGTTAGGCACGTGCGCGGCAAATAATGCCCTGTAATTAGTTATCTGGTTGGATTATCTATTAGAACCCCTGGGTGGGTTTGCAAATTACAATCGTGCTAAAAAATCGACGAGGAGTTCCCGTTATAGTGTTTAACCTTGTTGGGGACATCTCAAGTAGTGAACTAAGTGAATCACTGGAAGATGGGATGGTAAGAAGAACCTAGCTGGTAGAAAACTGTGCTAGTTCAATACCAACTTATCTAGGAAGACTAGTTCAAAAAGAGAAAGGAAGAATGCTAGAGGAACCAAGGAAATGAAATTTCCTCCATGCCTCCGCCTTTTATTAATTTTACAATTTCATCCAAAAGAGGAGCTGGGAAGTTTGTAATCGAGGTAGCCGCCAAAGGGTACAAAATGGATTTGATCAATATTACAAAATAGTGTATCATTACTAACCAGAAAATCACATGTTATAGTAATATTTTGTATTTGTAACTTCTATATTTTCTTACACTTGGTTTATCTTCATTCAGTTATTTGGAATCATATCTTGAATTACACTAGCAGTTGTGTACATGCAAATACACGTCGTGAAAAAGATGAACAGCATAAATATATTTTGGACGGTTCTTTGATTGCAATTTTTATGTGTTTTGTAATGGTTTTGTTATAAGGTCTATGAAACGCGGTGATGATAGGAGGCACTGGTAGTTATATAATCAAAATACGTTGAACATGAGCCAATGGATGTAGTGGATCAATGGCCAAGTTTCACTGAAACAACGCGAGAAATGGCAAGAATGCAGTGCAGGACAAACTTTGAATCCCGTCCAATGATTACCTTCCATCGGATGGCTTGAACAAGCCACATCACAATTTTGGAATGCATTAAATAATTGATGTCACGGCACCTACACCAACGATTGTCAAGGAGATCAACTACAGGGATGCAGAGTAAGAAGATAATGTGAACTAGCACGTGGAAGAGAATTGAACTGATCATTTGTTGGGTCATGTAAGTGTGCTGGGGGAGATTGGGCCAGTTGGGCTGGGTTTGTGTTAGGTGGGGCAAAGTTGTAACATTGTCGTGTCGTGTGGAATTGTTGCGAATCGCGACAATAGTATTACCCCTCTTATAATAAGATAATACTATACAGCATGTCAATTGGTTTATCATGCCACGTGTTTGCTTTCTGTCATCCAGAGTTGCAAAAATTCTAACTTACCGGTAGTACTATGTGCTTTGCTAATGACTTTCTGTAACATTATTTTTCCCAGCGGCTTGCCATTGTGTTGCTTTGGATGTTGAAGGCCGTTGTTATACTTGGGGTCGCAATGAGGTATAATATGACTTGTCAGTTGCTTCTGATTAGTTTATCACTTAACACTATTACTTTCAAGCAGAAGGGGCAGTTGGGGCATGGGGATATTCTTCAGCGTAACCTGCCGACTGTTGTTTCTGAACTATCAAAGTAAGATAATTGCCTGCAATACCAAACTTTTTACCTGCATTTTAATTGTTTAATAGCTGCATATTATACCGCTAAATTCATGAATTGACCTGGTAATCTGGTTGAGACGAATTGCTTAAAAGTGTTAACTGTTGTCTTGACATGTTCTGAAATGCTTATGAGAAGTTGTTAATTATGCAGGTACAAAGCCATTAAAGCAAGTGTTGGAAGAAATCATACTATGGTTGTATCTGATGATGGGAAGTCGTTCTCATTTGGTCACAATAAACATGGACAGTTGGGAATAGGTTCCCTAAGGAATGGTTGGCTTCTTATTTTCTATGATTGATGTCATTGTTATTGCGCCAAATACCATTGTTGTGTGGAAATAACATTCTGTGCTTGGAAAATTATGGCTATATCTACTTGGCTAATACTGTATTCTCTTTTGACAATTTTTTTATGTGGATGTCTGTTTGATGAGCCTTAGTGCTACAATGTAGTGTCTCATGTGAACTATTAGTCTATTACATATTCTTAGAATTCATGTTGAAAATGACGGTCATTTCCAAAATTCTTTTTACCCCTGTAACAAATCATGATTGATTTACATTTCTTGCATGTTTGGGCGGTAACTGTTGAACTTATTTTATGTCATATATTTCAGCATACTGACTAATTTGAGAATATTATGGACAACTCATTTTCCCCTTTGGTTCTCACACTGTTGTTGTTTGCTGTCTCTGTGGTTCTAAAATTGCTGCAGAAATTGAGTCATCGCCTGTGCCCTGTCTTGTTACTGAAGCAACTAATGCTGTATGCGGTGCTGATTTTACTGTCTGGCTGTCATCAGTCGAGGGCTCTTCTATACTGTATGTCTTGCTGAAAATATGAAAAAATTAAGATCTTCAACCTCTTTTGATTAATATCTGCTTTGGCTGTAGTTAGTGGGTGTTTTTCGTCAGTTTTTTTTTTGAGGCAGTATTTTATTGTTCTGTGCTATTCAGTACAGCAGGTCTTCCCCAATATGGTCAACTTGGTCATGGAACTGACAATGAGGTTGGTTGTTACTCTATAACACAGCTAACTCATTCATAAGTTATTACAAATACATTGTGATTTGATTTATTCTATTGCAGTACAATGTTAAAGATGCGTCTGTAAAGCTAGCATATGATCCCCAGTCCCGTCCCAAGGCAATAGCTGCACTATCCGGGAAAACTATCATCAAGGTTGCATGTGGAACAAATCATACAGGTTTCTTTTCTCCTTTCTTTATTTTTCTTGTTTATTATGACTTCTGAGTCTTTAGGATTAACACTGACCTCAATGCTGTTTGTTTACTTGTATGTCGCAGTTGCAGTTGATTCAAGCGGCTATGTTTACACGTATGTTCTTTATCCATCATTTGTTTGACACAATTACAAAATTCAATTAGTTTTTGATTAACGAGTGTCTCTAAATATGCTGTATAAAGTCACTTTCTGTACATATAAACTTCATATCCCACATTTTTTATTTTCTTACTCCGTTTCTTTTTCTGCTTTGGCAGATGGGGTTTTGGCGGGTATGGAAGGTAAGATATTCTTGTCATGTATCTCACTATAATCATGATATAATCCAAGGTTACTCATCTATTCACTTGCTTATTACATAGGTTGGGCCACAGAGAACAGAAGGATGAGTGGCAGCCTCGCCTCGTTGAAGTCTTCCAAAAGCACAATGTTCTGCCTCCCAATGCTATCGTCTCAGCTGGTTCTGCAAGTTCTGCATGCACCGCTGGTATGATACAGCTATTTATGGTGCACATACTATTTTTATAATTCCTTTTCTTTTGGACTTTGGGGTACAGATTATTGGAGGAGCTTATTATTTTGGTTATATAATAAAAAAAATACTTAGAAAAGACCAGTTTTGAGCTTATATATTGGGTAGCATACGTGTGGCAAGCAGCTACAGTATGTAGTTTACCTTGTGATTTAAGCTTGTATTTGGTTATGTTTGTATGACATCTTGGTTGTATGTCTAGATGATTTGATTGTACAGTTATTCATGCATCTCAGTGACATTGCATGGAACGGTAGAGTTGGTAATGTAACTTATCCTGTTGCATGCCCAAATTTTTCTTCAAACCTGGGGAGACATTATTGTACCATCTGTTGGCATTTTCTCTGTCTTTGCATACATATGTGTGTAAAACCATAGGTTTCTGCCAACATACCTGACAGGTCGTTTTGTTTCTTAAATGCTCCTCCCATGCAAGTTACTACTTGAACAATTGTCCTAAAACCTTGGGTATTTGCTGATACTATTGTTCTTGCATTTAGTTCATTTAAAGGAAAACATTATGTGAACACACATTCTCAATTTCATCTTTCCATCATACTGCCCATACAATTTGCTATCTAGTAGTTTCTTACTTTGATGATTAAAGTGGGGTGCTATAGACAAAGATGATCCAGATGTGGCTGAGGAGCCAGTTATGTATTTCTTCAGAAGTGCAAATCAAATGCTTTAGCAGGTTGTTTGTTCCACGAAGCAATTTATAGAAGAAGCTTGTTGAAGAAAATTTATGGTCACACGATATGTGTGATCGTTGAGTCATTTTGTCCTGTTTTATAGGTGTGTTACTTTATCACTCCATGTAGGAAAATGATTCTCTAAAGTCTAAAATAGGGAAGACACATACATGCCTAGTATTCCTAGTTATAAGGTTTCTGCTTGAGTTTATCTAGCCTTGCAAAAGAGGCATATGACATGATTCATGAATTTTCCTATTTCCCATGTGCTTGGGTTTGCAATTAATCTACGTAGGATTTTTGCCAGTTTAATGAAAGTTCATGTCACATACTGCTATTTATTGCTTGTGAAAAATATTACTGGTATATCTTGGAGTCTGCTTACCAGAATGGTGTTGATTGTGTTGCAAAATTTAGGACTACAACACTGTTATTAATTGTTGGCCATTTGGTTTGATTATTAGGTGGCGGACAATTGTACATGTGGGGAAAGTTGAAGAATACAGGCGATGACTGGATGTATCCAAAGCCAGTAATGGATTTAAGGTTCCTTGCAAACTGTCATAATAACTGTAGAATACCATAGTGATGAACAATGCCATCCTCAGCCATACTTTTGTTGTTGTTTAGCTATTGTCAGAATTCGCTGCGTGTTGAAATAGTGTTGTCCCGAGTTATCTGTTTAACTGATGATTTGTTTGTTTCAGTGGTTGGAACATTCGTTGCATGGCTTCTGGTAACATGCACCACGTTGTTGGTGCAGATGATTCTTGCATTAGCTGGGGTGTTGCCCTCAATGGAGAGCTTGGTTATGGCCCTAATGGGCAAAAGTATGTGTATTTCAAAATTGCTAATAATATGTTACATACTAGATTAGCAAACCTTCAACCACCAAACATCTCTTACCAGTCATTGTTGTGCAATATGTTTGTAATGTAGGTCATCTGCGAATCCAAAGAAGGTTGACATTATTGAAGGACTGCATGTTAGAAGGTAATGTCACTAAATCAACATGCATATCTAGTTGCGTCTCCTTCTAATAGTAGAGTCTATATTAAGTTGAGAACACTTCTGCAGTGTTGGTTGTGGACATGGACTGTCCGTGATTGTTGTGGACAGAGCAAATGTTGGCGATCGACTTGATCAGGTGACTGAACATGCTTTGTTGCATAGACCATTTACTTGCTTAATCTTACTAAGATGTTAAAATTTAATGCAATATTTTATTTGTGATGCTAAAGCTAAACAATAGAAATGGGTTGGATAAATTAGCAGCTGTGCTTTCTGTACTGGTGTGTGGTAACACAAGTTTTCATCTTCTAATATTGGATGTTATGCACGAGCTTCTGCATTTTAGAGTCTTTGGGCCATTTAATCTGAAAGTTGAGCTATGTCTGGTAAATAGGCAACACTTATCCTCAACAACCGATCTAAGCATATTAGTAATAGACTCAGTCACCCAGGTGTTCAATCACATAGGCATGCTAAATATGAGGAAATAACCTTTGGGAGGTTATAGTGGAACAAAAAAGTCTTGCAAATGTTGATTTGTTAACATCATTTTCATTACCTTTTTTTAGGAAATTCCTTGTCAGCTATTATTAGGATGACCTGTATCAGTTACCAATGCATACCAATGCATATAACATGGGACTGTCTTTTCTTCTTTTGTCTTGGGTTCTTGGATCCTTCACTCATTCTATGTCATTTCTTTTATTGCTTAGACTAATAATAACATGTTTCAACATCCAGCATCTGTTACTAGTTTACTACCACAATATGTTACATTCTTTCATTACCCAGTGTCCATGGCTTAATTTTTTTTTGTCTCAGCTGGATATTTATGATGGTGATACCTCCACTCAAGGTGTGCATTTCCTCTTATTTTGTTTTATGATGACACTACTAAATGTGCATTTGTCTGCAAGCTTTAAACATGTAAACGTTGGGTAAATACCATCCTAGTTTTGGTTTGATCTGTTACAAAAGAAACTTTTTCCTCACTTATATTTTTTGTATATTCTTTTTTCATATCAGATAATTAGCTATCTTACCATATTTTTTCTGTGCTTAGTTTTAGTTAGAGTTATGTACTGATATGGTTATGGTCTTATGGCCTTATCGAGGGAGACTGTTCCACGTGGAGAGGTGCAAAATTACTTAAAATGGTACTAGGGAATTGGTAGTAATTTAGGAAAGTACGAATAGCAATTTCTGCTGATACATGGCATTCCCTAAAGCATGTAAATCCAACATGCTATTCCACATCTGTGGAATGAGACTTTATTTTTTTGGAGGTGAATGTGTAACGAGACTTAGAAGTCTGAACATTCACCCAGAGTGGTATCTGTCCAAAAAAGCACATTGGTACTTAGGGATATAACTGGGTTGGCCTAGCCCATTTAGCTTGAAGACGTTATGGCTAGATTGCTGGTAGACGAAGATAATCAACTAGACGAAGATAATCCAAACTCCCTCACGCTGGCAGGCTTGCCCTTGCCGATCGTGAGGCTCTGATTTGTCTAGAGTTGCTGACTCAAAATCTTTATTGCCTTTCAAAGTATAGCCAACAACCTTTTTATAAGGAGCCCTTCCTAACAAAACTTTCTAGATATAAACTATCTGTAACTCGATTACAATTGCTAATCAAATCGATCTATCTATATAAGAGCTGCTGATAATATAACCGAACTCCAAGCCGTCCGAGACAAGCTGAAATCGAAGCGGACTGCGCTGTAGCTGTCATCGTATTGCCGAGACGCATTCAACTTGCCGCCGTGGATTCCGAGTTGGACTCAGATTTAGCACAACATTACGACGCCGACGCCGATATGTTTGGCCTACAAACGAGTTCACAACACCTCCACCCTCATTTGAAACATGTCGTCCTCGAGCTGGAACGTAGGATAACGATCCTTAAAATCCGTCAATTTTTCCCAAGTAGCATTTGCAGCAGAACAGCTTGTCCATTGAACTAATAACTCCCAAACGCCACGATTGAGGCGCGCATGAACAATACTGCTAGGCGCGGGAATGACGCGACCATGAAGGAAATCGGGAAGACGAACAATATCCGAAGGAGGTGTGCCTTCAAACTTTTTGAGCAAAGCAACTTGAAAACATCATGTATCCGAGCACGAGCGGGAAGTTGAAGGCGACAAGCAACCGTCACAATCTTGCCAATCACCTTGAAAGGTCCATAAAAATGGGGACAAAGTTTAGAAGAACCTTCTTTGATAGCAGATGCAGTGCGATGGTGAAGGTGAAGCCAAACCCAATCGTTTAATTCATACACCACCTCACGTCTGAACTTATCATGTTGTTGCTTCATACAATCTTGAGCTTGCAACAAATGTTCACGAATTTCATCCAAGAATTCATCACTATCTCGAAGTTGCCGATCAACCGCCGCCGCACGTGCGGTACCTGGTTCAAAAGACAATAGGGTAGGTGGATCGCGACCGTAAACCACTTTGAAAGGAGTGGTTTTCAAAGCTGTCTGAAACGAAGAATTATAGCAATACTCTGGCCATGGAAGCCACTGAAGCCAATTTTTTGGTCGATCACAAGAAAGACAACAAAGATACATAACAATAATGCGGTTGACCATCTCGGTTTGACCATCACCTTGAGGATGAAAAGTAGAACTTAATTGTAATTGAAATCCAGCAAGATAAAAGTTCTACCAAAAAATTGCTAGTGAACACTGGATCACGGTTGCTAACAATGGAGGACGGAATACAATGCAAGCGAACGATCTCATCCAGGGGCGAAGCTGGGCCTCGGGCCTCGGGGCAATGGCCCGAGGCCCAGCATAACAATGCCATGTGAAACCCAGCGGCCAACAGTAAAAATACCATGTGAAACTGATTTTGGGCCAAAACTGACGGGGCCGGCCCGAGGCCTGGGCTAGCGCTAACTTCGCCCCTGATCTCATCATAAAATACTCGAGCCACAATGCTGGTAGTGTAGGGATGGCCCAAAGTAATAAAATGAGTGTATTTGGAGAAACGATCCACCACAGATAATATCACTGAGCGACCGCCCACCTTTGGAAGGCCTTCCACAAAATCCATCGAAATATCTTACCAAATAGAACTAGGAACTTCCAAAGGTTGTAAAAGTCGGTGGGATGTAGATGCTCTGTCTTATTACGCTGACAAACTGCACATCCTTTAATAAATTCACGCATGTTACGATTAGCATGAGGATGAAAAAAGTGGCACGTAAATGGTGAAGTGTTTTCTAAACCCTTCATACCCACTGTCGTGAGCCTCCTCAAGTACTTGCGGCCACAATGAAGAGTCGGCTGGAACAAAAACGCGTCCTTCATGCAATAACAAGCCATCAACAAAAGACCATGCTGGTTTAGCTGTACCAGCTAATACTGCCGCAAGGACTGAAAAGTCAAATTATCACGTAGCTTTGAGCGAAGTGCATCAAAACGAGCAAATGATGGAGAGGAAAGAGCTATGACCTCGTAGCAATATCTTGCCGCCTGGAAAGTGCATCAGCAGTTGCATTTTGCCGCCTGGCCTAAATTCAATAGCAAAATCATAGCCAAATAATTTGCTTACCCAAGTGTGTTGAGGAATTGTGGATAGATGCTGATTCAAAAGATACTTGAGACTGTAATGATCTGTTCGGACAGTGACTACGCGCCCCCATAAGTAAGGCCGCCAATGATGTACTGCTTTAACCAAACCAATCAACTCCCGTTCATATGCCGCCAATTTAAGATGATGTGGCACCACAACCCGACTAAAAAATGCAATCGGTCCGGAGCCTTGATGCAAAATCGCCCCAAAGCCTGTACCAGAAGCTTCACGATCCACCAAGAAAGGTTTTGTGAAGTCGGGCAATTGTAGTATAGGACTGGTAATGAGAGCCTTTTTAAGAGCAAGAAAAGCGGTGTTGGCTTCTGAAGACCATGCAAACGCCTCTTTCTTAAGCAGTTTAGTGACGGGAGCAGCTACCTCGCCATAAGCCTTGTTGAATTTACGATAGTATCCCGTAAGACTTGGAAAACGATGCAAGGCACGCACTGTGGTGGGTGTTGGCCAACCGAAGACGGCCTCAACCTTGCTGACATCCATAGATACTCCTTGTCCCGAGATGACATACCCCAAGTAAGCTACTGTGTCGGCGCCAAATGAGCATTTAGACTGCTTAAGGGCTAACTAATGGTGGCGCATCACTTGAAAAACTGCTCGGACATGTTGAAGATGTTTAGCCCACGAGTCACTGTAAACCAAGATATCATCGAAAAATATCAAGACAAATCGACGAATATACGATTTAAGAACATCATTCATAAGAGCCGGAAACGTAGTTGGAGCGTTCGTTAACCCAAAAGGCACGACAAGAAACTCGTAGTGGCCATGATGGGTATGGAAGGTTGTTTTCTCAATATCGGCGTAATGCATGCGCACTTGATGTTAACTACGCCGTAAATCTAATTTGGTGAAGAAACAGCGCCGTTAAGTTCGTCGAGAAGCTCGTCAACCACCGGAATAGGAAATTTGTCTTTGGATGTTTTGTCATTGAGTGCTCAATAGTCAACACAGAAGCGCCACGAGGTGTCCTTACGGACCAGCAGTACCGGGGATGAAAAAGCCGAGGTGCTCTCCCGGATTATATATTGTTGTAGCTTCTCCTCACATTGACGCTCGATTTCATCTTTTAACAATTGAGGGTAGTGGTAAGGACGATCTGCCATGGGAGCCGTACTGGGTAAAAGATGAATGTGATGGTTGTAATGACGCTGGGGCGGTAAGCCGTGCGGTTCGTCAAATATATCGGCAAACTCTTCTAGAAGGGAAGTCATCAATGTGTCGCCCTGCAATACTAATATGTTGGCTTGCCGTGACAATGTTTGCAAACTGTGCCAAGTAACCTGATGGTCATGCCGCAAGAAAGCCATGGTGAGCTACTCAAAGTCCCACATTATCGGTCCCAATGTTCGTAGCCACTGAATGCCGATGGCGATATCAAATCCGGCAAGAGGGATAACATAACAATCCAGAAAAAATCCTCTTGACAAATCGGAGATGAACCCCATGTAAGAGTCCTGTTTTGGCCACCTTATCACCATTAGCGACGGCGACCCGCTTGGAATTGCCGCATACTGGTGTGAGGCATAAACGCCGGGCTGTTTCTTCGGTGATGAAATTATGCGTGGACCCTGAATTGACCAATGCACGCGTTTGTTTATTGTTGATGTCCACCTGCAGCTGCATGGTCTTGCCCATGCGGATTCCAGTGAGCGCGTGTAATGAAATTTCCACATCGTCTTCTGAGAAGTGATCGGCGTTGTCCTCGTCATCAAATTCTAACAAGTATATTCCTTTCATGGAGCTCTTGCTAACATGATCTCTCGAGAATTTTTTCAGGACAATTGAAGCATAGTCCTTTTAAGTTGGCGGTCTGCCATCTCCTTGGTAGTCAAACGCCGGAACTTAGAATTCAACATCTTAAGGCTAGGTAGGGCGGGAACGGTTGCTGTGGATGCGCCAACCGGAGGTCCTTTCGGAGTTCCAGAAGCCGTGCTGAATCCCAAAAGGGACCCGCGGCTAGAGTTTCTGGCTTGCTTGCTCCGATTAATGTGATCGGCGGGCGGACTTCGTCGTCGTCGTCAACCTCAAGTCGCTTCTCATACGCTCGCGCCAAACCCATCACTGTTTCCAAGGTTGTAGGGTTCTGAAGTTCAACATCGGTACGTAAAGGGTTGCGCAATCCGTTAGTGAAAATTTGTACCTGTTGTCTTTTGGTCATGTCGTTGCAACGACACGGCAGAGCCAAGAACCGTTCTTGATAATCACCTACTATACCCGTGCGCCAGAGTTGAATGAGCTCACCCAAGGCGTTGCTCCGGATTGGTGGTCCAACCGGAGATTCACATGGTCCACAAAACGTGCCCACGAAGGAACGCCTTGATTTCTCTCGAGTCGATAATACCATTGCTGTGCGACTCCCGTCATATGATATGAAGCTAACCACACCTTTTCTTCATCGTTCGTTGTCCTTGAAAAAATTGTTCGCAGCGATTTAGCCATGATAACAGATCTTCTTTGCCATCATAAGTCGGAAATAGCAGTTTATGGAATCGCTGTGCTCTGCGGTTTCCAGAAGTGTGGTCGTCGTCTTCCTCCCTTGATCGCTCTTGAGACGTACTTCGTATGCCAGCAGCAACAGCTGTGCCGTCTCGGCGAGGACTCTCTTGTTCCAATGCCGCAAGCCTGCTGTCCATCGCGTCCTTTGATGTGGTGAGGTCGTGCAACATCCGAAGCATCTCGTCGAGCTGTTTCTTCACGTGATCATCCATGGAATCTGATACCAAAGATGTTATGGAGAGATTGCTGGTAGACGAAGATAATCCAATCGCCCTCACGCTGGCTGGCTTGCCCTTGCCGATCGTGAGGCTCTGATTTGGCTAGAGTTGCTGAGTCAAAATCTTTATTGCCTTTCAAAGTATAGCCGGCAACCTTTTTATAAGGAGCCCTTCCTAACAAAACTTTATAGATATAAACTATCTGTAACTCGATTACAATTGCCTAATCAAATTGATCTATCTATATAATAACTGCTGATAATATAAACGAACTACAAGCTGTCCGATACAGACCGTCCGAGACAGCTGAAACCGAAGCGGACTGTGCTGTAGCTGTCATCGTACTGTCGAGACGCATTCAACTTGCCGCCATGGATTCTGAATTGGACTCCAGATTAAGCACAACATTATGACGCCGGCGCTGATACGTTTGGCCTACAAACGAGTCCACAACAGAAGATCTGGCCCAAGAGGCCGAGAGTATTTCAAAAGGGACCGTGCAGGCTAGCCCATTACCCCCTTGTATCAGACTGGATCATTCCTGATGGCAATTACACTTTTTTGGAGCAAAGAACACATCTTCAAATGGTGATGTTTTCCATCACACTGCTTTGATCTCAAGAACTCGACGTTGGTTTTCTGCATTTTGGTATTCAAAATTTCTCTCTTTTGTTGCCATTAACAGTGTGGATGTCAAGCACCAGCACTTCAAATATACGAAATTCTGGTTCTTCTTGTCATAAGCTCAAACAACATGCCCCTTGCACCTTGTTGGGCCAGCTAGGCCTGTAGATGCCACCACATGAGGCATGGTCTGGTCTTGAGCCTACCACAGATGCCATATTGGTTGGTATGGGACTGGGAAGCAGAACTGCAGAAGTGTGAAAAAGTAATCGAGGGTGGGTTATGGTGGTGATGTTTGAGAACACTAGCTTCTGTTGCACTGAATATACTAAGTGCTGTTTAGCTTATATGTTCTTTATTATTTTGGCCCATCAAATTGCTTCTTCAGTCCAATTTTAAGCTGGATATTGCTTTCATGTGTAGGATGTATCTGGTACTAGTAATCATGTATTTTTGAAGGCCAATTTTCAAGCATACTTTGTAGTGGTAGTACATTTAAGATGTTGATTTTATATTTATCTTCTAATGCAGTTTTTCTGTGAATCCACAAAACCGAAATTGAGTTGGGTTACATTGAAATTGTGTTGACCGCTAAAAATGCTTAGCACATTATTTACCATTCTGTTTCCCCCCCATCTACTCATGGATGGTTTTGAACTCTTCACTGCAGTAGAAGAGAGAGTGGAGGTGCAGGTAACCAAAAAAGCATCTGCTAGCACCAATTCACGGTCCAATAAGCGTAAGAAAAAGAAGGATCTTTCGAATCAGAAGAAGAGGATGATGATGAGGACGAGAGTGGAGACGATGAAAATGGAGAAATAAAGGATGCAAAGGGTAGGCGCGGCCGCAAACCATCAAATAGAGGGAGAGGCAGGGGAGCCAAAAGGGCAACTCCAGAGCCAAAGTCATCTGGAAGGGGCAGAGGCCGCCCGAAGAAAACCGAGAGTCCTGCTCAGAAAGCCGGAAGCTCGGGACGAGGTGGAAAGAGAGGAATACGAGGAAGATCTCGGAAGTGATGGTCAAAACCTTGGTAAGTCTTTATTGAAACCAGATCAAGTGATATCTGTGACCCAGCCCGGCCAAGAGTACTTATCTTCTTAGCAATGCTCTCTCTCTCTCTCTCTGACTGCTTGCTATTCAAACGCCTGTTTTTTGGATGGAGTACCTTCTGATCTTGATTCTAGAATGCTTGACATGTACAACCGTATTCCATATTGGTAATTCTGGGTGAAATCCCCAATTCAATCGGGGCCTCCCAATCAGTTTGTCAAGCAGTCGATCTGCTTAGTTATTGTACTTTCTACAAGGCATCAAAGGCATCCGCACGAAGATCGGAGACTTGAATTTTCTTGATGCTGCCAAGCCAAGTACTATGTCATATATCCCATCATATGATCTTGATGTAATATACGGAAATGACAAGGCAGGTTGTGTTAGCCTGATTGAAGAGGGCGAATGGTCCTATTTTTGGGTGCTAGCACCAATCTGGACTTAAATGAGCCTATGAACGCGGTAGGTTTCTCCTGCTCCCACTTTACTCCATCAGGACCGAATGAGGTCGCAGTAGGACCAGTACAATAAAGGCCATAATTTGAATTTTTAGCCAAAATAGCACTATTCGAGCGGTATTAGCAAAAATGGTGCTCTCGTCTGGCCGACTATGGGACGGATAAGTCTCGGTGCGACACGTGTCAAGTTGAGCTGGCCATGGGACCGACAAGGCACAATGAGGCATGTGGCTTGTCCGTCTGGTGGTTAGCCGGACGAGATGTCATGTGTTGTGTTGTGCTTTCCTGTGGCTGGTTGGACGAGACGTCACGTGCTGAGGCTTGTCTGTCTTGTGGCCGGCCGGACTTGATGCTATGTATTGTGTTGAGGTTTGTCCGTTCTGTAGCTGGTTGGATGAGATTGTTATTTTTGTAATTGCCGCTGCGATGGTGCTCTTTTGCATTATCCGCTTCAAACAGTGCTATTTAGGAAAACCCCCTAATTTGGCTCGCCGCTCGCATGTACCCACCCACCAGACTCCAATGCATTATTCATTTCCTCCGTACTAGTACCAGTGGAGGAATTTGAGAGCTAGTATACGTAGATGTAAGTGAAGCAATGTCAAGAGTATTCTCCGAATCTACTCATGATATACGTATATTTCAGTGTGGGGATTGATGCCCTGCCCACTGAACCACTGCTTTGTGTGTCAACACGCTGACTTCCGGCTTGAATCGTAGGCTCGTAGCTGTTCGGCTTTTAGTTAAATCGAACGGCTAATAATTGGCATTCGATTTTAGTAGCGCGCGGCTGGACATCTATATATATACGAGTAGTAGTAACATGCAGTGTCCTTTCCGAGCCATGGTATTCCATTATTCATGTGCCATAAGTGGCACCCATTGGATGCTTCTTGTGAGGACGACGGCAAGATGGCACTTGCATGGACGAGAGGACACATCCGACGATGCCACTTGACAAGGCTGCATCATGTGCCTAGTTCCATAATAGCAACATGTAGTAGAAGCAGCAATGTAGCTAGCATGTGGGCATATGTATCAACTGTCAAGATATCCGAGTACATGATTGGCCACAAGCTGTGGATTCCCAGTTGCGGCTACAATTGCCAATGGCCATGTGTGAGTTGGATTTACGAGGAAGATTCTTCGGTGGTGCTTGGTTTTGGAGCTATTACGGGTCTGTGTAACTTGGCCAGAGCTTTTTTGAAAAACATATTTCGGCTTAGGTTAAAGAACTGAGCTGAAAATATTTGGCGTTTGACAGTTTAGTTTTTGGGTAGGTTGGTTGGAGTTTCTAAGCTAGAAAATATTTAGAATGCCCCTGAGGCAAATGAAGTCAATCAACGTTAGAAAATGTTTAGAATACCCCTAAAGCAAATAAAGTCAATTAACGACAATTAATCATAATTAGCTTCAATTAACCACAATTAATGACAAGTAACAACAATTAACTGCAATCAGCACCAACGCGGAGCCGGAGGAAGTCAGGGCGACAACGATCTTTGGAGCGGAGGAGGTCGGGCGGCGCGGCGGGGGAGGAGGAAGCCAAGGCGGAAGGCGCGCGGAGGCGGAGAGGTGCAGGTGGCGCGAGGAAAAGGAGGGAGGTTGGGGACGGGGTCGGTTGAAGGAAGAGGGAGCCGGTCGGGGGCGGAGGACAGAGTTGGCATCGGGGGAGGCAGTCGGAGGTGGATGGTGCCGATCGGGGGCTGCGCCGATCGGAGAGAGGCATCGCTAGGGTACGGGTGCGAGAGCGAAATGTCGGTGAGGAATGTGGTTTGAGGGGTGGGGTTCGAGAATATATATGTGATAGAAAGGGGGTAAATTTCTCAAACTGCAAGGGCAAACTCGGAGCCCTATTCCACCGAAGCCATGGAAAGCTGCCCCAGACCGGTTTCCCCACGTTGAAAATGGATGCCGGCTTTTCTAAAAGCGGCTACTGAAAGCCGCATGTTTAGAATGGTTTTCGGCTTTTTCGACCAAAAAGCCGAAGTCATCCCAAACATACCCTATTAGTATTGCATGTTACTAAGTACAGGTTAAATCGTCTGTATGCTTAGCACCAATATATTAGTAGCCAATTGGCCTTTACGGAGTTACGGGGAACTAATAAATTTTGAACGTGCCATAAGTTGACCTACTCGATTTCCAGTAGCCACGAGCCCACGACAGTGGTGGACGCTCGACGGTAACAGCGGTAACGGTGGCACTGGCATATAGCGGCAAAAGCAAGTAACTAATTATAGCAACAGGAGTGACGTGCCGTGATGAAGACGACGGCGACGGCACGGCGGCCAGGAGGCGTGAGTTTGCGGCGTGACACGGTTGCCGCCGCGGTCCGGCCCCATAGCCACCCCACTCCGCTACCATCATATCACTGTTCCTGTCGCCGTTGTCGCTTCGTGCGTGCGTGGGAGCGTACGGGATGTGAATGATAAAACGGTGATCAAAGAGATTAAATGAAAGAACAGCAAGAGAAGCAAAAGAATGGCAGCCAACGCAAGATCGACATGGTTTTTTTTTTATTAAAAAAACTCATCATATAAATAGTTTTCGGCTATCTTGTCTTCATCACCCTTATATGCTGATAGGATTTAACTAGCCTACAATCTGTCCTCCAGTAGACTAGACTCATCAGTCATGTCAAGACAAAGTGTAGTATGCTTAATTTCATCCGTTGCTTACCACATTCTAGCCTGTACGAGCAGCTTCTCTGGAGTTCTGGGGGTGGTTTGTCAGATTGGGATGTGTTGTCAAAGAATTAGGTGGCACAGATAGGAAGCAGAGGAAGATGGCGCTCTCTTAGCTAACAGAAAACAAAAACAAAAAAACAAAAACAAAAACAAGAATGGAACTTGCTTCCATAACACCAATTAGGTGAAGTCTCCTTGTCCTTGTGCTAGTTATTAAGGCAAAAGTTGGGATTAGAGCTACTCAGCTAACCCTTGTCATTTTCAGTTTTCCCCTCTCTTTAAGATTCCTAGCTGCTAAGTTATCTTGTCATTGTTGTCTCCTCAGCCAAGTCTACGATTCTTGTCATATAATAGAGCAAAGACTAGTATTGGTTGAGTCAGGAATTAGGATTGCATGCACTTGTACCATTGATGTGCATCGCCTGAAAACCAAAATATCTTTTCTTTTGTGGTGCCATATGCTGCCCTTTACCGTCATTGAAATGTGTATCAGATTTACTACCATTCATGGTTTTCATGAAGAGGTTACACACTTACACTAGAGAGGGGTCCTGAGGTGATGGAGGAGGATGCATGGAAAATGAGAACAGAGAAAGAGAGGTTTGCCTTTTTAGAGTAAAAATGCTAATGTGTACTTCACATATTTTGATATATGAACTAATCGAAAATTCATCGATCCTAAATGAGAGTAAGAAATCAAAGTTCAGTTGTTCCTTTTCTTTTTGGTGTTAGCACGCATGCCCGTGTCGGATTAGCTGATTCTCTACATGAAAATTGAACCACTCAACATATAGCAGATATAATAACAAGTTAATTTCATGAAAAATGCATGCAGGTTATAATTATTCTCCTACATACATAAGATGCCCAGTAGCTCCCTAGAAACAATTAGCTAGCATGCGAAGACATTTTTCTCTCTCAACTAGCAGATAGAACACTCCACCTAAAGCTGTTCTCTACTGCTGATAAACTGGCAAATCTGATTTGAAATCGAAGTCCGACCTCTCCTTAACTATTTTTTAATCATTCTTTCTGTTAAGACTTCATTTCCGTTGAATTATTTTTAAGGCTTCATTTTTTTTAAGTAACCATGATATGACCTTGTAAGCATCTAGCCCCCAACTAGTTGATTACGTGGTTTTGGTGATTAATGACCCCCTAAATCATAAAGACTAACTTTGATTTGAGTGTTGTTAAGATTAGTTAGGTCTTGATGATGAATATGGGTTGTTCTTGGACTTTTATGGATTCCCATTTATTCAAATGATGGCAAAACATGTTCTTTATAAAGATTAAGGAGCTTATGGTTGGGAATGATCCAAGAAGTTGGGTATGGATAATTGTAGTTGATAGGTTTTTGTTTGTGCTTTGGCCGTACTATTAAGAGAGGGGTTCAAGGCTTGTAGTTGGAGTTTGGTTAGGTTGAATTACTAGTTGTGGTGCATACTAGGTCTTTCTAGGCCAGTTCTAGTGAGAGAGTGCCAAGAATCAAGTTGTGGTTGAGATGATCTCAAAGTTTGGATCAAAATTTAGCTAAGTCAGAAAAATCAACAGAGACGGATTATTTGGATCAGGCGTACCATCTGTCCAAAGAGGATATTCTCTGTGTTTTTTTGGAAATTTACATAGAGGCGGGTACTATCACGAAATTGATATGATTTTTTATTTTCTGCCACAAAAGTTTGATCAAGAAACTATAGATTTTTACCGAGGTCCTTCTGTGGAGATCTTATTGGACAATTTAGTGCTGTAAATACATTTGTTCAATAGTTGTCTCACTTCAATTAATTTGTTTACATTACGAAGCAAAACTTTATGAAGTTGCTATTACAAATTTGATATGATCTTTATTTTATGCGACAATTCGTGCAGTGAGATGCCGCACAACACAGTTTAGTGAGATCATTGCACTGCGAGCATGCAACGAGTTTCAATGCAGTGAGATCCCGCACAACATAGTTTAGTGAGATCATTGCACTACCAGTATGCAACGAGTGTACCGAAATTGGTGACAACTGTTTCTCCTCCATGTTTTCACTGAAGTAATTATTATATTAATCCTGATACCACCGAATCAATATGACCCAGGACCCCCAAGTTATCCTGCATTTGCATTAGGGCATTTTTTTTATATACTCATTAGGAGGTAATTACTTGCATTGATGTTTGAGGAAGCAAGTATATATCTGCATCTAAAACCATGTATCTTGCTGCAAGCCTTGTGATTCTAAGCGTTTTGGTCAACCCTTGTGTAAGTAGTAATCTATCAGTGCCCCCTCTTTAGTTTTTGTTTTTTGTTCATTGGACCATGTGAATAAAATCTGTTTATTGAATCTATTCTTAACAAAGTAACCATTTTCTAGGACTTTAGGAGTCCATATGTGGCATGGCAAAGGAAGCAAAAGATGCATTTTCAGGTGATGTATATTTGTCCATACATGGTGCTAACATATTTACAATTGCTTGGTTCATCTAATGTACATTATTAGCGAAGAAAGGTAGTTTTTAGATATTTCTGATGCTCGTATAAATGGATTCCTGATCTTGGCTCGGAGACAGCGGCTGCTAGCGTTGGTATAAGTGTTGTCGTTATTGTGTATTGAATCGTGTGAATAGTTCTTGATGAACGAGTGCATATTTAATTTTGGAAGATTGCTCATCGAATCTGGAAACAAGAGTTCTTTATGTAGGATTCAGACTGCGAAATCGGGTAATCCGACGTGAAGCATAGCATTACTTGTTTGGCATGAGTCTGAATAGTCAGATTGTGGGTGTGGGAGGGAATGAATGGCAAGCTGCTATGCGTACGGGCATACGAAAATAGCGCGGCGTGATAAGTGCCAGGGATCGTGATACCAGCCGCCTGTGCATGGCACGATGCCGGCTAGGAGTGCGGGCGCGGCCGGACTGGCTATCGGGCCGGCCTCGGCCAGGATTCGGCTGCGCTGTCGTCGGGGTGGGAGAAGAAAACTGCCGGTGGAGTGCCAGGACTAAGGGACATCATAGTTAATATATTTATGTTTATATGATTTTATTTGATTTATTCATAGTGTTATTTATTTATTCAATTACTACGTGATTTACTTTCTATCGGTAGCTTATCTCTATTGCTCTACGAGTATTACTAATGTACAATGATCTAAATGAACGCTATCGCATGCAATGAAACACATATCATCCTGTCATGATATCATGCTATGCACTACATCTTTCTGATATGGTCAACTTCATCAGCGTTCCGTGCGTCATGCTTGCGGCTGGCAACTTTACGCATTACCTCAGATTATCGCCTCAGCTTTGCCCTCAATCCTCGTGACTCCAGCGCCCGCTGCCTACGCTGTCCGTCACGGTTCCGCGCATCGTGCTCAAGCTTAGACCAGAATCGTCCATGACGCGATGAGCACATGGCTGGCACGTAGCGTCGCCTAGCGTGCGACGGAGGAGCTCAGCCTCCGGGCGCCAGCGTACGAATTGCTGCGGAGGCTGGATCGGGCGGAGCGTGGAACTCCTGCGCGCGAGCGCGCCGCCTGGCGGCGGCGCGTGGATGCTTCGCTCCCATGACGCTTGCGTCGGTCGGGACTCCTCCGATACATCGTCCTCTGGCGTCCAGAACGCCGCCCATTCCCCACGGTCTCCGCACCTGATTCCTGCCTCGCGGCCGCCGAGCCTCCGAAAGTTCCGCGCCCGCCATACCGCTCGGAGTGGAGGCGATGCGTTCACCGTGCGTGCGCTTGCCGCCACGCCTGGCAGGGATCAGCGTGGTGGGAGCGACTCGTGCAGTCATTCCACCTGCATCCGCGGATCTTGATTCCAGCGGATTCTGGCGTGAGTGAGAACGGAGACGGCGCAATTCCTTCGCGGCATCCCAGATATTGGCCGCTATCTTCAGTGCTTCCTGCTAAGCCTCCGCTCCAATCCGGTTGATTCGATGGCTTGAGGCCATGAATTCATTTGTAACAATATACATACAATATTTGTAACAAGTACTATTGTTGCATGTTTGCAGCTTGCATTGCCTCCATGTCCTATTGGCTTCACAACTAAACGTGAGATTTTTTTCTTTACAATGCAGAGACTTCACAAGCAACTGACACTCTGACAGTGCCTGGCATTGATTCGATTGTAATCCTGTTGTTGTGGAAAAGGCGAGAGATTTTCCTATAACCTTTAAATGGGGTAGAAGAAACAGAGAAAGTATAGAAGCCAGAGCCGCATATATCCGATTCTCATTTTCTGTCTTTCTATATGGCAATTGTTCCTATTTGTGTTGACCCTTTACTCAGTTAATATATAGATTTCTTAAAGCTAGCTACTACTGTTTTGATCTTTTCACTTATTTCTTAAAAATCATTTCACGCTCTATGTTGGTGACCCATGTAATCTGGAGATATGCAAGCATAAACCACTTTACTGTTTCTATTTTTGGCATGTTCCACAAAGGCACCTACACAGAATGAATTGGTGTACGCAGAAGAAAAAGGTTAATTTATGTTTACTGGCAGAAAAGAACTCAGCCACATATGCCATTATAGGTTATTGTTTTCTGAGTTGTGCAGTGTTCTAGACAGCACAAGGGTAGTAAATGTTAATATTGTGTTAGCTTTTGCAGAGATTATGCAGATAGCGCCTTATAACAGAGTTCAATTAGAATTGAAGTTGGTGCTTCTTCAGATTTGATCAATTATTACTGGTATACATGAGCATTATTTTCCTAATTTTAGTCCACAATAAACTATAGTTTATGACTTTGATTGTGTTGTTGCTGTTTGACCCATTATTGTTCATGCCTTTGATGGCAAGAGACGGGTGAGTGGTGACCAGGACTTGCCTATGCGCCAGCAGGGCTGCACCAAATTCTAAAGGATTAAGTACAAGTTTCGTCCCTCAACTCTTGCCTTAGTTTAGTTTTCATCCCTCAATTTCAATACCGGATATAACACACCTTAAAGTTTAGATACCGAACGAAAGAAGTTCCTCCGTGCATTCGAGGGCGGTTTTGACCAGTGTTTGATCCACGTGGTGCAAAAGGCATTAACTCGTATGGATTATTGCGTGCGGGTCCACAAGGCAGCGGAACCAGCGCTAACTAACACTCGGATTTACACAATAATTAATGCATTAGGACATAGATTTGGAGGTTAAATACGATGCTACAGGGGTTGTCTTCACCCCGACAAGCAGAGCAGTCCAGAGCTTGATTTGCTCCGGCTCAATGCTGGCGACTCAGCCCATGGCGGCGTCAGCTAGTGCCTAAAATGGAAACCCCGAGTACTGCACTGCCGATGGAGCTTCGGCAACCTACGACAGTGGCACGACGCGTTCTGGCGGCGAAGAAGCTCGGGCTATGGTGACTTCAGTCACCCGACAACGCTTCCAACAAATCAAAGTGCGCATGGGCAACTAAAGGGTACCAAGACCTCACCAGGAGGAAGAAGGGAGCCGAAGGTGGTCGGTGGTGGCCTGGCGGCGACGACCGGCAGTGATGTGGGGGAGCTATACGTGGAGAGCAAGGCCTGAGGAAAACTAGCAACAATTAATCCTCGAGATGGCTTCAAGGGGGTATAGAGATGGTTAGGGACGAACTAATTGAGAAGATGCTCACCGGAGTAGTTGATTCGGTGATTTTGGCTCACTGGCCGGTGCTGAGGAAGAAAACCAAACTCGCTGGCTCCTGCGATCGAACAACAAAATTAGGAAAGGGGTTTTGCTTCTTAGGTGCTGGAACACAATATGACACATGAAACGAAGGAGAAGCTTCACAGATGTGTTGAGGATTGGACGGCGATGTCTCGGCCGCAAAGGAGCTCAAGCTTCTTCTCTTCAGTTTGTGTTTGATTGAGGAGAGGAGAAGAGGGAAATGACCATGAGGGGAAATAGAGCGGTGGAACCCAGCGGCGACGGAGTGGTGCTTGGTCGGGGAGCCGAGGATGGCGAGGCGAGCGAAGAGCTTGAGGAGGCGACGGCAGCGGGAGCGGAGGCGGCAGCAGGCGGCGCCGGGTTGGAGGGTTGCGTGCAGGCGGCGCAGCCGGCGGCAGTGGTGGGAGTAGAGGAGGAGGCCGCGCTAGGAGGGAGAAGGCGCCAGGAGGAGGCGGCGCCATGGAGGAAGAAGGGAGAGATTGGGGGGAAAAAGGAAGAGCTGAGGAATATATTTTGACGTGGACGCCTCGGTGGCAATAGAAAAAAAAATTCCACATGGCACAAAACACTGGTCAAAACCGCACTCGAACACACGGAGGGACTTCTTTTGTCCGGTATCTAAACTTTGAGGTGCGTTATATCCGGTATTTAAATTGAGAGACGAAAACTAAACTAGGGAAAGAGTTGAGGGACAAAACTTGTACTTAATCCAATTCTAAAAATCATATGGTCTTCCATAAGGTGAGATCATTGTTCTCCGCTGTCTCCTTAACATATGCTTCGGTTTTAGCGCTTGCATATTACAGTCTACTGCTTGATATCATAGCTGATTACTAAAAATATAGTTGGTTCTATTTCATACCTTGGTGGTGGTTGTTGTTGCCCTGCCGTTTGGTTTTGACTTTGGAACTTGTAAGAACTCAATAATGTTGTTCATTCATTTCAGTAAATGATGGGATAGCAATGTTGTTCATTCATTTCAGGGCCATACTCTCAACCTCTACAAGAAGAATTTCGTGTGCATTTTATCTATGTAACAGCAATTGTAGCGTTTTGTCGGGTTTAAAAATTGCCAGATGTAATTCCTTTTCCGGTTTGAATGGCGTTAGTTTAGAATGAAAAACAATGTGTCATTTGATGCTAAATTATTATTGCAAAAGCCATTATCAGCACTGTATGCATTTTTTTTTGAACTAATTCATGTCGCCCGTGGCAACGCGCGGAGCACTTACTAGTTTGCATATGATAACATTGCTATCCCATCATTGCCAACAATGATTCAGAATAATGCATTGTACTACGTACAGCTCGTTAGATTAGGATTGGGATTAGCCCCCAAGCACCAATCATAGTCTTAATCACAATTATGCCGATATGGAAATGCTGTACCTATTCTTAAGCATAACTGAAAAGGAAAAGGAAATCAAACCGTTTCTTTATTTATTTTTTGTCCTTCTTTTTGCGTCAATCACAATTGCTTTTAAGTTTTGTGTTGATCTATTTATTCACTGCAATTTCGGGAACAATTGATTCTTTAAGACTTGCAGTTTAGGAAGTCTTGAAGAGTTATGAACCTAATTAAGGCTGTTCTATGACAATAATAATACTAATAATTATGTATGTACTATTAATATCCAAATGGCTGGACCAAATAGTAAGTAGGGAACCCACTGGATCTCATTCTCAGATGGAAAATTGGCAGTGGCATGCAGTCTCCAGTCCCCTCAGATGGCCTTTGCCCTCAGACTTGCTCTTTTTCCTCCACAAGCAACATGGAGTAGCCTGTCACTGTCTCCCAACTCTGGCAATGACCTTTCATTTGGCCCCTAATTAATCACCCTCAAACTAGAATAAGTGAAGCGATTTGAGCTGGTACGTGCTGTTTCTGTGCCTCCAATCACTGTTGTCTGCTTCTGAAACAAGCAACCCATTGTGGTGAGCAAAGAGAAAAGAAATGTGGTGTGCCCCCCTTGTGTTGGCCATTCATTCATTTCAGGGCCATACTCTCAACCTCTACAAGAAGAATTTCGTGTGCATTTTATCTATGTAACAGTAATTGTAGCGTTTTGTCGGGTTTAAAAATTGCGGATGTAATTCCTTTTCGGTTTGAATGGTGTTAGTTTAGAATGAAAAACAATGTGTCATTTGATGTTAAATTATTATTGCAAAAGCCATTATCAGCACTGTATGCATTTTTTTGAACTAATTCCTTTATTTACATCTTGGATACATGCACTGTACCTATTCTGATGATGATTGAGTGGCACATCATGTCATTTTTATGTTGCAAGTGGTCTAACTTTGAGTGGTTCATTTAGATCCTTTCCTGCCATTGCCTCAAAGCTCAAGAAGTTTTGAAGCTTCCTAATCTATCTAACTTTGAGTGGTTCATTTAGATTATCTCATTGCTTAGAGGATTTTTGTTTCACGGTTCTTGCACCTTCACCGACGACCTATTGAGCAATGACAACTACTTTAGCTTGTATTCTCATCACAAGGCAAGTCTGCCATGTCACTGAAATGTATGGTTGTTCCACATGGCAGATCAAATTGATAAGTTTCTTTGAACCCAACAAGTGAATCTCATTCAGAGGTTGTGGAATGTGGATGAGTGCTGCTGCTGCATAATTCGATTGACCTCACCTAGCTATATAATTCGATTGTGCTCGACTTGAGTCATTTTCCTCGACAAGATATTTACTTTCTAGTAACCTTTCACTGAAACCACAAAATACTCTGACACTGACCTTTATCTTGCAGTTTTACCGATGTGGCGTGGCGCTAGGGCAAGTGAAGTTGATTTGAGCGTTGCTTTAGTGAGGTATTTCGATGTTCTACCTTTATCTTTGTTTGTTGATACCATATAGTGTCACATGCCCATTGTGTGATTGTAATATAATTTGCATATGGGTTATTTTGCTTTTGAGTAATCACGCTTTGATTCGTGTTGCATGACATTGCCATACCTAAAAATAATAGTTATCCAAGGAAGATATGCTTGCTGCTTTCTTGCTTTTGTGTGTTTAAGAAACGGGGAAGAAAATGAGGGAACAATCGCCTTTTCTTTCTTTCTTTCTTTCTTTCTTGCATTAGCTGACCATACCACACTTTTACTAGAACTTACCACCGAAACATCTGATCTGATCCAAATCACCAGAAATGTTCTTCCTGTCAATATTCTGCTCTAATATTTGTGCTGCTCAAAATCGCCATTCCTAGGCAATGCTATTGCGCTAGATTAGCTAGCTATAGCTAATACTATCAGGTAACACATATCAATCTGGTGAAACTAATATAATTGCCACTGTATGTAATGCATGGTCAGAACAAATGTTTACTCGCGAAGATCAACTATGTACGAAACCACAATAAACATTATGATCAAAACAAAAGCCACTGCTGCTCCAGAATCATGGCTACTTTTGGATTTTGGTCCCCTCTATTATGCTGCTCATCTACTACTGATCGTTCTTTTCCCACAGGGCTTTAGTTTAAGCACCATTGCTGCCAAAAAGCACCTTGATGTTTGCACGCACGCGTTGTGCTACCACTATCTCTTTATGGTTTTAACGCATGCGATGCCTGGTCAGGTTAGGTTCCTGCCAGGGCCAATGCTTTGACCGCTGTCAGCGATGTAACTAGAGTATGCTTAAATCTTTCTCTCTCTCCCTCTCTCTCAATTTTTGACAGGAAGAGGACACGATGCTTAACTGAACGGGAGCAGTACAAAGGAAAGGAAAGGGCGTTGCGAGGATGACGTTACGGGTTTCAGGGCGGGTACATACCACCGCACGTGGCTGTAACCTGCGTGGAGGAGCCCAGACGAGCCGAAGCCGATGGGGTGGTGGTGGCGCGCTACGTGTCCATGTGCCAAAGGCTGGCACGTGCCTGGTGGTGCCGGACAGGACACACCGTTACTGCACGTCACCCGACGGACCCGGCTGCACTGAAGAGTTGTACTGTAGTGACTGAAAACTGAGTCCTATTTCAGTACACAGTATAGTGGCCAAGCACTGTGGACATGCTTCTGATTTTACTGTTTCATAAATTAATGTAGTGTTTTTTTAAATATAACGATGGTGCTGTAGCTGTTGATTTAGGTCGTTGGCTCTCGATCGAATAGTTGAGATGCATCCATAATGTATAACACTGTGCTTATCTGTGTTGACCCAGTGCTCTCCTATTTGGGTTTAATCATGCAAATCTTGCTCTTGCCTGCTGAAATAGCATTACAGAGAATCACATCCATTTGGCTGCGACATGGCACTAAAGATGCCTTCTCAAAGGAGGCTACAATTGACAATGCGAGCTCACAATGAACGGGCAGTAGTTAATTAATCTTCTGTCACTCGTGTTTTGAGGTTGAGACTTGAGGGCAGCTTACAAGTAAGTAGATACTCTCCTGTCTAGTGTAGCCTCGGGAAATTGCACGTACCGTCATTATGTCAGGTACGTCATATCTGCAAGAATACTTAGATGTCGTATTAGGATATGTTCGATGTGTAATCAGCACAAACACAAATTATCTGAAAACTCGAAGGCATTCCTTTTGTTTTGGTACACATTTCTGGGCCATCCAACTGAATCTGTCAAGACTCAGGACCCCGTCTCAAAAAACCACAGTGAAAAAGAAAGAAAAGCTTCTCCTTCTAAAACTTCGCCGTCACGTTTTCGGTTCGATTTAGGTGATGAACCAATATTTCTTTACAGAAATGTGCAGCCAGCACTCGTGGAACGACAGTGTCAGTGTCAGCGAGCGCTGTGCATGGCAGACAGCTCGTCTCGTGCGAGTGATATGAGTAGTTTACTGCTCAGTCTCAGTGAACAGCGAGGCGGTGCCGGTGGTGCGGTTCTCTTCTAGCCTGATCAGTGGCGCCTCACGTGAAATGCCAACCAACCACGGGCCCCGCCGCTCCCCACGCGCATCTCTCTTCTCCCAACCCCAACCCCAACGCCAACACTTTCTCGTGCTCAGTTGCTCACGGCTCACCCCCCCGTCTTCTCTTAGATCTCCTCGTGCTTCTCGTCGTCGTCTCTTGCTCTCGACCGTTCCATTGACCTCCTCCCTACTACCGGTATCATTTCATTTTGTTGCACCTTGTTGGCCAACTACTGTACCATTGTCTTCTTGGCTACTACTCCATAGGAACGAATTGAACAGAGGGAGGAGGGAGAAGATCTCAACAGTGCTTGGCAGTACTGTGAAGGGAGTAAAAACCAAAAAGTGCTGACCTCTCCGTAAGAAGCGAAGTTTCAAAGCAGCATCAGCATTGCGCATCAAGTACTACATATGCATGATGCAGATGTGTTGAATGGCAATGCACACTTGGTGCTTGTATTCATGAGCATATATAGCACATGGCGCAAGGCTCATGATGTGTACAACAGAAGTTGTTAGCCGAGATTACATGCTAACAGAAGTAGCTACGTTGGGTACAAGGGGTACGTACAAAGCTACAAGAGATGAATACAAAGCTAACCGGAGAGAGAAGCTAGGAGATTATCACGTGAACAGAAGCATGTACACGTGATGATATCGCTATGCTAACATCCGGCCCCTCAGTCTGATCGTCGCCGGTGACGTGAAGACTGGCCCGAAAGTCGATGAACAGCGCCACTGGGACTGGGAGTCCTTTGGTAAAAATGCCAGCGAATTGTTTGCGCGAGGAAAACATGTAGAACCCTAGCTAACTTCATCGAGCGCCACCTTTTCCCGCACAAAATGGATGTCAAACTCAATGTGTTTGGCTCAGCGATGATGAACCGGATTGGTTGACATCTATACGACGGAAACATTGTCAGACAACCGTGACAGTGGAGATGAGTCGATGAAGTTGCTGAAGAAGCTGAGACAGCTCCCAACCAGATTCCGCAACAGCATTGCGCGTCAAGTACTCCTGCATATGCATGATAGGCTCATTCCTAGCATTAATGGTTTTGTTATTGCCACCTTAAAGCCGATCGAGCTACCGTAGACTTCAATTTAAATCACAACTAACCGATCGAATTGTGTTGCATCGGCGGGACGGTGCCGTGCCGTGAAGAAAACAGCGGTGTCGCCTTGTTAATGCTCATTCCAAGGACACTTCACTAGCCAGTAGTAGTACAAGACAACGAGTATGGGACAACTCCCAACTCGATCGCGATATATTCGACGAGAGGAAACAAACCTGTGCAGCGACGGCACCAGACGAGTCCAAAACAAGATGCCAAAGAGCAACAGAAATGATAATAACAGCCTGATTAGGTTAATCTTTACTGCTTAAACAAACCTATTCCACCCGTCCTTTGGATACACAACCAACCGAATTGTGCTGCATTTTTTTCTTCACATTCTTGCAGGAATCAAACCATTTTCGTACCAAGTTTATGGGTTCTAAGCAACTGTAAAGCTTTTAATAGCACTGAAGGGATCAAAATTATTAATTTCTCGTTTGAAGGTGATCCTAACCTTTCCTTTTTGGTGTATATAAATAGCATTTAATTAGTTGTATAAATATATACAGCCGGGATGGATTAAATTAATTTGACTTAATTAAAGTGGAAAAATACAGAAAGAGATAGGGGAGAGAGAGAGAGAGGAGCAGGGTTAGAGGAGGGGAGGGCTCGAATCCTCCGAAATATAAAAACGGCGTGCAGCCGCAAGCAAGCAAAAGCAAGCAAGAAACAGCAACCCACAGCGGCGCCGGCGCTACGCCAACACAGACGCAAAGCCAAGCAGAAACAAAACAGCTATCTATCCAATTCCACTCCAGAAACGCACGCGCACGCAGCAGAGCGCTACTGACTGACTGAGGCAGAGGCGGCGGCTGCAGCTGCAGCTGCAGGAGCTATCCGATCCACCGATGGCGAAGTCCAAGAACGGCTGCCTCAAGATCCTCGCCTGCGCCGGCGCCGGATCCGACCCCACCGCTGGCTCCGACGCCGACGCCGACGACCACGCCGACGAGGTAGTACTTACAACGCCCTCGCGCCCTCATCGCCAAATGCACCATCTCTGCACGCCGTTTTGTTCATCAAAGTTGCTTCTTTTTTCGTGTTGGTGCGTTTGTTTTTAGCAGATCTCAGTGGAATGCGGGGTCGAGGGGCGGTGCGTGAGCGGTTTTAGGTAGATCTGGGGTTGATTCGTGGCTGGGAGTAGGATGCAACCAACAAATTGGTAGGTTTACCAGCGATCATGTGCTGTTCTACTCGCTCGCTCGGTTCGTAGGGATCCGATGTTGCAGTGTTTGTTTGCTCCGCCTAGTGCTATGTTGTGCAAGTGCGCTCACTGTGTTATCTTGCCTCTCGGCTTGCTGCGTCTGTCGTTCTCCACCGCGGGGTTGATTGTTGCTAGCCTTGTCCCCCCTGATTTGACATTTTTGTTGTAACATTGTGTTACTGATGACTACTTTCTCCTACTGAGAATCCTAGAGTGGGGAGGATTTGGCCAGTCCCTGGAGCAACTCCTATTGCACCGATCAGCTGGAAGGATCCTGGGTAAAATACCCGTGTTAAATCGGGAAATTCACTTATTAGGGGAAATATCTGCACCAACATGTGGTGGAAATGGGATCTGGATTTTTGACATGACAGCCTAGGGGAGCTGTATCAGTTGAATTATGTGCAATTAACTCCCTTTCATCGCCAGAACTACACAAATTTAATTTAATTTGGATGGATCAGTGGTGATAAGTGATAACAGACCAAAGATATTTTGCTTAACATTCTTTTGGAAATAAATTGAGTGGTAGATCGTACCACAACCAAACTTTGCATAAGAAGTTTACAATGAAACGGTACATTAATTAACAAAATAAAACGTAAATAAATAATAAAAAGCAATTAACGCGCTGGTTCAATTCAAATTACTGAGGGTGACTGATGAAGTATGAGGATTTGTATTTACAGTCGCCTTTTGTGTTTTTTGCCTCATGGTAGCCGACATTTTTCTTCACTAAACGAAAACGGTATTGCTTGCATTGCAGATACACTCAGCTAGCCATTGTTACTTCTCACTTTGTAATATCTCTTCTCTAGTTGTTTTCATGTGAAAATACTAACAAGGATTGTCTATTTCCAATACCCCATATCAAGTATACAATTTCCTGTAATGGCTGATGTACATGTTGGTTTTACCAGAATAAGGCCATATCAGATAAAAGCAGATGGAGCTTTCGTAGGAGGTCTACAAGGCATCGAGTTTTGAAGAACTCTGATATATCTGAACCTGAAACACTTAGTTCGAGCAAAGCAAAATCTGAAATTGCTCCAAGCAACAACATCTATTCTTCCACATACTCTTATGCCTCAGAGAAGCTTCTGCATGAAGACAAGCCAGATGAGAAGATTCTGCATCAAGAAAAGCCAGATGAGAAGCCTCTGCGTGAGGAGAAGCCTGATGAAAAGCCGATGGAGAAGCCAATTGAAAATCCTGTTGAGAAGCCAGCTGACCAGATAATTGAAAAGTCAATTGGACAGCCAGATGAAAAGATAACTGAAATGCCAATTGAAGATCCAGCTGAAAGGATAGCTGAAAAACCAATTGAAGAGCCAATCGAAAAGGCTGTTGAGAAACTTGATGAAAAGCCAGATGAAAGTATCTCTATTTCATCGTCTGAGTTGAAGCAGGAGGAAACTGCCTCACTTGCTGGTGGAAGCACTGCAGACCCTGAGGAAGATCATGTGGAGTCTGCTGCTGTTGTCATTCAGTCTGGCATCAGAACATACATTGTATGTTGCAATGCTTTATCATCTAGTGTTATGTTTACTACAATTACTTCTTTGTTAATGTTATTTCATTTACATGACTGCAGGCAAGGCAAGAACTATCAAACCATAAGGATCTTGTGAAACTGCAAGCTGTAATACGTGGGCATCTAGTTAGGAGGCAGGCTGCAGAATCATTACAATGCTTGCTTGCTGTTGTTAAAATGCAAGGTCTAGTCCGGGCTCATCAAGCACAACAATTTGCAGAAAAGTTTCAGGTGAGTAAACGATTTGTATTTTAGGCATATTCATTTATGACATGTTTAGTACACTTGAATTGCGTGTGGGAAGAACATCATGTCATCAACATTACTCAATAGAATTTCATTTTACATGTTCCCATCAGACCAAGTATTGTTTATTGCTAGTACTTTTTCTTAGATTGGGGGTGTTCAGACAGCAGAAGCTCTTTTGCTGCCCAGTCAGTTGAGTGACACTCAGCGAAATTCAAGCTTTAAGATGTTATGTGCAGTTTATGAGCATTTTTTTTCCAAGTTCCTTTAATAACCTGTAAGCTGTCAATCTGTTCTGGTGTTACGAATTTAATTTTTCCATCCAAGTCGCTACATTTATTTCTTATCTGTCGTCTTGTTGCAAAATTCCATGGGTTGCATACTCATTAATTTTGGAATCGATCCTCTTCCTCTGCACCTAACATGTAAGAGGATCCTCATCTTTTGTGCTATAATGCTGAGTAGCACCCTTGCATGAGCATTCTTACAACCAAGTTTTGCTTATTAATTTATTAAAACATGTTTTTTTTGGTAGGACACTGTGGTCCATTCTTCAAGTGAGAAATTGCTTCATAATGAATTTGTTCGGAAGGTGAGATGAAATAAACCTTATATACTAAGATTGCCATCTCATAATATCTAGTTTGAATTTCCTCATGTTCACATGGTGTTATCTTCTGTCAGCTCATGGACAGCATGACGACTTCAAAATCCATTCACATAAAGTGTGATCCTTCTGAATCTGATGTTACATGGAAATGGATGGAGAGGTGGACAGCCCTGATCCTGTCAATTACTGGTGGGCACTTACTAGAGAATAAAGAAAATAGCGGGTTGGTGGTTGAAAAGGTGAAAGAAGATGCTCAGCATGAAGAAAAGACAGTTCCTTTGGACTCAGACATATCTTTCCCCAAGTTAGTGCCTGATGATGTGGAAGAGACACTAAGTCCATCTGATTCTAGTGCCTTGGAGGCTCCCGCATGCGTTCCAGATAAAACCCCTAGGGTGGAAATCGAAGATGATCCTGAACCAGAGTTGATTGAAAAGATCAATGAAGATGCTGAACAATTGATTTTTGACCCAAAGACAGAGAATGATGTGGAACAATCTTTGGAGTTCTCAGGTCAACAATCTAGCGAAACTGATCCATCAAAGGAACCCAGACCTGTTCCTGAAAAACCTGAATCTTCCAATGAGGATACTATGGATGCATATAAAACTGAGCAGACACTGGACATGGAAGGTAAAAGGTTTGTGGCAAGAAAGTCATGGAATCCAGCTTTTTCTGCTGCACAGTTGAAATTTGAAGATTCGAGTTTGAATTCTACAGTCAGTAGGTCCAACAGTTCATCCTATCTGGACGGGGCAAGCAAATCGAAGGTGCATACTCCCAGTTCACAAGACGATGCCTCGTCCAAGCAAAATAATGACACAGGCATACCGGAAAGCTCAGTTGGTTATGATCCTAAAATCGTACTTGCTGCATCAGAATGTGGGACTGAGATTTCAATTTCCTCTACACTTGACTCACCAGATAGATCAGAAGCTGATGGTGGCGAGATTGTACTGGAGATTGGAGCTCTGGAAGATAGGAATTATGCTACTAACAATGTTGATGAAGACACCCGTGTTTTGTACTCTGAAGTGAAGAACACTTCTGAAGGAGTCGTCCAGCCAGAACAAGAGGAAGAACAGAATGGTGACATTGCTAACCCTGTAGTTGCCATGCATCCTGTGCTTGTTGAGCAACCACATGTTGGACTGGAAAAGCCAGATTTGCATGAGCAACCGGAAAAATCTGTAGAATCTTATGCTAAGTCACCCGAAGGAACTCCCATGAGCCGAACCACCTTTGAGGAATCTCATGGAACACCATCAAGTGAGGTCTCTGTTAATACCAAAAAGAGCAAGAGCAAAAAGCCCAGGTCTCATGTAAGCAGGAGATCGCTGACTAGTCCAAGCAGCGATTCTGTAGGACGAAGCAGCACAGATAATCTGAAGGATTATAAACATGCAAAAAGAGAGAGCTCTGCCAAGGTTGCTAAATCTGATCATGTTGATCAAGAACCTCGCATGAGCAACAGCACTCCACTGCCAAGTTATATGCAGTTTACAGAATCCGCAAGAGCAAAGGCGTCTGCTAGTGCATCCCCAAAGTTAAGCCCAGACGTAGAAGACAGCAATCCAAGGAAAGGGCATTCTTTGCCCATGACAAACGGTAAGCAAGATTCATCTCCTCGCATGCAACGATCATCATCCCAAGCGCAACAAAACGTGAAAACCAGCAGTGCTATTCCTCACAATTCTTCTGGTAAGTGCTCTGTTCTTCTATACGCTTTTATTCACACAAGTCTATTACTTTGCCACTCTATCCTGCATTCCTGCTACCCATTTGTGTTTGGAAGTTTAGTTTGCGAAGACATTTCGCAATGACCTTGTGTTTTTTCTCAGGTTCACTCTAGCACAGTAGTTACCTAATAGAATTTTCCAGTTTACATGCTGCTTATTATTTCGAAGAGTATATAATGCACAAGAGATCTTCAAACTTGTCATCCCTCTGCTTGTGCCATTTAGGCCCTTATACTTGACTTTAATCTGGGAGGTCCATCAACTTGCTACATTATGCCACTTGTGTGAAGCACCTAATTGCATGATTAAGCAATTTCAGGGGAACTGACACCGCACAAAATCGAAATGCACAACAAAATGTATTCAGTGTAAAGTTGGAAATTACTGCTAATGTGCCTTCCCTGAACATTCTCTTGTTTAGCTGTGCTCTTCAGTGTGTTCATTGTGTTGTGTTTGCTCTCTTTTTTTGAGACCGTGTTGTGTTTGCTCAGTATCTAGCATCTACCACCGTCTTCTAGCTATACTTGTATTACCGTCCAATGCGTCATAAAAAATATACTATATAGACTGTATTTGCCCATCCATAATGTACGACTCTTTTAAGGAATCTTCTTATATGCAGATAGGAGATGGCATATATGATGAGTGCGCCGAGGAGCACATTAACGAGGTGCCATCAAATATCTAGAAGCATTCGTGAGATGACTCAGATCGTCCTTGTTCCCCCCGACGCCCTCTAATTCGTCAGTTGTTTTTAATTCTTTCTTGGAACACTGAGTATGATTTGGAGAAGAGCAGCAGCTTCATGTATGTACATTTGTTGGTTCTTATTGGTTGTGTTATTTGACTGATAATGATTTCCGTGTGTAATATATCCTTGACTTGTGATGCAACAGCGGCCTGCTAGTGTGTAATATAATGATTGATCAGTTATATTTGCTAATATTGAAGTTCATGTTGTTGTGGATAGAGTTTTCTTTGTCAATGGTATGGATTTCTATTTGAGAAGATCACATCTGAAAAACAAGAGAAGATTCTTGTATGTAAGGATGAACAACTGCATTTACCTGACGAGCAATCGAAGATCAATTACCAATCGTTTTTGGCGCCATGGAGGATGAATGCTTGTTTTGGTATTGCTCCGGGTGATGAGAAAGGTGTCATATTTTGATCGAGAAAGTTGTAGGGCGTACGGCTGTGAGCAACTGGGCAGAGCGGCGTGTACGTACCAGGCCGCCGACGCACGTAAATCCGCAGGTTGGAGTGGAGGTCGTGCGCGGTGCCGTGCTCGTGGAATTTAGGCCGGCGTGCGCGCGCCATCGGCGAATCCGTGCGTGCCGCTGTCGCAGCAGGCGGTCTGGGCCGCCGCGCGGAGAACCCGTGCCCCGGGTGGAAGGTGCCGAGGACTAGGGGCACGGTGGAGTGCCCATCAGGGTAAGCATATTGCTTATCCTGTATTATATTTTGTATTTTTTAGGTTGAAGTCGGATACGAATAGTATTATATACTTATTTTCTCATCCCGTATTCGTTCTGTGAGTTTTTAATCGGCCGGTCAGACATATATTATCTGTTTCTTTTGCACCTCTACACAGGGTATTAGGCAGCATGGTGCAATCAGAGTGAACATGAAGGGCCTAATCGCTGAGATGTCGAAGAAAAAACACTAAATATCCCCTATCTATGCAGATATAGCAACCCACCTATCACCTGTTATCATGTTTCTTAGTGAAGTCGCAACAACATTTTCTCATTCCACTCGATCTCTTTCGTATTCGCTCCGCAAACTTTCTGTCGCACGGTCAGAAATTATCCGCTCCATTTGCACCTCTACCTCTAGACTGCCCACTGCCCACGCCGTTGCCCTTCACAGTCTTGTCCGTTGAACTCAGGTTCCAGCAGCACCGGCAAGCAAACAGTGTAAGACCGAATCGAATCGCTTGCAGGAATGAGCACCTTGCTGCAAGAGTACACAGAATCAGCCTCAGCGGGTGACGGACGTTGAAGGATTAGGCGCAGGCGGACCCGTACGTGGACTGAAAGCGGCGACGCAATGGCGCAGGCAGCCGGAAGGCGGCGGAGCTCCGGCCACCGACGGCAGCGGGACGAGCCGCAGGAGCAACACAGCCCTGGCCCCTGGGGGCATCCACAGCGAACAGTCCCGTTGGGTTCCATCCCACCGTTCGATTACATTTCGGCGGTCCAGATAGATAGCCGTTTGACGGTAGATATAACTGTTGTCGGCCCATTAGGTTTGTAACGCTTGTTCCTGGGACAAACGCCACGGCCCAATTCAGCCCATCCAAATTCGGCCCATGTTTTCTCCTACTCCCGTCGAGGAGGTGGAGAGGGATGCAGATAGTCATCGGTGGGTGGAGCTCCGGCGACCGCCGATGAGAGGCGGAGCGGGCAGGCGTACTAGCCTTTTGTTTTGACAGCCAGTGCAGTTCTTCCGCTCCAAAGAAGAAATGCTCGACCAAGAGCGAATGTTCTGGCGTGAGTGGAGAACAGGAGAAGGACGGCCGCTTAACTTCCCCAATTCGCGGTATCACCAAAATAACTGGCAATAAATTAAGTCCAGGGTGTAAGTCGGGATTGATACAGCAGCCTAGCATTCCATGTCGTTCATGAGCAACCCGAGGAACTAAGCAAGGTTCGGAGAGCCAGCGAGCCATGCAAACGCTATCATTGGCCGGCCATTCAGGCTCCCAGAAGAGAAATTCTACGGCGTGTTCTGCTAGTAAGTATACTGTGGTGTGGCGGTATAAATAAAAACTGACCATTGATTTCTTAAGGACATAATAGACTTCTTTATATTTATTTTTTTCATGAGGGTATTATGGATTTTTTTTAATTAGAGTTGAAAATATTACTCTTATGCTATATGATCTCCCACATGGATAATTACTGTTCTACTCATCGGACTTCTATTGCTCATACAACTATCCTAACTAATATGAACAATTGAATCTTAAGGAATGTACGGCCCAGCCTGGCCACTCCACACTTGTGTCATGCATACAGTGGGTGCATGCCGCCGTGCCGGTGACTATGGCGAGCTTACTACTAGCGTCGTTGGACTGGATGGGTCAAGCTCGATCGGCGTATGGTGTCGCATGCCTACAGGCGCCTATCTTTCTCCAGATTTCAGCCCAGAATCGCCGTCCAATCCACCGGCCGCGCAGCCCCCCAAAGCGACTCGGCCTCGGCCCGGCTATCCTCGTGGCCCGGCTGCATCGTTGATCCCAAAGCTTTTTTATTATATCTTTGCACAATATCTTTTCTGGATTTATAAACGTCGCCTTTTGGTTTTGGTGCTGCACGAGGGAGGGGATGGGGATAAATTAGCAAGTCGTCTTTTGAATAGCTCTTTTACGCAGTACTCAAACGAGGGCACACGCGCCTTTGCGCCATGCATGCGCTGTTACAATTCACATGAAGCAGTAGATATTCTATACGCTGCCGCGGGCATGCAGCAACGGTGGAAAGGCGCCGTCCGCGCATCAACCAACCAGCGCACGCGCAGTCGTGGAGGCCGGCCGGGGGAGAGGAGAGAGGTCGAGCGGCCGATCGAGAGACTAGCGCATGCAGCGCGGTGTAGTGAAGGCCCGCGGTGGTTGCGGTTGAACGACGGCACCGCCCTCGTATCGTACAAGGCGCGGAAAGCGGCGCACGTCGACGCGAGGAAATTACCAAGCGCGACCGAGCGGGCTGCTTGCATCGCATCGCATGCATGGCGTTCGCGGAGAATATTTTTATAGGATTTGGTTCACAATTTCATCGGTGTAGATCTATTCCACCATGTAATACGTGTCTTTTCACGAATCTCAAAGCACACCGCTCAATAAATCATTGATGTAAATTTACACGAATTAAATATTGAAGACTAGCATGTCATGCTTTGAAATTCGTGAAAAAACACGTATCACGCGGTGGAATGTATCTACACTAATGAAATTATGACCAGATCCTATAGAATTATTTTCCGACGTTCGCTGCGCTTGGTCGGGCTCGGGCACCACCCAAAATCTGTCATCGCGGTATTGACGCTAGCTCGTGCCCACGTACTCTGCTGACTGAGTGCCTAGTCCAACCAACACGGCACTCGTGGCTTGCGGGCTTGTGGTCTCACTACCAGACTAGCTACTTTCGGTTGCTGATTGCGGAGTATCAAGGATGACTACGACAACTGACAAGTGCTAAAAAACATCTAAGACAATGTATCTGTCTAAAGTATCCTTTTTTAGCCTTTTGATCGTTTCCTCGCGTAATTAAATTGCATTATATACGACGTAATATTGAACACGTAATTATTCAGCACGATACGAAACCATGATCAGTTTGTGACCAAGTTTCACGCTGTTAAAAGTAGTGATAAAACAATTAAGAGTTTCGAACGTCACCATGAAGGGTAGCATAAAATTAGCCACGAATGCACGACAGTGACTCATCTACACCCCAATTAAGTGCTTAAAAAGAGAGGAGACCAGAATGGTTCAGTAAAAATCTGAGCAAGCTCCAATCAATCATGCAATATTTTCCTTTCTTTTACAACATTTTTTCCTCGACGAAGAAAAAAGGCTACTGGGAGTCAAAGAACAGGGAGCTGAGGGCGTAATATTTACTGAACCATGTGAAAAAGAAACTGAACCAAAGAACGGTAAAAAAAAAAATAGCAGCGACAGCTCAATTTCGACCAGCTATTCTGCTGTCTAATTTTATCCTTTTTGATCCCTTTGGCTGCTCTTTCCTTGTCGGGGCCGACGCATCATGTAGAAACGTGCAACTAGCACCGTTACGACAACCCCTCGGGCTGTTAAAGTAAGCACAGGGTTTCATGCCCCTCACCTTGGCATCTCTGCTCACCATAGAAGCACCATTGCTAGCATCAATACCGCCAGTTTGGGAAGCAGCAGATTGGTGGTACACTCCAAACTGCATTCCATGTTGTTCAAGTGGTTCCTGCCTCTCACCTCCATGCTGATGGACGAGGGTTTTGTAATAGTTGATACTCATACCCCTCACTGGGGCACTCGCAAAGTTCACTGCTGGACTTGAACTCGTTGGAGGATTCATGGCAACTGAAGGGATAGCAGAAGGTAGTCGATTCATCATTGGTGGTGGAGGCGGCAGCGTAGGGTTTGTGTTGTGAAAGGTTACCATATGATCTGAAAAGGAGGCACTCAGTGGCATTTGAGGTGGTGGACCTGGTAGCATTGGGGCAACAACAGAACTACTGGCTGATTGTTCATGTCTAATTGGGCCATATTCTTTCATTAACCTCTCAACTTGTGCAGGATCATTTAGTATTTTGATGAGTAGATCTGGGTCAACCATACTTCCCTTCCGATTGCTTTGCATTATTGCGGTGTATGCAGCTGAGGCTGCAGCCAACACATCAGGCTCAGTGGAGAGACCGGCACTTATTGCACCAGTGGATCCGCAGGGCTGCTGTTGTGCAGTGGTAATTGGAGTATCTGACTGATGGTAATTGTTTCGTAGATCAAGGGTTGGTGCTTCCAACTGATCTGAAGAATCATCATCTTCAACAGGGATCAGAGGAACCGACGGGGTTTGGGAATCATCATGGTGGGAGTCTTTCACATCAGGAGAAACAAATGGGCTGGATTGGCACAAAGAGTTTATGGATAAGGAATGAGAGTTGTGAAATCTGACTAGATGCTAAAGCAAAATGAAGCTTGCTTACTTTGGAGGAATGTTCGATGGACGTGGATATATAGCCTCAAGTGCTCCAAATATTCTCTCCTTCTGTACAGCAATCTCCTTGCTTTCTTCTCCAGCAACAATGCACCAATCTGGGTCCAACAATATCTGCGACCAAGACAGCCTTGGGAAATTCATTGATCTTGAAATTATCTTGGCATATGCACAATACAACAGTCTAAATAATGATTCTTACTTACATGTGGAGGGCATCTCCACCTAATAAGAGGGATTTGAGATAAGTCAATTTTGAGATCGTTGGTTGGCTGCAATGACTCAAAGCCAGGAGGCAAGGAATCATCCGAGCTTGGGCCAGCTGCATGCAGTAACCATGAGCCTTTTGCTTGGAGATTATCTTGCGGTCTTAATCCAGCTTGGGAAGGGGAATCCTCTGACAGAAAAAGCCTTACCTGACAGATTTACAAATACACCATACAAAGTTGCTTAGCATTTACAATTTATAATGTTTTGATGACTAGGAAAGAAAAAAAAAATCAACGCTAGAACTGAATGAACTGCGAAAGAATGTACATGAATACTAAGAAAATTGTTACCGAATCTAATTCTGTTCACGACTGACATCAGAACGAGAGATGATACAGTGTAAAAATGAGCTCGGTTATGCACTACCCATCAGATATTCTTGTATTGGACCATAGCCCAGTTTGGTGTATATCCAACTAAAAATGTTTTACAGAATCGGGAAACTTCCAGTGTTTATATGCTAATAATCACACATCCATTCATTGCATAGCTGCCATGAAGTGTGAAATATAGGACTTACAGTGGGTGACTGGCAAACTTCAACCCTAATCAGGTGATACAGACAACGGTTTTGTGCTCCGACTCTATTAAAATCTATTTTCAAAACTTCATACAACCCATAGCAAATTAATAGAAGTTCAATCAAGGCATTCTGAAGGAGACTTTGGAGGAGGGTATCTGTGAGATTTTTTTAAATAATCCATTTGTTATTCAAAATTACAAAATTATTCCAGCAATTTTTTTTTTACAGAAATATACTCCTGTCGCTCAACTGTTGGACGACTGGTTCCAGTAGCTCAACCGTTGAGCGACTGGGACACTTGTCGCTCAACGGTTGGTCCTAGTGTACAGGTTGCTCAGGGCATGCATGTACACCGTTCCAGTCGCCCAACGGTTGAGCGACTGGAGTATATTTCTGTAAAAAAAAAAATCGTTGGAATAATTTTGTAATTTCGAATAAAAAATGGATTATTTTTTAAAAAAATTCTATCTGTGACATAGTAGTACAATGTTGTTGGCACAATAATAGTTTGCATCAAGTATTTAACTACAATAGTGCAAGGAGCAAGGAATGATGCTAGCTAACCATGTAGGTTTTTAACAAAAAAAAACAAAGATCCCCTCAGCTGTATAGAGTATAGACATGGTGCAGAACTCGGCAACTAATTTCCCAGTGATAAGGGGCTATGCACAATTCACTTATTCAGTATCATGTGCATGCTGTTTCTAGAACAGTGCTACCTCTAGGATGGCTAAACCCATTCCCTATTCTTCAGTAGAAACAAAGGATTGTTTAATATCTTCAAATGACACTTTTATCTACCTTACATACTTCTCCTGGATAAGATGAAAAGAGATAAACAACAGAACAAAATCGATGCTCATCAATGCCATCCCATGACTACTTCAACTATTCAATTCTCTTAGTTCCCCAACATGCATTCTAACAGCTGGTAGATAGAAGCGCAACCATTGTGGTCTAATTCTGCAATGTTTTTGTAACGGCAATGTGTGGTATAAGACCATGAGTCCATGACAATGCTCCAAGTATCTGGAGCACATCAACTATCTTTTGTTATTGACACTCATTCTGTTCAAAGTATTACCAAACCATCGATTTAATTTAAATCTTTAACATATATAAATAGAAATTCAAGATCAACGTGAAGGGCCAAAAGCGTCACTTTTTGGGTAACTTTTTAGGTTTCATGTCCATGCTAGAAAATAATGCTGAACTGATCAGCAATTTACCAACAATCAAGAATTGAAGACTGCATTTTTTCAAACAATGAATACTATGTAAAGAATAAAGATGCAATGGATACATTTCATAGTGGGAAAGCATTTAGAAGACATAAACACCAACATACTTCATCATTATTTGGATTAGCAGTAGGAATATTTCGTCCACATAGTTGATCAATTTAAACATTACCATCAATCAAAATCATGATAGCATCAATAAAACATGGACAGTCATGCATAAGTAAATATGGTAGTATTGGGATGAAAAAACATGGATGCAACATTTCTCCTGTTATCCTTGAATGCATATACTGGAATGATGTTGACAAAAAAAAAGTGCATGACCAAGGAATCAATGACTGGACTTATCAACAAAGACAAATCCACCCACATATAGCATGATAGTGCTTATAAAACATGGATGAGAATGGTCCATGCTCATGGAAGATTTCATATGACACGCATGAATGTCATGTATCCACCTGTCGTCATTTTGCAGATGTATAGGTGATACGTGCAATCACTTTGGGATGGTTACTGACAACAAGACAAGCACCTGCATGATAACTGTATATGCTGCATTGTTGCGTACCTGGTTTCAGTCAACGAATGCATTAGTATCTCATTATGTTGCTTTAATATCTCATTCTGAATTGATGAATCCGGTACAGTTCACTTGTATTATTTTATAGCATAAAAAAAAACTTCTGCTGAACTATATATCTCACAGAAATTATTATTTAATGTCTGTGGCTCCCAAAACTATGTGTTAACTGTTAAGTGCTACAAAGAGATTAATAGGAACAATAGAATCCTTTTCCTAAAAAGGACAAAGAGAATCCAGTGGACCATTCAATTCTTAAATGAACTTAAGTTAAATCAAGAAAACTTTATTACACTCATTAATGATAGGAAATGGTCAAATGCAACAAAATGAAGTGGGCTGAATAAATTGTTTGCATTTTAAACTACGGCCTTGCTACACCCCTCATATCTATTTAACTGTTTTTTTCAGTGCACTGCCTTAATCCAGTCCTTAAGTGTATAAGGAATCATAATTTCATAGATAGTAGCATATTGGCCATATTCTTCTAAATATTACTTTTGAGGTTTACTTTGTTATTTTTCTCTAGATCTCAATTATATTGCATTCTGAACTCAAAACATGTGCATTAGCACATCCTTTGTGTACTGTTTCCTCGTATAACATCACTTTTGTGTACAAATAGCAGTCTGCTGGACCCCTTCCATAAAAACCAAATGCCATTCTCCTGGCAAAAAGCATGGTTACTCGGACACGGACATGGGTATCAGAATCCGACTCGGATTCAGGTGTCCGAATCAGCACAGTTTTTTTGGACACGGGCAGTGTTACTCGGAAATGGGCACGGGTGTCAGAATCCGACTCAGATTCAGGTGTCTGATTCAGCAATTTTTTTTGGGACTGGCAAAAACAGAGTCTGTGATATAAAAGTGCAGCATGAGATATGTTCTGTACTGCAGCATCAAATGTATTTGCAGATATGCAAGCTCTGATAACCTCCTCCACTTATAGAATATTATCAAATTTATTTATTCTAGAATTGAGTCGCTTAGTAAACAATATAGGCCATGAATTGTAAAATCTATAAGGACAGGATAAACTGAACTACTACATCATCAAGAAAGTTGGATGGATGGTTGACTAATTGCGTAAGCCCCCACTGTACTTAATTAACTAGTGGTACATCTACACATCATATGGTTTAAAATATCCTTTTGCAAATATATTTGCCTTAATAGATGAATCATACATAACAATTTGAATATAGATAATAATAGCATATTTCACATTAAAGCTGAGTGCAGTTCATCCTACTTTCATATTATTGTCTCGTACACCTGAAAATATTGGTAATGTTTAGTTTAAGTAAAATTTAATGAGTCAATATTGCTTACAAGTTACAATATACAAAACAATTCATGATATTTTAGTTACAAGTTTCTAGGAGAAATCATTCATGTTGAAGGCAAACAAACGTTGCGATGTTTAAAAAAAAACATCTCCTATCATGCATACATAATGCAGTGAAAATAGTGTCGTCTTTAGAGACATTGACTAAAAATGTTTTTTTGCTCTGAGTATATCAAGGTGACTCTTGTGTCTTGTAAAACTTATGAATCCATAAAATTTATTCATGTGATATGGTTGTGCTTGCTGGTAGCAAAATCAACACTACACGTTAACACTGCTGAAAAACTTGCGGTGGATTTGTGTGATATAAACAGGGTACAGAATAAAATCCAAACTACACCAATTTAGCTAAGCGCTGACAGCCTCTTATTTGAATGTACATTTAAAGAATGTACTACTCTCCTTTTCCACATAAATAAAGATACCATTTCATACATCCTTTGGCAGTGAGGATTCAAGAGCAGAATTTTGCATCACCAGTAACATAGGATATATGATATATGTGGTAACCTAATGCTCAACTATTATCATGCGGTTCCTGAAATGCCATATTTAATCTTTTGTTCGGTAGTTACAGCCATCATTTACTTCATGATTTACGTCCAAGTTCCCCGTTCCTTCATTATTTCTTCAATTCCCCCCATTATTTGTATCTTGCTGTTGTTTGGTAGACATATCAAGAGATTGCACAGTTTTTTGTTGTCACTCGTCAGCATTGATACTGAATTATCTGCTATCGGTATAAGCAACACAAGCAATTTTGTCGCATTTACAGAATGAAATCCATCTCGGTCGCTTCCTCCATTCATGGGGATTGGAAACTAAACACAGCATGTTCATTTCTTAGGCAATTTCACGCATTTCATATGCAAACAAAACATACAATAACAAGATCGTATTTCCTGGGAATATCATGGAGTTTCTAGAACACGAAAAATAAATAAATCAAGCAAAGCATCGTATAACTAAAAAGAATCAAAATCGTCAACGACAAGCACGCTGCACGGGCACAACAAAAACTTGACGAGATTGGGAGGGGGGAAAGGATGGGGAGCGTGAATCTGTCGCCTCGCCTATGGCGGTGGATGAACTGTTAAGTGTTTACTAGAATACCTTGCAGAGATTGGCCCCGGAGGCCCATGAAACGCGCTTCGATCGCCTCGACCCCATCATTACTTCCCCCTCTCACCACCCACAAGCCAAACCGATCCGATCTACAGGCACGGGAAAGCCTAGACTGGGTGAGGAGGCGATCGAAGTAACGAACGGGAAAGCTCTCGGATTCCGACTCGAGATCGGGCCGCCTAGGGTTTCCTCCCTCCCACCTCTCTCCTCCTCGTCTTCGTCGCTCCGATGGCAGGGACGAGCTCACAGGACGGCGGCGGCGGCGGCGGAGGGGGTGGGGATTTGGAGTGGAGGTGGTGAGGTGGAGGAGGGTGCGCTGGCGTCGGCGGCTTTGCCTTCCCTGCCCCGCTCTATTATATTTGTTTGCTGTCGTCGCGTCGATTTGGTTTTCCTTTTCTCTTTTTCTTTGCAATTTCCACCCGCTTTCCACAGATTTTTTAGGGAGGTCGATTGCTTGATTTTAAATTAATTTAGCAGTTTTTTTAGCCTTTTTTTAGTAGAGAAGAGGTCAGGTCTTGGCGTATTTACCAGGTTAGTCTTTCTCGGAGGCAGGTCATGTGGCGGGTTCCTCTCAATCGCGATGGTACCTTTTCTTGCTGCGTTGTTTCTGAAAGATATGATTAGTGTTTTAAGGAGACGTATCAGATAAGAACTCATCTTTCAATCCGGACAAGTACTACTGTACTAAAGGACAGTTTGGGCCAGTTTGTAACGCGGTATTTCTTATTCTGCTTAAATTTTGCGGAAATTGAACTGTTTTGTTTCCAATGAGATTGTGTGAAATTCTTGCGTTTCAAATGGGCCGGGATTACAAGAAGGCAAGCTATCTCATGATACGCCCATGGTATTGTTACTTGTTAGCGCCATCAATCCCTGCTACTGCTTTCTAGCTTAGAATTTGACATCTGAGCCTTCAAGAACTTCGGATGCTTTGCTGGTCACTGAGGTAAGTCAGGTCCTTGCATCTAACCTCTACCGCTTTTCCGTTACAAAGGTAGCTCAGGCTGTCTGATTGACACACATGATAACCTGATATCAAGAGCGCTCCCTTCAGACGCCAACCACCGTGCAGTTCAACCAGCCAAGTATCCAATCGCTTAAGAGTTAAGGGTAACAATTCAACCACACGAATTATCTGCCATCCCATGCATTCGTCGTACAAATACTACTAGTAGAACCTTGCAAGTATCTAAAGTTACATCAAGAATAAAAGCCCAAAAGCCGATCCCATATTAGTAGAAAACTGGACCACGCGTCATTCCCTACAAGTACAAAACTCTGAACATACATGCACGCTATGTCCATATGCTCAGCCACTGATCCGGTTATTTCCAGCTGATTCCGTGACAAGCACACCAGGCATGCTCAGCTGCAACTCAAATAGTAGTAGTATTCTTTGTTTTCAGATGACAAACCACATCAGGTCGATAGAACACTCCTGGCAATTAATTATGATAGAGAAGGCCACATCAGTTCACATTTTAAGTCAACATTCATGGTCATTAACATCATGAGGATACTGCATAAGCAGTTTCTAGAGTCTTAGACCATACAATAGAAATAGTTATTACAGAGCATAACAGGGATGTATTCTCGTGTTGGGATCAAATCATAACACGAATAAAAAGTCGTTGCCTCAACAAACTACTCTTGATATCAGAATGCAACAGCACACACAATGAGGCCAATAGAACCTGACAAATCCATCTTCTCGATCATCTCTTCTTAAAACCATACTTCTTACGCTCATAGAAGAGATCAGTCTTGGCGCTTCCAAGATTCACAATCTTGGGACATCCATCTCGGTCCTTTTCCTGCTGCGTGCACTCCTTGCAGTAGTAGGCATCTGAGATACCAACCCCTCCGCAGATGACACACCTTCCCTGGAAGGAGCCGTAGTTGCACTCATCGCAGACCCGGACAAGCGTACATGGGCGAACGTACGAGTCACAGACGACACACTTGCCGTCACATTTCTCACACAAGCGACCAATTGCAATGCCAGGCTGCTTCCGGCACATGATGAGATCAGGATGATGCTTCGCCATGGCTCAGATGCTAAGCTGTGAAACCATAGTGGAACGCAATATAGATCAGAATCAAGCAAGGTCAGTCTGTGAGTAACAGGAATAACAATCATACAACAATTTGTTAGTGAAGTATTCCTATGAGAGGCAAATTGTTAATCAATTATTCGTGTATTTGTTGACGACGCTAGGAACTTTGGATGTAGCTGAGAAGCAAATTTTTAGTTCAATTATTTGTTGCAAACACGACCAACTTAGATGTAGTATCCCAAAGAGAAGCAAACATCAGTTCAATTATTCATTCCTAAGATTGGAGCTCTTTCAAAACTAGTGATTTCTCCAACTCTACATTAAGTGTCAACCAGGATAATGAATTAATTAACCCGATAATAAATTTCCCTTGAAGAAAAGGAAGTATACTACTAAAGCTTATAATCAAATTTGACACGAATACAGTGGGTATGGGTCCAAATTACACCAAAACTATCCCAATAATATTCACTTAGCATCACCAAGAGGTCATGAAGCATATTTCCATGTGATATCTTTCAAACAGAAACATCACCAACAAATGCAATGTTACAGACTTTTAAGCTAACGGAACTATCAATCTTCCTGTAGCGATATCTATCATCATAATAAAGGTCTAGGGAATGAGATCATGGAAACATACTGAAATCTAGACTAAGATCTCTTCTCGAGCCACAGCATATCACGCGATCCAACTGTCCAGTGGCGGAGTTAGAAAATTTACTGACAATGAGCAAACTTACAACCCTGAATGCTTCCCCTGTAAGTTTGGTATGTTAACGCCTTATTGCCTTAATGGGGCGAAATATGTTTCAAAGGGTACAATTCTTTGATATACTGATTTCGAAGTTGGAAGCTGCTCCACAGCATTTTCGATCGGGTTGATCACCTAACTACGCAAAACTTTGTTGTTTAAGTCATATACAATATGCATATTGCAGTCTAATTAATCTACTCATTATTGATAATCACTCCCAGTCCCAACAAGGACACCGCAATATCAAAGTTTATTCCGAGCCACGAAATTTTGTAGCAGTGCAACTGACTAGTAAGGCTGAACTTACTATGAACAATTCACCACATTTTCCTTGCTATTGCTTCCCCGGTTTTACCCCTGTCCTGCACTGACAATAGCTCACGAGTTGGGGCGTATTGAAGAGCAAAACAACCGAGAGGAGGCAGGAGCGCTAGCTATGGCGACTATCGATTATCGAAGCAGCACCTCAAAATCCCATGGCCGCCGGCGGTGAAATCGGCCGGCTGGCCAAGCAACAGTTTCGCCACATCATCGATTAACCCTACAGGTCCCTACTCGAGCCGTATCGATTCTATTTCTATGGCATGCTTCTAGTGGTGGAACGGAACCATAGATCATCAGCAGAAGTTTTAGGGTTCGTTGGCCACGTACCTTCGGAAGGATGCGCTCCGTGCGGTGGTGCTTGCTCCGTGCTCCTCGCAGGCGACGCGCCGAGAGCCCGAGACGGCGGCGGCTAGGGCTTGCGGCGGGATATATTTGGGCCCTTGGGGCGGCGGCCGATGCAACTAGAAGCTTATAGATGCCGCGATGGGGATCTCCGTCCAAATGGCTCAGTCAACCCGATCGGACAGCTGGAAACGGCGCGCGCAGTCCCGCATATCTTATGCTACTGGGGCTGGGGCCCACCTGTCGGCTTCTCACAGCATCCCACAACCTCTTCGCCCCCTTCTCCTTGTGAATTCCGGCCCAGCTCGCTCTCCCAGCGCACCACGCCACCGCCGCCGCCGTCGAGCACCAGTCGCCGCTGCACTCTGTGTTAGAACCCGATGGAATCTTTATCTGCGGCGGCGGAAGCGGTGGATTCGACCTCTACGAAGCCCGACGAGGTCGCCGCTTACCAGAGCAGCGATGCCAAGCAGGCGAGGCTCCAGTCCATGCTCTCCGCCCTCCTCGCTGACCCCATACTCGCCGACGTCGCCAGTAAGCCTTCCCTCGCTGACGTAGATACGCTGATCAACCTTGAGCTCGGCAGCGCCATGAGGGTAACCGTCGTCAAGCTGGACAACACCTCGTTCGGTATATCGTCTTCAAATCTCACCTTTTGTTCCCTGTTTCGTTAAAATTGCATCCAATAGATTTGAAAATCCCTGTGTCATGTCTTAATCCACCTCAATTCCTTTTATTTTGTTTTCTCCTTGTGAAAAGATGTTGCAGTATTGAACACTGCTACGGTCAAGGATTTGAAGCTGGCTATCAGGAAGAAGATAAATGAGATAGAACAAGAACAGATGGGCCATCGTCATATCTCATGGTAAGCCAACCAACTTTTCTCTTTAAACAATGGCATGCTTCTAGTTGGTTTCTACTGCGGATGATATCTTCTGACAAATCATGTGTCCATGGCATCTACTTGTCTCGTGCTAACCTGAGTTGTTTTAATTACTAAATGTTCTTGGATATGCTGCCAATGAATGTTTGCCATTTAATATCTCCCACAATGGGCACTCAGGCATAATCGAATAATCGATCAACCCAAAGGTACTAGTGTAGATGGATGCGATGATGTAAATACGCTGAGGGTCACAAGATACTCCTATATGAGATTGATTTGAATTGCGACTTAGCTCGAGACATTAAGAATCCAAGCTGAATTTTATTGCGATTTTGAGTTTGATTTTGCACTGAGCTTGACCTGTTTAGTCTTGAATCTTGATTAGTTGAATGTGTGTACAGAAAGCCCATTTGAATTGAGGCTCCTATCTTACTCTGTCAGTTGAAACTAAGGAAATATAATATTTGAAGATTGTATTCTAGAAGAGCAAATTTTTCCATACGATTATTTAGAAGTATGTGAGCCAATTCTTTGTACACTGTTTACAACTTACGATCATGCTGTTGCTATCCTTCTCTCCAAGAATTTTCAGGAGCATTCTAAAGTAGGATCCCATTTCCTTGATTCCATGAAGCTTCAGTTATGTGGTTATAAGCTTGTCTAGGACAATACATCGTTTGCTTGTCTGATATGTGATAACACTTTTACACTAACAATATAGACAATAGTACTCACTGGAAAGAGTTCCTGACATTAGTATTTATAGTACCCACTAAATTGTCAGAAAGTATGGTGCCTATTTATTGGAGAAAGGTTACTCTGTAGTATGAGGATTGCAGTGTTGTTATGATAAACTAAGATTTTGGAAGGCTCAACTTTTTTATTGCCGTACAAACAGAACCTTATTTAGATGCTGCAAAAAAAAATAAGAATTTCATAATATGTTTGTGCTTTTACTGCTATTAAGTTTAAGCCCATATATGAGTTATTGTTAAAAGATCAAATCGTAAAAACTAGTTAGAGATTCTGTCTTACTAATGTCAAATTGTTAATTAGGCTTAATAACGTCGCCTTTGTCATAATTTTACTTTCAATTGTATAATAGCTGGTAGCCTGGTACAAAAGCCCCCCTGAAGGTTAGTGGCGGATCCAGGATTTTCATTATAGGTGTTCGGAATTAGCAAAATATGTTCAATGCTAAAATTAAAAGTCCACAATAGCAAAAATCAAAGTACAAATTGTACGTATTAGAGACAGCATCTCAATAATTTTGACAAATTACAAAATAATTAAGAAAAATTACAATATGAAGTATTTGGCCTCATTATCACTATATATATCTAACACACCTAGTAAATAATGTGTATTTTACAAAATATATTGGGTGTTCAGATGAACACCCTTGACCCTCTGTAGGTCCGCCACTGCTGAAGGTGCCATCTTGGTCTTCCAGCTGGTACCTACTTAATAAGCCATCTTGTCCTGAATTATGTAGTTCTAATTTCTAAAGCATCATGATTCAAGTGGTTCTTGGCAGTTCTGAAGTTTATTCATGCTGTGCGTGTAAGCTACCTGTGCGCAACGCTTTCTTGCTGTGTTTTATAGTTCAACTCAATTATTATGGCCGTAAATCTCCATGTTTTCAGCATTTTATCTACTCAGGAGAAGATTTCCCATTGTTAAGGCATGCGTGAACCTTTTGTTTGTCAATATTTCCCATTGTAAAGGACAATGGGAATTTCCAAAGTCCGGTTTATGTATTTTATTGACTTGTGTGCCCTTTATCATAATACTTCTGTTTGTTCCAGGAAGCATATTTGGGATAACTACTGCCTGACACATCACAGTGAGAAGTTGATAGATGACAATTCTGCACTTTCTTCTCATGGCATTCGCAATAACTCCAAGGTAGTTTCTTCTATTACTTTCTTCTTCCTTTTAGTTTGCCGGAATTTTTAGTATGCATAGTAATATAAGAAACCTCGTTGGGGAACCACACATCTCTTATTGTTTATGGATATTTATTTATTTTTTTGGAAAAATGCTTGTGTTCATTTCATTCTTAAGATAGCCTGGTGGGATCTGTATGACCAAATCAGGTAGTTTGGTGACAAGTGCATCCGCTAGCTGATTAAAGTCGTATGACTCCGTTTCTGTGCTCTGTTGATCTAGGTCTGTTTCTCACCGTACATCATGTCCAGAGTACATCAAAAACATTCTAGAAGAAGAAAACACCGTTTCTTCCATGGTCTTAGCAGGAAATTGTGATCGCGCCTCATGATTTCTGAGCCAGAGAAGCCCTTAAAGCAGGTGCCAAGGCATGAGTATCAGCAATTTCTCACAGGAAGTAGCATGGTCACTTCAGAAACGAAGAGCTCTCCAAGCTTTAAGCTATGCCAAGAAAATGGAAGCATATTTCATGGAAGCAATGCTTGTCGATGACAGAAGTTGCAAAGGTTGCTTGTGCTAAAGCAGTACGTAATGTTCCACACACGCATGACTTGCGTGCTTGTTTCGCAGCTACTCTAGTCATGTAAGTGCTAGTGAGAAGTGCTACAATAATGCATTATTTCAATTCAACTATCTGATTTTGCAAGTCAGCTCGCCTAGGTGAACTCCTGTTTCATTTATTTGGTTGAGAGAAGTCTTGACAGATTTATAATTAAGTCATAAACATCTTACAAAGAAATTACGGTCTTTACTGTTTAGACCAGCTAACCAATGTATGACATTCTGGAATGCATAATAATGGTTACAAACATACGCTTTGTGAGGTCAAATATCAAACTGACTGAATCACCTATGTGACTAAATAAGGGCATTTCCTCCAAGATATCAAAGTCCAGAAGTAAATGTGTTGACTGGAAAGGATTCTTTTCTTAGAACACTAGCCAACAATTCAACCAAAGTGGTCCCCTGGCATACCATTACCATACCTGAAAGGCTGAAATGAAAAACTGGCAGTGGTAGAGAAATTATACTCCTGCTGAGACCAAACAGGAGAAATCTCAAACAGGTGAGCAACCAAGCAAGCAGCAGGCAGACAGAAAGATAACTTTTCCTTTTTCTGGAAGCCACCAAAGGGAGTGACAAGTTTGACACAACTGTGCTCTTGTCCCAAACACATTAGAACCACCACCAGCCACTAAGCTCACACTGCACCACCTATTGCAGCTAGCATGCAGTGCACCACCAGTTCAGGACCACGCTACTGCAGGCAACATGTTAATGCTTATGCAGCTGCAGCTGCAGCCCCTATATAAATACTATATATCTTTCAGACATGCTTCTATATATGCTTCTAACTAGCTAGTAGCTAGGACAAGGACACCAGTACTCTCAGACACACACCCTTTGCCCCCCAATGAGCAGTAGGCAAGGACAGCACAGCTCTCACATGGAGCCTGCGGGGTAAGGGGAGCAGTAGGAGCTGAGAGTGAGCTCCAGGGAGGTGCCTGCTGCTGCTGCTACCGCATCTTGGCTGGGCAGCTGGTTGCTGCTGTAAAAGCTGTGCTGCTCTTGCAGCTGCAGCAGCTGATGTTGCTGGATTGTAATGGTAGTAGAAGTTGCAGCAGCTGCAGCAGCTGCAGCAGTACCCCAGCACTGGATGTTGGGCAGGTAGCTGCCGTGGACGATGCTTTCTTGGCCGCCTTCGCCTGGGCATGCGTGCCGCCGGCGGCTGCCGCCGCCGGTCGGGAAGAGCGGAAGCGTCTCGGGCTCCCGGGTCGCCATCGCCCTCTGATGCGAGGAGAAGCGTGCCCACGGCGTTGGAGCCGCCGCGGCGCCGTTGCTGCTCACACCCATGTAGTCCTGCACACGACGGTGTAGATATCATGGGAATCGATCGGCGTGCAGGAGCGGTATTGTAATGTGTCAGTGGATGTTGCCCGGCTAATTACCTGCAGGAAGCTTCTCTCGGTGGCCATGGCAGTGCTGTCCCAACAATGAGTACTTGCCTCCAGCTGCTGCACAGCTGAGGCGCCATTGCCGGCGTACAAGCCGGGGGAGGAGGGTGCGGCCGCACCTGCACATGCGCCAATCCCCCATTGGTGAGTTTGCAGCGAGCAGGTGAACCATGGAGCCAAGCAACGCAAGAAATGTAGTGCACAAAGCAAGAGAAAGAAAGAGCAGCGTGTAAATACACCTGAAGGCGACAGCGAGAGGACGCCGAGGTGGTTAACGTCGGCGGCGGCGACGGCGGCGACGGAGGAGGTGTTGACGTCGAGGGTGGTGAGGCGCTTTTTCTGTCGCTCGCGGGCCTTGTGGTTCTGGAACCAATAGAAGACGTTCTTGCCCTCGATCCTGCCGTACTGGCGCAGCATGGCGGTGATGCGCTGGATCTGCTCCGAGTTGGGCGACCGGATGCCGCAGTTGTAGTAGAGCTCCCGCAGGATCCTGATCTGCTCCGACGTCGGCGTCCACCGCGTCCCGCTCGGCCGGCACACCGACACACTGCCACCACCTGCTCCGCCGCCGCCTCCACCACCGCCACTCCTGCCACCCACATTGGCCACCGCGCCTTCTCCATTGATCTGCCTCTGCTGCTGCATGCGAATGTTTGTGTGATCCATGGCAAGAACAAGGTAGTAGGAGCAGTGGCAAGATCGAAGAAGGGTTTGTGTTTGAGCTTGGAGTTGGAGGAGAGACATGAGGGTATATAAGGAGCTAGTAGCTAGGAGTAGGAGTAGCTAGGGTGACATAGGTCGGGGCTCTGAGAGAATCATGGAGATATCTTTTGGAGAGAGACAAATGAAATTGACACACGAGCTGAGGGAGAAGGAGAGAGGCATGTGGGGACTATGCAGAGGGTGTAGAATGCAGGCGCCTCCTTATGTCAACTCAACTGCTTGCTCCTCACATAGTTCCTCCCTCCCTCCTCACACACACACACACTCTCCCAGTCTCTCTCTCTCTCTCTCACGCACACGCATCGACAGCTGAAGGAGACATCATGCATGCTCATACATGGATCGAATTGCATTTTGTATTTTAGGGGCAAACCCATAAGTGTGATGTGAGAGTTGATGTGGTTCTTGAATCTTTGTCTACTACTTTCGTGCGTGAATAATAATGTCGATTTGTTGGTCAGATTGACTGGAAAATTTTGGCGTCATCTTGCATGGTGAGAACCTCCAACACCGTTTGGATTGAAGGGTTTCCGAAAGAGTTTTGGAGAATTTGTTCTGTTTCATGAAAATTTAAAAGAGCAACTTTCACAAAACCAAACTACCTGTAGCAAAATTATCACAAAACAACACTTTTAAGTAGGGTGTCAACGGATTGATTACAAATCGAATAGTGGTCTTCATGTACTCGTATTTGTATTTTCTAAACGAATATGAATATTGTCAAATATGAATTAAATGTTGTAACGAATAAGAATATGAATCAAATACCTACTTAATTCGGCCGGATTCAGATATTCTCATAACTTATGTAATGCCAAGATATTTATGATACTTTATCCTCGTACATAGCATACTTAATCGTTCTAGTTTATCTATTTCACCTAAAAACATGAATTCACATTAAATTAAAAATACTCATCCAACTAATTAGCTATACTGTAATAAAATATATATAATATTTTATTGAATTCGAATACGAATAAAAATTGTGCGGATAAAATAACATTTCGGATAACAAAAGCCCATACCATATTTGTATCCATATATTTTTATGCGAATACAAATAGGAGAGAAATTTTTAATCAGATGAAAAAATCTAAATCATATTTGTGTCATATAGAATACAATAGTCGAAAAAATGGATAATTTGTATCCAATTGACACCCCTACTTTTAAGCATTAGTTTCAAGGAACCACACTTCCCTTTACATAATGCTTCACAAAAACTACACTTCCCTTTGTGTAGTGCTTCACAACACCACACTTTTAAGCGTTGTCGTAACCAACTGGGTGGTTCCACTCGTATGTCTCTCAATACTATCCTCATCTGTTTGTTGGCATTGAGGTATGTAGTTGTTGTGACTCCCTAGGGTCCAAATCGGCTCAAGCCCATTCCCACTCCAAATAAACCACACACACACACTAACTCTACTTACACTTTCATCCTCGCTTAGAGTAAAAAGGTTTGAACTCAAGTGGCCTTATATGTTGGTGCTTCTCAAACTAGACTAGCAAGGTGGTACTAAACACCACACTCATACATGGGGCACACATGGGCTATATTCAACTTGGGGCGGGATATCACAGTTGCCATGCTGGATAAGAGTTGACACGTCGGCATGAATGATTTAGTGATAAGTACATTGGTACTTTGACTCCAACCACTACTTACAATAACTAACTTACCTTCTGTAGGATCGGTTACGACAATCAGAGTAGGGGTGAATGACTCCAACAACTTTTCCCCTAGGTATTCGACAATATTTTCACTCCAGCAGCTACGAGTAGCTGTGAAGACTAAGATTGAACTTACCAGCACCGAGAAACAAAACCTACAAGCAAGTGTCAGACAATCATCCTACCAAGCCGACTTGACTGCCAACGCTCAGGCGGTCTGACCGGTGCGCGATCTGACCGCTCCCTTGTAGATAGTATGAAAACAACGCGATTTCCAAACGAAGATTTCACCTAACTTTTGATCTACTTGTTCAAATCACACCATATTTGAAACACAACTACCCTAGGATATTCGGCACCTATTCCAACAAACAATTTCAAGAATTGTTGTCAAGGTTTTCACATTTATTCATCATAGGGAAGAGTGCTCAAGAACAGGGCAAACGAGGGAAAACTTGATTTGCTCAAGCTCGTGAGATCTAGGCACACAAGTTGATTCCATATGGGTTCCTACAAGCCCTAGCAAGCTATATCTCAACACGAATCACACTAGAATGAGATGAAACCAAGAACCACCAAGAACACCTCAAGAATGCCGGAGAATCAAGCAAGAAGATAAATAAGACATGGTGAATCAAATTTGATCTTCTATTACCACTTGGAGAGGAAGGATTACAACCACTCCACTTGGAGGACAAAACCCTAAGGGCAACACTTAACTCTCTCAACCAAAATCTAATTTCTCTCTTGGAGGCTCAAGTGCAAAACCTAGTTTCTCTCTCTCTCTCTAATGCCCTCCTTATATAGTGGAAGCTCACAATAAAACCTAACCTGGTTACAAAGTGGGTCACTTCCACTACACATACCCATGGGAACCTGTTAACCCATTACACAACCGGGTTTTTCACTCAACACACCCACACACTGTTTTGAAAGCGTCGTTCTTGACCCTTTGCTCCAATAGCCCAAAGTCATCATGTCTTGTCCTCCATGAAGTCTTCTTGACCTAATCTACTTAGGTCACTGCCGCGGTTTTGCAAACCGCTCACTTTTCAGGTTTTTGACAAATGACCGCATTTCCCAATTCCTTCTCGAAGTATCACCCATGCTTCGTCATTATCTATGTGGCCCTAATGACTTCCCGCCAAGCCTCTCACACATCTGGATCTCACCAAACCATTCTCCCTTGCAAACGGACCCAAGTTACTTAACACACCACATATCCCGCTTGGCCTTGATTAGTTGTGTCTTCCATAGCCCTTGTCCATCTTGTGCCTTGTTCGAGTACAACTATCTCATCCTACCTCCATGACCGCTATGGACCTTGGTTCTTCTAATCATGTCCTGGTCTTCCTCGTCGTTGACAATATTTAACTCCGGAGCCACATGCACAATAATAGATCAACCAAACCATTTTCGAGCACAAGTTCATTCCAACCTGACCCACATTAGTCATAAACACATCATGCAACACATATGACATGAATCCATAGACTTTGGCCAAATCCACAAGTTCAGCACACTCATTGTGCATGAACTCGCCCTGGCCAATCAGATTGTCGCCCTCGGCCCGTTTGACCACCACCCTTCGGCCGGTCTAGCCACCAACTAGCGGCTGGTCTAACCGCTTCCCGAATCAAAAAACACCCCTCTCTGGACTTTTTAGCAAAACTCTATCTGGTTTCACATCCAGACTCCATTTCAATAGAATCAGGTGCAAACTCATCCCCAAACACTCACACATAAGTGTGTGGTGCCCATTCCTCAAAAGCTCACTCGAGCTCACACCATCGGTCTAACTGTCACCCTTAGCCGCTCGAACTGCCTGGCCTCTGCCGATCAGACCACCCCCAGGACCAGTCAGATATTTTCCTTGGCCGGTGTGACCGTCCTACAAGGCCGGGCAGACCGTCGGCACCTGATAGCAGCTCCAGCAAAATTGCAACTCCCCAAAACCAAACTCAAACTTCGACAACACATGCAAAGCACAATCAATTACTCATTACAAACCATAGGGTGACCTCCGCATGGTCTCACACCTTCCACTCAGCCCTATCGCACCACGCAATCATGCTGATGTGTTAGCTCTTAGGCAGCATCGCAACTACCTCCATGTCAGCAAACAGGGCTGGCGAGTGGGCCCGGCTTGTCAGACCATTGGATACGATGACGGTGACTAAAAGTGTGGTTTTGTGAAACGTTATGCAAAGGAAAGTGTGGTTCTCCGGAATCGAGACTTAAAACTATGGTTTTGTGATAGTTTCACTACTACAAAATATGTCATAGTAGACGCCTCATCATAGACGGTTTGTTTGGATCCGTCTGTGTTGTCTTATCACAGACGGTTCGTTTTGAAACCGTTTGTGATAGGTCATTATCACAGACGGTTCGTATTAAGAACCGTCAGGAAGTAACCGTTCGTGATCGAACCATGATGATATGTCGTATATCACGAACCGTTTGTATGATACTGTGACGAGGCGAGACGGTTTTAGTACGAACCGTTTGTGATAATGTCGTATATCACAGACGGTTCGTATACGAACCGCTCGTGATACTTTTACGACGTTCTTAATATGTTCGTATGATATGCCTCATCCGACGATTTTACCATAGCTTCAAATTTTTCTTAATACGAACCGTCTGTGATGAGATATTTATCACAGACGGTTTGTGATACCAACCGCTTGTGATATGTCATCGCAGACGGTTTTTATATGAAACCGTCTGTGATTCACAGCGCGGGAGTTCAAAATTTTTGAATGCGTGCGCGAGAGGCAAAATATTTTGGTGTTTTTATATATTATGGCCGACCTCCTCTGGGCGCTCAATCTCGCACTCCTGCAGTCCCGGTCCTCCTTTGGGCTCGATCCTCCCTTGCTCCCGCAGTCCTCCTCCGAGCTCCGGCTGGTCGTTGCTCCTGCGGTCCTCCTGCAGCTCCCGGCCCCTCGCTACTCCTTCGCGCTCCAGTCCTCCTGCAGCTCCCGCAGTCCCCAACCTCCGACGTGGTCTTCCTCCTCAACAGCTAAGAGTCGACGCCGACCTCCTCTAGTCCTCCACCGACGCCGACCTCATCCAGTCCTCCTCCGACGCCGACGTCTCTGGTATATGAGGTTCTGTTGGTACTTTTGTATATGAGCTTCTGTTAGATTCAGATCCAGATTTGTATGTATGTGCTTGTGGTGCTTGTGTTAGATTCATATCCAGATTTCTGTTAGATTCTCCTCCAGATTCTACTTATGTTGGTACTTGTATATGATCGAGTGTATGAGTGTATCCATGAATCCATTGCTTGAGAATTTTATTGGGAGACTTGGGACTTAGAATCCATGTATGTGTATCAATGAATCCATGTTTGGGAGGTTTGGGAAATAACAGTGTATGTGTATGAGTGTATCCATGAAATGACAGTATTTTTTTGCAATAAAAAAAGCTATCACAGACGATTCTGAACAAGAACCGTCTGTGATAATTACCAACACAGACGGTTCTAGTTATGAACCGTCTATGATATTCACATATCACAGACGGTTCTAATTATGAACCGTCTGTGATATCACATATCACAGACGGTTGGTAACTAGAACCGTCTGTGTTGTGACTTATCACAGACGTACAAAAACACAGACGGTTCCGAACCGTCTGTCATGACAGTTTCAAACCGTCTGTGATGACGTTTTCTGTAGTAGTGTTTTGTAAATGTGGCGTGGTTTCATTTCTTGTGAAATATTCCTGCTTTTCAGATGGACGAGCTCCTGAGGTTTTAGCATGCCAATCTAGTCAGAATAATGGAAAGTTTGAAACTCTATGATCGAGTTTACCCGTACACATTATCTTCCTAATGCTACCATATGGATGACATGTTGCTGCAATTTATAGTTTGGATTTAGGGCATAATAAGAGAGAATTTTTACAGTACTTTCTACTAGTAAGTAAGGGGTGATAGTAGAAAATAAATTTGGCCATTGATTTTTTAAAGGCATTATATACTTTTTTTTGTCTTGACTATAATTTTTTTAATCCTATTAGGACCTTTTGTTTAACCTAAATTAAATCCGATCTCAATCTTGTATGCCACACAGCCATCCAGACTATAGAGCATCACCTCCTATCGTGTCAGGTTCGGAAGAATCCTGATATGGAGAACTAAGTCTTGCTTGGGTGGCTGGTAGAGGTTGTTATACCAATAGCTCACCAAGGTTCAAACCCCAGGTTTAGCCTTACGTGTCTCATTTAGAAGGATTTTCGTTAAGTGGGAGACAACGTGCCCGTCGCAAGTGAGGCGTCAGTGGTGACTTCGTTATTTCTTCATCAAGTTCCGCTCGTTCAGTCTTCCGTAGGCGTCGCGTGTGTGAGTGCGTGTGTGTGGTGATGTGCGTGTGTGAGGGCGTCTATATGTTGTACTGGGTGATTCGCAAAAAAGAAAAAAAAAAAAAAAGAAGAATCGTGATCTGAGTTCAGAACTCTTCGGTTGGGAAGAGGACACTTGAACAGCTGAGATCTTGCGATATTGTTTCGTCATGGGCATCTGAGGGTAGAAGGCAAAGGAAGTATCTTAATGAAGATCTCGCGGTTGGCGTTAACGCGTACCCCTTCAAGCGTGATCGTGTGGCCAGTAGCTGTTGTAGTAATTATTGTTACTCATAATCTCTATTTTCTTGCCGCCATTAGTGAGAATGACACCATGTCTTGCTGTGCACAGCTGCACACTCCATGTAAGCAGCAACTGTGCCTTACTTTGTATTCAGAAATTGAAACCCTAGTTACTTCATGTTATGTAATAATATACTTTCCCCAAGTTTTCCTACTGCATTTACCCGTCTTTGTTCTTCGATTTCTAGCCATTTACTTGATTATATTGTCTGGATTCGGATTCTATTCCCGGGGTCCCGACATATATATCGCCCCCATTACTTCTTGTCATCAATCACAATTTTGCACGCCGCCACACGTGTGAGCAGATCAAGGTTCGGTCTGGGTCCATGAAGATGTAGATGCTCGTCTTCATCCTGGACGCCGGCTGGGCCATGGATCTTGCTGGTCGTGAGGCTGTGGAGGATGGGTAGCAACAACAGTAATCGAATTGGAATGAATGTAAGTTGGGGATGAATGAATGAATGTGATTCGTCTGATTCGTTCCAAACTGAATTAGCAATCGGACATATTCCAATGATTACAGAAAAAACATGATAATACATCCTCAATTTGATGACATGTTCTTTATGTTATAACACAGTGATCAAAATTTTCTCTCCACGAGGGCAACGTCCTGATTCAGTTGCTACCAGCGCTTGATTTACTTGGGAGCAGCGTAGATCATGGACTCCGGCGAGGCGGTGCTCGAGTCCAGCATCATCGCAATGCGGATCATCGGCACACCGCGCCCGTTGCGGACCCAATGCCTCCCAGAACTCCACCAGCCCCACGCCGGCGGCCCTCGCTGCGGCTGCCACGGCAAGGATGGATGTTGGCGGCAATAAAAACTATGGATTTGCACATCCATGCACGTTTGGATTAACAATGTATAGTTTTTTTCCGAGGATTATGTAGTTATAATTTTATGTCTAAGCGAATTATACTTCATCATACTTGGTGGTACAGTACAACTAAATCTCAACTAATCTAATTCATTGGATGTAAAAGAACAACTGGTTCATATTAGGCTGCTCCCAATGGGCAGTATCTTAATGCAGTTTCTTAGTGTATGAGAAGTGTTATGATACTATCTTCCCAATGCATGGTTTCTTATATTGTAGTATCTTAAGCTGTTTCATTTAATCACATGCATGAGACTGTTTTGCGTTGGATTTCGAGCCGAAGTAGTATCTAAATTAGATACTAGAGTACCCTCTCTCTTCATTAACTATGATGTCAAATTATTATTTTGACTACATGATAAACTAAGATACTAACCAAAATGAAGCTTGGGAGCAGCCTTATGTCATGATTGGGTTCATGGACAGATATGGACTCGTAGGTAAGCAAGCGGTAGCATCCAGCATTCCGCGCGCGAGTCCACTTTTTTCAGTACCAAGGCACTAGGTACGTACGGTGTAGTACTGTAGCGCACAAACTTGAGAACTTCCGTGCAGTTGTATTGCAGATATGTGCATGCAGCTTTATTGTTCTTCTTTCTTCCTAAATTGCCTGATCTCGTTTTTTTTTAACTGCAGGTGCTCAAACATATACGCATGTAATACTAATTCTCCTATATATTTTCCAACTGGTTTGAGCATCCTCAACAAGTTTGCTAGCATCTTTCTTTCTTTTGCCTTTTTTTGTGTAGAGAAAAGCACACTCTTACACCATGCAAGTAGTATATATTGTGTTGTACTACATTCTACATAGCACCAGCCTACAAGTATACAACAAATTCAACCAACACCGCCTACTATTTACTCATTTATATGTAGCTAGAATGCATGTAGTTGAGGTGCATTGTGCTTTCAGATTGATTTTATCTCTTATATATGCTTGAAAATGACAAGGTTGTTCACTGACTAGTCACTAGCATCCAATGGTTTGGATTGCATGCATGCATGCATGGGACTACCTAGTCAAGTAGTACGCATATGCGCCGCCCCAGCACAGTGACTTTGAACAGTAGTATATCACAAACACACATGAACTACTCTACTCTAGCGGCTCACATAGCATTTACTCTGACTTGAGCCTTCTGCAGAAGTGCAGATCATGAGATCACCACATTACTTTGGCATGAGGAATCGCCACGGAATGGGAGTCAAGAGAAGCAGGCAGACTACTCAAGATCAAAATAAGAGATCACATAGCCTTTTATTTGTACTAGCTAGCTAGTATAATGTTTTGAGTCCATGTCAAGCTGTAGATAGATGCATAGGGTAGCAGATACCTAGCCTTGCATGAGAGACAAAAGGCATGCAGCAGGGTGACTAGTGGTACTACTTCCTCCTCTCTACAGAAACAGAACACATGCAGGCCTTCCCTTGTGATATCTTCTCAGTGATGTAACTTTGATCTCCTCCTCTCCCTCTCCCTCTCCCCAGGGATCTGATCAAAAAGAGGAGCATGATTACCCTAGAGAAACTTGTCTCTCTCTTTCCCTTTCTCCCCTGTACCTATCTGTCCCTAAAGAACTTAGGTCCTTCCTATTTAGGGCCTGTTCCCTGCATCCCTGTGGTGAGAGAGAGATGCATTGAGAGAGCTCTCCCGAGGGAGGGATAAGTTCCTGCTCTGTGTGTACATGTGTGTGAGAGAGAGAGATGCATTGGATGTTTGTGAGCCTGCAAGAGCTTGTGTAACTTCAGTCAAAGAATCAAGTATCTCTTGTTTTGTATGACAGGGAGAGGAGTGGAGAACATCTATGTGGCCACATGGAATACTGGAGCCAGGCAAAACGGCCACAGCTACACTGAAAGGGAGTGGGAGCTAGAGCAGCTGCTATCAGGACGGGTAGAAGTCCATCTGCAGGTTAACTGAAGTTAAAAGGTACTTCACTCTTGTACAAAAGTGAGACAAAAGCAACAGAAAACGCACAAAAGCTATCTCGATCCAACCCCAAGAGTTGGAGGGCATTAAGAAGTTTCTAATTCTGGGGTTTAGAGCTGCAGGTTTTGTCAGACAAACTATTAACGATGCTTTCAACAATCCCAATAAAAAACTAGAAAAGCGATAACAAACGTCAGATGCAATAGCTTGTGGATAACATTCACAAATCACAAAGTTTTTCTAGCTCTTTCAGACTAGTTGTAAAGTTCACAAGTTCAGGAAGGGTGCGTTTGGTTCGTTGAATTAGAGCATACATGTACATGATGATTCTGAATATGCCTCTGTCTTCGTGTTTGGTCGAGTGAACTGAACCAACTCATCTTAGATGTGGTCATATAGATTCTGATAATATTCCTCAAATATGTTTTATCAAACGGTTAAAAAAAGGAGCAAACCATGCGGAATAGGGATGAGCGCGTCCAATCACGCTCGTGTGCGCTCGCCCCCCGTACGCCTGCCGCCACCATCGAGCCCTCCAGCACCGTCCCGGCTTCGTCCTCCCCATGCGCACCTCCACTACCCCTCTCTGCCCTGGCTTTGTCCTCCCCGTAGCACGGGCATCCACATCGTGCAACGCCGCCACCTCCTCCTCCCCATTCTGACTACTCCTGTGAGCTCCTATCCTCTTGACCAGCATCACGACATGTTCCATACCTCCCTCCATCTTTTCCCTCAAATTAATTTCTAGATTCCCCTACCGGAGCACCGGCACCCCATGTTCTTCCCATGTCCGACCAAAACCACCACCTCGATTGCCTTCCTCACACGGTGTGTATCCAGTCAATTCCTTCCTACTGGAGCATCTCTACACGTCTCTCTTCCTTCCCCCACCAGCTGCTCTAGCTCCCCCTCTCCACGGTGAACCGCCCGCGGTGCCTCGAGCTCCCGTCGCCAAGCCGTCCCCACTGCCATGGACAGCTCTAGCAATTTTCTCACGGCCCACTGGTGCTCACGGGCTCGCCATCTTCCCAATTGAGCCACTGGTTCACCGTTGTCGTCGGTGGCCCACACGCTGCGCTGCCGTGCGCCGTGCCTCGGCCACCTCAGTGCCGTCCATGTCGCGCCACCGCCTCTCCTATCCCCACACCTCCCAGGAACCCATTTTGCTGCCACTGCCACCTTCCCGGGCCACCGCTTGCCGCCGCCCGCCCTCACCACCGAGCCACCTCTGCCTCCTCCGTTCCTTGCTCTATTTTTTTTTCTCCCTATGCTTCATTCAACTTCATCCCTCAAACCAAACACTACCTTAACCCATCCAGTACCATCATATTTATGCAACCAAACAAGATGTTGAATTATCTCATCCCACTAACACTAGTTTCATCCATCCAAATGCATGCTACACGGAATTCACCTAGCCAAACGCACGCTAAACGGCTGAAAAATCTCCACCTACTTTTTGGGACGCTTGTGCGCAGGGACGGAGCATAAGCTAGGCCAATATGGGCAGTCCGCATTTTAGAAAAAAAAAATTGAACACCATGTATGCATATGTAATATATATCTATACACATGCACATATACTCTTGATGATGGCTACATCACCTATGTTCGTGTATAAATATTTATTTATACGCATGCACGTATACTCTCGGTGAATCTGTATACGTAATTCACATAATGGTTATGCTATATATTAGGTTGTAGGCACTAACGGAGCTTAATTAGTGCAATTCAGACTGAGCGAGGGCCTCTACTGTACTTTGCTAAACTCTAAAAAATTATACTACTAATATACATTTTCTATCGTATTTAATTTGTAATTCTCTCATACCAATCCTTCTGTAACTCGTTTGAAGCTCACTGCTTGTGTGGGAATGAATAGAAGCGGGGATTGAATCGATGAACTTGACGGACAGGTATAGAAAAAGTACCCATCAAATCAGCTGCAGTAACCCGGTCCGTCCTAGTAAATGCTCGGAGTTTGTGTTTATATGCAGTGAGACAATGCGTATGTTCCCGAGGTTACACTGAAAAGTGTAAGCAAGCAACAGCCAATCCTCAATTGCTAGCCAGTTTTCAGTGGCCTACTACTACTATCTGTCCATCTTTATTTACTTCATGTCGTTTCATTTCTTGTCTGCTTTTAAGCTGCTAGCCTGCTAGACTTCCTTCGCATCTCAGCGTAATCTGAAAAAAATTCACCAGAAGCTGCAGTCTTCCGCATTAATCGGGATTGCTGGTACTAGTTGGAAACTTGCAAGATTTGCAGTTTCTCATGCTTGCTAGTACCTGTACATCAGCTAGCCACGTACGATTTTTTTCCCTTTCTCGTTTAGAGTGTTTTCAAGTGAAACAGCAAAACTAGTCTCCAAATGAAATGACAAACATGATAACATTATCGTGTGAAAACGCCGCGATAGGTAGAACATGTGGAGGTGTGTCATTCGGCAACAGACGGCCTATCATGCATCCAGATCGCGACAGGTCACCTGCCGCTAACCCAGAATATAGCAGGTGTCGTACGCAGAAGACCTGCAGCGCCGTGTAGCAACAGTGTCATTTTTGTTATTTTGTTTTTAAAAGGTTATTTTTGTTATTTCGCTTGAAAAACATGATAAATATAGAAAAAAAATCAGCCACACGCTAGTACTACTCTATACATACAAGCAAAACTATCAGGTACAAATTAGCATGCCTACAGGCTTGCAGAAAAGAAGTACCCTATACCGCTACAGCTATATGTATTTCTGCTTCAAAGCAGCCAGCTCAAGAAATTACCACAATAACTCCACATACGATGCACAAAAAGAGGCATGCGCGCACGCAGGAATATGCTGCTAAATTTATGTGGTTGTCGGTAGGAACTTCATGCATTGCAGCGTGTGGTGTTGGGTCTGTGGGCAAATCATGGTCGAGCAGAGAATTTGGGTCTCGTGGATGGATGATTGATCGATGAATTGAACATGCAAATTTTTCGATCCCGTGGCTGCACCAAAGTTTGCGAGATGAACAGCTCCCGGAGAGCAGCTGCAGGTTACGAACTTTTGCTGGCTACACAGCAGGCAGGCAGGCAGCCTATTCGGGTTATATATCTATATGGCAGCTCCCTCTCTTCTCTTATCGATTTCGTACTGTCTTGTCGCCTCCATCTCATGTGTAACTGTGTATATGTTCCTTGTACCAATCATGGTCGTCAAGGTATCGTTTTTCTCTCCTTGAAACAGTACGTGCATACTGCAGCTTTCTTCGTTTCTACGGCATCCAGATTCCGCACCGTTGAGTCCATTGAGAATAACTCAAGGGATCCAGATACCTCTCATGCATATATATGATATCGTTTCGAAGATATCTCCTAAAAGAAAGAGAGGCAACATGCATCATGCATGTGATCATGCCAATACATGATACAGAAGTCATTGATCAATGTTGAGGTGGACTCCCGTGAATGTTTGGAGATAGCTAGATCTAGCTCGACTCCAATTGGACTTTGATTGGTTTGTTTGAAGTTGGGTTTTACTGCTAATTCTTTACGTAGCGGCACCAAGTGATGGGGTACTAGTGATTACTGTGTGTATAGGCTTTTGATTGGTGCTCAAAATTGCGGTACTAATATTTGTCAAAATTTGGTCATGAAATCGTTTGCTTATAATTTGACCAAATTTTGGCAACAAAAAAAGAATGATGATGCCAATAGGATTGAAATCTTAACACAAATTTGGCAGCACAAACATGCAAAATCCGGCATAGCTATGCAATCAAATTTTGATGGCAACACTTAGACCCCGTTTAGAAGACATGAATTTTATAGAAAATAGTTCTACAGGAATCGAGAAAAATTCTCGCGCTCCAAACGGAGCCCTAGCTTGAAACGAGGGTTGGCCTGCATCTCCAAACATTGGCGTAAGCGTGGTACGGTCAGGGTTGGCCTGTTCTCTGTTTGGATCAGAGACTATGTGCATCATCATTTTATCTGGAGAGTCCTCCTAGTCGCCAAAAGTTTTGAGGTCAACCTGAAAGAAACGGAAAAGATTTGGACATTTTAACAGAGGCATACTAGCGGTGAAGGATTCAAGTTTGCTCCGAGTAGCACCTTTCTGCGTTGCTCTGAGAAAATATCCTCCCTCTTCTTGTAAAAATTATGTTGCCGCTTCGTTGTTTCTCCACAAGGCCCCATACTTCAACATCAAGTATTGAAGCCTCAACCGGTAAATAGCCCTATATTAAAAGAAATGGATTAATATCATAATCTGCTTTTGGTAGCATTTTTATTATTAAAGACCAGGTTTTTGTCTTAAGCCAAGCCAGATGGTATCAGTAAGAAAGTTTCAAGTAAAATAAACTCTTTATTTCAGGACACATACTGCTGGTACAATAGCTTCCATACATTGCAAGGGAAAGACGACAATGCTCTTGTGCCCTACCAAAATGAAACCTTTACAACCTATAAAGCAAATTACACGGCAACTGAGTGGCTTATTTGTACCAATTAATAACAAGATGTGGCTTATAATTTGTTAACTCTTTTTGGAAGAGTGAAGAAGCACCACTCAACTGCAAATTGTCCATTTACCCCTATTTTATGGTTTCCTTTGGCACAATGGTGACTTTTTAAAAGCACTTCTGTTTGGTTAATTTTGGATGAACTAATTAATTTCTGTTGGAGATATTAGTGTTTAGGTAAGAGTTTAACTCGTGTGTGAGTTGGACTCAAGTTGTGTTAGAGTCAGACTGTAATATTTGGCACTATAAATAAAGAGCACGAGGATCCCAAAAGGGATACACAATACTTCCCCGAAATCTTATATGGTATCAGAGCCAAACCCTAATTTGTGAACTCACCTTAGAGCAGAGCCACCGTCGATCGTCCGCTGTTGCTGCCCCCGGGAGGAGCGATCTCCACTCCCGGGGCCGGCCATAGGAAACCTCGGATTTGGTCGAGGTCGAGGTGGGGAAGGCGCGGCAGTAGTCCAAGCGGTGGCTTGGCGACCGACGGTCGGACGGCTGTAACACCCTAAATTTTTTAAAACCCGAAATTACAAAAGATCTTCCCAACAGAAATCCCAGAAATTTCGGATCTAACCTTTGCCTATATATCCTCCCCAATTCTAGAATCTGCTATCTCTTGCATGCATTCTTTCCAAAAGGTAAAACTACCTCGGTCTCTCTCTCTCTCTCAAACCCATCTAGGGCTCTTAGGGGCGCCGTTGCCGCCAACAAACAGGGCATCACCGTCGCCGTGGGTGCTGGCGTGGTGGCCGAGCCGCCGCGTCTTGTTGTGCGGCCTACTGCGCCTCCCATGCGGACGCCGTGAGCGCGCCGTCGCTGCGAGGCCACGCCATCGTCACATGGTCACGCCAATGCCGGTTGTGCTCATCGTCGTGTCCTCACCGAGTGTATGCAGCACAAGCAGCCGCATGCATGGAGACGGCTGAGCCACTCAAAGGCCCAAAGTGCCGAATGGATGGCTCTTGCGTGCTTGCTTCCTTTTGTTCATCTTGTGAATTCCATCTCTAATCACCTTGCCATGTGTTTAGGTTCTCACGTGGGGCTAGAAGGGAGAGGTCACCTTCATTTCTCTGATCCGTCGTGCAGCCACCCAGTCGAACGTCTGGCAGGCAAGTACCTCGCGGCAATCAGTTTCCTAACATCTATCTCATACCAATTACCATCTTCATGTGCATGGATACTTGGTGTTTAGTACCGGTTGCCAAGGATCTAGTCAAGTAGTGACAAATTATGTGTGGAGGTTGTTGATAATTAATGGATCGTTGCTCATTAGAGTTGAACAGTTTTATAATTGCTAGTCACTGGAATTGTTGTTTACCACTACCTAATGCTTGTTGTAATAGCACGTACTTGGATTATTAGTTAACAAGCATTTAGTGTATGAGCTTCTATAATTTGGGATTAAGGTAATTAGTTGGGAGATTATGGAGTTCAAGGTGTTGTTACTAGTCTCAATTGCCATTATTTTAATATCAACAATTAAGTGGATTACCTTGGACTTTTAGGCTCATGCTTTAGTGGGTTAACTGCGTGCAACACCCATAATTCGAATATCTACTTTTGATTTTCCAGTTCTGTATCACTTTTAGTTTCGGTCTCTTAATGACATCTTATTAATCGAACTTTATACTTAATCGTTTTGTTGCAATCACCTTCCTTCCAATCAATTGTCAATCACCCTTCTCTCTGTGTGTGTCTACACACACACTGATGAGGACATGACCTCTATGGATACAACCATATTTGTTATGTTTACTGTTCCAAGTATAAGAGCTCGTACACTTCACTTAAATTATCAGGTGAGCTTGTTTTTAGGAGTGTCTTTATATTTTATGAACTATATGATGCTATATAATGATATATATATATATATATATATACATATATATATATATATATATATATATATATATATATATACATATATATATATATATATATGTGCAGCGTCATATCACTTTTGGTCCAAGACAAACAAGCAGTTCGACCTCCGGAATCAGCCTGACAACACTAACTTAAAACAGGCATAACTTTCACATATGGAATCCGTTAGAGATCCACGAGTACTTGATTGAAAACTTATTTCGTCCTCTTTCCAACGGATCCGGCCTCACCTCCAAATTCCTTCTGGGCTGATCGCAATCATCAAAAGAAGACGTTATATCACTTGTTTGGGCCAATTTGGGCTTTGTAATCGTACTGAACTTGGCCCATCTGCCGGCGGCCCACCTAGGGCGTGGTTACTGTTCACATGAACAGTACCCACAAGTTTTAGTCCCGCCCCTCTATTTCTTTTAGATTGGTGGCTCCTTATCCCCTATTTAAGGAGGACGCACCCCCTCTAGTTTCCTTGGATTTTGTTTATGTTTAGTTTGCCTTCGCTGCAACTTGTATCTTTTGCGTGTGTCGACTAGACCACCCAATTAAGATCCTTATTCAGAATCCCAACTCAATTCAAATATTTCAATTCCTATTTGCAATTTCAAATTGCTTTATCTTGTTCTTGCGTGCTTCTTCGGTGTATGCATGAATCGACCTTCGTGGTCAGGTCATCCGGGTATTCGTGCACGGTTGATAACGACTTGTCGATCAGTTCAGCGATTGCGTGGTTTCGGGCCTTGCGAGTTCGTATCCAGGATTGTGAGAGTTGAGCGACGACTACCGAACTTATCATCTCATCGAAAGATCGGGCCAAAACAATCGGACCTCCGGGTTCATCAAGTGGTATCAGAGCTACAATTCATTGGTGAAAATTTTTTTCCTACAGTCCACAAAGTCATAAAAATCACACAAAAAATAGGTTTAGTTCATCATCCAAACCAATCTGTGCCTTTGCAATTTTCGTTTCGGTATTTTGCTTGTTGAATTTTTAGTTACATCGTCGTGTCAGTTGCTGATTTCTATAGTTTAGTTAGAGTCTAGTTCGTCATTGTCTAGTTTGCATCTTGATCTTCGTGTTTCCTTTGCGTATCTTCATTATTGTGACCAACTTCGCGCCAAACAATCTCCTGTCGCTCGCTGCCGCGGCAACCAAAACCGCCTGCCATCGCTGCCGCGGCAACCAAAACCTCCTGCCATCGCTGCCGCGGCAACCAAAACCGCCTGCCATCGCTGCCGCAGTAACCAAATCCTCCTGCCATCGCTGCCGCGGCAACTACAATCTCTGCCGCCGCTGCCAATCCCTACCGCGGCACACAAAAAAAGGCCTACCGCCGCCGCCTCTCGCTGCCGTGGCACGCATCTTGTCGCCGCTACCGCTCTCTGCCGCGGCACCAAAAACAGCCTGCCGCTGCTGCCACGACACTCATCTTGCTCTGCCGCTGATTCCTCTCGCTGACCGTGGCAACCGCAGCGCCTGCTACTGATTTCCTTCCGCTGCCGTGGCAACCACAACACATCCCCTGCCATAGCCCCCTTGGCTTCTGCCGCAGCAACCACATCGGCTGCCAATCTCTGCCGTGGCAGCCAAAACGCCTGCCGCGGCAGACACTTGCGCGACCTGTCGCCTCCGGCGCTGCCAATCACTGCCATGGCAGCCACAACGCCTGTCGCGGCAACCACCAGCGCGCCCTGCCACCGCCGCTGCCACATCCTGCCGTGGCAGCCGAAAACGCCTGCCGCCGCTACCTTTTGGTTGCCGCGGCAACCAAACCCTAATCTGTTTGTTTTTGGTTTTGGAAGGAGAAGAAAAGAGATTTGGTTTCCAATTTCAGTTTCAAACCTAACCAAGAGTTATTTTCTGGTTCAAGAGAAAAAAAAAAAGAGGACAAAAAAAAGGTATAGCAAAACTAGTGAAAAGTGGTGGAGACCTTCTACATATAACCAAAAGATTCCACAAAAAATTTCAGCAAGTTTGGCCCACAGGTTTGAAAGATATAGCAGTTTCAAATTTAAACCGGAGAGGGTTTCGAGTCCGAGTAGGATTCCGTATCCAAGACACCTTCAGTAAAACATACATAACTTTTGCATACAGTGTCTGTTTTCGACGTTCTTATGCTCGTTTCGAAGCTAATGATGAGGCGCATATTTTTCACCTAAGCCACTAGTCGCCATCCAGGTGCCCCAAAATCGGCCATCTTCGGCCCCGATTTCGCGTCGCAAGATTTCGGTTTCTGTTTCTGCCGTTTCCTTCGATCTTCCTTTTTGAATTTGGAGTTCGCCTCAACTGAAAAGTTGTAGATCTCGTCGAAACCTTTCAGAAAAGCATATACAAGCCATATAAAACTTTGTTTTTTTTTCATCGTTTGAGACTAGCTATTGTTTCTGCTCAATCTAGATGACTGTTTGCGTGCATCGATATTGTTGTTTTTGTGCTCTAGTTCACGCGAACAATCTTGTGCCCTTAGAAAGAAGTTTGAGTAGTTGGCTAGCATCTCTCCTAGCACTTGTTGTGAGGCTTTCCCTTGCTTGCATCAAGTTACATTGATCGTTGTCGTCGTATGCATATACACTTATTTGCATAGGGCTTTGATTAGCTAGCTTTGATTAGGCTAGGATCAGCAACATTGGCTAGTACTTTGAACAATCTTTCAACTTGCATTAACTGTTTTGATTATTGCTGATCCTTACTACCATATTGAAGCCTTCCAAGCTCCACTTCCTACTAACTCAGCAGGTGTCGTTCCTCGCAATCGTTGGGCTGATCGCAAGTGAGAGTATCACGAACCAGCCACCGGTTGTACCACTTCCTTGCAGCAATGGTAAGTACTTGTAAGAACTGGGTATAAGCTTGAGTGTGAGTGACTTGGTTGAGCCTCCAGAACCTAGTAGTTGATAGGGACATATACTTGTGATTTGTTTTCTTGTTTTCTACTAACTATGACAGGTTCACGGAAAGATTGCAAGATATACCCACCTCTTCTTCGAACTGTTAGACGGGAATGCAAGATAGTGAACGAGGAAGATGCACACTTGAGACAAGTTTTTTCACCACGGGAGGTATATGATAGTGATAGTATGTCTCATAAAATTAACTTGTGGTACCCTCGTTTGCCGGGAATTATGATCCTGATGCTTATCTCACATGGGAATTAGATGTACAAATATTATTTGCATGCCATGAATTTCCTGATCATCTAAAAGTTAGGGCTGTTACCCGTGAGTTTTATGATTTTGCATCTATTTGGTGGAGTGAATATTGTCGTACTAATCATAACATACCTAGAACATGGAATAATTTGAAGAGAGCAATGAGATATAGATTTGTACCTTCATATTATTCTCGTGAATTGCTTAATAAATTGCAACGCTTAAGACAAGGTAGTAGTTCTGTAGAGGATTATTATCAAGATTTGCAAACTACTTTGTCTCGTTGTGGTTTAGAAGAAACTGAAAATGTGAAGATAACTAGATTTCTAGGAGGATTAAATCATCAAATTCGGAATAAACTTGTTTATAAACCTCTCACTGTCACTCATTTGTTTCGTCTTGCTTGCTAAGTTGAAAAAGAAGTACAGGGACGACAATCCAAGACCGTTCGTGCTTTTTCGTCTACTTCCACTACACCTTCACGTGTACATGAAACAAATATGCGCACGGTACAAACCTCCGCATCAAGATCATCTTCGGTTGCTTCTCCTGCTGCTGCATCTACCATGATTGCTGCCCCTACTGCTGTGGGCGTTACTCTGTCTCGTTGTCTTGCACCCTTGGCTCGCTCATTGTTAATTGAGCTGGAGCAAGAAGAGGGAGGAAAAGCTTTTAACTACTCACCAACTTCAGTATCAACATCATCTGAGGCGATCCTACAAGGTAATACCAAATGTACTGATTTGAACACTCAACCTAAGAACAATAACCATGATTTCATGCCTAGTATCATTGAGCAAAGGGAAAATCAGATTGTAGTAGAAACCACTGCATCACATGAGGAGGATGAATCTAGTGCTGAGAAGGTAGAAATTAATTTCCTAGCTACAGAATCTGATACTATTGAGAATTTGCATGAATCCTATGATAATTTGATTGATTTGCCAACTGAGTTGAGTGCACCATGTGATAAACTTGTTTATTTACCGGTTGACTTGAGTGCACCATGTGCTGAAATAATTGAATTGCATGCTGTTTTGAATGAGTCATGTGATGATTTAATCGCATACAATGATCATGTGGAATTGGTTAGACATAAAGACATTTTGACTAGAATTTCTCCTACTGACTCTTTATGTTATATTATGTTGGATCCACCAGTGAAATTGTCACATGTTATGGAGAAAGTTTCTGAAATCGCATGTTCAAAATGCTTGTCTAGTGCCTACACCTCTGGGTATAAGTTTAATTTGATTGGAGATTATGGTGTAGACAATCAATTTCTTGTTTATCGAATATGCATAACTTATGATTACATGGATGAATTGAAGCTTACTGTTTTGAACAACAATTCTTATGTGCCAAATCTTGTTCATTATGAGAGAAAATTAAAATTTAGTGATCATTCAATGCCCATGTGTTTATCTCTTATTGCACCATCTAGTATGGACAATCTGCATCAAGATGTTGAAGTATGAAAGAATTTACACATCCTTTCACCCTTACTAGATGAATTTGCTATTGCTTGATTGAAATTTGATAATATGGATTAACCTTGTTTGATTCCAAAAGTTGTAGATTTGCCCGTATGTGCTACCACTGCAAGTTTACAACTTCAGAGAGTTGAATTGCATAAATACTTCACTTATATTTGCAAAACTAGTTGCAATAATTGCTATATGAGAAATTTTGTTTTGCTCATTAACATATATGATTATTATTGGGGTAATAATACAATGATCTTTATGATCGCTTGTCGCCTAACATTAATTATGCAACAACGAAGAACCGTTAAAACAGATGATATATACATATACCATGCATACACTTTGGCTTCTTTGTTACCCTATTTTCAGCTTATCAAAAGCCGAGGACGGCTTTGTTTTCAAGAAAGGGAGGATGATGAGGACATGACCCCTATGGATACAACCATATTTGTTATATTTACTGTTCCAAGTATAAGAGCTCGTACGCTTCACTTAAATTATCGGTGAGCTTGTTTTTAGGAGTGTCTTTATATTATATGAACTATATGATGCTATCTAATGATGAAATATATATATATATATATATATATATATGTGTGTGTGTGTGTGTTTGTGTGTGTGTGTGTGTGTGTGTGTGTGTGTGCAGCGCCATATCACTTTTGGTCCAAGACAAGCAAGCGATTGAAGTGGACCCGTTTGGAATCGGTTCGGCCTCCGAATCAGCCCTGACGATACCAACCTAAAACAGGCATAACTTTCACATACGGAGTCCGTTAGAGGTCCACGAGTACTTGATTGAAAGCTTATTTCGTCCTCTTTCCAACGGATCCGGCCTCATCTCCAAATTCATTCTGGGCTGATCGCAATCATCAAAAGAAGACGTCATATCACTTGTTTGGACCAATTTGGGCTTTGTAATCGTACTGAACTTGGCCCATCTGCCGCCGGCCCACCTGGGGTGTGGTTACTGTTCATGTGAACAGTAACCATGAGTTTTAGTCCCGTCCCTCTATTTCTTTTAGATTTGTGGCTCCTTATCCCCTATTTAAGGAGGACGCACCCCCTCTAGTTTCCTTGGATTTTGTTTATGTTTAGTTTGCCTTCGCTGCAACTTGTATCTTTTGCGTGTGTCGACTAGAACACCCAATTAAGATCCTTATTCAGAATCCCAACTCAATTCAAATATTTCAATTCTTATTTGCAATTTCAGATTGCTTTATCTTGTTCTTGCGTGCTTCTTCGGTGTATGTAGGAATCGACCTTCGTGGTCAGGTCATCCGGGTATTCGTACACGGTTGATAACGACTTGTCGATCAGTTCAGCGATTGCGTGGTTTCGGGCCTTGCGAGTTCGTAGCCAGGATCGTGAGAGTTGAGCGACGACTACTGAACTTATCATCTCATCGAAAGATCGGGCTAAAACAATCGGACCTCCGGGTTCATCACACACACACACACTCACACATTGCAAATTATGGCTCAACTACCCCATCTAGTGTCGCATATATATGGGTATACCACTTACCATTCAACAACGTACGAGGGCCGTACAATTCCGTTGTTGAGATAATAACACCCAGCCACAAGTATACAGTCGAGGCGGGTGCCTGACTATTTTCATATTACTTGGTATGGGGATGATTAGATCGGTGCCGTAGTTGCTTTCTCAATAATTAACGTGAATACCTTATCATTACTCTCATTTCACCATTCCACATTTACATTAATACACTGTACAATTTTATTTCCTGCAAGGTCATTTTCCTTCCTTTATCTTATTACCATAGTCACACTTGTGTGTGGCTGCCTGGAACACCTACTTTTATTTGTTTCCATTATGTTTATTTACCCTTGCTGTTGTTGGGTATTCTTGCTGAGATTATTTTTTCAATCTCACACTTGCTCTTTCCGTTCCAGGTAAAAAGTCAGTTGAGTAGCTTCCATGTGAGCATTGGGGTCATGGGTGACACACGTTCTTCCCAACACTGTGGCGTTGCCGTTAATTATTTCATTTGTGATTTTATTTCGCTTTGGACCGCCCAGTGTGTCAAACTATTTATTTCTATTTAATTCCATTTGCTTCCGCGGGTGACATTATTACCATTGAACTTTTTATTGTTGAACAATTTTGCGATATTAAAGTTTAAAATCTCCTTTGATTTTATACCTTGTGTTATTATTATTACTTCTTGCGATGACGTTCCACGTAGTACCACATTTGCAATATGCGGGGTGCTACAACGGCGATAGAGGCCGGTTGTAGCATTTTGCGGTGGAGCAGACGGCGGCGTCGAGGCAGGAGTGCGCGGCACCGAGCGGTGGAGATGGCTTGAAGCGGCGCGGCGATGGCTGAAGCCGGATCCGGTGGTCCACGGCCGGATCTGGGCCGACTCGGCTGGAGAGAAGGAGAGGAGAGGTACTGAAGGAAGGCGGCGACTTGTGTGGGAGAAGGGGTGATCTAGCCAGAGGTGTCCGGATCCGAGCGATCTGGCGTGGCAGTGGAGAGAGGGAGGTGACGCGTGGTGCGACAACACTCAAGGGGAGGAGCTTCGGTGGTGAGGAGGAGAAAAAGAGGCGGTGACAGGCGGCGCTCGAAGGAGTTGGTGCTTGGGGGCTAGCGCCCAAGAGGAGGAGCTTCAGTGAGGCGGTAGAGGAAGAAGAAGGGGCTCGGGAGGAAGAGCTGCGTTCGGTTGGGCTCGAGAGGAAGAAGGTTAGGGGAGGAAGAAGAAGTCAGTTCCATGAGGAGGAGGAAGGTTAGGGGGAAGAAGAAGTCAGTTTGGTGCTTTCTTTGTGGAGATCGATCCGGTGTGGAGGATCCGGTGCGTAGGATCCGATATGGATGTGTGGGGATCCAATGTAGATTTTTTTGCGCGGCTGAGGGTGATCTGGTGTCGATCTAGATCGGTAGAGGATCGGTGTAACTGAGGGGATCTAGTGTAGATCCGGATCGGTGGAGGATCTAGTGTGGCTGGGGAAAGGAGAGAGGGGATGGTGTGTTTGCTGAGAGTTCGAGCTGCTTTGTTGCTTGGTGGTGACAGTATGGAAGGTTACGACGGAAGGCATGGAAGACAGGGGTAGAAGACTATTTAGGTGATGCTTTGGTGGTTATGCTAATAGTGGAATTGGTGGTGGTATCGAATGCAGTGTTGGCATTGGAGTTAGTAGCGAAGGTGCTCGCTAGAGTTGGTGTTGGTATTGGTAGGAGATGTGTTTGTGGTGATAAGTGTTGGATGACGGTGATGAACTCGATGATGGTGATGACGAAGCAGGAGTTGATGGTAGCTCCAGTGGAGGCTATGTCGTCACCTCCTCCTCGAGCCCACGCGCCTCCTCTCTTGCTCTAAGGTGCACTTGGCCTGTGCATCCTTGGTTGTTCTTGCCATCCCTTCATGAGTTGTTTCTATTTTTTTTAGAATTGATTTACTTTATAAGTGCTCTGTGCTAGTTGTATTTCAATCTGTCTTGACTAGCACTGGGAGACTTGGTATTGTGTTGGGCTCTGGTAATTACTTGATGAGGATAATTGTCATATTATGAAATTGGATTGATAGCAATATCACACTTGGGCTATTTGGATTGCTTCTCATTGTCTAAACAACTAGTTCTGATATTTTTTGTTATCAGTTGAAACTAGACATAAATTTGTGTTCTGTACTTTTGCTGGTTTACTTATAGCAGATTAGCGATTTTATTGAGATTAGTGATCATGTCCAGTATTTGAGATTAGTGATTTTGTTTAGTTTTTATTTAACTAGTTACTAATTGGCTAATCTGATAATAGAGCATTTCTGTACACTGTTAGTTGAGTGACCTTCTCATGACTGAAAGTATAAAACTGCTATTTTAGAAGTTATTTCTTGATATTCCAGTGAAGCATTATTTGAGTTCAAAAGTCTAATTTACATTTAATTGATAAAGAATATTGACAAGTATCGAAAAGGCCAAGATTATATCTTGTGCAACTCTACATCTGAAAGCATTCATAAACATTCAAAACTGAGCAATTTATCGTGGTTAATTGACTTACAGAAATTGCATGTTTATATGTTATCTTGGTTAATTATTTCCCCAAACCCAGCACCCCTCCTCCCCTAGCCCGGCGCGCCTCCTCCCCGAGCCCGCCTCCTCCCTTGCGTCTGAGGTCCTACCATTCCATTACCAATCTCTTCTCTATAAAATCTCCAAGCAGTGGTTGCTTGTGCCTTTAAAACCGGCTTGAATTTAGCTAACTCGAGGCCTGAATTTAGCTAGCTAGTTCGCTTCTTGGGTGTTCATCCTAAACATGCAGGTGAACCACAACCTACTTCATCAAACCCGATGATAGTAATAACTTCTTGTTCAGTTCTACTGCTATTACTTCTGAGGCCGTGGTTTAGGAGGATTCAACAAGGACGTGGAGGATTGGCATGAAGCAAATCACATACTCCAGGTGTCAGGTTCGATGAAGTAGGCCGTGGTTCACCTGCATTTAGGATGAACACCCAAGGAGCGAGCTAGCTAGCTGAATTCAGGCCTCGAGTTAGCTAACAAGAGACTACGAACTGTGTGTGTGTGTGTGTATGAAGCCAGTTTTAAAGACACAAGCAGCCACTGCTTGAAGAATTTATAGAGAAACAACTATCACAGATGACTCCTTAGGACAAACTGTTTGTGTGATACATCAGCTACCACAAATGGTTTTATCTACAAACAGTCTGTGATACATAAGCTATCACAGACGGTTTCATCTACAAACCGTTTGTGATACATCAACTATCACAGACGGTTATGCGTTAATAATCGTCTGTGATAGTCTGTATCACCTCATGTCATTACTGACCCATAAAGTCAGACGGCTCACGAAACCATATGTGATAACAATTTTGAACCATATGTGATGACCTTTTTTGCAGTAGTGGATAGTGTTGCTGGAGAGGTCCGGAAGAGGATTGAAACTAGAGTTAGGCATAATGGTCTGTGATAGGGGTAAAGGTGGCTGGGGGAGTGTGGACAAAGTGGTGGAGGTCGAGGGTGGCTGGGGGCATGAGGGTGGAGAAAGAGGAGGTTGAGGTCGGGACAGCTGGTAGATAGTGGAGATGGATTTGGTGAAGACACTAGTAGTATTGGTGGTGAGCATTTTTAGGTAAGGTCTTTGTAATGGTATTAGCTATGAAGTCGATGGATGGTAGGTTTAGATTCTAGTAATGGTATTGCAATATGTAAGAATATGTATATGATTGTTATCTTATGCCCATTTTGAAGAGGAGTGTTGGAGATATTAGAGTTTAGGTAAGAGTCCAAGTTGTGTGCAAGTCGGACTCAAGTTATGTTAGAATCGGACTGTAATATTTGACACTATAAATAAATGGTGTGAGGATCGCAAAAGAGAGACACAATAATCCCTAAAATCCTACACAATCTACAGTTCACAGCAACATCAAAATGGCCCTAAGACTCAAACTTAGGCCCTGTTTGGTACAGCTCCAGATTCTAACTTCTCGTCTGGATCTTGTGGAGCAGTACCAAACACCCAGCTTCTCATAACCACCTGATTCTAATTCTCGTAAGGAGCTGTCTCAAAAATGAACTAGCAATGAGAAGCAGTCTTCCTGCAGATTCTCGTGAGAATCCAACCTTACAAAACAAAAATACCCCTCAAATTGAGAGTTATTTACCCACCTTTTGCCACTCCGTATAAAAAACAACTTTTTCCCCCTTCCTTCGCCCCTTCGGTCCCCCTCCGTCCCCCACTCCCTTTCCGATTCGCATGAACCCTCACCGCCGCCCTCTCTCATCGTCGTTGGCCCGGTGCCCTGCCTGGAGTCCCTCCCTCTCCGGAGCTCCTCGCCGCCGGCCTGGAGCCCCGCCTAGAGCCCCTCCCTCGGCGCGCGTGTCCCCATCGCTTGGCCCTGGAGCCCCGCCTGGAGCGCGTCGCCGCCGGCCCGAAGCACCTCTTCACCGTCGCCTAGAGCACCTCGCGGCCAGCCCGGAGCCCCACCTGGAACCCTAGCCGCTGCTGGCCTGGTGCCCCGCGCGGATCCCTCCTCTCCTTCCACTCCTTCCAGGTGATTGGTTGTATACGCCTGTTTGTTTATGATTTTGGATTTGCCAGTGCCACCTCCAAAATCTATCCCCAAACTTGCCACTAGGAACTAGGAAGCCGATGCATTGTTGATGTGCTTGTGTCAATAGTGTGTCATGCTTGATGGGATCGTGTGCATTGCTGATGGCTTATCCGCGGATCATGCATTGTTGAATTATCCGTTCATTAATACCAGATATTCAGATAACTCACTTACATTAGTTCTGCCAAACTATAATTCCTGCTAGATTGCATGAGGGTATGAGATAATCTTATGGAGCCATTGGATGATCTTCTCACTTGTTAAGAATTGGTTTCCTAGGATCAGCTAGGTTGATTCTTATCTAAATCTCAACATTTAGCATTTGACCATGTAGGAAAATGTATCGCTGCCAGTGTACGTTTGACATAGGGAATGCTTGCTGGATATGACTGCTTCTTTGCAAATGATTTTTTTTTGCGATGAATGCAAATGATATTGTTAGCTCTTGTGTATCTGATCTCATTTACATTTCCAGATAACATGAAGATAAAAACATTCTGGGTCTATTCTTATTATTGGGGGTGGGCTATCCGGTGTTGAACTAGTTGCTGAAATAGCTATGAATTATCCAGACAAGATTGTTACAATCTATTGGCCAAAAAGTTGGTGGCAAGGCACTGCATTGGCTGCGATCAAAGAATGTCGAATTTCTTTTGGATCAGACTGTCGATCTAGAGTCCATGTTAGAGGGAGACATGCTCTACAGAACTTCATCTGGGTTGAGATAACAGCCGATTACTACTTCTCTTGCCTCGACAGTCCGCTGAGTTCATCATGGATTAGAGATTCTCGGATGAGAGATTGCTTGAATGGTGATGGAAGATTGATGGTTGATGCAAATCTCAGACTGAAAGGCCAAAGTAATATGTTGTAACATTGATATTATTCTGGAGCTGCCTTGCTACAGGGTACCGTTGTTGCATTGTGAATTATTGCGCTTAATGTATTCATGTAATGGAAACTCATCAGAAAATTCGTTATTCATATACTCATCGTCAGTTTGTATCTAATGTAATGAAGCCATTACAAATTGAGCAACTCATGGACCAGGAAGTTTGATCCGGATCAAGTCAAATATTGCTCCTTTTGTGTAATTTATCTAGTGGTGTAATTTTTCTAGTCGTTGTTGAGAATGTGTTCTCTATTCCAATGCTTTTGTTTACTGTTTATGTGCTTTCATGGTGGATTGAAAATGTTTGGCCGAGTGGATAACCGAGTTCACATTCATGATGAATGACAATATGGACATTTGCCGAGTTTATGTCCAAAATGTTAAATACTTTTGGCCAAAAATATTTTTTAAAAAGAAATAATATCCAAAATAACATACAAAGGAACCACATAAATAAGCTAGTAATATGTACAGAACAATATACATGTACCAAAACCAAGGGTAGTATAGACATTTTGTATACAATCCTCCCATTCTTGAATCCGGAGTCAATCTACCAGCCAAACACTTTTATCTGACAGCTCCAGATTCTCAGAGGAGTGGATTCTTGAAGAATCAGGAGCATAATCTGAAAAATAAGAATCCGAAGTTGTACCAAACAGGGCCTTACTAAGACTCAAACTTTCAGGGCTACACATAAGGTGGATACATCAATCAAGTCGAAATCTTTAACGAGGACTCGTAAATGTGAAATTTAACCTGATTTGGAATGAGAACCATGTTGGTAAGTCTTGTCAACAACATGATGGCGAATTGTAACTTTAGAGAAGTCATGCTAAACCAACAAACATACTTTGGATTTGCCTCGTACACCCTTAAAGCGTATACAATGTTTAGAGAGGTGCTTAGCAAATAAAAATTTGCTATGTAGGACAGGTAAGGTGCTTATTTTATAACATCGATGCTTAAAAGGTGTTTATGTATATAAATATATATAATTAATATATAATATAATAATCTAAACGCCTACAAAAGAGATGCTTGCATCGGAGAAAATGACTTTTACATAGGTGCTTGATGACGTATCTATATTCCCTTTCTTTAAGCACTTGTATATAAGCATCTCACATTATACATGCACTTATACGAGGATGTAGGTGGCAATACAAGAAGTTCTTCTCCTTACCTGCTAATGTTAGAGCCAAGGGTGGACTCAGGTTAAAAAAAAAACGAGGGCACAAGTGAACTGTCGAGGCACCTTTCGGCTTGAGCGGAGACATAAGTGGTCAGACATTGGACTACTCCACTAAAAATCGAAATTTAAGTGGGGCCTGTCCCACTCGATCTTCTTTGGGTCCCCTTGTTAGAGTCACAGTAAACTACTATCAGCAGTGGCAAAAAGGAAACGATGAGCAAAAGTCATACCAGACGGCGGGCATGCGAAATATTGGATGTGTCGAGCACAGAAGCCCACAGCTACCATAGAAAGCTACGCGCGCGGATGGCCACCGATCGACCGCACACCACGCTCGCCGGTCCATGCACGGCACAGGCGCGCGGAAGACGCAAGCTAGCGCGGGCTTTCATTTTCTCGGTTCGAGCGTCCGTCGCGTTCAGTGTGCATCAGTGAGTAGCTGATGCCATGCCAGAACGAGCGAAGTGGCACGCCGGACGGCAGGAGAAGTGTGGCGTACGCGGGGCCGAGCGGGCATCTCATGATCTGCACCTGCGCGCGCTCTCGATCTACGTGTCTACAGTAGCGCAGACCATGCATGCGGTGCAACAACGAAACAACAGTTAATTGCAACATCCAAGGTCGTTCGGCCAATCGCGGGCCTTTCTACTCGATAGCATTTCTTGGAGCGTGCTTTCACGTCAGGTTCGTTCTTGCTGCTGCACGCATGGAATGCTCGCTAGGGACGGAGTCGGAAAAATCTTATTCAAGAGGTTATACGGTGATAACTAAATATTGAGGACTGTTCAATTATAAATATTTTACTATTTTATATAAACAAATTAAAAACTATATAAAAGATTTCATGACCAGTGTTCCCTATCTTCGTCCCTGATGTTCACCTACGTAGGTGTGCGATTGAAATTTCCAGAGATCGTGTGAATGTATCGTGTGACACTTAACACAGAATAGGACGACCCAATTTCTTTCGATCGAGAATATATATCACCCCGGCCCATCTACGAATGAGTGCGACCGTAGGTTCCTGCAGTTGCATAGGTCCATGTGTACCCCCCAAGTTAGGTCGATGTCTCCGTGTTTGGACAAAATATGCTACTCCTATTAGCTAGTGCTGACCGTAAAAAAGAAAGACTAATTTAGAATTGTCAGTGCTTCGTTGTACTTTATTTTGCCGACGGCACTGCAGTTCACTGAAATTTCCCCCGCATGCACATTGAGGCAGGACTCGGGAGCTTCCTGTCGTGTGGAAAATTCCTGGTAAACTGCAGCAGAGCGTTTGGGCGGCCTCCACTGATGCAATATCGCCGCATTGCGCACATCAGCTGTCGTGGAATTTGTTTCAAAGCCATGAACTAAATCAAGGAGCGGATTCACACCAGGCCATACGATTTCAGCAAAGCCGCGAGATTCCGCGATGAACGTCTTTCGACGTGTGCAGTGACGCGAGGCTGGTGGAGTAGGGCCTCGCGTCAGCCCGCCGATTTTCTTCCCTTTCCCTGCCACACCCCGCAAACCACCTGTCAATCAAGGTACTAGTTTTGTGTCGCATCCTGATTCCTTACTTCCAGATGGTGATGTCCAGTGGAGCTCATCCAATCACAACCGTTTATCTGCGATTCAACATAGGATCAGCCTTCGCCCTGTAGATTTTGTGTGTAAAATGAAAAAAAAAAGAAGCTTTGATTTGAAAAGGGGCTTAAGTCAGATGGAAAGAGCTTCGCCGTTAGAAGGTTTAGATGAAATGTGTTTGGATGACATCCTTTTTCGATTGGGTATGGCTTCATCTATCTTATTGCTTCCTTTGGTTCACAAAAACATGTTGTTTTAGAATGCGTGTCATCAAACTTTGAATACTTTAGCTATTAATATTTTTTAAATATTTAGATTAGATATATGAAAATTATGTGTGTAGATTCGTCATATGATGATGTCCTTTAGAGTGTTTGGGTGGGCTCCACTGATTCGTCTCAGAAAAATACTTTCATAATATTATAATTTTATTGGATTTTATAAATAATTATAATAGAAATTAGTGATTAAAGTTGCATTTTAAAGACTATATCGATGTCCTAAACAACTTATTTTTGTGAACTGAAGGGAGTATCTATTATTAAGGCAAAGGAAAAGGAAGCCACCACTTCACTTTCAAGGTGTACAAATTACGGCGGTAATGGGGAAAGAGAAATATCTGCACCGTCGATTTCGGTGGATCTAGATTATAACAGTGTAGATTATTCAGATGTATATGGAAGCAATTAAAGTAATATAAAAATACAATTGTATTTTCGGACATATATAAGTATTGGAGGTGAATAACAAATACAATATTATTTTTAGAGGTATTGTAATACCTAGGCGCGGTGAATTCTTCGGTTGACCAAAAAAACGGAGAAAGAGAAATATTAAATGTGTTGTTGGTCTTCCTAGTTCCTCACTTCCTTGTGGTGTTTTCGGTGAAGGCTTCAAACCACCAACCTGTATAAAGCACTGAACGATGCGGATTACCCTCACGCCTCAGAGAACGACCATTCCCTCTCCCCAAAGAAAACCTGATTGTTGCTGCACGCGCCAGAAATCATGGCGACCGTGTATTTGCGCCCGCTGCTGCTGCTCTTTGCATTCTTGCAGGCGTCTTCTGCCTCGCTCCACGGCGAGTCCGGTGACCGAGAAGCACTGCTGGCATTTAAGGAGGGGCTATCCGACCACTCGGGCTCGCTGAGCTCGTGGAACAGCACAAACGCCGACTTCTGCCGGTGGACTGGCGTGACATGCAGCCGTCGGCACCCGGGCAGGGTGTTGTCTCTGTATTTGCCCTCCAGAGGTCTTGCAGGCACCGTCTCTCCTGCGATCGGCAACCTCACTTTTCTTCGGACGCTTCATCTGGGTTCCAACATGCTATTCGGGGAGATACCACCTACAATAGGCGGGCTGCATCGTCTGCTTCGACTTGGTTTAGCAAACAATTCCCTTCATGGTGAGATTCCTCAAGAGCTGTGCAACTGTTCCAACCTTGTGTACATAACTCTGGCTAAAAACCAACTGCAAGGGAAAATCCCTGCTGCTCTTGGGTCACTCTCTCAGCTGCAACTCTTTTATCTTAGCTATAACAATGTAGCAGGAGGTATCCCACCATCAGTTGGTAACCTTTCCTCGCTTGTGAGGCTGTCTCTCTATGGCAACAATCTGGAGGGAACCATCCCTGAGGATCTTTCCCACTTGGCCCATTTCCAGTACATCCAAGTGGCTAGGAACAATCTCTCGGGCACAATTCCACCACCGTTCTTCAATATATCATCTCTTCAATATTTCGGCTTCGGATCGAACAAGCTGCAAGGCAGCCTACCACCTGATGCAGGTACCAACCTACCGAACCTCCAAGAGTTCCATGTGGGTAAGAACCACCTGTCCGGAACAGTGCCAAGTTCCCTCTCTAATGCCACTAACATCCAAGTGCTAAGTCTTGCTCAAAACAGCTTTCAAGGGAGGGTGGCGGCCGAGATAGGGAAGCTATGCCCAATTCGTGTCGAGTTAGGTGGCAACAGGCTGCAAGCTGACGACACTGAAGGTTGGGAGTTCCTGAGATTGTTCACGAACTGCACCCGTCTCCAGTTGCTAGATCTCAACGTTAACTCCCTAGGGGGAGTACTTCCAAGTTATGTAGCTAACTTCTCAAGGCAGATCCAATGGCTAAGCATATCAGCAAACGGGATCTCTGGGATAATCCCTCCAGGTATCGGAAATCTTGTCAACCTTGATGACCTAGAGCTATGGGGAAACAATCTGCACGGACCTATTCCAGAGGAGATTGGAAAACTTGCAAATCTGCAAACATTGTTGCTGCAACAGAATCAGCTCTCGGGACATATACCATCCTCTTTCGGCAACCTCACACAACTGCAAAGTTTTTCCTTGTCGAACAATAGAGTTGTTGGCCCCATTCCTAAAAGCCTTGGAAACTTGCATAAATTACCTAGCCTGGACTTATCCTCTAATTTACTTACTGGGGTTATCCCTGATGAGATCTTTAAACTTCCGTCATTGACATATTTTCTATCTCTGTCCAGTAACTCTCTATCCGGTGTTCTTTCTCCACAAGTTGGCAAGCTGAAAAATATTGCAATTTTGTACCTGTCAAAAAACAACTTGTCAGGAGAAATACCGGGTACATTAGGTGATTGTGCAAGCTTAGTGTACCTAGCTTTGGATAGCAATTCCTTCACAGGTAGTATCCCCCCATCACTTAGTAATTTGAGAGGACTGAGCAGACTAAATCTCACGAGGAATGCTCTGTCCGGCAGTATCCCACAAGAATTAGCCAAGATCAATGGGTTGCAGCAGCTATGTCTGGCACAAAATAACCTGTCTGGGGGTATTCCACAAGATTTTCAGCACTTAAGTGCTTTGATTGAACTAGATCTCTCCTTTAACCATCTGGATGGTGAGGTGTATTCACACGGTGTGTTCGCTAACACGAGTAGATTCTCAATAGTTGGAAACAACGGGCTTTGTGGTGGAGTTCCAGAACTGAAATTGCATCCATGTCAGGTCAAGGCGCATAAGCAGAGACATCACTTGCTGCTTAGGATTCTGCTTCCTGTCATTGGCACTATTAGCTGCCTCCCTCTGCTATTATTTGTGTTTTTTCTGTTCAACGGGAAAATAACACCGGAAAAGATTAAAAGTGCAGGCCTCCCTGTGTTGAGTGACAAGTATCCCAGAGTTTCGTACCTTGAGCTGTTTGAAGCCACAGATGGATTCGCGCCTACCAATCTGATAGGCGCTGGAAAATATGGTTCTGTGTATAAAGGATGTCTGTCAGTTTCAGCTGTCAGGAATGCTGTTGTAGCTGTGAAGGTGTTTGCTCTTCAGCAAGCCAGTTCTTCCAGAAGTTTTTTGGCAGAATGCGAGGTTTTGAGACAAGTAAAACACCGGAACTTGATAAATATTATTACATGCTGCTCTAGTGTTGATTACGGAGGCAACGACTTCCGAGCTCTAGTGTTCGAGTTCATGCCTAATTACAGCCTGGACATATGGTTGCATCCAAGAGCAGATGAGCACTTGCACAAGTTGAGTTTAATCCAACTCTTGAACATTGCAGTTGATGTTGCAGATGCACTAGACTATCTTCACAACAGTAGCCGGCCATCTGTAATTCATTGTGATTTGAAGCCTAGCAACATCCTCCTTGGTGGTGACTGGACAGCTTATGTCGCAGACTTTGGGCTTTCAAAGATGGTTGGCGAGTCCATGAACCAATCTGGGTTGAATAGCGGAAGCTCCATAGGGATAAGAGGAACCATTGGATATGTTGCTCCAGGTAGTTTCAGACTTTCAATGTACTCATTTCTTAACACTCACTTAGTTTGTTGCCCATTTGCACCTTAACATTAAGATGTCTAATGTTAATTGTCGTGTATTTTGTTCTCGCAGAATATGGAGCGAGTGGGCAGGTATCGGTTGCTGGTGATGCTTACAGCTTTGGGATTACTCTGCTAGAGATGTTCACAGGAAGGGCACCAACTGATGATGTGTTCAGAGAAGGCTTGACTCTGCATTTGTTTGCTGGGATGGCTTTTCCTGACAAGATACCAGAAATCATGGACCCGACTCTGTTACAGGTGCAACCATATGATAATGATGCAACGTTGGACAACACATTGGCTTGCTTAGCTTCTGTTATAAGAATTGGCATCTCGTGCTCAAAGCAGGCCCCGCCAGAAAGAATGAGCATGAAAAACGCTGCTACTGAGCTGCACAGAATTAGAGATGTGGTAGTGGAATTCTCTGCCTAGGAATGCACTCTGAACTAAACCCCCAGTTGTCATGTGGGTAATCAAGTATGCACGTCGCAAGCAGAAGTTGACAACCGCAGCGTTGTTGCCATCCGATTTGGTTTCTTCAGCAACTATGTCGGATTAGCTACAGTTCCATATTCAGTTTCCTTTTCTGTTTCATAGTCATAGTTCGGAAACACTTAATAGTTTCCTGTTTTATATTTCGAATTCGTTTAGTATTCCAGTGTTAGGATCTCTACTTAAAGAGAGATACAATCAATAAGAAATCTGAAAATCGCCCCACATCTTCTATTCTGTTTTCTCGGTTGATATCCGGCCTCTGTCGCGCGTCTCGCCGCAACAGCACCTCTGACGCGCCGCCGAGGCCCGGCTCCTCGATAGAGTATGCAGCACGATTACTATCTTCGGTCCAATCCTCCTGCGAGTTCCTCGGTTCCTGACACCAGTATCCTTCGTTTTCTCAGTCTTCTCTATTGAACAGTTCTGTTGTAATATCTATACAGGATGCAATAGAAGTTTCCCTTCAGAAAATGTAGTACAGCTTCACCACATACATAACGACAGCCTGAGATAGCCATACAGTAGTATGAATCTGTCAAACAAAATGGACACCGTCAGACATGTAAGCAAGCTAATTTGCATGTAGATGTAATATATAAAAATTAACCATGTATGTAACAATCCGGGTACACATGACATAATCTAATTTACAATAAAAATATACAATCGGTTGCTCTTGCTTCCCATAAAACAAAGGGAAGATGGCAAAGAAACTCAATGCTATTATAGAAATGATGTTCTGCACAAGCCTCTTTTCAATTTTGTTGGAACCGGCGATAACCCTTTGCGTGAGAGAACAATCACAACAAGCACACAAGAGATCGAGAATTTGTTTACGAGGTTCGGCAAAGCCTACATGCACGAGAGCCGAATCGCGATGGCTCCGTCCGTATGAGGAGTTTTTTTTTTCTTCTGATTAGGATTACAAGAGGTCGGCGATATATATTTATACCCGATTACATGTTCCGAATTGGACGCTGTGCTCCCGCTTTCCGGATACAACCCCTTCCTTTCACTTTGTTACATATAAGCCATATACAACAATTCTCCACCTTGGCGAATACACCACCTTGAAGAAAACACACACAGAAGATAACGCACAATCATTTGCATCGTGTATTAAAGAGGATGCACGGGCATGCACTAGATTATTTCCCCTGCTGCTACAATTGCTTCCATACTGTGCAAGTGCTCTTGTGCCCTATCAAAATGAAACCTTTACAGCCTATAAAGCAAATTACATGGCAACTGAGTGGCTTATTTGTACTAATTACTAACAAGATGTGGTTTATTATTTATTTACTCTTTTTGGAAGAGTGCAGAAGCACCACTGAACTGCAAATTGCCCATTTACCCCTATTTTATGGCTTCCTTTGGCATTTTGGTGACTTCAAAATCACTTCTGTTTTGCTACTTTTTGGATAAACAAACTAATTAACAATCTCTATTTCAGAGCCAAAACAGAAAAGAAATTCCCTAGCCAACAAGATTCCACAGCACAGCAACAACAAACTGGCCCTAAGACTCAACCTTTCAAGGTTAACGTAAGGTGGATATAGCAATCAGATCGAAATCCTTAACGAGGACCAGTAAATGTGAAATTTAACCTGATTTGGAATGAGATAACCATGTTGGCAAGTCTTGTCAACAGCATGATGGCGAATTGTAACTTTAGAGAAATCTTCATCTAAAAAGATCCTCTCATTTCTAATTGTTCAGCCGAATGCTAAACCAACAGGCTTTGGCTTCGCCTCATACACCCTTATCTGAGGATGTAGGTGGCAATACATGAAGTTCTTCTCCTTACCCGCCAAGGTTAGAGTCACAGTAAGCTACTATCAGCTGTGGCAAAAGGGAATGATCAGCACAAGTCATACCAGATGGCGGAAGCATGCAGAATATTGGATATGTGGAGCACAGGAACCCAGAGCTACCATAGAAAGTGTCTTTGTTCTCAAAGCCCGCCTCAGTAAATACACCAATCCCCCATCTTCGATCGGCATCAACGTTCTCGCCACCACCATTAGAGAATGCTGAGAGTAGAATTAGCATGGGTCCATTATACCCCTCAACACAGGACCAAAACCGACTCAGCCCTTTTCCATGAACTGATGACCTGCAGACATGTACTGGGTCAAGGTTAATACTTACCAAATTATAAATATATAGCGCAAATTCATAATAGGATTTGAAAAAACAATGATCTGATATCAATAAAAATCTACAATCTTGTACAGGGAAACTAGCTCACAGAGAGAATCATAAGAATAAATGTCATCGGAGCAAGAAATAACCTGCCGTCACGGTCTTTGGACATAGGACGGCTGCCTCGACGACACGACGGGCTGCGGCTACTCTGGCGTCTCGCCGACGATCTCGGCAGCGTGCACGACGGTTTCGGCTGCGGACTCGACAGCTCACGGACGGTTTCGGCAAATTGACGGCGACCTCGGCGGCGGGCGACGCGGCCGGCACGACAGCTTCATGGGTGTCGGTAATGTGGACGTTGGCTCGCGGAGTACACGGGCGTGGCTGCTCTCGGACGGATTCAGCAGCACGGCGATCTGGCCTTGGGTCATGGGACGGCGACCTCGACTACCGGCGGTTGTTGATGAAAACGACTGTGGCTGCGGCGGCGTCGTGTCAGGAGCTGAAATAGCTGAGAACTAAAGCAAATCCAAAATGGAGGTTCGGACCATCTGAATGTGCTTGCTGAAGCTTAACCGTTGGATGAAGAGTTATGATGATCCGACGGTCCTGAAGTGTTGAAGCAAACCCCGTAGCAAACCAGCTGCTAATGCACTGTTTATCGTTTAGAAGTTGTAGTTTAAGAACAATTAAGCTAATACATTTGATCAGTTGAGTAGTATAAATGCCAGCTGCGGCTTGTAAGATACATTGTGAATATTCTTGTTAAGAAAAACCCTAGCCGCCTCATCCTCTATTCTCCTCTTTCACATCTCCTTTCTTCCTGTTCTTAGTTCCAGATTCAGTTTAGTCTGCAGTTTTATATGTGCTGAAATCTCTATTCCTGACAATTTGGTATCAGAGCCCTGCTCTGGGCCTCAGATCTAATCGAGAACAGTCTTAACAAGGGTTGGGAAGCTAGTTCTTCCTGTAAAATTCCGAAGTTAAGGCAGTTCCAGAGAGGATCCGAGGGTATTGTGGTGAAGCTTTTAGATCTGCACTGGGTTGGGGTTAACTCGCTGTTTCCCTTAGTAAAATCCCTGGTCTGATCTAGAAGTTGATCATGGGTAAGCCCAGTAAAGATGATGCAGGAGAAGGAAGAAGCCAGCCTTATGTTACCAAAGGAGAGTTGGAAGAAGTTATGAAGAGCGTGGATATGATCCGAAAGGGACAAGTGGAGCAAAACCAACAGATGGAACAGTATAACAAGCAGATAGAACAACTTACATCAGCTGTTAATGCTTTGGTGGTTCAAGCTACACAGAGGGATCATGGTAATGGAGGACCATCTGACAAAGGCTCAATATTCAGAGGTAACTATGAACAGAACTTTTCAACCCCTTTAGCTGCCTCGTCCCATGCTAGCATCGCTAGATCTTCTGGGTTAGTCTTGCACACTGGAGAGATTTCGATGAGTCCAGTTCAGAATGCCGCTTATGCTGGTGCTGTTAGAATTAATGATACAATGAACACTAGTCGACATTCAGAAGGGATGATAAACTTTGGATCCATTCCTGTGTTAATGAGTACTCAAACTCCACCGTTGCTACCCCATCCAGTAGCCATGAACAATCAGGGATTTAATCTGCCATTTGGGAACATACACTGCCCTGTACAAGCAGCTCCAGGAAATTCATTTTGGGCAACCAGAGTCACTAGTTCTCCTACCTTCCATGATTTTGCTCAGTCTGAGATGGATGAACCAGCGGGATTCATGGGGAGCCGAGGCACACATGATAATTACAATCACAGGTCATTTGCTAGGGGTCCCAAGCTCAATTTTCCTGAGTTCAATGAGGATCACGTTGATTCGTGGATCAAGAAAGCTAACAAATATTTTGAAATAGCTAAGGTACCCTGGAATCAGAGGGTGGAGATAGCAGTGTTATACCTAGTGGAAAGAGCTGAAACATGGTGGTCAGGTTCAGGCATTCCTATGGAGAGTTTATCCTGGCCTCAATTTTGCATTGTAATTGGGAAGAGGTTCTCTGACCAATCTGTTTATGATGTGGTAGCTTCATTTCATTCGGTTAAGCAACAAACATCAGTGAGTGCTTACATCGACAAATTCGAAGAAGCAATGGCATTGGTAAGAAGAGATAATCCTCATTTGACAGAAGAGTACTACATCCAAAGCTTTATAGCAGGGTTGAAGGATTATACTCAAAGTCATTCTCAACTGCAAAATCCAACGACACTGATTGATGCTTATTGGGTACCTAAAAGATTGGAACAATCTAACCCATTCAAGAAGGCATAACCGGTATACAGAGAGAATTACAAGGGCAATCAACCTTGGTCTAATAACATAAAGGGGTATGTTCAGAGGAATGGAGGAAATGAACAGAAAGCAAATGCTGGGAAGGGTTTAATTGCTTCTTCGGGTAACATTAAGAATGATGGTAAGTGTTTTAGGTGTAATGAAAGGTGGTATCCTGACCATAAACAAGAATGTAAGATGAGTCAACAAGTGAGAGCTATGATCACTAAAGAAGAGGAAGAGGAGGAAGAAGGTGTTAACCTAGAAGAAATCCCTCCAGAAAATGAACCGACGGTGGAAGAAGTAATTGAAGAAGGGGAGTCTCCTTTTCAATTATCTGTACATGCAATACACGGCACTAGCTCTGGGAATCAAACTTTTACCTTGACAATTAATTTGGGCAGAATTAAAGGAACTGCTCTAGTTGACAGTGGTAGTAGTGTCACATTCATTGATACTGACATGGCCATTCGAGCTGGGTGTAGAATTGATAACAACCCTGCTGTTAAGGTAGTAGTGGCTAATGGGGAAACCTTATGGAGTAAAGCTCAGTGCAGAGAATGCAAGTACATTATTCAAGGAAAGGAATTTTCAAATACATTTAGAATCTTGGACTTAAATGGTTATGATTTCATATTGGGGGCTGATTGGATTTATGTACACAGTCCTATTAGCCTTAATCTCAAGACAAGAGAATTATGCATATCCTACCAGGGCAAGGACAAGGTAACTTTCAGAGATGAGACTCAACCAGCCAAACATTGCATTGTGCCAATAGAAAAGCTACAGAAATTGATGGAAAAAGGAGTAGTGGGAGCAGTGATCTATGTTTGTGAGGTCAAAACCGAAAATCACAAAACTGCTACTATTCCAGATAGCATTGCAGTCATATTACCATCGGCTTACCTCCTAGCAGAAATTGTGACCATTCTATACCCTTGAGAGATGAGGACAAGTTGGTAAACCAAAGACCTTACAGAATACCTTACCATCAAAAGAATGCTATGGAAAGCATCATTGAACAGCTGCTGAATTCAGAAACAATCAGGCCTAGTGTCAGTCCCTACTCATCACCTGCCATACTAGTCAAGAAGAATGATGGAACTTGGAGGATGTGTGTTGATTACAGGCAGCTTAATGCTAATACAATCAAAAATAAATATCCTATTCCAGTGATTGAGGATTTGTTGGATGAACTGCATGGTGCTTGTATCTTTTCAAAGATTGATTTGAAATCTGGATATCATCAAGTGAGAATGAAGAGAGAAGATGTGAAGAAAACTGCTTTTAGCACTCATTTAGGGCATTACGAGTTTTTGGTAATGCCATTTGGGTTAACTAATGCTCCTGATACTTTTCAAGCCTTGATGAATGAAGTATTAGCACCCTTTTTGAGGAGATTTGCATTGGTCTTTTTCGATGACATTTTAATATATAGTAAATCATTGCAAGAACATGGACCACATTTGACTCAAGTGCTGGAAGCTCTATTGAAACATAATCTATTTGCCAAGATTAGCAAGTGTGCTTTTGGGCAGAAACAAATTGAATACTTAGGGCACATCATTAGTGGGGAAGGTGCAGCCACCGATCCAGAAAAGATTAAGGCAGTATTGAAATGGCCAACACCAATGAACATCACTCAGCTGAGAAGCTTCTTGGGTTTGACCGGTTACTATAGGAGGTTTATCCAAAACTATGGTATGATTTGCAAGCCCTTATTTGAAGCTCTCAAGAAGAAAGGGTTTATATGACAGGAAGAGCAGAGGACAACATTCCTTAAATTAAAAGAGGTCATGACCAACGCTCCTGTATTGGCCTTGCCTAATCATAGCCAACCTTTTATCTTAGAGGCTGATGCTAGTGGGTATGGTATTGGGGCAGTATTGATGCAGAACCAAAAACCCATTGCATTTATGAGCAAAGCTATAGGGCCCAGAGCAGCTGCATTCTCTACCTATGAGAAGGAAGCATTGGCCATCATTGAAGCACTAAAGAAGTGGAAACATTATTTTGCTGGATCTCAATTGATAATAAGGACAGATCAGCAAAGCTTGAGATATATTGAAGAGCAGAAATTGAATGAGGGAATTCAGCACAAATTATTAGTCAAACTGCTGGGATACAACTATAGAGTGGAGTACAAAAAAAGGAAGGGAGAATAGGGCTGCTGATGCTTTGTCAAGATGTGATAATTTAGTACAATTGGGAGTTATCTCTGCGGCTGTGCCAGTGTGGATCACTGAAGTTATGACTAGTTATGACCAAGATGAATTTTGTAAAGAATTGATCACTAAGCTAAGTATAGACCCAAATGCTGAGCACAACTATACTTTGAAGGGGGGTATTCTGAGATACAAGAACAAAGTGGTAGTAGGGACAGATCCTGAGTTAAGGAGACAACTCATTATGTCATGCCATGATTCATCCCTGGGAGGTCATTCTGGGGAGAGGGCAACACTTCAGAGGATAAAACTCATATTTCACTGGAAGGGAATGAAGCAAAATGTAATTCAGTTTGTCAAGGAATGTCCTACCTGTCAAAAGAATAAATATGAAGATACACCTTACCCAGGTTTATTACAACCTCTTCCTGTCCCTAACAGAGCATGGACCAATATATCTATGGATTTCATTGAGGGTTTGCCAAGGTCAGAAGGAAAAGAGGTAATTTTGGTAGTTGTGGATAGATTTACTAAATATTCTCATTTCATACCAATGAGCCATCCTTTTACAGTCCAACAAGTAGCCCACAAGTTCTTAGATAATGTATACAAGTTGCATGGACTGCCAGCAGTGATTGTGACAGACAGGGACAGGATATTCACTAGCCACCTTTGGCAAGAATTGTTCAAGTCTTTGAATGTCAAGTTGAGGTTTAGCACTGCATACCACCCCCAAAGTGATGGACAAACTGAGAGGGTAAATCAATGCCTCGAATGTTATCTAAGATGCATGACCTTTGCTAGCCCAAGGAAATGGAAAAATTGGTTGACTCTAGCTGAATGGTGGTATAACACAAGTTACCATACTAGTCTAGAAATTACACCATTCCAAGCCCTTTATGGTTTTCCTCCTCCTATGTTCGCTGAGGTAATTTTACCCGATGATGCAAGTGAAGAAGTGAAGGGATTGATGCAGAAAAGGCAACTGGCTAACCAGATTATTAAGGAAAATTTGATCAAGGCCCAAGACAGGATGAGTAAATATGCTAATCAGAGGAGAAAAGAGAGAGAGTTCTTTGTTGGAGATATGGTCTACTTAAAGATTCAACCTTATAGACATACTTCACTCAGTATCCATCGGTCTCTGAAGCTACATCCCAGATTCTATGGTCCTTTTAGGGTGTTAGAGAAGATTGGCAAAGTTGCTTATAGAATACTTTTGCCGGATGGCTGTCAATTGCATCCGGTGTTTCATGTTAGCCAGCTCAAGAAACACACAGGACCAAGAGTAATTCCCAGCCCAGAGCTCCCATTGGTTGACAGTGAAGGAAATATCAAGGTTTATCCATTACAGATTCTAGAGAGAAGGAAGGTACCTAGAAACAACAAACCGGTGATACAATGGTTGATTCAATGGACTAATTTACCAGCAGAAGCTGCTACATGGGAAGATGCGGATTTCATATCAAAGATCTTTCCTGGTTTCCATTCTTGAGACAAGAATGTTTTGAAGGGGAAAGGAATTGTCAAGAGCTGAAATAGCTGAGAACTGAAGCAAATCCAAAATGGAGGTTCGGACCATCTGAATGTGCTTGCTGAAGCTTAGTTGGATGAAGAGTTATGATGATCCGACGGTCTCCGAAGTGTTGAAGCAAACCCGTAGCAAACCATTGCTAATGCACTTGTTTATCGTTTGGAAGTTGTAGTTTAAGAACAATTAAGCTAATACATTTGATCAGTTGAGCAGTATAAATGCCAGCTGCGGCTTGTAAGATACATTGCGAATATTCTTGTTAAGAAAAACTCTAGCCGCCTCATCCTCTATTTGTTAGAGTGATCTCAGGCATTTGGCCCAACGGCCAAATGCCACCCTGCTCAGCATACGATCGGGCGCCCACCTAATAAGTGGTGGGCCTGTCGCCAGCGCCACATATAAGAGGTCGGGGTCGGGGCGGCACGCAACACGAGGTTCACCGTGCCGCCACAAACCCCACCGAAAACCCTAATCCGATCAGATCGGGGGCGCTCCAGCGACGGGAAGCTCCACCACGCTGTCACCGTCACCGGATCCGGAGTCGCCACCACCTCCTTCGTCTTCCCCGACCGCCGCTACTGCCATGGCCGGCTCCTCCACTAACCCCGACGGTGCACCCCATCCTCTCTCTCTCTCCCTTCCCTCTCATCTAGAACCAGTGCAAAGAAAAGAAGATTCAAACAATGGTATCGAGCCGAGTTTTACGTGCGGTCGCCGCGGCGCTGCTGCTCGCTTCGATCGCCGCTCGCGCCGGTGGCGCAGCCGCGCTGGCGCCGCCTCCTCCGATGGCGCCGCCATCTTGCTCTGCGCGAACCGCCGCCCGATCGCGGTGTGCGGCGCCTCTGCGGCCGGGCTCCGCATCGCGTCGCGGCGCCGCCGCCGCCCTTTGCTCTGCGCGCGTAGCGCGTCGCCGCCGCCGGTCGCGATCGCATGAGCTCGCCGCTTTAGAGTGCCGCCGCCGGCCGCCTCCGCCGGCGGGTGCGCCGCCGCTCGCCGCCGCCGCGAGGCAGCGCCTCCGCCGCCGTGAGCATTTGGTGAGCCGCGCCTCCGCGCCGTGAGCCATGGTGAGCCCCGCGCCGCGGACGCCGCACCGAAGCCGCCACGAGACGCGCGCGCGCGACCGCCCGCCGGAGCCGCGCCTCCGCCATTGGCGGCCGCCGCGCCGTGAGCGGTTGAGCGCCGCCGCGCCTCGCTCGGGCTCGGGTGGAGAGGAGCTGAATGGGGCTAGGGTTTTTGGGGATGGGGTGTTATTCCCCCACGTTTTCCGCTCGGCCGTCCGATCTGATCAGATGCGATCGGACGGCTGAGGCTCCTCTGGGCATTTTTTTTCGGCCCAAAGGGAGAAAGAGGCCATGGGCGACTGGCCGTGGGCGTGGCCACGCGTAAATGGGCTGTTTTGGCCATTTTGAACAGTAAAAACCAAAAGAGTTTTATTGTGTTTTCAGAAGCATTTATGAGTAAATTTTGATTGAAATTTGATCCAAAATCTCTGTAAATTTTTGCACCAACGTGTTAATTTTGAGAGATTAAATGAGTCTGATATAATGCTTCGTATAATGAATTATTTTAGAATAATTACGTTTCATTGCAAAAGCTAATGTTGATTAATTTTCATTATTAAATTGAACCAACGGGAGAATTTAATTTTGGAAAAATAGAGATAATTTCCAGATAATTATGATATTGTTATTTTCTGACCAACGTTGATAATAACAGTATTATAATTTTTAATTGATGATTTTATGCATTATTTCTATTTCTGCCCAACGGTGATGTAGATTTAATGTATAGATAAAATTGATTTAATTGTATGTCGTATTTTTTACCAACGTTGGAAATAAGGCATATAATTTTAATGTTACGTTCTCACTTTATTTGAACCTTTTCAGGCGGATACAACTTGATGAGTTGTATCAGAGAGATCCCCATCTCAAAGGAGATAATTATGGAGAGTGGAAGAAAAAGATAGACTTAGCGTTTATCTTGGTGAGGTGGACTGGGTCCTCACTACAAGACGTCCCACCGAGCCTATGGCACGGTGAGGATCAAAATAAGGATGATCTTGCTTGGCGAGAAAAAGCAGAGGATCATGCTCCCTTACAGATGTCTTATGACCTTGAGCATAAGAAATGGACCACGACCAACAAGAAATGTTTGATGTGATAAAGAACACGATTGAGCACGCAATTGTGGGCTCAATCGCAGAGTGTGACATCATCACGAGTACCTTGAGAAAATAAAGAGTCGGTTCTTGGCTCTTCAAAGACATACGCTACACGGTGATTAAGCGACTTGTGATGAAAGGTACTCTGGCGGTGGCATAAGAGAGCACATACTAAGGATGAGCAACTTGGCATCCAAGCTTAAACCAATGGATTTGGCTCTCAAGGATGAGTTCCTAATTCATTTGATTTTTGCTTCCTTGCCAGAAAAGTTTGACACCTTTGTTGTCAACTACAATATGCAGCCCGAGAAATGGGACTTAGAAAAGTGCATAACTATGTGTGTACAAGAGGAGGAAAGATTTAAATCCTCACATGGTGGTTCTATCAACTATGTGAAGGACAACAAGAAAAAGAACTTCAACAGTAACTTCTCCTCAAAGAACAAGGGAAAAACCTCTGTCCATCAGCCTCAACAGAATAAGTTTGCAGTAGACAAAGATCAGTGTCTTCATTGCAAGAAAAAGGGACATTACAAGAAAGATTGTCCCGATTACAAGAAAAAGGATCATACAGAGGAATTTCAAATGGAGGATGATCCCATCTCATTTGAAGAAGCCATGAGAAGCGAAAATTCCTCAAAATGGCTTGAGGCCATGGAAGAGGAGATGAGATCCATGAAGACTAATAAAATCTGAGACTTGGAAATTATTCCTAAAGGAGCCAAAACAGTAGGCTGTAAATGGGTCTACAAGACAAAGCTTGACTTCTAAGGGAATGTAGAAAGATACAAAGCGCGACTTGTGGCAAAAGGCTTTACGCAAAGAGAAGGATTGATTACAATGAGACTTTTCTCCGGTCTCATGTAAAGATTCCTTGAATCATAATGACATTAGTAGCACATTATGATTTAGAGTTACATCGATGGATGTAAATACGGCATTTCTTAATGGGGATTTGGAGGAAAATGTTTACATGGCACAAAGAAAGGTTTTGTCGTGGAAGGAAATGAAAGAATGAGATCCGCCTAAAGAAATCGATTTATGGGTTAAAACAAGCTTCAAGACAGTGGTACTTGAAGTTTGACAAGATAATAAGAAAATTTGGGTTTAAAGAAAATGTAGAGGACAAGCTGTGTTTATGCAAAGTTTAAAGATGGGAAGTTTATCTTCCTAATCTGTATGTGGATGATATCCTACTAGCTAGTAGTGATGTCGATGCACTCTCGAGACAAAGAAGTTTTGTCCTCAAACTTTGATATGAAAGATCTTGGTGAAGCTTCGTTCGTTTTAGGGATCGAGATTCAGGGATAGAAACAAGGGGATATTGGGACTGTCACAAAGGCATACATAGAGAAAGTCTTAAAGAAATTTTGTATGCATAAATGTAGTCCTTCACCTGCACCTATAGTCAAGGCGGCGGATATGGGGATTTTCAATGCCCGGGGACGATCTGAGCTCGATCAAATGAAATCGGTTCCATATGCTTGGTGTCGGAAGCTTGCGGTATGCTCAAGTGTGTCGCGCTACGACTTAGCGTTTGTTACTGGGTTACTTGGCGATTCGAGCAATCTGGAATAGAACATTGAAATTGATAAAGAAAGTCTTGCGTTATTTGCAAGGAACAAAAGGCCTCATGATGACATCTACGAAGATCGATTCACTCCATATAGTGGGGTATCTGGACTACGATTATGCGGGAGATGATAGAAAGTCTACATCCGGATATGTGTTCACTCTCATTGGAGGAGCTATATCGTGGAAAAGCTCAAAGCAAACCGTCACTACATCGTCCACAATGTATGCGAGTTTGTAGCATGTTATGAGGCTGGGGCGGTGAAGCGGCTAAAGAAGTTCATACCGGTTTAAAAGTGGTTGACGACATCAATAGACCACTTAAGTTGTCTGCGATAATGAACCCGCGATAGCGTATGCCCACAACAATAAGTCAAGTGGTGCTGCCAAACACATTGACATAAAGTACTATGTTGTGAAAGATAAAGTTCGGGATCAAATTATAAGTCTTGAGCATATAAGTACCGCAAAGATGTTAGCGGATCCGCTTACTAAAGGCTTACCACCCAACGTGTTCGAGAGAACATGTAGCGGCATGAGTTTAAGGAAAGCCTATGATTCTGGACTAAAAGATGGCCCAAAGGATTAAAGTAACTTTTTCAAAAGCAGAGAGTGTATTGTAATGTCAAATCTATCGCGATTGACCGTGACGATGAGACATGTTCTATGCACTAATGCGTGATGGAATGTGTAAGTTAAAAGTAATTAAAGTTAAAGTATAGATTGAGATCAAGGGGGAGAATGTTAGAGTGATCTCAGGCATTTGGCCCAACGGCCAAATGCCACCCCTTGCTCGCGCCCTGATCGGGGGCGCCCAACCCAATAGGCTGGTGGGCCTCTGTCGCCAGCGCCACATATAAGAGGTGGGGGTCGGGGCGGCACGCAACACGAGGTTCACCGTGCCGCCACAAACCCCACCGAAAACCCTAATCCGATCAGATCGGGGGCGCTCCAGCGACGGGAAGCTCCACCACGCTGTCACCGTCACCGGATCCGGAGTCGCCACCACCTCCTTCGTCTTCTCCGACTGCCGCTACTGCCATGGCCGGCTCCTCCACTAACCCCGACGGTCTGTACCCCATCCCTCTCTCTCTCTCCCTTCCCTCTCATCTAGAACCCAGTGCAAAGAAAAGAAGATTCAAACACTATTCTCCTCTTTCACATCTCCTTTCTTCCTGTTCTTAGTTCCAGATTCAGTTTAGTCTGCAGTTTTATATGTGCTGAAGTCTCTATTCCTGACACGTCGCGGCCCGCCGTGTACACACCGACTATTTCGTGGGCCAGTTCGTATGCCGTTTTTTTAGATCCAGTAGAGAGCATGGACTAATACTTGGTCATGACTGATACGTACATATGACTCATGCACATACAGTCACAAATCACATGTACGTGTTTACGTGGTGATCAAGTTAACATTTTGTTGCTACATGTTGATCTCTAAACTTTTAGAATCTGTATCTTTTACACAAAGCATCGGATTTGCGATATGTTTAACCTCCGCGCTCCTTGTGTTGAGTATAACCCAGAGTGTCCAGCGTCCAATGTTGGGCATATAAATTGACGACACGCGGGTCTTGGTTCATAGAATTTTATATACCTGCAAGCTGCTCTATAGACTATTGACTTATATGTGGGTCACTGCCTCTTTTTTTATTCTTTTTATTTAATGAATTTTGTTATTTTTTTGATTAAGGAACAAAACTCAGCTTTTAAAAAGTATAATAAATTTTGTTATTTCAGACGCAAGAGTTACTATATTTGCTATTTCGTTTTAAAAAGATGTTAAACGAGTGGAAAAAAAACTTATAGTAAAAGATCCGAAACCATATACGATTCGGAGTTTCCCCCGTCCCTACATATTCATACACCACCGTTACGTTACGGATCTCTGTGATAGGAAGCGGCCACGGATCTCTCCCTTGTGACTACGGATCAGAAGAGAGGAAGGGCCTTGAGCGGCGGCCGCGATTCAGAGACGATGGAGGAGAAGCAGGCGGCGGAGTCGACGAAGACGGTGGTGGTGGAGGATCGTGAGGGGCTCGCGAGGTACCAGCAATTCAAGTGGTCCCTCATCTTTATAGGCTTCGTGCTCTCTTCGGGCGTCGGATACTTGCTCTACAGCTTCCTCTTGCCTGGCATATCCTATTATTTCCAGATCATCCTCTGGCTGGCTTCGGCGATTTGCTTCGTTGCGGCCGCAGTTTTCACCTGGGAGCTTCTGAATGAGTTTGGCTGGTCCGTCCCCAAGATCGGGGAGCCCAACAAACCGGAGACCGGTGCTGATTTATGCTGAACGGGCAGGCATGCATACATGCATGTAGGAGGAAACTCTGTCAATTTCAGTTTATCTTGAAAGCACACACGTGAGCTTTCCTTTAAATTAGTTTATGGGGTCTGTTTCGTACACCTCTTTTATTTATTTTTTTACAAATCTTAAAGTAAATTAGATAATATTAGGTGATCGATGATATCATCGAACCTATAAAAAATAAATCAAATTAAAGTTTAGATGTAGATATAGACTTGGATATTAGGCAAGGTAAATCCTCGATTTCATTTATTTTATAGTTTATGCATATTTGTGTAATATATATCTGCGTTGCCGCAGTAGATCAATAGAGTTTGACTCTGCAAGCTTGATTCTGTAAAATAGTAACAAAAAAAGGTCTCTCTGTGTGATTCTCTCTGAGAGCGAGAGTGCAACCCGGCCGGCCTTCCCCTCTATCGGTCCATCTGCATGGCTAATATACACGCGCGTCACACTCAAAATGAAGTATTCCTATCCAACAGCGCTCTCTCTACCAAAATCCGTATCCTATACCTATCCGTGTTCTTCATACACGACGGATCCGCCTACGATTCGGATAATCCATCTGTGACTCGGAACTTTTTCACTACATGCATATCGATTCCCACACCTGCACGCAGTGCTGCACACCACCTCTACATATTATTCTGCGAGCTTGGTCAGCGTTAGAGATCTCTTTGACACGAGTAGATCGAGTAGACGAACAAACCTTAACTCAAAGAGGAGGGCCTTGCCTCGAGGCGGCGCGCGGCCGCGGTAATTCGGAGACGACAGCTAGACGATGGAGGAGCAGGTGGCAGCGCAGACGGTGGAGGAGCCACCATTTGGGGTCATCTGAAAGAATTTGGCTGGTCCGTCCCCCAGGTCGGGCATCCCAACAAGCTGGAGACCGGCCCTGATTTATGCTGAAGATGGAAGATGCATGCACATAGCATCATCTGCCCAGTAAAGTTCTATGTAGATGTTTGGATAGTATAGAAAGTTTAGAGTCTGGCGCAATTTAGTTCTATGTAAATTAACGTTGATGATTGATTGTTAAATAATCATCCGTTTAGAAATATATGACGTTTTAGAAAGCGTGCATTCAAATTTATTTAATTTTGACTAATAATACATGAAAAACTATCTAGATTGATCATGAGTGAATAGTATCATTAAATTTGTTATGATAAATATTTTTATAATATAATAAATTTGTTATGAACGAAAGCCATGTACACATGATGAACGGCTGGCCGGCTGTTGGAATCCGTTCCTACGTAGACCTGCTGCCTGCCGCACGAACCAAACAGTTCAACATATACATTGGGGTTAATGTGCCCACACTGTAATGTATCAGCGCATACAGTCATCTCTCCGTGATCTTTCTTCTGCCCAAACCGCATGCATACGTTCTGCAGGTTGCAAACATGGATGAAAAATGGCATGGCAGCCGCGAAAGAGAATGAAACGCGGAGCAACTGGTCCGCCTGATTTCCAGCGCCTCTCTTCTTTGGGCTGCCTATGTTGCCCCAATCCCACGCAAGCACCTCTACGTCTCAACTTAGACGGGCCTAAAAGCGGCGGCGGCGGCGGAGCAATTTCAGAGGTGGAGGACGAGAAGCAGGCGGCGGAGAAGGATCATGTCGTCGAGGACCCTGAGGGACTCTGCCAAGTACCACGAATTCAAGTTGAGGGTACTCCTAATAATTTGATACTGAACTTTGCTACTATAGGAGAGGAAGGGTTACAGAGGATTTTAGTATCGAGCACTCTAATAGTTTACTCCATCCAGTTAAAAAAAATTGTTTTGGATATCGACACAGTCTTTGAAATATAACTTTAATCACTAATTATTGCTGAGAAATATTTGTAAAACTCAATAAAATTATAATATTATGAAAATACTTTTTGAGATGAATCTGCGCATATCATTTTCATGTATCTAATCTAAATATTTAAAAATATATCAATAACCAAAATTTTCGAAGTTTGACTGCACTTATTCCAAAACAATTTGTTTTTGTGAATCGGAGGGAGTATATCTTTAGCTTATTACTAAAACTTATTAATAAAGAAGAGAGATAGTTTGTATCTTAGCTTATTACTAAAACTTATTAGTAAAGGAGAGAGAAAGACTAGATGAGAGAGAGACAATCCACTAATTTCTTGACCCTCTAAAAATGTTTGATACTTTCATGAGTATGCTAAGTATGAAGCTAATTTTCTTGTTGGGACTGCCCTCAGTATCTTCTTTGTAGTTCTCGCGTTCTCGGCCGCCTTCACGTTCTTGCTCTGCCCCTTCCTCGTCCCCGGCCGGCATGCTCCAATGGCACCGGATCGCCTTCTGGCAGAGTGGAGTGACCATGTCTTTCAGAAGCATTATTACTTTTTCTTTTTAGCTAAAGCTATGGATTTTTTTTAAGTACGCGCAGAACACACACCACACGCACACCCAAGTAGGCTGCTCACACGCCTGACGAAGTAAGCCAACCGAGCAAAGCTCAGTCCTCAGCTATGGGGTTTGTTAGGTTGCTTGTCTCTTACAACGGAGTGGACATCAATCTCATGTTAAACATCTCAGTGCTTAAATTGGAGATCTATTCTCTCTTCAGTCTACTCAAGGAAACAACTTACTAACAAGATAATCCAATTGTTTAAGATAATAACAGGTTAGTCAATGCATGCATTTCCAACATATACGGGAAAATGTGGTCCTCACGGCACAATCACCATCAGCATTCGGTATCTAATTCTGTTACACTCAAAACAATCTGATAGTAGCTTTGCCGTGAGCATCATTCCAAAGTAAATGTCTCCGGCAAAGTTAACAAGGAAGTAAAACTTCGCAAATCTCACAAGAGAGTGCATGCACGAGTTTGTAACCAAGCAGATATTCTTTAAAGCATTTCATTTTCCAGTGTATATGGATTGAGAAAGTTCGCACAGGCGCAATCAGCCAGTCCTCAAGATGATATGCACCCCACTGTCTGTATCAACCACATCACTCATCTCCCCTACTTTCAGAGCAAGAACTGCCTTTTCAAAAGCCTTTTGCATCTTGCCCCTCCCAAACGGACCTGCAGCCATAAATCATGAAAGTAAGGTCACTGTAATTCAAAGTTTCAACTGGTACAAGAGAGTGCATGAATTCGAGCATCACGTATAGAAAGAGAATCTCTTGAGAAAGTTAATTTCCACATTACATGACACTTTGATCCACTGCAATTTAATCTCCTTTTTCACTCAAAAACATACTAATGACGTAACGACAATGCTAATTTGTAAAAACTGCAAGCATAAATCAAGATAGGCAAATCTCGTCTTTGTTTTTGGTTTAGATGTACTGTTGTGCATCCCAGGTAAGCAAATCCCTTTAATTTGAAATGTTCAAGAAATAAAATGGCATCCCATTGATCACTTGTCGCACAACAACACGCTATCATGTCGGGAAGTGCTTCGATGTTTTCCTAAAATGTGAACAGCACAGCTTCAAAGATAAATGAGGGCAGATATGCAACTAATCGCTATTTCACTAATCACAGCTAACTGCGCTGTTTTAAGATTTGTGCAATTTAGGTTTTAGTGAAGCATGGAAACACTATTCATAGTAACAGCATCATGGTTTTCTTCCCATTGTTTGTTTAGTAATAACATTCGATTCACAGTTACCAGTCTAATCAGACTGACTGCCACATGCCTCTTCTATGGGAATAACAAAGGTAAATAAACAGAAGATATGGAAAATGGGGAAAACACCAAAGCTGACAGTCAGCTAACACCGATTGTCATTCCTTCTCTTTACAGAGTTTACTCCTCTGCAATACTCACTACTCAGCAAACCCCACCACCACTCCCCTCCGCAGTCCCCCTCCCGTGGGAACCCCTAACACCTATGGCTCTACATAGCACCAGCACTTCTCCAAACCAGCAAACCCATGTCAGATACAGTGCAAGACACCGACACGTCCCCAACACATGTTGGATTATTTTTGTGACAAAAAAAAATACCATTCCATTTTCCGGCACAGGGGAAACATACCTGGAGACACCGCCCAGCCTAAATTAAGACAACTTAAATGTGATGCCATAACTGGTTCTTTTGTTTTGATTAGGTAATATTTTGCCGCATACAGGACACTAGAACTGAAAGAAAACGCACTACTATTGTGTGCTGTTTTTGTGATTTTAGTCTCTCATGTGATGCAAATATTTTCAATACCATTGAAAAACATTCATAAATAGTGTTCATAAAGTGTTCGATGGTCCTAGGGGGTGGAAACGGCCCAAAATGGATTATTCAATTTCTGTAGGAAAGGATCAATATAGAAAGGCATTGTGGAAGCATGTTGAAATTTCGGATATAACACCTACAAGATATTATATTATCACACACGCGCGCGCGCACACACACACGCACACACATATATATAGCCATGTCATCATGCTCAGCATTTTTTTGGGAAAATGCCATACGCCATGTCTGCATAGTGTATCATGTTAGTGTCCCTGTACACATGTTCATCCTGTGCAACATAGTACAAGGTTCATGCAGGTACAAATCCCATCTTAGCGACTATTGTACAATATTCGTAGAAAGAGCAAATGAGGGAACTAACTGTATACTCATTCCAAGTTGGTTACCGTGGCCATTTTTTTGACACGGTTAACCGATTTTCCATTAGGCAACGGAAACACAGTGTTCTTACAGAGTTTTAGGGGGATAAAGAAAGAAAAGTGAGAAATAAGTCAGGTTTACATGCCATTACACCAAGTCATTACAAGAACCCAAAAAGCACCTAATTGTTACTTCGCAAAAAGTTCCAGAAACATGACTCCACCTCTGTGTCCATCACTCATTTCCCCCAGGTTCTCTCATCCTACCCCCTTTTTCTCAAGGCATGTTCTCACCATGACCATAGTTTGTTCTAGCAAGTACATCTTACCTAATTAAATTTTACTCTCGAGAAAAATAACAACACTAAAAGTTCAAGACACGAGAAACGTTTTTAATGAAACTCATAATAGAGATACTAAATGGCCAGTTTAATTCAAAAGATAGTTCAAGATGGAAAGCACAATATACAAGGGCAGTGAAAACAAAACCGTATAGGGCATACCAATCATCTAAAGCTTCATATCCATTGGACCAAGCAGAAAATCAAACTGGCAACCCAGTCAAAGGGGAAACATCGGATGCTCTTGCCTTATTCCGCAGAAGTGATACTACATTAATTAAAACTGTTTCCTACTATGAAATACGCTGTTTCTCGTCTCAATTACAGATTTACAGTGCAATTTTCACAGTAACACCCCGTTTCTGAGCGTAAATAAACGCAGGAATAGAATCTATTGCGTCTAGATCCTAAAGAGAGCATAATCAACTAAACAAATCTCCAGATTCTATACTACAAGAGTTGGTATCTCTAATTCTTAATAGCATTCAAAACAACAAGGTCCATCAAGACCCCCAATCAACCGCTCATCAAGAAGCAAATCCAATACATAGCACATAGACACCAACAGACTGGTCAGGAGGAGGTACTACAGTGTACTGACCGAGGTCACCGCCGCGCTTGGCGGAGTTGCAGTCGGAGTTCTCGGCGGCGACGTCCTCGAACTTGAGCTCCCCGGCGACGATCTGCTCCCGGAGGGCGCGGGCGAGGTCGGCGGCGTCGTCGCGGGTGGTGGCGGAGATGGCGACACCCTGGGGATCACGCCACGACGACTTGCGGCGCGAGCCCTCGTGCTTGATCAGGATGTGCTTGGCGCAAAGCATCTCCTCGTCCCCTGGGCGCGGGCGGCGGTGGCGGTCGCGGGAGCCGGAGGAGGGGGGCTCCGGGCGGCGGCGCTTGTCGGCAGGCGCGGGCGCATCGCCGCCGCTGGGCCGCTTGCGGGCGGCGTCGCCGTCGGCGGCTGGGGTTTCGGTCCCTATCTTGGCGTCTTGGGTTTGCGGCTCGCGGAAGCAGAGAAAGGCTCGGTCGGGTTTGGGTTCCGATTTGCTGTTCAGACTCGACACTCAAGGAGTCTTTACATATATAATGGCTCACAGGTCAGGTCGGTCGGTCCGTCGGTCTCTGGCAAGTGGCAACTAGCCTAACTAACCAGCCTGACCAATTTTGGGAACAAAGGTACAGAACGTCCTGAGTTTGCTGTATTTTTTTTACTGAAAAGCGACAAACAAATTGACAAAGATTGTACGTCCAACCATAATAAGAATTGGACGATAGTTATATAACAGATCAACAGAGACACAGCTGAAATTAGTGATGGGCATCGACTCAAAACAAAGTGAAGAGCAGCTTAAGTGAGTAGATCACACGAATAAGTCACTTTTACAACTTAAGCTCTCACATTTGTCTAATTTTTAATTTCTAACTACGAAACCGGATAATCGACTCCACTTAACTCTTTGGAAAAGTTGGACTCTTGTTTGTTGTTTCTTTTTCTAGCGACGTTTAGGGTCTGTGTGGAATATAGAACACAATTCAAATCCCACGTGATTCAGATAAACCTTGCATTTTAAATGAAACCTTGATTTGCTCGTAGAAATACCTCGAGTAAATCTCTATCAAATGCGCTGTCAGTAGTTCGACTGCGTCAGCATTTCGGGTCGCCTTTTAGGTGAGCGACACCACACACGATCAAAGGAGGACGGAAGGAGGCAGATCCCCATCTTCAACCTCAGGAGTCTCCATCGCCGGAGCATCAAACGGCTGGAGAAAATGAGGACGGTTGTGTGACGACCTTCGCCGTCGACAGCACCATGTTCCAGAGTGGCTGCCTTCTGTTGTCGCGCGTCACAAAAAACACTCCAGGTATTTGACGCGTGTATTGCTGTGTTGTCTGTACTCTGCAGTGCAACATGATTTACTTTGCGATAACACCCAGGCTAAAGCAGGTTTGAACCAGGCCGCCCAATTTTACCTTTTCTTTTTACCCAGGAAGAAACTTTTTTAACAAATCCTTAACGCATTGTTTACAATTTGCAACATGATTTACTTTGTGCAATTAACAAAGTTCAACACCTCTACACATACCAACCAACAACTGTTCTGAGATGTGTAATCATTTGCCTATTTAATGAAATCCAGAACTTTTTTCTAATAAAACTAACGTTGATTGAGGGCACTGTATTCAGAGAACAACTCTAGTTTCTCACATCGCATGCTCATTTTTTAGATATAGGGTGACGATAACACCCAGGCTAAAGCAGGTTTGAACCAGGCCGCCCAATTTTACCTTTTCTTTTTTATCCAGGGAAGAAACTTTTTTTTAACAAATCCTTAGGGCATCTTCAAGTGGATGGCAATACATTTATCTTGATCAAAACCAAGCTCACTAACAAACCTTTTCACCATAATAGCTCTTACCTCTGCAATGAATTTAGCTTGATTGTAGACAATGCTACGTTACATCCGTGTATGTCACAGCTCTCAGCAAAAATCCTACGTAGGAGGAGCATTGGGAGAAGAGAGACAACATAAAGACTTTTCTTTCGTCTCTTCTAATATGCCAAGAACCACCTTGAAGAGACGATCGCATTTCCTTCTAAATCATCGGACAATAATCATCTCATCTAGAAGGTGCGCAAGCTCACGGTGGATCGATGCGAGCGGTATTGGTGGTTGTTGATCATGAAGCATTCTCACATTGCTTGGTGCCTTCACTCAACTTGAAAAACAAGACATTGTACATTACCTTCGAATGCACTTTATCTTCTTCTCGGTTTCTCTCTCAAGCGAGGCTTGGAATTCTTGAATGTACTCGGCACTTGATTTTGGACTTCAGGGGTAAACCCAAACTTTCTGGAAGAATCATCAATCAAAATATAGCACCACCAATTGACATTACCGACATCTTTACTCTAGTTGACATGTAAGCCTATTTTATTGTCTTGTGCAAGAAAAATTATAAAATATAAGTGTTGGCCCAATGAGAGTGACTTGATTTTTGGACTTCAAGGGGTAAACCCAAACTGGAAGAATCATCAATGAAAGTGACAAAATACTTGAGAATGCACCAAATCCAGAACGCTGGTTTCTTGTGAGGAGGTGACTTTTGAATGCAACCGGTCTTTGCACCCACTAGGCAATCTGTACAACTCTTCAATTGCACACTTGAAATCCCGACGGAGATTCTTCTTCACTAGCACAGCCATGTGGAGATGTTGTCTCAATCCCACTGAAATTATGTTGAAATATGATGTAACATATCTTAGTTGTCTCCAAAGACAATGATTTGAAGATTGTTTCCCATCTTCGCAATCTAACTATTGGAGATGCACTATCGTGTACAAGTTATGCATTGTTTAGAATTTGCTCAACAAGGCATTGTTTAGAAAATATAAATTCTCTTCCAATTTTACCATAAGGTGTGTGCATGTGTCTTTCACGGTGGCAAATAACGGCTTGTAGTGCAAATCCTCCATCTTACCCTTCTAAGCTTGGTATTTTGGTATTCACCTCTATCTTTCAACTGCAAGCCAGGATACCACTTTTTATGAACCAATGAGGATAACCTCCTCAATGGGATCAATAATGGGTACAAGGAGTCTTCTCTAGAGCATTTTCACAGAAACAACGACATCATCAAGATATAATCTTGGTATTATCATCAACAACCATACACAACTAACAAGAGGTACACTAACAACCAAGGGAAAGACGCTGCCAGTTCTTCCCCCATTGAGATGAAAGAAAACCCATCTTAGTGCAAATGCCTCCTTTTTTTCCGGGGAAAACTCCCACTCGAGCGTGCGCTGGCGGGAAGACGCCGCCAGCTCTACCCCACATCAAAATTGGCTGCGTTGTTCCATTTTGGTAGCCTCTTCGAGAACAAGAGTTTTATCGAGCGGTTTGGATGCAGTCATTCAAGTCATGTATGCATGCATGCCATTCTCAATCGTCTGTCGTAATTATGAAGGTGATAAAATTGGTATGCATCTGGCACAGTTGATGATGGAACAACTAAATCCACAAATTGTGTCGGCTCGCATACAGTCATCCAGCTCTCCATGATCTTTCTTCTTCCCAAATCGCATGCATGCATGCGCTCTGCAGGTTGTATACCTGTGTTCAAAAACTCTAAAGAAAAGGGCCTAGAATAGAATTAGAAGCGGCGGCGGGGATGGCGGACGAGCCTAAGCAGGCGGCGGAGAATGCGTGCGTCTTGGAGAACCCCAAGGAACTCGTCAAGTATGAGGCTAAGTGTAAGGAATTCAAGCCGAACATCTTCACTATGGTACTTGTGCTCCCGGTCGGTCGCCTTCGCGTTCTTGCTCTGCCCCTTCCTTATCCCCGACATCGGCATGTCCCAACGGCTCCGGGTCGTCTTTTGGCAGACCGCGGCGATGCAATTCTTTGCGGCCGCGATCGTCATCCGGGGTCATCTCAAAGAACTCGGCTTGTCCAGTTCAGTTCTCTGTTTATACATGTTAGATCAGATGATCTGCGTTTTTTGTTTGGGATGGCAGCAACTGAGATCGCTTGCTGCCTTTCAAGGCCGCGCTTGTTGGTACATCCTGCTGCTTCTTGGATCAACTTCCTTTAAATTAAGCTGTTGGTTTTAGTGCTTTGAATCTAGCCGTTTGTTTTTGTGTTCTACTGGATGTGTTAGGAATTACAAGCTATAAAAATCGATCCAATAGCTACTAGCTTCAGCGTGTGTGTGTTCATCCTGATTAACAATTCGTACTGAACGGATAGTTTTTCTTGTTCTATACTATATCATGAACAGATTATGACTAGAAACCTAGTCTAGCTTGTAGACACGAGCTGACTGCAGCATAGGTGTGTAGATGACTGATTCTACGTCTGGATCGCCCTAAGCTGCTCGCAGCACAGGTGTTTACAACTTTAGATGTCTTAAACCAGAAGGTAAATTAGCATGATTTATTGCTACATCTTAGTTAAAGCTTCCAGGAGGTCCTGATAACAGTTAGGGGCCTGACTTCACTCAAGTGAAGTTACACATACGCATGCAAACATATTACAGAGTTTGAACAGCAGTTGAAGACTAGGTAGTACTGAAAGTGAAGAGAACAAGTAGTTACTAAGTACTCCTCTATTTTTTTTTACTTGTCATTTTGGGCATGGTCTCCAAAATACACGTTTGATCTCCACTTTTTTTTTTCTAATTATATGTTAGTAAAATTAATAAAACAATAATGATATGAAAGTAATTTTCATGATAAATCCACCAATATAATTTACATATGACAAATCTAAAAAGTTTTATGTATATTAGTGATCAAAGTTTAAATGCACACATTCTAAAACAACATCTATTTGAGAATGGATGGAGTATTTAGGATGCTTGATGGCTCCTTTTCCTAAGGCGGCATCAGCTTTTGGTGTTAAACCCTTTCCCTAGGATGGTAGATGAAAGTTGCCTGATTTCTTGGAGCTTCATCCTTTATGTCTAGTTATCAACCAAGATTGGAGGAACTCTCAAATTGCTCGAGAGGATGTGCCTATAGCAGCGTCAACCAGGACGCTCCGACAGGGCTCAGGTCGGTTTAGGCCCGCCTAACAATCCCAATAAAGTGGCCGAAAGCTTAAGCTGACAAACAGAGAATCTACACCAGCGGTTTACAACTAATAAAATCCAGCAGCACCTACATTTACAAGGGTAATCAATCATCATACTAAGCTCACAACAAACAGTGGGAGCTGGCATGCATCGAAGCCTATCAGTAGTCACAGCTTCGCCACGTGGTCCTCTTGTAAAAGATGGACCATGTCTTTTTTTTTCTCCAGCGACGTTTGCTTGTCAGTAGAAATGCCTCCAGTAAATCTCTACCAAATACACTGTCAGTAAATCAGCCTAACGTTGACTAAGGCACTGTATTCAGAGAACAACTCTAGCTTCTCAAGTGCGATTTCTTGCACTGCTTTATTTCGATTTACAGTCTCGTCCAGAACAATAGCCTTACTGAGCTGTTTGGATACAGTCATTCAAGACATGCATGCCATTCTCACTCATCTGTTGTACTTCTGAAGGCGATAAAATTCGGATGCATCTGACACAGTTGATGAATTCCCTGTGAGGAGAGAAAAGCACACTAGTATTAGTTAGTTACTATGGCCATGAACCCAAGGGAAGGTAACATGCCATATGTTGTGCTGGATATTGTCAACAAACCAATATAGTTATATAGAGACGCCTATACTTACTCCCATGGATCATCTCCGACCAGAAGGACATCATTTTCGTAGTCGACATATACAAGCTTCCAATCTGAACTACCAGGATGCTCCAGTTTCCCCTGGAGTCCAAACATGCACGCAATGGCTGACCTCAGCTCATGGTAATCTCTAAACCGTGTAACATCAATAGATCTTCCAACTGATCCTTGTTTTTGAACCTGTTTATCATGGATAACAAGATATCGTAAGCAATAAGTTAAGCTACGTTCAACATCAAAAAGCATTTGGCAAATGTTCCCTTCTTGATAGTCTTGTGGTATATATATACCTTTGTATATGTCCGCACTGGTGGTTTCATGGGCTTCGCACTTCGATCAATGCTGTACTCGGTTGCATCCATACTGCAAGATGATGTCCCCATGGAACTGTTATGAATCTCTTGCAGAGACAAGACTTGAGATTCTTTCAAACTTGGTAACTTTGAGTACATTGCCACGTCAAAGGCCCCAGTAGTCTGTGGTTGAGAGCATGATGTGTTAGTCATACTTCTCTGGATAGATTCCAAGTGAAGCCCACTTAAGCTTGCACTCTGATTTCCACTCTCCTCAGAGAAGCTCATTTGTACATAAGAGTTAGATGTGCTTGGCAAGTTGCTTCCATCTTGTTGAACATCCAAATTTTGCATATCAGGTGAAAGAAATGTTAGTGAATTTAGATCTGGGCTGCAAATGAACTCTTGTATGGAATTAGGAAAGCAGTCAGAAAGGCATGATGTCTGGAAAGTCTCCATAGTATCAGCGTTTATTGTGGAAGGTATATCTGCAGATGAACTAAAATTGTTCTCTGATGCACTAACTGATTGAATACCATTCGAGTCTTGGTAAAAGGAAGGCTGAATCATCCAATCCAGACCATCAAAGAACTGTGAAAAACAACCTTGGTTTGGAAATGAGTTAACCGACTTCCCTCCATCAGGTGATTTTGATGATTCTATCTTTGGTGGTGACAGCAGTCCATTTTGTTCGACCTGCTGACCTTGCGCCTGTCCAGCAAAATTACCTTGAGTAAGTGCACCAGTTGAATCTTCATAATTTCCACAGTTAACTTGTTCGCCATCACAATCAACTAGATTTGCTTCTAAAACATGTTGTTGGTCATCACAAATTCGTGAGGGTACTGAAAGGTCAGATTTCTCTGAAATGGTTTTGTGAGACAAGCCCTTCTTGCTCCTACGAGTCTTGACTCTAGGCTCACCCTTGCTGTTTTGCTCCGAAATGCTTTGACTTGAGTATGAATCTGTGTTTCTTGGCTCTCTTGCTGTAACATTCAACTCCGACACAGAAATTGAATCAATGACAGGCTGAATTTCACAGCTTTCCAGATCACCTTTCTGCATCTTAGCCTTAGGAGTATCCAACTGCTGCTGGGCTTCATTTGAAGTCGTACTTTCTTGCTTTATTGGACCAGTGGAAGTACCAAATGCTGAAGGAGGGACATAGTTTTGTTTAACATTTTGAATAATACTGGAATAAGAAGATTGGTGACAACTAAGTGGACTCTCAAGGTTTTGACCAGATTGATTGAGAAGCATCATAGCCAATTCTGATCCAATGGCTGGCATGTGCTGTAAGTTACGGTAGGGATTTGCTTGTGCCCTTGGAAATGATGACACATTTGCAGATCCAATTTCTAGCCCAGGTACTGCAAACGAAAAAAAAAGTAAGGATTGTTTCAACTTACTACATGATCGTAAGGATATTTAGAGCATGGTAGAAAAGTACCTCCGTAACTAGGAAGGCATTGTCGCTTTGAATTCAATGCTGGAGAAGGGAACACTAGAGTGTTTTCCGGAGTTTCAATATCCCACATGCTCACTCGCTCAGATCTTTCTCCATACCCATGTTCGTCCCATTCAACCTGGTAATGAACAGTATACAAGGATCACCACATCATGATAGGCCCTGGTTTATTTGAATTTTTTGTAGGAAAAGGCACCTGTAAGTTGCGCCATTTAGAGTTGGGCCATCGCATGGGATCATAGTCACTAATTCCCACAATTGTGCCAGTGTATCTGCAAAACAGAACAGTTTTGTTTAGAATATGGCACAGAAGACCTTTACTGACCATATGGTACATTGAAAGATGGTGCTAAGACTTCCAACTTAAAATGGCACATTATATTGTTCTAATACACACACTGAAATTATATTTTTAGAGGACACTTGATGTGGTCATTTTTTCCAAAGGTGAAAGTGAGAAAGATTTCCAGTTAAATTATTTTAAATTTTGAAGCAGCGTTATTCATTATTGACTTTAGACATCAAGGTCTAGTTTAGTGGAGAAGAATGCAGAGCATCATATCAAAAGCAGAAAAATCATGTATGCATATGACAAAGGATTTAGCTCTGAATAATGGACAAACCTGCGCTTGCTTGACTCCTCTGTCTCAAACATCATAGCAAATCTCATTCCAACCGATGGCTGGACATATGTGGCCTTATTGTACCTTGCTAGAGGAATTACAAATGGTGAAGGGCTCGTCCTGAGGAGATTTCAAGAATGAATGAATGTAAAATATGCCCACCAGAAAAGCATATGAAATGGCATGTGAAAAGGGTGAAGAAAATTCCATACCTAGGATTGTAGTAGATAGTGAATGAACTACCACTTGATGCTGCATGAGCTGCAGCAGCAAGAACACCTATGTGCATACTATCAGTAGACAGAACAGAAGATGACAATGTTGTTTGTTGTCGGGTGGCCCGCCTAACACCCAAAAGTAGTTGTGACTTCTCATCCCTGCAATCGGTAACTCTTGTCAGGAATGACACTTCATTCTCGCAAATTCATCATTTATAACATATATTAAGTTACGTTTCAGACTGGGTGAGTAAAAAGGTTTGGTGTCTGTGTCACATAGCACCATAGCAGTAACTAGCATCCTAACATTCACAAGCAATAGCATAGATTGGTACGATAATTTACACATACTACTGCACGAACATTTGAATTTTCAGAAAGTTGAATATGTCCATATTGGTTATATAGGTAGGCTACTACTAGAAACACCATAAGTGACGGACTTGTGCACATGTCATTCCTTCATTACAGCATCTAAATAACATAAAATTAAGTCAAAACGGATTCTAGAATGTAATCAATTTTTGAATCCCCTAAAATATGATGGCATTTGAATGCAGGAATTATCTCCATAATCCATATGGTTCATTCCATGCAATGAAGTAGAGTTTACATCAAAAGCCTGAACCTTTTCAGATTTAACACTGCAAGATGCTTTTGTTTAGAGCTCTTTTATGGTATACTAAATTTAATACAGGGGCGTCCATTCTTTTTTATCCAATGATTCAGATTAGTTAGAATTTAGTTATACTACATCTGTTAGTATGAGTAGTAGAATTCCAAAGAGATATAATTGTAATTTCCCATGTAGGGGATCACGTGACACAAGAGTAATATTTTCAACCAATATTGGGAAGTCCATAATACCCTCACGAAAAATTATAAATACAAAAAAAATCTATTATACTCTTAACAAATCAATGATCAGATTTGATTTATACTACCACCATATACTAACAGTAGAATGTACCGTAAAATTTCTCTTTATTTAAGATCACAAACAGACATACTTGTATATTATGCTATTTCTTAACAGATAGACTGTAGAGTTTAGTTTCTCAACAGTACAAGATGCATTTGTTTAAGATCATAAACAGACAGACTTGTATATTATGCAATTTAGGTCCATATACCTGATAAATAAGACAGAATCCCCTGCTTTAAGCCGTTTTGCCCCAACAAAGAGACTCCATCCAGTTGTTAGAAGATGTCGCTTTGGCTGTCCTGAAAGGAACAGCAAATGAAGAAACTTTTAGAAGAAAGGGACCCAAGACACCTACCATTATGTACCCATGAACAAGACAAAACAAGTCGAATAGTGTTTGACCCTACCACGATAAATGTGACGGAATGTCCACAGGTTATCATGCAAATCTCGAACGATAAGCTCTTGGTTAGGAGGTTGCATTGAGTAATCCTGTGGGTCCAAAACATAACCTCTGAGCTGAAGCATTCATAAAGGACAACAAAGTAAACAAAAATGTGGGCAAAAGGCTTGATACCAGTTGTGGGAACAACTTCTCTGCAGCTCTTCGTGGCACTGAGAAACCACCATGTGTACTCGTGTCACTTGCAGTCAAATTCTTGCAGAAATATTCAGTGGGATGCTTGCTTTTGGTATAAGTACCAAGAGTTGGAATTGGGAACACATCACTTTCCTAAAATTGACAGTGTAAATAGAATCTTCAAATCAGGCTCCAATTTTACAAAATAAAAAGTAGTTCAACAGTTTCTGAATTTTTTTCAGTAGTTCCATTTCCTGCGGTTGTATATATTACTTCAACAATGACTAGTTTGCACATTTACCTACCATTTCATCAAAGTGGGCCATGTAAATACAATGCTTTTCTTGGGAATTATAATAGATGCATTGTTTTACACACCTTATTTGGAAAATATAATATTTACATATTATGAAGCCATACTCAGACTCAGTATCCAATAGAACCAAGCAACATCATGTGCTTACAGAATTTACTGGTTGAAGAGTCATCTGTGCATAAATCTCATCAGTGTCCTTGTCAGCCTGTGCAAGAGAAACAATCAAGCATTCATCACGGGTAATGCATTGGGCCACGATACATCTGAATCTGAATTATTTACACTTACATGCAAAGTCATGTTGTGAACTTGACACAGCAACTGAGACGGGAGATTTGGGTAGTTCGGAATGCGAGAATTCGGTATCTTTCTAGTGGTAGCCGCAACCTGCCAGAGGAAAACTTCAGCATTCCATGGCTCACGCCAAGTAATTCGATCAAATTGGTGTCTATAGCAGTAACGTTTGCACTGTATGTAAACGAAATTAACCCCAACAGTTTATGCAGAAGGCACTAGGATTTAGGACCTGCTCACTGTGCCCCTGGGGGAAGTAGTACACGAGGCTCCCCCTCTGCGGCAAGCACACAAGCGGCCCGGCACACGCGTGCCAGAGCTCCGAGTTGATCATCTTCTTTGCACCTAGTGGAAGCACAGAGAGCACTTGCATCACGCCGAAACGCAACGAATTTACGCACAATGCAGCGTCAATAAGCAGCAGTATCTGAAACACTTACCCTGTGTTTCTCCTAGGAGCTGCATTTCGTCGAGCAGCGCCGTCGCATTCCTCAAAACGCCTGACTTTGGCTTCTCCTGTGAGGTCGCCATCTCCAGAAATCCAAAGTGGAGCTAATGAACGGCTGCTATCTGTATGTATATGCCAAGATCCTGACGAAAGCTAAATTCCCAACTGCTAAGCGAGCAGCTTAGCCAGACTTCACCATTGATCAAATCTTCTCAGAAGTCAGAACGCCTGCACGCCATCAAACTGTGTGTGAGCACTGAGCAGTAGGCAAAGGGGAGAGTAAAAGCCAAGAACAAGAAAGGCCCTAAATGCACTCGGAATGGCTAGCTATAGCTTGGGTTGGGCCCCCACGGCCAAAACCACCTCCCTTTCCCAAGAAAGCAGGCGGCTTTTGTGTTTCTACGTTACACTACACATGTCTCGACGAGCCAGTCGAAGGAAAGCCGACCGGGGCTAGAGCTAGACACAGAGCAGAGGGAATGGCACCAAGAATCTTAGCTAGGTGCTCGACGAAATGCGACATGGCATCGCTCGCCTCCTGCGAGCTGCAACTCGCAACGGCCTCCAGCATGGCCTAGAAACAAGGGAACAAGAACGCCCCCTCTAGGATTACTAGTACTAGTCCTTTCCCCAGGTGAGGTAGGATGTGCATTTCACAAGAAGAAGGCCCATGTGATCCGCCTCAAGAACAGTAATGCCTCCAAGTGCAGAGCTAGAAATCACTATTACTACTGCTATGTTTGGCCTGTAAAACTTGAGTTTGCAACAAGTATCAAGAATCATTCCAGAAGAAGCAAGCAGAGCCAGAGAGCGAAGCAGACATGAGTGTGAGAGAGACAAATCAAGAACAAGGACGCACCTCCTGAGAGTGCCACAATGGCATCGATGTTTCTAAGCACGCAAGAGAAGGCACCCAAGCGGGCAGGCCCAACCGGCAACCGCCCAGGTATAAAGAAGCGCAAGTGCTACAACGCCAAGTGCCAAATGCGCAACGCCAGGGGGGTGCTCTGATAAAGGCAAAGCGGGGGAGGGAGAGGGGCAGCGAGAGATGGGCAAGCTCGTGCTACGCCCGGGAGCACGCGAGGACGACGACGTGGTGGTAGCGTAGTAGGAGCACAGGAGCAGTAGTATAGCACTAGTAGCGAGGTGGTGGTGGTATAGTGTGGAGGATGGGGGCAGTAGATGGCAATGATACGGGTGGTCGTGCTCCCTTTCCGGTGTGCGCCTTTTGCGCGCTTCTCTCTCCTCTCTTCTCTCTCTTTGCATTGCAGCCTCTGCTGTTGCTGACTGCTGCTGCTTTGGCCTAAAGATGCCGACCTTTCGAGGGGAGAAGCCATGATTCCTCATTTGCGCAGGCATGTTGCGTGTCCCAACCCCAACTCATCCCAGCCTCTCTCTCTCCTCTCTCTTTTTTCATGCGTCGTCGTCTCTCTGCTTTGCTTGCTTCTCTTTCCCGTCTTGATCCCCGCTCGTCAGCGCAGGCGTAGTACGACTACGTGGTACGTACTGTCTACGGGTACAGCCAAACGCGACGCGCCATCTCTCGCCGCGCTCCTGCTGCATATGGGGGACGCGGAGTGGCTCAGGCTCGATCGATGCACGCGGCTACGGCCTACGGGGCTCGCGACGTACGACTGAGAAGGCGGTGGCAGCTTTGGTGCGGGCGCAGCGCAGCGCGCACAGGGAAAGACGAGCGGCACACGAAAGCACAAGTAACCTCTGTTGTATTTCCTTTTCTTTGCACAGGGTCTAAGATCCGAGAGGGAAAGGTAAAGAGGGAGAGAGTGTACTGACCGTCGGAGGTAGAGGAGGAGCTGGCCATGGCGGTTCGTCGGTGAAGACTGTGCACGGGGAGCGATGGTCGGGAAGAAGGATGACGGCGACGGCGGTGGTGCTTCCCGTCGCTAGAGCGCCACCCTCGAAGATCGGATTAGGGTTTTTGGTGGGGATGGTGGCCGGCACGGTGAACCTTGGCTTGCGTGCCGCCCCGGCCCCCACCTCTTATATGTGGCGGCGGCGAGGGCCCACCACCTATTGGGTGGAGCCCCGATCGTATGCGAGCAAGGGGGACATTTGGTCGTTGGGCCAAATGCCCTGAGATCATTCTAACATTCTCCCCCTTGATCTCAATCTATATTTTATCTTTAATTACTTTTGCCTTTACACATTCCATCACAGATTAGTGCATAGAACATGTCTCATCGTCACGGTCAATCGCCGATAGATTCAACAGCTACAATACACCTCTCTGTTCTGAAATAGTTACTTTAATCTTTTGGGTCATCTTTTAGTCCAGGAATCATAGGTTTTCTCTTAAACTCATGCCGGCTACATGTTCTCTGAACACGTTGGGTGGTAAGCCTTTAGTAAGCGGATCCGCTAACATCTTTGCGGTACTTATATGCTCAAGACTTATAATTTGATCCCGAACTTTATCTTTCACAACATAGTACCTTATGTCAATGTGTTTGGCAGCACCACTTGACTTATTGTTGTGGGCATACGTTACTGCGGGTTCATTATCGCAGTACAACTTAAGTGGTCTATGGATGTCGTCAACCACTTTTAAACATGAACTTCTTTAGCGACCACTTTTAAGCCGGTATGAACTTCTTTAGCACTTCACTTGCCCGTAGCCTCATAACATGCTACAAACTCGGCATACATTGTGGACGATGTAGTGACGGTTTGCTTTGAGCTTTTCCACGATATAGCTCCTCCAGCGAGAGTGAACACATATCCGGATGTAGACTTTCTATCATCTCCCGCAAAATCAGAATCTGTATACCCCACTATATGGAGTGAATCGATCTTCGTATGTCATCATGAGGCCTTTTGTTCCTTGCAAATAACGCAAGACTTTTTTTATCAATTTCCAATGTTCTATTCCAGGATTGCTCTGGAATCTGCCAAGTAACCCGGTAACAAACGCTAAGTCAGGGCGCGTAGACACTTGAGCATACTGCAAGCTTCCGACAGCTGAAGCATATGGAACCGATTTCATTTGATCGAGCTCGTACTGGTTCCTGGGACATTGAAAATCCCCATATCTGTCGCCCTTGACTATAGGTGCAGGTGAAGGACTACTTTTATGCATACCAAATTTCTTTAAGATTTTCTCTATGTATGTCTTTTGCGATAGTCCCAATGTCCCTTTGTTTCTATCCCGGTAAATTTCGATCCCTAGAACGAACGAAGCTTCACCAAGATCCTTCATATCAAAGTTTGAGGACAAAAACTTCTTTGTCTCCAGTAGCAGACTAACATCACTACTAGCTAGTAGGATATCATCCACATACAGGATTAGGAAGATAAACTTCCCATCTTTAAACTTTGCATAAACACAGTTGTCCTCTACATTTTCTTTAAACCCAAATTTTCTTATTGTACTGTCAAACTTCAAGTACCACTGTCTTGAAGCTTGTTTTAACCCATAAATTGATTTCTTTAGGCGGCATCCCATTCTTTCATTTCCTTCCACGACAAAACCTTTCGGTTGTGCCATGTAAACATTTTCCTCCAAATCCCCATTAAGAAATGCCGTCTTTACATTCATCTGATGTAACTCTAAATCATAATGTGCTACTAATGCCAATATAATTCTGGAGGAATCTTTACATGAGACTGGAGAAAAGGTCTCATTGTAATCAATCACTTCTCTTTGCGTAAAGCCTTTTGCCACAAGTCGCTCTTTGTATCTTTCTACATTCCTTGGGAGTCAAGCTTTGTCTTGTAGACCCATTACTGACCCTCTTGTTTTGGCTCCTTTAGGAATAATTTCCAAGTCCCAGACTTTATTAGCCTTCATGGACCTCATTTCCTCTTCCATGGTCTCAAACCATTTTGAAGAATTTTCGCTTCTCATGGCTTCTTCAAATGAGGTGGGATCATCCTCCATTTGAAATTCCTCTGTATGATAAATCTGATAATCATCAGAAATAGCTGATCTTCTTACTCTTTGAGACCTCCTCGGGGCCTCCTCATTTGGTACATTTTACATTTTGAGGTTTCTTTTGCTCCCCTCCTCTGTGGCAATGGGTTCTATAGGATCCTGAAGAACAGGTTCCTCATTCTCATTCATTGTTGCCACAGGAGGAACAATAACAGGTGCTGGCACCACAGTGTCTTGCACCGTCGGTGCAGCGACAGAAGGTAGTATGAAGAATGGTTCTTGAATCATCGGAGTGGGCGCATACGCCCGCTTCTCTTCAAGGTCAATCTCACGAGCTACCATGCTTCCCCTCATCATTTCATCATCTAAGAAGACAGCGTGTCTCATTTCTACAAACTTTGTATATCCATGCAGACGGAGAAACGAAAACCTTTTGACTTTTCAGGGTAGCCAATGAAATGGCAACTTACTGTTTTGGGATCAAGCTTCCCAAGGTTTGGGTTAAATACTTTAGCCTCAGCAGGACTTCCCCACACACGTAAGTGGTTTAGTGATGGAACTCTTCCTGTCCACAACTCGTACGGTGTTTTGGGCACCGACTTACTAGGGACTTTGTTGAGAATATGAATGACGGTTTTCAACGCCTCCATCCATAGACTCAATGGCAGTGTGGAATAGCTCATCATGCTTCGCACCATATCCATCAGTATTTGTTGCGTCTTTGGCTACTCCATTTTGCTGAGGTTCGTCCGGTGTAGAATACTGGGCTACTATACCATTTTCCTGTAAAAACCTTGCAAAAGGTCCAGGAACTTGTCCATATGGGGTATGTCGACCGTAGTACTCTCCCCCACGATCAGATCGGACTATCTTAATCTTTAATTCGTGTTGGTTTTCAACTTCAGCCTTAAATATCTGGAATTTATCCAAGGCTTCATTTCTTTCTTTGATTAGATAAATATATCCATAACGGGAGTAATCATCTGTGAATGTTATGAATGAGTCATATCCATCCACACTTTTCACAGGAAAAGGACCACAAATGTCTGTGTGAATAATTTGTAGAATTCCTGTCCTGTGCTTCTTTTGGCGTCTTTCTTAATTTTTTTTACATATTTTCCTTTAATGCAGTCTCTGCATTGTTCTAAGTCTGAGAACTCTAATGGAGGAAGAATATCATTCTTAACTAGTCTTTCTATTCTCCCCCTCGAAATATGGCCTAAACGACGGTGTCATAATTTCGACGATGCATCTAGAGTTCTCTTTCGTTTCCTGTTTACATCCGTAGACGAGGATTCATTCACTTTCTCGCACGCGACGTTCCCATTATCGCATACGACATTCACATCATCACATAATGATAACAAATAAAGTTCATTTTGTAAGATGGCAAGACCAACACATTCTTTATTAAACATTATTTCACACTTGCCATTTCCAAAATGACAATCATAACCATCATTATCCAAACATGAAACACTAATCAAATTCCTCTGTAAAGAGGGAACATAAAGAACATCTCTAAGTAAAAGAGTGAAGCCATCAGCTAGCTCTAATGAAAGATCGCCAACGGCTTCAACTTCAGTTTGGACTCCATTTGCAACTTTAATGCATCTTTCTTTTCTTTGCGTATTCCTCGTCGAACGGAATCCCTGCATATTATTGGCAACATGAACATTTGCTCCTGAATCAATCCACCAAGTAGATTTCGAATATCGTACATACAGGGACTCATTTATGAAGGTAATAATGTTCTCACCTTTCTTTGCCATTATCATCTTTAAGTAATCGGGACAGTTCTTCTTGTAGTGTCTCATCTTCTTGCAGTGAAGACACTGATCTTTATCTACTGCAAATTTATTCTGTTGAGGCTGATGGACATTGGTTTTTCCCTTATTCTTTGAGGAGAAGTTACTGTTGAAGTTCTTTTTCTTGTTGTCCTTCACATAGTTGATAGAACCACCATGTGAGGATTTAAATCTTTCCTCCTATTGCACACACATAGCTATGCATTTTTCTAAGTCACATTTCTCGGGCTGCATATTGTAGTTGACAACAAAGGTGTCAAACTTTTCCGGCAAGGAAGCAAAAATTAAATGAATAAGGAACTCATCCTTGAGAGCCAAATCCATTGGTTTAAGCTTGGATGCCAAGTTGCTCATCCTTAGTATGTGTTCTCTTATGCCACTGCCACCACCAAAATACCTTTCTGTCACAAGCTGCTTAATCAACTGTGTAGCATATGTCTTTGAAGAGCCAGTAAACTGACTCTTTATTTTCTCAAGGTACTCTGTGACAGTGTCACACTCTGCGATTGAGCCCACAATTGCAGGCTCAATCGTGTTCTTTATCACAGCCAAACATTTCTTGTTGGTAGTGACCCACTTTTTATGATCAAGATCATATACCATTTTTATGGGAGCATAGTCCCTCATGCAGTGTCCGGCGCAAAGATCGGTCTCATTTTCATTCCTCACCGGTGCCACGAGCTCGTGGGACACGGTGTGGTGACTACCCAATCCACCTCAGTCAAGATGAAGGCCAGGTCAATCTTTTTCTTCCATTCACCGTAGTTATCTCCTTTGAGAACCGGGATATCCCTGATGTAGCCCATCAAGGAGTATCCTCCTGAAAACACAATTCATATTCAGTGAGAACACAACAAAGAAAATTATATGCCTTATTTCCAACGTTGGTAAAAATACGACATACAATTAAATCAATTTTATCTATACATTAAATCTACATCACCGTTAGCGTAAATAGAAATAACGCATAAAATCATCAATTAAAAATTATAATATTGTTATTATCAACGTTGGTCGAAAATAACAATATCATAAATTTCTAAAATTATATCTATTTTTCCAAAATTAAATTATCCGTTGGTTCGAATTTAATAATGAAAAATCAATCAACATTAACTTTTGCAATGAAGCGTAATTATTCTAAAATAATTCATTATACTGAAGCATTATACTGTACACTTTTAATCTCGAAAAAATTAACACGTTGGTGCAAAAATTTACAGAGATTTGATTCAATTTTCATTCAAATTCAATCATAATTGCTTCTGAAAAAACAATAAAATCCATTTAGCAAGAGTTACTGTGCAATTTCACATTTTGGCCCATATTCACTTTTGGCCCATTAGCGCATCCATGGCCCAAAAACATACCGGCCGTCGGATCCCATCCGACGGCCCTGCATGCGCCTCAACAAAAGGCAAAACCCTAAAGGGGCGCCCACCGAAAAACGGATCGGTGCGGCTCGGGCGGCGCCGACCGCGCGCGCATAGCGGCGGCGCGACAATGGCGTCGCGCGCGGAGGGCTCCGCGGCTAGGTGTAAACGGTCGGTCGAATCGAATATTGGCCAAACCATATTCGTTTCCATATAACTTTAGTCGGATTCGAATGTTAATCGGATGTACACCGAATTCGAATTCGAATCGGATGTGCACCGAATACGAATTCGAAACGGATTTTTTACTCAATTCGATCGAATTCGAATGCCTTTCATGTTTAACAACAAATTGAAAGGCTTTTTATGGAGCATTGCAATTGTATCATGGGAGCTAATAAAACGTATCACTAGATGACTATAACTATTAGAGGCAATGTTTCATGAGAGCAACATTATAGTACCACCACTAATCCAATCGTGTGGTGATTAATTGATGACATAACAAGAGGGCATAATATATGTTAGTTCCTGCATGCAGCCATCCAGGTTCCAAAATAACAACACACGCGCACACGCGCCTCCACTGATCCGTCTTTGTGCTATTGGGCCACATCGCATCGCACCGAGTGGCCCCAAAGCGTAGCGGTGCACATCGCTCGCTAGCCCACACCCACCATAAGAGGACACGATCCACGGAGACATGGCACAACCACACCGCAATCGACCATTTTGGGAGTACCGGACGAGTGTTATTAAGTCGAAATCATTCGGATATTAATTCGAATTGAATATGACAGGTGTGCCATACCATATTCGAATTTGATTAAGTATTCGGATGTCAAATTGCATCGATAAGGATTTTATCAATTCGGATGCTGGATATTTGGATTATCCGTTACCAACTTGCACCCTACTACATGCGTGCTGGCGCCTGCGGCGGCGCCAGCTGGCACAAGCGTCGCGGCGGCGCGCGCAGTTGCGCGTGAGCGGCGCGCGGCGGCGGCGGCTCACGGGCGGGTGGGTGGTCCAGGCGGCGGAGGCGCGCGCGGGCTCGGCGGCCCTCGGCGCATCGGCAGCGGCGGCGCAACGGCGCGGCGGCTGCGATCGCGAGGCACCCCGGCTCGCGTGGACCCGCAGCAGAACAGCGGCGGAACGCGAGGCGGAGCGGCGGCTCGCGCCGGCGCCAGCCGGCGAGCTCTGGCGGCCTCCCGAGCGGAAGCGGCCGGCGCGGCGGAGGCAACCCTCCGGCGGAGCAGCGGCGGCGCCAGACGCGAGCGGCGACAGCGGCTACCCGCGCCTGTGATGGCGCGGCGGCGTCGAGCGGCAGCAACCGGTAAAACCGCTCTGATACCATTGTTGGATCTGTTTTCTTGCCTGGGGTCTAAGATCCGAGAGGGAAGGGTAGAGAGGGAGAGAGGGCACTGACCGTCGGAGGTAGAGGAGGAGCTGGCCATGGCGGTTCGTCGGTGAAGACTGTGCACGGGGAGCGATGGTCGGGAAGAAGGATGACGGCGACGGCGGTGGTGCTTCCCGTCGCTAGAGCGCCACCCTCGAAGATCGGGTTAGGGTTTTTGGTGGGATGGTGGCCGGCACGGTGAACCTTGGCTTGCGTGCCGCCCCGGCCCCCACCTCTTATATGTGGCGCTGGCGACAGAGGCCACCAGCCTATTGGGCTGGGCGCCCCCGATCAGGATACAAACAAAGGGCGGCATTTGGCCGTTGGGCCAAATGCTCTGAGATCATTCTAACAACCTCATGGCCTGCACCTCCGCACAGGCACGGCAACGAGGACCAGATCGGGACGGAGACGAAAACCATCTTCCTCGTTCGTTCCGCGTATTGATACCATCACCAATTCACCGCGTGTATCGACTAACCAGTAACCACCATGTGTGGTGTGTCGAATTGATCTGCAGCTGCTTTGCATTTGCGTCCCTTGCTGGTAAAATTTTGACGTTGGCAGTTCGTACAGTTACTAGTAAAATTCAATGGGAGTATATTCATTGTTTATGACGCAACGACTGTATCTGATGCTACGGCTGGTACTACCAATAGATCGATCGTTGGATATGTCTACTCGACCGTATGGCGTCTTTGGCCTCGAAAGTTAAAACGCATACCAATAATGAGATTCTCTAGTGTGGAGCGAGCGGCGCTTTTTGCTGTTGACGAAAAAAAAGGTCGCTTTCTCTTACCCAGGATCAACACGAGGAATCATGCAACTAAATCATCACTGTGACCTCTGTGATCTACGAGGGTGGCAGGGTAACTCACTAGAATCATTTCTTCACCCTTTCCGCCAGTAGGAAAAGGTTCAGTTGCAAATTGCGAAAAGCACGCTTGCATCGCATGCTGTTACGAAGGCAAAAGTGCGTAACTAGTTAGTACGAAGAAAGAAAGAAAGGTGTGTAGTCTTCTACGTGGTAGCTGAATTTGTTTGTAACATAAGAATTTTCATAAGAATATTTTTGAAATGAAAATTTTATGTTCCAAATGAGGCCTAACTGAGTGCTCCCTCTGTTTTGCTATATTTGTTCATGGCATCGAGGTATCTGTTTTAATATATTTGTCTATCGTGAGAATCTAAAGTGTAATTATTGGAAGATACTAAGTGGTTGTGATATGTCGTTTAATAGAGGTATGTACATTTCGCATTAAGTATATGTTAGATTTAATGTTTTCTTGGTCCATACACATGATAGACTACGGACAAATACAGCGAAACAGAAGGATTATTTTCCTAGCAGAGTTTTCCATCGTTGCACATTTTATCGATGGTCGGCAAAAGATTTGACACGGTTACTTACAACACCAATCCAACACCCCCTTTCTATCTAGATAAAAAGAAGAGGCAATCCATCACAGCAATCATCAATATTCCTTCTGTCCTATGGAAGCAGCAAATTGGCAAACTTTCTTTCCACGGTTCACTTTGCACCATCCTTGCTTAATTCTCTTTACTTATTCAGAACGAACGTTGAATCAAAAAGTTTCAACCCCCATGCCAGCATTCTGAAGGATTTTGTTGCAGCCACCACGCTCAACCCCGCTACTAATGACGCATTCCACAGCACGTTGTTGCATGTTGATCGATCGTTACGCTCGATGTTGATTGAAAATTCTATGCATGCCATGTCTATGCAAGCCGTGCCTGAGCTGAGTTGAGCTCAGGCCAGACAGAAAAAAAACACCAGAAAAGCGCAAGACGCGACACGGAGATCGATCAACTCGGGGGCGCATGGAATCCAGCAATTCCGATCACTCGGCGCCTACTGGATCTTGTCTCGGGCAGGAAGCTCGAGCTCCACGTACTCCCAGCTCTCTCCTCTCCTCCTTGTATCAGAAATTATTGCCGTGTTGTGCATCACCATGGCGATCGCCGACGATGTGCGAAAAGAAGACGCCTCGCTTGCAGGTACGTACAGAGCCAGTACAGACAGGTTTTCCAAGCAACTTGACCACACGACACGGCTCGACTGCCGCGAATGCCTGCCATGCAGGAAATCTCTCCCCGCGACGTCGCACGGCCGTTCGCTTGCGTTTTGCCATGCATGTCATGGCTGGCAAACACAATGCTGACGTCCAGGGCGCAGGCTGGAGCTTTTCGGACAAGGCCAGGACCAAATCTACACTCTCGGGCCAAGCCGGCTGACCATCTTCAAACAAGTTTTATCTTCTTCTTTCGAACGAATCAAACAAGTTGTTTTCAGTTTGGAATTGGATTCCCTGTGTCAAACTAGCTCAATGCATCGATCCCGCTCATCCAAACATGCTCGAAGTGTAGAACATTCTGGTGCAACACATCTCAATCCCATACTACAACACATCACAATCCCATACTATATGCTCTTATCAAGAAGACGATCGGACGGAACGCGTGCATTTCGGGCATTTGGCCGAGTACGCAAAGCAGCACGCAGTTCCCGGCCGGCGACTTTGGCACGTCGCGCCTGCGAGACGACGACGAACGATGGTTGATGGAAGAGTGCGGGGGTGGGGTGAGGTGGGGCCGGGTTGGCGGGGGCAGCAGGAGACAGAATCCCGGGAATGTTGCGCACCACACCCTGCCCCACGGCCACGCCACCCGGGGGACAGGACGTGTCACATGACGTCACCGTCAGAGGGAGGGAATCAAAAGCAGCTCCCTAGTAATCATACAACCGGGCCTTTCTACGCCTCGGCCTTCGCCAAGACCCAAACAGTGCCAGTCGCAACCAATGGTGCAACCACTGTGCGCTCCTGGTACTGATACTAGTACTACTGCTGCAACACACGATGCAAATGCAGAAATGCTTACTCTACTAAATGTGCCTAACCACGCACGGATTTGTCCTCGTGCGCCATTAAGCACGGCTTCAGTTTCGGTATCACGTTTTCAGATAAGTTGATCGCTGTTGATGCAGGCAGTTTCGGCGAATTTTCAACAGCGGCGAACACCAGCTCGCAAAGATGACCTGTAGCCTGTAGGTATAGGATAATAGGAGCACAGTGTAGATCGCTGTGGCCGTGTCTTCGTACTAGTACATGCATTTCCGTGGAGTGAATCCTGGCACAGTGGCGGCGCGTGCGCGTTTGATGGTAAGCTAGTAGCCACCTTTTCTTGTGTGTTCCATCCGTATCTTCCTCCATCGTCATTCGTCAAAAGAAATAGAAATGGATCGGGACTAGCTGCGTGCCACGATACAGAGACTCTGGTAAAAAAACCGCCTCAAATTGCGGCCTAGCGCCCAAGTACCTAGCCTATGCAAAAGCATCGCACAGTCTCGGCGGTTCTCCGGGCGTCTGCCGGTCACTTTGGGTACCGTACTATAGCTGACAGTACCCAGGAGCTTACTACAAAAATGTGCTTTTTTGCATTATGTATGAAACTCCTACTTTCCCAAAAGAAAACCTGTTTCGCGTTAACACGTGTACTAACTTCCCCTGCTGAGACCGTGAGACATGCCGTGGGTAAGCGCAATGTTATGTACGAAATGCAACTGAGCAGCGAATCACGATGTCATGTTGTGTACGAAAAGTAAAATAGTCGCTGGCCTCCGCACAAAGAACTACTCTACGTGTACGTAGCTCTACGAGTACTAGCTAGTGCGTCTACTTTCACATGGAGAAACCGGAAAGAACTGCATGCCCTGAGTAAGTTGAGTAAAGTATATTATCGCGGGGTGTAGCACTAATGATGAGCTTTAAGCTTGTCAAGCCCTGAGCTCCAACCATTTTGTCACGCAGAAAGACGTGCCAGGGAATAAACAGACCGCAGCTAAACCTTGGAATCTTGCACATGATTAGACAGGTTATGATTAGACAGGTTTAGATTTGACAGGAGCTTACACGGCTACCTATACGTAACCCACCCCACCCAACCCAACCAAAGCGGCCAATTTTACACAACCGAACCAGCCGACCTGAAAGTCCAAGGAACGTGGTCCGGCTCCGGCCGAGACAATCCAAAACCCTGGAATCCAAAGGCGGAAAGCAGAGCACTCGTTGCCGCAGCAGCAAAGAGAAAGAACGAAAGACGCGGAGGTAGCGAGCGAAAGGACGGCGAGGAAAAAGAGCCCCGGCTTTATTGACTACACGTCGTCCGTCCCGTTCCTTTTCGTTGCGTGCCGATGGGGCGCGTGCTCGCTCGGACCACACCGCCGGTTGTTGTCGCCACATGCATGCCGCAACGCATCGGCGCGAGGATGCGCCCGCCCCGTCTCGTACTCCGCGCGCGCGCGCGCGGCCACGGGAGATGGGTGGGCGGACGGCTCGGATCCGGGCGCGGGGGCCGAGGAGCACGCGCGCGCCTGCGTATGGGCAAAGGCGCAGGCCGACTCGATGGCGCGGGGGTAGGGAGGGGAGGGCATCATGGTGGATCGGATGGGTGGGAGGTGGCGCCGCGCACGGATGTGACGCTTACTTTTCCACACGAGGACACGAGGCATTGTCCATAGATAGAGAGAGAGGCTAGGCCTTTGATTCGAGGCCTGTATCGATCCAAGTTGGGCCGTATGGCCCTGCAAGGCATACTGTGGAGTTATCGTTGAAAATTGCAAAATCAAGAATAGACCAGTCAAGTTCGTTAAAGTTCTCGGTAGGTTGCTAACGTTCACGCATGTGCTGTGTTGAGTCAAATTATTCCTGTTAGTCGAGACAAAAATTCTGCACTTGATAAGAAGAGTACTGTAGTTTCGCAAAAATGTCTGCGATTCTATTTACACTCGACAGTCAAAATTCTGAACTAGAACTGAGATTTCCTGGCATATCAGGCCGCGTTTTCCACTAACCAGGCCAGGCCAGGCCACCCATCTCCGCTGAATTCCCGACTCACCAAACGGAGACCTCGGACATGACTCACCAAATGAGCACGTACGAGTAGCAGCAGATTCTACGCGCCGCGCCCGCGCGCGGCTTCGTCACCCGGCCGGTCTCAGCAACGAGGACCAACGGGAGCAAGCAAGTGTGAAGCTGAAAAAACCTTCTGGTCTCTTTTGAGACTTTGACTGTGCTATCGACCATATATGAGATACGGTCTTAATTGGTTGTTGAGGCCACTTGGATTCCGGCAACGTCGTCCGTTTCCTCACGCAGCTCCTTGACCACTTCCTAGACTAAAACCGTACCTGCTACATCGATCACTGCTAAAGAAACCTCACGCAATACTGTAGTTAGTTGCATGTTGTGAAGAGGTCAAAAGGACCGTATATGTATATACCGCACTTGTTATAAGGTCGAATGGTTTACATTAATGTCCCATTGTGCTGAAGTACAGACACTAACAGTTTCTTGCATGCTGTGACGCTCCAGAGAATGCTCAAATTCACTGATCCCTGTGATAGTGATTGGAAGAGGAACGTGTTTTATATATGATTCTGAGCTGTTACATACCGATGTGACCCAAAGTAAACCAGTGGTAGTATATACTACTGCAGGGTGCAGGCTACATGAGATCCTTACAATTTTCTGTCAAGGTTGACCCCGTGTTCCCGTGTGCTCGTATGCTGCACAGAATAAAACAGTTTTCTGATCAGTTCCGGTTACCGTGGCCATTGGCCAATCATGCATGCCAGCGTATTTGTGCGTTGCACAAGACGACGGAGTAGAGAATACAGGTACTACGTAGCACATGTTGCATAAAAGTGACACCCCAAGCGCCGGGAGAAAATGTGATGGGCCTCGTCAGCCATTGATTCGGTTGATCAATGGCCGATGGGAGGGTCTCACGGGCCTCCTCACCTAACAAATTTCCTTCCCCAAGCGCTCGATCGGCGGCAGTTGCATACACATCGAGTTGTGTAAAGTGGCTTCAGAAACATGTGCAGTACGTCAGGTTGCACCGTGATAATTGCATGGCGTTTTATTGAATTACTGTTGCTGATTCGACTCCTACTTCGTAGTACTAAGATCTGAATATAAAATAGAAATGATGAAAAGTATGAGTTAATACACAGGGGCATTATATATTCCAGCTTGACTCGTAGCACCAAGCTGGTGTGAACCCGTGAGGCAATTCCTAATGACTAGGGCATGGAATGCATCAATCAATTTGACAGATGTTGCGGGGTTCTTTTTAGAACAGAGTTTTCGGACTAGACTTTTATTGTTGGATAGTAATATACAAATACGAATGCGGATAATATTGATCACGAATACAAAGCAGTCTCCGTACGATAACAAATATTTTGTTGGATAACATGCAAAAACAAAGGTCATACATAACACACATATAACATTGGTCTACCAACCATACATGTCCAAAATGCAGCTATGTTGTAACTGCTTAACAAGTAGTCCAACAAAGTTCAAGAAGTAGAACGAACACGATACATAGCAATATAGATGCGCCTAGCAGACGGTGGGGACGAGCGGTGGACCGGAGGGCGCAGTCAAGACCGGCGGGGCTGCGGGGATGAATAGTGAAGTAAAATAGCTGGAATGAAATAAAAAAACTAAAACTCCAACTAAATATACGTGATACATGAAGGATAAATCATGGCCATCAACGCATGACAGAGATAACCATGTACGTAAATCAATAGCAAAATTTCATTTTGAAACATTGGAAATTGCTAATGGTTGGTCTATGTAATTTGAGGGATGACCAATTTTTAAAGACAAAATCATGCTTGTATCTGATATTCTGATCGATATCAAACAAATCACATTCTGAAGCATTCATGCCCACTTTTTTTTGGCCTAACAGAATATGTATTGTATGAATTAAACAACAAAAATGATGAAGATCGAGTATGAAACACTCGTGTATTTTTTAAAATTAAACCACTAGGAGATATACCCGTTATATTGATAGAGAAGGGGTAGTATAGAGCGCAAGTTACAGGTTAAGTTAAACCCTTAACTATAAAGAACGGAATTGCTCCAGGCATTTGGCCCCTGTGAGGGATCAAGATGTTTCCTCCTTGATCTTCCTCGGGAAGTACGACAGGGCAGTGGCTTATTATGAAAGATACTAACATTACGTTTCTTCCAAACCTCTCAGGTGATCAAGATAAGGACCATGAACGTCGCTCTCCTGGGGAAGCTTTCATCTCAGCTGCCTTTGTCCACCAATCTGCAATGTTCCTGTTGTCGGGCCATTGTGATGGGTGTAGGTTTTGGGCCCCTAGCCAGTTCGCCATGAGCTTCTAGACTTTTACCGAATGGCGGTATTATGCAAAGAGATGTAGGGCAGATTCCATCGGATGTCTGCACAGCTGGCAAAAGGAGGTTCACAACCTATTTTGGATAGCCAGTCAGACAAAGAATTTGCACTTTGTGGGGTGTGGGGTTTTCAAATTATTTGTTTGAAGTTCGTCGCTATTGAGTCCAGGAGGTGAAAAGCGTAGGCCGATTTAGAAGAGTAGACTTCTTTCGGGTAAAGCTTCTAAATTATTTCGTTCGGAACATCGGGAGCCAATTGAATTTGGTTGGTTCTAGTTCATAGTCCTAAGAACGTCGGGGTGAACCTGTTAATTTACTTTTAGTTGACTTGCACGAGCAAATGTGAATCCTGAGGCTGTTGATTTGAAAGCAGTAATTACCTAGTTAATTTGACCGGGGAATGGTTTGGTGTAGACTTGCAGCCAGTAGTAGTTTGTGCAAACATATCTGACCAGGAATTAAAGAACATCGCTAGAAAGGGAATCAAATTCCCGGAGACCGCCTAGAGATATTCTACGGTGCTTGAGAGGTACTTGCTTCCACTAAGAAACCATCAAGCGTTGATTAGCTAAAGGGCACTTTAGGAATAGAAATTTCTTCAAAACTAATTATATATTATAGAAGATACAACCCATTGAAACTGCAACTCCCAAAGAATGCATGTTCCAAAATCTTCAACATCCCCGTAAGTATACTCCTGGATCCATTCCACGTTTAATCGGCGACGATGGCCGAGGACTGCCGGAAGTGCATGTCATACTCGGGTGAGATGCTGCTCAGATCAGATATCCCTTCCACGTTTAATCGGCAACGACGGCGGGCGATCGACGGAAGTTCAAATCATACTCGTGTGATATACCGCTCAGACCAGCAAATTTCCTATGTGCAGACAACTTGTTTCTAGTTTGCTGATTATGGTCACAATCATTTAATCCCTAATCAAGAAGACGCTCATGGGGAACTAATAAAGCCGAGGAAGACTCCATACGTTTTTTAAAAATAAATAAATAAATAAATCGGAAGACTTCATGCATTGGTGCCGCCCAAAGGTGAGGGAAAGGCATATTCTCCTTGATTTATCTCCCTAATTTATGGACATAGCAAAATTACTTATCTAGCCCTACATCCCATTTTTAACTTGATACATGTCCCACAACTTAAGTACATTAGTGCAAGTACCTCTCGTTCTAGACCATTGGATTGCAACTAATGAACGGACCTAATACCTCCCAACCACCGTAGAACATCTAGTATACGGATACCTGCTTCATCGATCGGTCAATCTTATCCGCCGGCTAGTTAATTAAGGACCGCGTTAGATAGATATGCTCTGCCTTGCTCCATTTTCCAAGTCCCACACCCCACGTAATCAGGAAGAGGATCCTTTGCGTTACTGCTCTTAATACAGTGTGCTACAGTGTGCATGATTTATGAGCGATCTAAACCACCTGATAGGCTAAGATCAATTGCTACAGTATTTCCACGGTAGTACTTCTTAGCCGGTGTTGCTGTTTTGCTACAGTGCTACAGCACAGCTCTATTCACCTAACACGAAAAACACTAGCGCTACAAATACTGTTCATGTAGCGTCCTCTGCATTTGCTAAGTAGTGTCCGCATCCGCCTAATCAGCACCCCGTGTTTGTTTACGGCACGCATGACTGCCGATCGCGTCGCGGGAACTAATCATCACGTTTCCCCCCCTCTGCTCACCAACTTCCAGCGATAAACATGAACTAGCGCACACATGCTTTCTAAACAAAATAAAACATGGTCAGCTGTTTAAAGAGGAGTGTAATATGCTTGCTCATGATCTGGTCGTTGAAGATATGCAGGCGTCCAGTAAACGTCGTTTGACCCGTCCAATCCTAACAGCAAAAGAATAGTCTAACAGCCACGTCGTTCAGCTGTTCAAGTTTCACCTACCTCGATCTCATGCATGCATTCCCTCCCTATATATTACACTCGACGTTAGTTCATGCTGCCTCAACCAATATCCATACACTTGTTGTACACGCATGCTTCGCCTAGCAGTTCAGGAACGTATTCGTTCTTAGCTTTGTAACAACGTACATTCCATCTCCAAATGAAGATCGCTGTGCAGTCATCCAAGGCCGTCAAGCCTGCCTATGCCGGCTGCGGGATCGCTCCGGCCACCACCGCCGACGTCGTCCCGCTCACTGTGCTGGACAAGGTCAACTTTGACACGTACATCTCCGTGATATACGCCTTCCACCCGCCGGCCCCGGCCAACGCCGTCCTCGAGGCGGGGCTCGCCAAGGCGCTGGTTGACTACCGTGAGTGGGCCGGGCGGCTCGGCGTGGATGCCAACGGCAACCGCGCGATCCTGCTCAACGACGCGGGCGCGCGGTTTGTCGAGGCCACGGCCGACGTCGCGCTCGACAGCGTCATGCCTCTGAAGCCGACGTCCGAGGTGCTGAGCCTGCACCCGAGCGGCGACGACGGCCCCGAGGAGCTGATGTTGATCCAGGTCACGCGGTTCGCGTGCGGGTCCCTCGTCGTGGGCTTCACCACGCAGCACATTGTGGCCGACGGCCGCGCCACCAACAACTTCTTCCTCGCCTGGAGCCAGGCCACCCGCGGCGCCGCCATCGACCCCGTCCCGGTGCACGACCGCACGTCCTTCTTCACGCCCCGCGACCCGCCGCAAGTCGAGTACGAGCACCGCGGCGTCGAGTTCAAGCCTCACGAGAAGGTGGAGAACGACTACGACGGCCACGCCGGAGACGACGAGGTGGTGATAAACAAGGTGCACTTCAGCCGGGAGTTCATCTCGAGGCTCAAGTCGCAGGCGTCCGCCGGCGCGCATCGGCCGTACAGCACGTTGCAGTGCGTGGTGGCGCACCTGTGGCGGTGCATGACGAAGGCGCGGGGGCTCGACGGTCGCGAGGCCACCAGCGTGTGCATCGCCGTGGACGGGCGGGCGCGGATGAGCCCGCAGGTGCCGGAGGGCTACACCGGCAACGTCGTGCTGTGGGCGCGGCCCACCACCACCGCGCGGGAGCTTGTGACCAAGTCGCTGCAGCACGCGGTGGAGCTCATCAACCGGGAGGTGGCCCGGATCAACGACGGCTACTTCAAGTCGTTCATCGACTTCGCTAACTCGGAGGCGGTGGAGAACGAGCGGTTGGTGGCGACGGCCGACGCGGCGGAGATGGTGCTGAGCCCGAACATCGAGGTGGACAGCTGGCTGCGGATCCCGTTCTACGACCTGGACTTCGGTGGCGGCCGACCGTTCTTCTTCATGCCCAGCTACCTGCCGGTGGAGGGCCTGCTCATCCTCCTGCCATCTTTCTTCGGCGACGGGAGCGTGGACGCCTACGTGCCCCTCTTCAGCCGCGACATGGACACTTTCAAGAACTGCTGCTACTCCCTGGACTAGACTAAACTAGCTCTGCACTTGACCGTGCGCCTGCGCACGATGCCGGATCCAATTAAGGGCTTGTTTGGTTACATTATAATCTGACTTAATCTTTTCGGATTGATTCAGAATTTAAACTAAAATCTTTTCCAATACGAAGGGATTGATTCTAATCCCTCCATATCCAAATAAGCGATAAAGATATTGTTAGAGTTGTTGACTCAATTGTGAATTGTTCATGCTGTTTTGACAAAGGAAATAAATGGAGTTTTAACCTCAGATCTTATATCTTGAACAAAATCAGTGGAATGTTAGGTCTTCCTATGTTTCTTTCTTTCTTTTTTTCTTTTTCTTTTATTTATTTATTTATATTTTTGGGTCCTTGATGTGGCCAAGAATACGTGGAGGGTGGGGCGTTAGCTAGCAGTTCGATCAACGAAGTTTGTAAAAGAGCTTTTAAACGGTGCTTGGTGTGCTCAAAGCTATATATGGTCGCACTTTTTGTCTGCTTGTTAGGCTCGGACTTGGGCTGAGCTGTCTGTTTGAATTGAAGCCTCGCCTCGCCTTGGCCCGGCCAGGCAGACAGCCGCACAAATTTGTATACACAGATCACTTGTTCTCAGCGAAAAGTCTAATTAGTTTTTTATATGGGAAGAAAAGTCTCTTAGTTGCTATACTATCTTTTTTTTTAAAAAAAAAAAGAAACAAAGTTGCTAGTAGTACTCATTAGCAATGATCACCAACACGTACATTGAACTTAACGGGGCAGGGCAGGGCAGGGCAGGGCAGGGCAGGGATTCAGGATCAGCTTGGTTCGTGACCTAGCTGCTTTGATACTTTGATCGTGTCGGACCCGGATTTCGTAATCCAGAATCCTCTGTGATAAAGCTGCGCTATTCCCTGGATCAGTAGATAGCGCTCATAATACACATTGCTGAATCATTTCATACATCGCGTAGACCCAATCATTCATTAATACAAGCATTAGAGTTCAAATAGACCACGTCGGGTCGAGTTTACAATAGGGCCGATCAGGCCAAATGAGTTCATTACAAAATCTCGAGTACGTTAGCGGAAGCAAAAGGGGTAGAGCAAGTCTCTCCACAGCAGCGATCGGGTACTAGGTGTACGACCGATATTAGCCAAGGGCTTGGATAATATAGGAGGTACACAAGTACCAACTGAGCCAACTGCATCGAGGCGAGACCTAGACTACAAGAACTATACTACTCCTCTTCATTTCCTTGCTCTTGGCGCCCGGTCCTCGTAGTAGGCGAAGTCTCCATGATCTGCGGGTTACGGGGTTGGGGAAAAGAGCGAGGGTGAGCACAACTACAGTGCTCGCGAGCCAACACACAAGATGCAACATTATACATGCAAGGCTTAACAAGGATGGCTCGGGTTCATTTATTTGCACAAAGCAATATTTTGAGTACCAATATTAAAAGTCCTATCACTTAGCATTTTAACCACATTGCATTTTGTTAAAGAGATTACTTGTGCAATATTTATAACAGAGAGGTTACCTCCACCTCATGCTTATTTTTATAGCGGTTACATCCACCACTTAACATCACCGGGTACATCCACCCGTGGAAAACCAAAACCAGGTCACAAATGACCCATCACATTTTATCCCGCCCACAAGGTTTTATAAACAGAACTAACTCTTGTAAGTTCCCATGTCCGCCTTGACCGTGGGCACGGCTATTCAACATTTATTACACTCTGCAGAGGTTGTACACTTTACCCACAAGAGACAATCATCTTGACATGTACACATGTTTCGTGAGACATGTGAGTCAAGGGAGATCGTCACAAGGCCTTTACAATGCATCCACCAGATTTGTTACACCCGCTAAGGTTTCACCCGAGAAGAGTTACGCTCACATAGACCCGTCAACTCTTTCCTGACCCCTCTTGCGCACACACGGCTACGTTCACATAGACCCATAAGTCGCACACCCCAACCCATAACCACAAAGGCTTATGGCGTAGCGGGTCATCTGCCTGGTGCAACTCATACTAACGGATACAAATTATTTAGCCAGGTCGACACCATTATAGACATGTGGTCGTACTGTTTTACATTAGGAGGTCATCACAGGATTAAGTCCTTAGGGACCATCTGGGCGGTTCATACCACATACCATCCACAAACCAACATTCCTTGGGTGCATTAGCACCCACCAACATACCATCCATCATACCATCCGCCTGATGTGATAAGCAATTCTTAGGGTTTTGAGAGATAGGAAAAATACATCAACACAACCATCTCAGTCATTTACATCCAATGACTGCCCAAAAACCATGTTCATTTTTAAAAGATGATGAATGGGGTAGATAATACCCCGATACTTAAGCAAGGCTAGCATGGCGCTTAAGTATAGCCTAAACTAGTAAAGTTACCAAATAATTACTAGGGTGACAAAGGTTTAAGGTAATTCAATTATCGATGGATGGTGTATTAATAATTAAACATCAAGTTGACATTTAACTACCTTAGGATTTTTAACATACATTTGCATAACGAAATTAAGCATGCAATTTGATACTTTAAAAGGACATAATTTGCATAAAATGTAGGTTCAATATGATCAAAGTATTGACTCGCCTGGGTCTACGGCTAGATGATCTTGATACTCTTGAGCTTGATCGAAGTGGGGGTCTCCGGCTTCTCCAAACTCTACGCGATTGATCGTACCGGAAAAGAAACAAACGAGCAAACAAATTAAATAAATAACAAAAACTCATCAAATGAACTCCAAAATAAACCAAACTAGCACCAACAGGAAGAGCTTGATTTTAGAAATTTTTAGAAACAAACTTCACAATTTTTGGAGTTAAAATGGGGGAGAAATAAATATTTGAAGCTTCTCATTTAAATCAAAATAGAAAAAGAAAAAGAAATAAACAGCAAAAAGAAAAGAGCTAGCGGCGGCCCAGGGTTTCGGCCTTCGGCCTGCCCGCCCAGCCTCGCATGCGAGCGATGCGGCTTGTGCACAGCGACCAATGGCAAAGCAAAGAAGGGGGCAAGGGGGCTCGCCCGAGAGAAAAGAGAGAAGGGGTGGCGCTAGGCGAGGCGGGGAGAAGCAGGGGCGGCGGCGGCGCGCGAGGGAGGGGCTCACGGCGGCGGCGACGAAGGCGACCGTGACGGAGGAGGGAGGGGACCGGGCGCAGCGGCGGCGGCCGGGGAGAGCGGCGGCGCCCGGTGAAGATGAAGAAGCTCGGGGAAGGCGCGGTGACGATGACGGCGACGCGACTTCCGAAGGTAAGTCCTTCGGACTCTTCCTCTTCTCTTCTCGGTTTTGCTTGGGGAAGAAAGGGGGGTGGAGGAGAGGGAGCGGAGGGCGCCGAGGCTTTTAAAGGCCGAGGGGAGGAGCTTTGGATCCGGGGGGGTAGCCGAGGGCGCGGCGGGCTACAGCGATCGGCGGGCGAGAGGATGGGACGGTCGAGCGCGGCGGCCGGGGCGTTGACGCGGGCGACGCGGCCGAGGCGGCGCACGGGAGCGCACCCGTGAGGAGGGAGAAGGAGGCGACGGAGAGGGGGTGCGGCTGCCGAGGTGCCGTCGCTGCCGGCGGGGGCGGAGGACCGAGGCACGGGCAAGGCATGGCGTCGCGGGGGCTAGGAAGGGCTAGGGTTAGGGGTTTGGGGAAGAAGAGCTCGGGGCTTTCGGGGAAAAACCGAATCTTGAACAATTCGGGAAAACTTCGAGTTGAGTTTCCTTGATCCTTGAACACATGAAGATTTTGCAAATCCGTGGATTTGGATGTTACAAAACCTACCCACCTTAAAGAGAATCTCGACCCCGAGATTCAAGCTACTCGAGAGAATGTAGGGTAATCCAACTTCAGCTGATCTTCACGCTCCCACGTGGCTTCTCTCTCCGAGTGGTTGCTCCATTGCACTTTGCACAAGCGGATGATCTGGCGTCTTGTTTGCTTCTCCACGACATCGAGAATCTTGATCGGATGTTCGGATCGACAAGTCTTTTACGAGTGCGATGGTTTCAATTGGAGCTTGCTCTTCGGTACTCGAGGCATTTCTTGAGCCGAGAGGCGTGGAACACATTATGGACATCGACAAATTTTCGGTAATTCCAGTTGATATGCTACCTCCACGCTTGGCGGTGATTGGGAACGGGCCTATGTATCTTGGCGCAAGCTTGCCTTTCACTTTAAACCTCCGCATTCCGCGAAGGGTGACACTTTGAGATATACATGATCTCCAACCAAAGTTAACTCTCTCGACGGTTGTCGGCATAACTTTTCATGCTGGTCGAGCAGCTTGTAGACGATCTCGATCAATCGACTTTCTCTTACGCTTGCTTGAGAGTATCCGTCGAAGATATAACCTTCTCCCGATTACGACCAATGCAAGGGAGTTCGCATTTTCTCCCATAGAGTGCTTCAAACGGGACATCTTCAAACGGATTGGTAATCGTTGTTGTAGGCGAGTCGCATACGGTAGACATCTCTCCCGTCTACGGTAAACTCTAAAGCACAAGCCGAAGCATGTCTTCTAGAAACCGATTTACTCTTCTCATCGTCCATCACCGAGGATGATATGTTTGTCTTGAAGTTTAAGTGAGTTCCAAGTGCATCATGTAGACTAGTCCAGAAATGCGAGGTAAACTGAGAACCTCGATCCGAGACTATCCTCTTGGGTACTCCATGCGGACATACAATACGAGCCATGTATAACTCGCTAATTTATCTCCCTTGTAGGTGGTCTTCACAGGATGAAATGGGCGACTTTGGTTAATCATCGATTATGACCCATACGGAATCATATTCGGTCTTGGTTCTCGCGGCACCCGTAATGAAATCCATTCCAATTTCTTCCCACTTCCACCGAGGATTTGCGGTGGTTGCAGCAATCCGCGGGGGTCTCGATGTTCGCTTTGATCCGTTGGCACACATCGCAACAAGCTACGAACTCGCGATGTCTCTTTTCATTCGCGCCACCAATATAGAATCTTCATATCTTGATACATCTTGGTGCCGCCCGGGTGTATGGTGTATCTTGAGCTATGGGCTTTTTAGAATCAATTCTTTGAGCTCCTTTTGGTGGGGAACAAGGAGACGTTTCCCATACCATAGGATACCTTGTTGGTCTTCAACCATCTTTGAGGCTTTTCCTTTGGCCATGAGATATTTAAACTTCTGAACTCCAGGGTGTCCTTTTTGAGCGGTCTTGATTTGCTCTTCTAAGGTTGGTTGAACTTCCATAGCTGCTAAGGTGCCTTGTTCTACTAACTCGAGGTTAAGTGCCTCTAATTCCTTGCAAAGCTCAGGTTTATACTCTTGAACCATAACATTTTTGCAGTAGGACTTATGGCTTAATGCATCGGCCACTACATTAGCCTTCCCAGGATGGTAATGAGCATCCAAGTAATCCTTAATCAGTTCTAACCATCTTCTCTGACGGAGGTTGAGGTCTGTTTGGGTGAAGATGTACTTAAGACTCTTATGATCTGTATAGATATTGCAATGATTTCCAATCAAGTAATGCCGCCAAATCTTTAGGGCATGCACACTTTGCTAACTCCAAATCATGAGTTGGATAGTTGTCTTCATGTGGACGGAGTTGTCCGGATGCATATGCTACGACGTTTCCTCCTTGCATAAGTACGCAGCCAAGACCTTGGCGCGAAGCATCACAATAGACTTCAAAGTCCTTGTGTATGTCCGCAAGACTAACACCGTGCGATGAGTTAACTTCTTCTTCAACTCTTGGAAACTCTTTTCACAAGCTTACATTCATTCGCACTTCTTTTCCTTCTTGAGCGGGTGGGTCATTGGTCCGGATAGTTTGGAGAATCCTTCAATGAAGCGTCCCGTAGTATCCACCATTCCAGAAAACTACGACTTCGGTCATCGAGGTTGGTTGTTTCCATCCCAACACCGTTTCTACTTTGGATGGGTCAAGCTGCGACTCCTCCAATGGATACGATATGTCCGAGGAAATCGATCTTGAAGCCAAAATTCACACTTGTTGTACTTGGCATACAACCGATGTTCTTTAAGCTTCTCCAGACCAAATGCGGATGTTGGCATGTTCCTCATTAGTCTTGGAGTAGATTAAGATGTCGTCTATGAACACGACAACAAACTTATCCAGATATTCCATGAATACTTTGTTCATAAGGTTCATGAAGTAGGTCGCGCATTGGTCAAGCCAAAGCGACATAACCGTGAACTCATACAAGCCATCAGGGTGGTAAAAGTCGCTTTAGGGATGTCCTCACCTAATCTTAAGTCGATGGTATTCGACCTTAGGTCTATCTTGAGAACATCGTTGCTCTCGACGGTGATCGAATAGATCATCAATGCGGGCAAGGGATACTTGTTCTTGATGGTCACCTCATTGAGGGCTCTGTAATCCACACACACCTGGCGGTGCCATCCTTTTCTTTACAAAAATCTTGGCGAACCCAGAGGGATGAGCTAGGTCTAATAAATCCTTTTTCCTGTAATTCTTCCATTTGTACCTTAAGCTCTTCAAGCTCATCAACTGCCATCCTATATGGCCTCTTGGCAATTGGGGTTGTTCCTGGCTTTAGGTTGATCACAAATTCTATGTCTCGATGCAGTGGCATGCCGGACAATTCTTCTGGAAAAACTTAGGGTAATCTTGAACTACGGTGTTGTTTCAGAGTCACCTTCTCGAGGTTATGGATTGTACGATCCAAACACGAGGAGCGTCCACATTAACCTTTATTGTGGTGCCGGGTCTTTGGTGAGTACCACCTTCCTGTTGGCACAGTCTATCATACCTTGGTATCGGGCCAACCAATCCATCCCTAGGATGATATCCAGAGTTTGGGACTGAAGCACTAAGAGGTTTGCTAGGAATCCAGAATTTTCCATACCAATCTCTACTCGGGGACTTACTAAGGTGGTAGTCAAGGGTCCCCCGGGTGAACTAAGTACCACAGGTTTCTTTAGCTTAAAGGTTGGCAACTTAAGCCTTTCAACAAATTTTCTTGATATAAAAGAATGCGAAGCTCCAGAATCAAACAAAACTTGTGTTGGTACTGATTTAACAGAGAACGTACCCATTAGAACTCCTGTAGCTTCCTGAGCCTCCTCGGCTGTGACATGGTTCACATGGTCGCGATTTGGTGTTGAGGTAGATCTCATCTAGGCGCTTGCGGGGCCTGATGGTTCTTGCTTAGAGTCGATGTTTGACCTTGAGTGGTGCGGCTCCGAGTTGAATTTTGCGGGAGTGTTCGACGTTGAGGGCATCGACATGAAGTGTCCTCTCACTCCACAGTGGAAACAATGGAGATGAGTCTTGAGTTGCTTGTTGCAGTCTGTCCGCGGGCGAAGGATGCGAAACCATTCCCATTGGTTCATGGGTGGAGCTTGAGTTCCTTGTGGGAAACTACAATTGTTTTAAATGATGAACTACCGTGAATGTTGACTTTTGAGGAATGCCGCCTTGCGGCTTACGAAGGCCATCTTTCTCTTGCGCTAACTTCCGCAATCTTCTTCTCGTTTTCTAGCACGAGGGCTTTGTTGACCAAGTGGTGGAAATCGGGAAATCATGGAGGATAAGTGGCTTCTCATATCCCGCGCATTCCCTCCACAAAGCGGTCAATCTTCTCTTCTTCATCAGCTACGTCACTGGGAGCGTAGCGAGCAAGCTGATTGAACTTGGTTAGATATTCGTTGACGGTCATTTGACCTTGCTTGAGAGTTCTGAATTCGTTCTTCTTTAGCCTCATTGTACCGGCGGTACAAAATTAGTCTGAAGGCGGTTTGAACTCGTTCAGAGATTGGCGCCTGCAGTGCGATCTCATCGGTATGCCAGCAATTGCTTCGACAGTGGCGGGTCCCTGTTGGTCTCCAGTCGCGGATGCGACTGCTTCTGTTTCTTCTTCTCCTGCCACTGGGCTTTCACCACCTTGAGCAGCGAGGTAGTTTTCCCACCAAGCAGCGGCGGCTCCTTTCAACTGGTGCGTGGCAAAGTCCACCTTGTCTTCCTCAGAGCATCGGGCTAGGCGAAGCTTCTTCTCGTATCCCCGAGCCAATCTTACGCTTCGGGGGTTCATCTCACGAGGCAAAGGTAAGAGGTCTTGTCTGAGGAAATCGCCGACTTAGAGTGGCGATCGTTGCTCCTGCTTGTTGATTAGCGAGCAAGGCTTGAAGGATTTGGGCTTGTTGTTGCATAACTTGTGCCATTGTTGGATGCTCTGGCGGTGGGGGAGGTAGGTCTTGTCCACGACCACGGCCATAGCCACGGCCTCTTCCACGGCCTGCTGCGAAAGCACCACGGACTGGGGCAGCAGCTCTCCTTGGTGCCATCTGAAGAAACGCTAAGGCTTAGAACTAGAGAGGGGTGGTATATGAGGGTTCACTAGCCCTCTAAAGCACACACAGAAGAAAGAAATCAAATTGAACGAACAACACAAAGGCGATACAAAGCCCGAATGGCTACAATTCATTAATATTAGGGGGGGTAAGTGTTACATGACTCCTAGGACACAGCATATAGGCCATGCAAAGCCATGACACGAGATACAAAACACAACGCCTACAAAAGGTGGATAAAGAAAGTGCTTGCAACCAAAAGACTACCTAGCAAGCACTGCTAGTTAACCTAGCTATCCTGACTACTCCTCCATCGGGTGCTTACCACCGCAGGTGCACGCGATTACCGAGGGATCGGAATGGCTACGATCGATGGTCGCGGCGAACGATCGAGGTGGCGCCCGCGGCCGAACTCGTCGAATCGAGTGGGCGATCGGGTGCGCCCACTACCGACTCTCAAGGCGCGCGGTCGGTCGGTGGACACACTTTCTTGCGTGCCGTGGCGGTGCGGGTCCTCCAGTGGAAAACGTCGGCCGCACCGTTGTCGGAACGACGACAGTGCAAAGAGTCGGGCGGCGGCTGCGATGGCGGCTCGAGGCGGGCCAACTCGCAACAAAGCGTCTCTCTCCCGCTCTACTCGCGGTGAGCTTCATCATCTCTGAACATGTTGTCACGGAGGGTGCGGAGTGCTCGTAGCTGCTTGGTGAGGAGGAATCGAAGTGTCCGATCTCATCAACGGCGTTGGCGAGGGCGATGGTCAAAGCTGCGTGGAGGGAGATGTGACGGTGCGGGTCATCTGCCGGACGTGGCGGATCACGGGTAAAGCTCTCCCTCTGGAGAGTCGGATAGAAGCGTATGGGCGAGCTCGCCAGGAAGGTCTCCATGCATCCGCACAAGCGAGACGCGACAAGTCGTGCCACATCTCGGACAAGATCCAAAGCACGGCTCTGGGTGCTCACCTTAAAGGTGTGAGTATTGAACTCACCCTCCCTAGCATAGAGAAAACCTCCATGCTCCAGTCTCTCGGTCCGTAACACGAGTCATTCGGCCCATGAAGATAGGCGGATGGTAGTAACCAGAATCTTGCATCGGTGGCGAAGAATCCCCACGAAGCCTCCGAGGTCTTCTCCGTGAGAGAAAAAGTCCCAAGAGCCAGCGAGCGACGGAGCAGCCATCTAAAATTTTGAAAACAAGAGGAAGTCAGTAACAGAATAAATCCAAGTGAAGTAGGATGAGTACAGAACTAGGAATGACAAGTAAGAGCAGTAGATACGCTATATTTTGGGCAAATGTTTTAGGGTTTTTAAAATTAAGACACAAGTCCTACGGTAACGACCCAACTACCCAAGGCTCCTCTGATCGTATGCTCGATACGACTCTGTCGGACCGGATTTCGTAATCGAATCCTCTCGTGATAAAGCGCGCTATTCCACTGGATCGATAGATAGCGCTCACAATACACATTCTCTGAATCATTTCATACATCGCGAGACCCAATCATTCATTAATACAAGCATTAGAGTTCAAATAGACCACGTCGGTCGAAGTTTACAATAGGGCCGATCGGGCCAAATGAGTTCATTACAAAATCTCGAGCACGTTAGCGGAAGCAAAGGGTAGATCAAGTCTCTCCACAGCAGCGATCGGGGTACTAGGTGTACGACCGATATTAGCCAAGGGCTTGGATAATATAGGAGGTACACAAGTACCAACGGAGCCAACAGATCGAGGCGAGACCTAGACTACAAGAACTATACTACTCCTCTTCATTTCCTTGCTCTTCGCGCCCGTGTCCTCGTAGTAGGCGAAGTCTCCATGATCTGCGAGTTCGGGGTTGGGGAAAAGAGCGAGGTGAGCACAACTCTCAGTGCTCATGAGCCAACACACAGTATGCAACATTATACATGCAAGGCTTAACAAGGATGGCTCGGGTTCATTTATTTGCACAAAGCAATATTTTGAGTACCAATATTAAAAAGTCCTATCACTTAGCATTTTAACCACATTGCATTTTGTTAAAGAGATTACTTGTGCAATATTTATAACAAAGAGAGGTTACCTCCACCTCATGCTTATTTTTATAGCGGTTACATCCACCACTTAACATCACTGGGTACATCCACCTGTGGAAAACCAAAACTGTGGTCACAATGACCCATCACATTTTATCCCGCCACAAGGTTTTATAAGCAGTAACTAACTCTTGTAAGTTCCCATGTCCGCCCTTGACCGTGGGCACGGCTATTCGAACAGCTTTATTACACTCTGCAGAGGTTGTACACTTTACCCACAAGAGACAATCATCTTGACATGTACACATGTTTCCGAGACATGTGAGTCAAGGGAGATCGTCACAAGGCCTTTACAATGCATCCACCATGATTTGTTACACCCGCAAAGTTTCACTGAGAAGAGTTACGCTCACATAGACCGTCAACTCTTTCCTGCACCCTCTTGCGCCACACGGCTTACGTTCACATAGACCGTAAGTCGACACCCCAACCCATAACCACAAAGGCTTATGGCGAGCGGGTCATCCGCACGTGCAACTCATACTAACGGATACAAATTATTTAGCCAGTCGACACCATTATAGACATGTGGTCGCGTCTTGTTTTACATTAGAGGTCATCACAGATTAAGTCCTTAGGGACCATCAGGCGGTTCATACCACATACCATCCACAAACCAACATTCCTTGGGTGCATTAGCACCCACCAACATACCATCCATCATACCATCCGCCCAGATGTGATAAGCAATTCTTAGGGTTTTTGAGAGATAGGAAAAATACATCAACACAACCATCTCAGTCATTTACATCCAATGACTGCCCAAAAACCATGTTCATTTTTAAAAGATGATGAATGGGGTAGATAATACCCCGATACTTAAGCAAGGCTAGCATGGCGCTTAAGTATAGCCTAAACTAGTAAAGTTACCAAATAATTACTAGGGTGACAAAGGCTTAAGGTAATTCAATTATCGATGGATGGTGTATTAATAATTAAACATCAAGTTGGCATTTAACTACCTTAGGATTTTTAACATACATTTGCATAACGAAATTAAGCATGCAATTTGATACTTTAAAAGGACATAATTTGCATAAAATGTAGGTTCAATATGATCAAAGTATTGACTCGCCTGGGTCTACGGCTAGATGATCTTGATACTCTTGAGCTTGATCGAAGTGGGGGTCTCCGGCTTCTCCAAACTCTACGCGATCGATCGTACCGGAAAAGAAACAAACGAGCAAACAAATTAAATAAATAACAAAAACTCATCAAATGAACTCCAAAATAAACCAAACTAGCACCAACAGGAAGAGCTTGATTTTAGAAATTTTTAGAAACAAACTTCACAATTTTTGGAGTTAAAATGGGGGAGAAATAAATATTTGAAGCTTCTCATTTAAATCAAAATAGAAAAAGAAAAAGAAATAAACAGCAAAAAGAAAAGAGCTAGCGGCGGCCGGGTTTCGGCCTTGGCCGGCCGGCCGGCCAGCTCTGTGAGAGCGCATGATGCGGCCTTGTGCGCGACCAATGCGAAGCAAAGAAGGGGGCAAGGGGGCTCGGCCCGAGAGAAAAGAGAGAAGGGGGCGCGCTAGGCGTAAGGGGGAGAACGGGCGGGGCGGCGGCGCGCGAGGGAGCTCACGGCGGCGGCGCGGTGAAGATGAAGAAGCTCGGGAAGGCGCGGTGGCGATGCGGCGACGCGACTTCAAGGTAAGTCCTTGGACTCTTCCTCTTCTCTTCGGTTTTGCTTGGGGAAGAAAGGGGGTGGAGGAGAGGGAGCGGGGCGCCGAGGCTTTTAAAGGCCGAGGAGGAGCTGGATCCGGGTGGCGGCGCGGCGCGGCTACGCGGCGATCGAGGCGGGCAGGGGATGGGGCGGGTCGGCGCGGCGGCGGGCATTGACGCGGCGACGCGGCGAGGCGCGCGACGGGCGCACCCGTGAGGAGGAGAAGGAGGCGACGGAGAGGGTGCGTGCCGAGGTGCCATCGGCTGCCGCGGGGCGGAGGACCGAGGCACGGGCAAGGCATGGCGTCGCGCAGGGCTAGGGAAGGGCTAGGGTTAGGGGTTTGGGAAGAAGAGCTCGGGGCTTTCGGGAAAAACCGATCTTGAACAATTCGGGAAAACTTCGGAGTTGAGTTTCCTTGATCCTTGAACACATGAAGATTTTGCAAATCCGTGGATTTGGATGTTACAGATCGGAGAGAACACCGCTGGGTGTGTTTACCGCTAGTTTGTTTGGATGCTGCGTAGTGCCGAGCAGTGGCGCCAAAGAAGGCGCCCAAAACCAGCGCCTAGGAGCAATGCCTGGGAGGCAGCTATTCCATCCACCGTTCGTTCTTCGATCCATCGTTCTATTTTTTATTAACCAATTTCAGGCATAGACTTCCAACCAAACAACTATATTCAGGTTTGCCTAACCAGGCAAAAATCATCTACTTTTCATACTACCTTCAGGCACTATTTTTTTTCCAAGCATGAAATCCAGGACACCAACCAAACAAGATCTCAACCGTTGCTGCGCGCGCATACCGGTCTCGCAGTCGCTGGCGCTGCTTCTCCACGTGTACGCTGTGGCCTGCACCGGCACGACGTCCCCTATGCAGTGCAGTTCCACCCAGATGAGGACACCGAGGAGGACGAGGGTAAGGTTGTGGGGGAGCTGAAGCCGTGGAGATCGTTGTGTTGCTGTGGATGTTCTGTGACTGCCATGATGTGGAGTGGTTCGGCTTTGAGGGGGAACTGTGGAAGGTAAGGAGGATGGGAGTGAGGAGAGAGGGGATGATGGACTAATGCTTTGAGATTCACATTGCTACGTGTCACTATTCTAGACATGGTGCCATGTTAGGTTCTTTAGCACCAGTGCTATATAATTACTAGAGGGGCATGGGGGCGAAGGGGAAGAGGCGGCAGCCAGGGTTGGGGGGAGCGTGGGGGTGCTAGGGGAGAGGAAAAGCAGGAGAGAGAGGCCACACACGATAGGCCGAAGCGATGCCGCGAAGACCTCAGGCACACAAAACGAAATAAATATCGGATGGCAGCGACACAGAGACGCGCTCGATCGGACAGGAAAAAAGAATCGAGGCGACATGACCTGTCTAATTGAGCCTCAATTTTCCTCCGTCTACACCGGCGGATTGTCTGTCCGGGCCACGTCCAAAGTTTCAGATGACATTATATCCCTGTCTCTTTGTTTTTGGATTTAAAACCATCCAGTCCCTTCTCTTCCAAGGAACTTCGTACTCGTATTAGCCATGGCCAATTTGGCCACTTGACACCATTATCGTTAACTGCATGCTTGCCTTCAATGGTTGTCGAACTGGCCGACTCCAGCTGCAGCATAAGTCTTGAACTAGATTTTTAGATCATATTTATATATTTAATGATTTTTTTAAAAAATATTCATGGGTTTTTTATTAGACCTCGGGCTATAGCCTAGGTAGCCCGAGGCCTGTCCCCCTGCGGCTGCCTATGCTGCTGCCGATCCCGCATGGCCGCATGCAGTCATCACACGGCCACTGGTCGCCGCCACTGCCGTACTTGTGCTCGGCGAAACCCACTCGCGCCGTGGAGCGTGGCCATCATCGGTCCGCAAGGATGCATGGCTTGGCTTAGCTACCACGCTGCCCTTGCCTCCGTAATGTGGCCACCGCGCGTCACCGCTACTTATCCATACACTAGGCATGCATGGCTGCTAACCGAGTCATATGTTTTGCTCAGGTTAGCTTGGTAAATTTCCCGCGTCGCATGCACACACACCACCACCTAATCAGAAACTCGGTCCTTGTTTAAGGCATGCATCACTGTCGATGGCGAGAATTACATCTACTATACGTATCGTAACTCTACAATTATATATTCTTGCATCCGTCCACTGTTTGAACGTGGCGTCCCATGTCCAACTTCCAGCGCTGAACATGTATGCATGCATCCGGTAGACGCCATTTGACCCGTCACATGTCCCATCCTAATCATCCATAGAATAGTCAAAACACTAATCGATCGGAAATGCTATATAATAGTCAACAAACCCTATCTTTTATGGGATTGTCTATTCTTAAGTGTTTTATCCATTGGATTAATATTTAATTATATGACACATCGATCTCTATCCAAATTCAATGGTCACAACAATTGACTTAAACTTAAGAAAATTTCAAGTAACTTAAAAAATAACAAATCTGATCTTTTATTTCTGATGTTTCTCACTATTGGATGTGCTTAAGATTCGTGTGCCTTCACGTACTCCTTCAGCTCCAGCGAGTTCGAGCAACGAAGGTGTGTGCCGCCGCCTCTGGTAAAGGCGTAAAGCCAGATCCGGCTCACTAGCGAAGCTGCCTCACCACCGCCTTTGCCATGTGGTCCCATCCGATGAACGGTCGCTCCACCGTATGACTTCATTGGTTTTTTTTTGGATTACGGGTTTTGAATCCGGCACCGAAGTCGACGGTGGCGGCGGTGATGGCACGGGACACAATGGCCGTGCGATGCAGAGGAGGAGGGGCGCCGGTGTGGCCGTGCACGGTGGGTACGTTATGCCAATCATTATCACGCGAGTGTTGCGCCACCGTGGGACTCAAGATTGGGAGGCAATGATTTAGGTCTAGGCCTTGCTTGGATCGAAGGAAAAATGAAGAAAAGGTGGAGGAATTGCGTTCGAAAGGAATTTAGGAGGAAAGTGGTGTTAGGAATGGAGGATTACCTCGTTCCTTTCCTTTGTAAAGTTTCCTCTTTCCTATGCTTTTGAGGAGAAGAAAAAAGAAGTGAGAGCTCATGGAAAAATTTCCTTTGAAAGTTGCAATCTTCCTCTCCATGCATCTCTCTCTCTCAAACATATATTGATTTTTAAAGTTTTCTGTGTTTTTCCTTAATTGATCCAAGCACCATATTCCTGTATTTTTCCTATGTTTTGCACCTACATTACCTATTTTATGTGTTTTGCCAATTCCTGTGTTTTTCATTTCTCGCCTTTAGCCAGGCCACCCGCACCTGCATGCAAGAGTAAACAAACTACCATTTAGACTCTAATCTGCGTGCAGCAAATGCAATACATGAATTTGTAACAAGATTATTTCAACAGTCGACAGCAACGACGAGGGCCATGCCGGCGACGACGAGGTGGTCATAAACAAGGTGCACTACAGCCAGGAGTTCATATCGAAGCTCAAGTCGCTGGCATCGGCGGGCGCGCACCGGCCGTACAGCACTCTGCCGTGCGTGGTGGCGCATCTGTGGCGGTGCGTGACGATGGCACGCGAGCTCGACGGACGCGAGGCAACCAGCGTGTGCATCGCCGTGGACGGGCGAGCGCGGATGAGCCCTCAGGTTCTGGAGGGCTACGCCGGCAATGTCGTGCTCTGGGCGCGGCACACTACCACCCCGCGGGAGCTGGTGACCAGGCCCCTGCAGCAAGCCGTGGAGCTTATCAACCGGGAGGTGTCCCGGATCAACGACGCCTGCTTCAAGTCGTTCATCGACTTCACCAACTCCGGGGCAGTGGAGAAGGAACGGCTGGTGGCGACGGCCGACGCGGCGGAGATGGTGCTGAGCCCGAACATCGAGGTGGACAGCTGGCTGCGGATCCCGTTCTACGACCTCGACTTCGGCGGCGGGCGGCCGTTCTTCTTCATGCCCAGCTACCTGCCGGTGGAGGGCCTGCTCATCCTCCTGCCGTCTTTCTTCGGAGACGGCAGCGTGGACGCCTACGTGCCCCTCTTCAGCCGCGACACGGACACACACCTGGCTTCAAGAACTGCTGCTACTCCCTGGACTTAAAACTAAACTAGCTCTGCATGCACTTGCCCTGTAACTAATGTTGGATCCACCAGGGTACTACTAGCTAGCTATTTGTTTGGAGTAGTTGATCCAAACGTCCATGTTGTTTCAGCAGAATAAATGAATGAAGTTTTAATCTCCCAATCTTGAACATAATTGGGGGATTAAGGGGACTGTTTGGTCTTTGAGTCCCTGCCTTGGTAAGGCCAAGAAGGCAAAGAATAAGCCAGAATAAGCCGACGTTACGAAACCGCGACGAGAAAGCATACGGCTAGTTTCCAACCGGTTCGATCCAAGGCGATTTTTCTGTGTGTTGCAACGGAATTCTAAAAGAAGGTGATATATAAATATAAGACGGGTCCTAAACCGTACAATAAATAACAATTTTCTGTCACATACATATTAGTTCATTTTGTGATAGAAATATTCTTTTTTATGCATATAAAGTAACATCAATATATGCAAGTGTATATAAAAAGCGAATGTGTGTGCCACTATATTTTCACATTGCTACTCCGAGGAAAAGCAAAGTGAAAAGAAAAAAATGATTTGAGACCTTGAATCCTGCTACCGCATTCCTGTCCTCACGTGTCCTCGCGTTAGCACAATGCCAATAGCTGAAGATTGCATACAATAAAAAGAGAATAAACACTCTAAATTGCAGAGAAGTTCATATAGCAATCATCACCACTGTAGGGCGCTTTACTCTCTTTCACGAATGGCCTTTCCTCATCTGTCCCTTCCACACATATGCCACCAGCTAGTACACCATATAACTTGAGAACAAATATTTAGTAAACCAATGTATTGCAACATATATTTAGTAATTCAATAAACACATATTTAACATTTATTGTTGTGTGACATTGGAGCTAATAGGGCATACATTCAATTTAACTGCAATAACATATACATGGGCAACAACAGAATTAGTCTTTTGGGATAGAGAAACCGCATAATCACGCGCAAAAATACCATCACGCACAAAATAAATCGAGGGTTCCAAACACAAATACAACAACATCATGCACACTATATGTTCTAAAAAAACATATTGAAAATACCATCTATAGAATATATTCCTAGGCTGAAAGAAGGATAAAATGTGACCCATTTCAATCCATACCATACCTATTGTAAGACCCCGAGATTAACATCCCAGATCTTCTGTGCATAACTGAACTAGTCCCAAGATCAGTGGCTAGCTCACACAGTAAACAAATGTGATAACACAACCATAAACGTTAAAATTTATTAAATAACAACAGAGTTGGTTACAAGATAGCCTTATAGGGCAACGTTAAATAAACACAGCGGAAGACGATGAAGAAGTAGTAGGGTCCAGCAATCTGCCACAGACAATCGACTAGGGTAGCGGCCTAGTTGTCACGATCCACACTTGAAGCGAAGTCCTTCTCCTCTGAAATTGGTTTGCATTAAGCAAGAATGAGCACAACTTCCGTGCTCGCAAGTTACACCCGTCAGGTAACAAAATGACATGCATACATGGATGTAACAATAGAAAGGCTTATAGGGTTATTTGTGCAAAAACAGCATTTGACATTAAATATTATATTAAGTTCAAAAGCTCAGATTTTATAAAATCTAAAATTGACTTTGAATTGATAAAGATAGCGCAGGCACCAACCTAACACCAACATAAACACGGGCACCAACCCGGGGCTTCAACCCATAACTTTTCTCATGGACACCCATCCATGCCAAACTGTTTTACAAAAACATTTTGAAATCGAAGTCTAACTTTGAGTGGCGTTGCCAGCATGTACATGACCGTGGACACGGCTATTCGAATAGATTAGCACTCTGCAGAGGTTGTACAACTTTACCCACAAAATATGAATTCTCTAGTTGTTTGGCATCCGTCGATACCACCACCGCTCACTACATTAGGTAAGCAGTCTAGAGCACGTGTCAAGGCCTTTACAATGCATCATTCCACCATAGTCCTCCCTTGCTAAGGTTTCGCCCCCTTTGGACTATCCGTCCGCAGGGTTCAGGCCCCCTCTTGCACCAGGTGGGACTAACAAAGGTCATAACACGACTACCCACCGCACCAACAGGAATGACCATAATGGAACTTTGCAAATTAATCGGCGGATCCACGCCCATACAAGACATGTGGTAGTGCGATGTGGCTTAGCAAGATGCGGCTCGAAGACCGGTCCTTAAGCGACTGGCGACAACCAGCGAACCACGGGCCTCAACCTACCAGTTGAGCGTGCATAAACTGCACCCACTGGACAACCGTTTCGCCCATGTCCAAACCATCATTTTATTTTATTATTCTAAGTCATTTATAAAACTCCCATGACACACCAATGCCAAAGGTACAAATTAAACATCAATTGATCTTTGGCTGAAATCCCCCAAATCAAACATATTTGGTCTATAAGCATGGCTAAGCACAATATTTAAATGATCCTAGTCCATACTATTGTATTAACTAGGTTTTATCTAGGGTGACAGTATGTTTGATTCGATAACAAAATTGGCCATACAAAGGATTTGGGCATAACTATAAATTTAAAGCGAGGATTTAAATTATGAATATAAATAAGCATGCAGTAATAATTTGAAACAGAATTTAAATAATTTTAAATAATGGGTGCAAATATGATCAAGAATGTAACTTGCCTCGCTTGAGGTGAGCAGATCAAGCGTCTTGAGGTGATGTTGTTTTTCTTAACAGGTCACCTAGTACTCACAAGTACTTTCTCCAGGTAGTCTATGTGTACAATCACGATGATCATACAGTCAAAATCAATCCTCTTATGTGCTCTTCAACGGCGTCGAAATCTGACTTTCCGAAGTCGTCAAAATCTATACGCGAAAATAAGCCAAATTCAAACTAAATTCAAATAAGATTCAAATCAACTCCAAATTGAATAATTTTGGTTTAGTTGGCTAGATCTTAAATTTATATAAATTTAGAAATTTGAATGGGCTCAATCGGAGTTCGGATGCAAAAGATATGAGCTTTTGAAGTTTGAAATTACATGAAATGATAGATTTAGGGTTTAAAGGAATTTATGGTCAAATGAACTCATAATTAAATAATTTTGGTTTAGTTAGCTAGATAATGATTTTATACAAATTTTGAAATTTGAAACACCCAATTTGGAGATGGGATTCAAAAGATATGAATTTTTGAAGTTTAAATCCATTTAAAACCTAAATTCTAAATTTATTAGATTTTCTGATTTATTTTTCTAAAGGAAATTCAACTTATTGCACAAGGCTTATGTCAGCACCCAGGATTTTGATTTTCTAGCCGATTTATTTTTAATCGGAAAATCCTGGAGTCTATGACAGGTGGGCCCCACTGGGTCAACGGACCTAGTCTACGGCGGTCAATGGACCACGGTGAACCGGTGCACCGCTTGATTGCGGGAGGAGGTGGTGTAACAGCCCTAAGTTAGGGTTTATGTTTCAAATGTAAAATTTTGAGGAGAAATAAAAACTTTTCTTTGTCTCATCAAATCATTTGGTAGTTTTCCAAATTTTCTAGCAATTTCAATTTTTAGAATTTAATTCTTGTGATTGGAAATTGTTGTCAGCAAATTCCTAGCCTTCAAACTTGTGATCATCCTCTGCAAATAATTTTCCTATCATCTTGATCATCCTATCTACCTCCTGAATTATTTCACATTTTTAGATTTTATTTCTTTGTTTCAAATGGCCAAGTCAAACTAGTTTGAATTTCTGGTCAAACCCTAGGTCAGCAGCTTGTGAATTTTTTGCAGAACAATGCAGTGCATAAAAAGTTCTGGAAAATTTATGCAATGTTGTTCTCTGTCCCTAGTGGCTACCATAAAAATTTCGGAATTTTTGGAGCTCGGGATCTACCTCTAAAAATTCTCCAAACTCTCTCAGCCTTTTAAAACTCCAAATCAGTATTCACTGTTCATCGGGCTCGAACCCGAGCCCGACTTAAGTTCCGACCGCGCCACTCGGCTTGATCGCGCCAACTCGCTGCGTCGCCCGAGTCTTTTCGCTCGTGACCGTCCGTCACGGATCGCACGGTCCACGTTCAAATGATATCTGATCGGATCGTCCTATTGCTCTGTCGGATCTCGATCGTCGTGTAAGATCCAAGCGTCGATATGATCTTGATCGAGTTAAACCCACTCGTCGCACCGCACCAGACTCCGACTCGAGCCGCCCCCTTCTCTCGGCGAGGAGCGGTCCCACTGCAGTCTTCCCGCGTCATTGCGCCCGGCTCACGCCCACGCTTCGCCGCGCTCTCGCCCGCGGCCGCGCCGCATGCACGCCGCCACCTCGCCTCACGGTCTTTTCACCGCCCACCGCCTCACCTCGCTGCCTCGCTGCTCCTACAAAAGCCACGAGGGCCTTCCCTACCTCGTTTTCTTCTCCTTGTCTTTCTTCTCCACCGAGCTCGAGAGGCGAGAGCGTCGTCGCGCGCTCCGAAGCGTTCGGCGCTCGGTGATCTCGGTCATCGCCGATAGTGTCACGGTGTGCCTAGCATCCCGTGGAAGCGAACCCTCAAGAAATTGAGTCTCGTCACTTCGTGGAGTCGCGCGCCCTTCTTCTACAAGTCGGCGAAACCGCCTCTTCCGCGCCACGTCTTCTCGGTGAGCTCGGCTCGATTCTTCGCTCGGTGAGCATCGCTCGACTCCACCTTCCTTCTCCGCTCACTCACACGTCCTCTCGTTCACCTCGAGCTCCTGTCGTCGTTGACCACCTTGCGCCGCGCAGCTCTCGTCGCCGGGCCACTCCGGTGCCTCTCCGCTGTCGCCGAGCACACCGGTGAGTTCTCGTAACCCATCGATGCTCGTGCGCGCACTAGTTTTCATCGTCTTCCTCTCAGTGCGATCGCACTTTGTCACCCAACTGCCGGCGCCGAAGCTCGTCGCGCGCGCCGCCTCGGTGCATCTCCCCGCCTCGAGACCACCTTCGGCTTCAGCAGTTCTCCAACAACCCATTTTGGCCGTCGCGCCGCGCGCCGCCACTCCTTCGCGGCGACGACTTCCAGTCGGCGCGCCCGAGCTCCTCTGTTCTTGGTTTGCCTCTGTTGTTTCCACCGACGGTGGGCCCTTCATAAGCGAGGTTCTAATGCTAATCAACCTTAGGAATGGTCATTAGCAACTCACATGCTTAAGCTTAATTGGAAAATTGAGGCTTGGAAGGAAGTAGTCACCGGTTCTCTGTATTTGTTCTTCTCTGTTGTCGATTTTTACATTGTCGATGTCGATTTTGGGTATCATGCTTATGCTCTTGAAGTTTGTTAGTACTTGATGACTCCTTAGAAGTAGTGTTTAGCAAGAAGTTAATTAGTTAGTCTCTATATGTTTCAAATCACTTGTTGGCTTTTGATCTATGAAGTCATTAATGGAACTAGATGTATTGCCTCTGTACTTGTGGTTTGCATTTTCAATAAGGTAAGGCTTTGTAGTAGCGCATCTTTGAAATTTGTTAGCCTTGAAATATCTTGGTGTGATGCTTAGGAGTATGAATAGCTGAGTATCTTTAAAACCTTATCTTAGATAGAAAATTTTGTTTAGCATCTCATAGTTGGATACTTGACTAGTTAGTATTCAATAGCTTCTTGTAGGTTCTGTGATCTCATCTAATAATGGTTGTTTTAGAGTAGCTAGTTGTTTTGATGTGTTATCTTGATGCTTAGTTATTAGATGTGCACACAATCACCATCAAAGTCTGTCGAAAGATTAAAACATATAAGAAGATTGATTTTGTGGTTAACTTAGTAAATAAGTGAGTGGGTAGATCAATCACATGAAAGCATGTCTAATTTGAAACATCTCTCAGAGTGACTATTTTGTTATTCCTATTGTGATGGTCTAGCTTACGTGTATGAATTTGTGTTTGTATTTGAATGTTTGAGTTTTGCGGTGTTATTCGTTCTTATTATTTGTTATTTATTCAATCGTTAGGCCCGACATTTGCGGTAACTACGAGCGATCCTCTGCAATGAGTTGAGCATATTGAGCAGTGAATTGAGCAAGCGGTTTGATCATGTTAATCCCGGTATTTTAAAATCTAATATTTTGTTTAATTGTATGTATGCATTGCTTAATTTGTGTTAAATTGATTAGTTAAATCTGTAGCTACATATCCTGTAGGTGAAATATTGATCTCTACTACGAGCCTAGGTTACTTCTTTGTGATTAGAGTTCGTTGGATGAACTCTTATCACTTAGTAGTTTACGTGTTGGATGCTTAGCCATGCTTAGCTTCCGGTAGAATTGGGCGATTATCGACTTAGTCGATAATCTTGATCACATGAAATTATTATTGTGCTTATGCCTTGTTATTTACAAATCTAAAAATGAAAACAAAATAAAATGATTTAGACTTGGGCACAATGGTAAGATTGGTGTGATCTGTTGGGTGTATTTGGAAAGGTGCAGAGTCAATTAAGGACCGAACATCTTGTGAGTACACATTATCCAGCATTTCGGCGTGCTAACCACACTAGAGGGTATGGGACCTCTCTTGACCTAGTACTTTGGCGTGTATTGGCTGCTGGGTCGCAGGAGGTCGCGGGAGGATGGTGTTGGGAGCATGGTAGTTGTCCTAAAAGCTTTACCCGCAAAGGTAGTTGTCTTTTCGGCTTTACCATGTAAGCGTATGGATTTCTATCCATACGAGCTGCTCATGATTAATGCACAATATTGGAAAAAGTCTCGTAGGACTTAGTCATGTGAGCATACCTTGGTAGTGTGCTTTGGCTTAAAGCGATCGAAGTGTGAGTGCAGTGGTACACCTGCGAGGTTAAAAACTATTCGAATAGCCTCGCCCTAGGTGATGGACACGCTTAGGTAAGCTTATCAAGAGTTAGACTACAACATTTAAATTAAAAACTTGAAGGGTGGTACGAATGGGATTAGTGCTATTGTTGTGGTGACTATTGGGATAGTCACTTCTAGGTTGTTTACCTTTACTCTTTTGTTTTACTATCCTTACTGTTATTTCAATAAAAATGAATTGCAAACTTGCTTTCAAACTGTATTACCTTATTGCAAATAAAGTTGGCTTTATGCAAATAAAACATATGGCCTCCACCAAACAAGCTGCATGTAGCATATGAGCAGTGCGCTAGTTCACACGTCGATCTGCGGGTACAAAGACAATCTTTGTACTCGGTGCTTTGCTTAATGTTTTGTTGCGAGAGGAAGAAGGTGAGCCCAAGGGTCTCATACGTGAGTCTATGTTGCCGTTTCGTGGGCTACGACTAGGCTTGGCGGTCGGTCCGATACCTTGTGGGTGAAGGCACGCGATTGGCTTTGTTTATAGCCATCTTTTGGCGCTTTTGCTTCATTATCGTTCTTGTTTATTTGTGTATCTTGTGGCACATCGGCCTTTATGCATAATAACTCTACTATTTGTTTATCTTCCGTTTGGTAGTGTGATGTTTGGACTCTATGTTTGGAATGGAGTTGATGCATACTTTTGTGGGAGGTGTGTATACCGCTTCTGGGAAGTATACATATCTCGAGGTTTCGGTTTATTTGATTTGTAATGCTAGGACCGGTGGTTGGTTAAGCGTTACAAGCCAAATAAATTGGGGTCCTCACGAGTGGCGCGTGTGTGCGTGCGTGGCGCCACGTCGGTGAGGAGGAGTGAGTGGCGCCTACGAGGCGGTGAGGTAGCACCTGCGTGGCGATGCCACATCACCTAGCAACGGCGGCTCGGCCGTGAGCTTCGCGGCGCTACGGCGCCGCGACGAGCTCGGGAGAGTGCTCATCGGAGAAGGAGAGTCGCGGGGTTATGGTGCACATGGTTTGGTCACACGAGGCACGGCGATAGTCGGCGCGAGGTATTTGGCGGCGGTGATGTGCGGGTTGCGGCGGCGATGAGGTACAACGATGCTCGGCGAGTGGAAGCGAGCACAGTCGGCGGTGGCTCGCGGCCGATGGTGGCGGCGGTGGGCAAGATCGTCGGCGTGGCGGCGCTAAGGCGCGGAGTAGCCGGCGGACGGCGATGAAAACGCCGATTGCGGCGAGCTCGACGGGGAAGAGGGGAAGTGAATGGTGATGGCGGCGTTGGAGTGGAGAGGGGCTCCCGAGGCTCGCTTTTATAGGGGCGGAGGGGCACGGAGGAGGGAGATCGTGTGCGCGAGGTCGGTGGCGGCGGCGGTTAGGTGTGCGAGCGAACCGCGCAGAGAGGGGGAGAAGGTGGGGGCGGAGGCGGTTGGGGGCTCCGAGTTCGTGCGCACGTCGCGCGGGTCTCGCGGGCGATCCGGCGGCAGTTTGACGGAGCTTCGGGCGCGAGCGAAAATGGCGTCGGGCGGTTTCTGCGCGAGGAAGAAGAGGCGGGGGAAGAAGAAGACGCGGAGGGCCCACATGCAGCGAGAGAAGGAGGGGGAGGTGCGGGCACGTTGGATTCGCATCCAACGGCCGGATGAGATGAAGAGAGAGTGAGAGGGGAGGGGCGCGTGCGAGCCGTTTGATTAGATCCAACGGTGGGCGTGCGAGGGGAAGGCGCGGGGGTGGTTTGGTTGGGCGCGGAGAGAGAGGGATGGGTCGGAGGTTTAGGCCCAATGAAATTTTAGGATTTTCAATTCATTTTGCAATTTAAATATTCTGATTAATTCATTTTGGCTTTATAAAATAGCAAATTAAATCCAAAAATTATGAGAAAATTCACAGAAATTCCCAGAGTTATTTTGGACTTAATAAAATTATTTCCAACTTTATGTTGGCTTTTAACTTTGCAAATAAATTTGTTTTGGCTTTAAAATATTTAGGAAAAAGCTTTTAAAAACTCAAAAAATCTTAGAAATTAAGTAAATTTTTATTTTTCAGATTAAATCTAATAAAACTTCAAGAACTTCAAATAAATTTTACTTTTAACTTTCAAAATTTCAAAGATTCAATTAAAGCAATAGAACTCTTTCCAAATTTTCAGAAATTCCAATAAAATATTAACTTTATTTTATTTTATTTTGGTAACATTACTTTGGAATGTTACACCTATTCAGTTCACAGATTATACATTCATTAATTTCAAATATGTTATGAATGGAAAAATATCATAGATCGGCAAAATGCAAGAACATAATAGAGGGCACAACAGCAAATACTCAAAGCAGGTGAAAGTATTAAAGAGAAGTTACGATGAAATTCTAACAGAGTTTGAAGCTGAGGGACTACATAATCATGCATTTTCTCTAGTAGAATTGACCGATTTTTTTTTCAATTTAGCCCTTTTTCGTAAAAACGCACATTTGTACCCTGCTAGTCTTATTTCGGTTTTGGACCCGGGGTGTGTAGTGACTCACGGCGCCGAGCCAACTGACTTGGCGCCGTGAGTCATGGTGCCGAGGTCCCAACCCTAGCCACCGGGGCGGCCAGCGTGGCGGTACCTCAGCGCCATGACTCACGGCCGCGAGTGTGTTAGCTCGACAGCAGTGACTCATGGCGCCGACCTCGGCGCGAGATCTCGGCCGAGCTCAATTATATACTGCCCGAGCCTTCATCTATTTCTTCCTCTCCTCTCTCGGGTTTCACTCAACCCAACCCGCCGAACTTTTGAATCACCAATTTTCAGTGGTAACAGAATTGATCCATACAACCGAGAGCAAGGTATCCTCTTTGTCCTCCTCACTTTTACGCATTGATTTGGTCTATATCATGTGTATTATGCAAAATTAGGTTAGTCATGACCTAGGGTTTGAAGCAATTAGTCTCACTTGTTTTATTGATTCGTATTGTGTATTATGGAACCTTAGTTACGTCGGTCCCTCTGTTTCTCCCACTGTTAGGATGCTTGGGCGTGGTAAAGCTAGTAAACCAAGGTAATCTTTGTCCATCGTATTCTAATTTGTCGGTAATATGTAGTTCATATTATGTAAGGTTCATACAATTTGTTGTATTTCGGATTAGAGCAACGGTGGTGGGCAATCGCGACGCTCGGTTTGCCAACGCTAGTGGCGTTCGGTGCCATGTGCTCTGCGGTGATGCTTGTAGGGTGGCGAGATCGATGAGGAGGACACGTCTGAGCGGAGGTATTGGATGTGTCACAATTATGCCTTTGACCCTACACCTCAACAGATCGCATTGGATTGTTGGTGAGAAATTAGTGGCTTTTTCTTTGTTCTTGCGATGAATCAATAACATTTCATTACGTGTTAATGGACCTATGTTTTGGAGAACCTCCCGCTATGTGACTTTGAGCGGTGGATCGACACTGAGATCAAGGAGGAGGACAAGCGACATATGGAGGGATGAAGAAGTGGGATGCGGGCGCGAGGAGTCATGGAGAAGACACGCAAAGAGGAGGCAGAAAAGGAGGCGAGGAAGAGGTGAAAATGAGGCGACGCACTAAGCGTAGGGGAGAGGGAGAGGAGGCTTGGCGTGTTCGCGTGCTAAAGGCTGCAATGGAGGAGAATCGGATGCTTTAAGGAATTATTTAATATGAATCCATCGAAAAAATAAAATATAGAGACATACAAACATGTGTTGGCATTACCACCCCCTCGGCGGTCAGACGTCCTCGGTGGTGCTCCTCGTAGTCAAAGGAATATATTAATGAATGGTAAACTAAAGTGGTACTACGACACTTACTTGGATGGTTCTGAGTCAAAGGATCTCTGAGGGTCGCAGGATGAGAAATTCCAATCTCATTCGGCGGATTGAGCATCGGGTACCACAACGGCTCGTTCACATCCGCATCACAATTGGGTAACGGAGGGTCCAAAGGGGAGGACTACCCAACTCGGTGAATGCCCATAAAGGGTGAATGCCCATGAGGGGTGAGTGCCCATGAGGATTAGTATCAATGGACAACTTCCGCAAAAACAAATCCAAACATTGATATTGGGTCCTCATCACCGATCGACATAATTTTGCCACGATCCTCGAGTCAATTGAGACCATCCGCCTAAAAATAGAGTCTTTAGAACCAAGGTGAAGTACACCTCAAGCCGAGATGCCATCCTCATTACCATGACAACATAGAACCTCACGAGCTCTAGCGACCAATTCACCATAAGACGGACGATCACTAAGCGGCGGGGACACACTTTCCATCCCAACAAATGACACATTTCCATAACCATCTTTCTCAATCGCCTCCATGGTGCAAGGTTACTAGATTGTCCATCTAATCCATACAAAAGGCGGTGGTTGTTAATGTCTAATAGTAAAGTAGTATACTAACTAATTCCATAACGTAACTAATTTAAGTTTATAACTACCCAAGTAATTTGCTACCTAGCAAACTAAATAACTATGTCTAACTAACTATATGTAACTAAACAAACTAAAATTTTTAACTATGTCTAACTATATCTAAACCTAACTACATTATATGTTACTAAATTAGTTATGTCTAACTATATATCTAAACCCTAACTACATCATATCTAACTAAAATTGCTATGACTAACTATATATCTCAACCTAACTACATTAACTATATCTAAACCCTAACTAACTACAATTTCTAACTAAATTTACTAACTACATTTTCTAACTCTAAAAAAATTTCTAACTACAATTTCTAACTACAATTTCTAACTAAATTTACTAACTACAATTTCTAACCAAATTTACTAACTAAATTTCTAACTAAATTTACTAACTACACTTTCTAACTAAATTTACTAACTACAATTTCTAATTAAATTACTAACTACATTTCTAACAAAATTTTACTACCTTTACTTATTAAAAAATAATAATAATAACCTTCTTCTTTCACAGTGTGCGTTGTGTACACGAAGGAGGCAAGCAGGGAAGGCGGCGGGAGCCGCTCTGCGGCGGCGGCTTGAGACCGGCTCGGGCGGAGGCGGCGGCGGCGCTGCGGGCGAGCAGGCGAAGCCGAGGCGAGAGAGAGAGGAAGGAGGAAGGGCCCGCGGTTATTTTTTTAATGCTCGGCGCCGAGATACGTGGCGGCGAGATCTGCGGCGCTGAGCTAACACGCTCGGCGCCGTGAGTCATGGCGCCAAGGTACAAGCCACACGCGCCACGCTGCTGCCGGTAGCTAGGGTTTGGGACCTCGGCGCGTGACTCGCGCGCCTGGAAGTGTTGCTCAGCGTCGTGAGTCACGCGCCACCCGGGTCCAAAAGCCGAAATAAGACTAGCAGGGGTATAAATATGCGTTTTTTACGAAAAAAAGGCTAAATTGAAAAAAAATTCGGTAGAATTGAGGTATTGCCTCAATTGTTAGCCTAGCATCCCTTTTATAAAAAAGCATATTCCAGAAATCAAAGAAGATCATCAAAATGGAAGTTTTTTTTTACCTAAAAAAGAAAAAGTAAGTAAGATCAACATGGTATGGTGCATATCTCAATAATAAGGATGACATAATGAGAAGCATTGGCCACAACAGACATGTTGCAGATATTACAAAGAAGCTACCAGTTACAAAGTTTTTTTTAAGGATACCAGTTACATAGTTTAGAGCGGCAGTGCCCATAACTTTGCATCAGTTACTTAGCATCCAGCGAAGATTTACATCAAATCGTGATATTAAATCATTGTAGGAGGGGACTAACCCTTGTACACTAACCTGAAATACTATATTGTGCAGCAAACATGAAGCATATATCATACTCTAGGGTATAGCAGGACATAAAAATAAAGTCAAATCAAATTGCTGACAGTATACTTCAGTTTTGATCAATTCTCTACCATGAGAATTGAGATGCACTCTCGTATGCTGGGCACTAACCCACAAGCTGTATAAAGATGTTTTGATCCAAGTTAGACACTGAAATCTCTGAACATATGGCATTACTTGAAGCATGGCTGTTGCAGTTTCTACGAGCATGCTCTTTCTGCATCATGTCACTCCTTTCATGGCAGAGTTCCTGAACAACATGGACAATATCAGAGGTAGAGTTGTATGCCAAGCAAACCGAGAAAACTAGCGCCGTGTTCTCAGTTGTGCTCGCCATCAGTTTCTTAGCTACTAACCTCACTGATTCACTTAAGAAGTCCAAGTTTCCCCAGAAGTTGACCTTACACCCGAATTTGTTGATAGCACTGTTGTTTTATAACAGTTCATCGATTTTCTCCTCCATTAAATCCATCAAGGCTTGCACTTCAGTTCTGTGACTTTTGAAATTGTCAATACTGAATGCATATACTGTAGCACATTTCACACCCATTTTCATAGCAATACTGTAGATTTGCAATGAGAGCTGAGAAGCCAAACCTATGGCCAGTACTTTCCTTCATTCTCCTGAATTTAGCATATCTGCGGTTTCCATCCATAATAAACGTGATGTGTATAGGCATTGGACCATAAGAGAGCACAGCTATTAGGAATCTGCGTATGAAATTCTGCAGTCTTGCAAGAACACCTGTTCAGATTATTTGCTTGTCCATCTCAGGAATCTAGGTCCTAGCACACCCTGCAAGGATACCAACCAGTAAAATTACAAATGATCAGAAACTACCAAGTCAACGATACATGTCATAAGATTTGGATGTGCCAAAAATAGGACGCTAGAGGCTAATTCCACATTGCTAAGTACAACTAAACAAAACACCAGACACGTAAGAACCATCATGCCAGCGCAACCAAATAATGACAAAAACAAGCATGAACAGAGAACGGTTATTCCCTACTATAGGATGACGCCTAAACAATCATTTCATCAAACTTGAGGTTGTGACTATGGCTTTCAACAGGAGGAGGCAACTATGGCAATTATCAAGTCAATGATGGTCCACCAGACACCCATGGTTACAAGTAATCTACAACCCATGTGATTCTTTATTCCCTTAGTAATGAAAGTGTTTCACCCATTACTTCAGTTTCAGCAGATAATAACTTAACCCATTATTCTGTCACTCATACGTGTATCCAAACTAGATTTATTGCCAAACATCATAACCGAAAGCCTGAAACTTACCAATTTGGATCATCACTTCAACAGGTTCAAGCTGAACTATGTATGGTAACAGTTTCAATTATGCAGTTTAATTCCTTGCTTACTCTATAGTTAGGAGAACAAGAGAAGCATATACTGGAGAATGTATAGTTAGCTCACCGCAAAGACGGCCGTTGGCGAGACCACCGGGACCAAGAAAGTGGACGCCGGGTCGCCTAGGCTGCTCAACGAGGCTGCGGCGGTAACACGGCACAAGGACGGCAAAGCTGCCATCGGAGTCCCCATCGCTCTGTAGCTCCGGCGCCTGCGGCTCGAGCTAGCCGATGGACCAGTCGGAGTCGTCGGAGTCCGAGTCCGATAGGCACCCGCCATCGTTGGACAGCACGACGACCATGCCGTGCTCCTTGTCGATCCTGGCCTCCTCACAGCCGCCGTGTGGACCTTGCCCCTGTTCATAGAGGCGGCGGCGGCAGGCGCGGAGGGCACGCGGCGGCAGGCGCGGAGGGCACGCTGTCAGGTCTCTGAAGATTGGAATTCTGAATTGGTAGAAAACCAAGCTGAAGCCTTTCATTTCAGTTAAGGAACGGTGGCGATTGCTTGATACCCTTTTGAGTTATGTTGATCCAACGTCTGTAATTCGATCCAGGATTTATTGTACTCCGTTAGGAGCTTTGCCGTTACTGTTGTCCGTTTATTTCACATGCGTCGCTAGCTTGAGATTAGCCGCCTACTGCCCTTTAAAGCAGCAGACCTTGTAAAAGAATCCTATCTATCTATGAAATGAACTCCAATTAGCTATCCTACTTTCCCCTTCCTTGTTCTTCCTTGTTCTTCCTCTTTCCTCTCCTATTTTGTCTGAAATACCATGCAGTTTGTATTATGGTAATTGAGATTTCAGGATTAACACTATTGGGTCCTGACATTTTGGTATCAGAGCCAGCCAACCCTTGGCATATTTCATCAGATTCGAGTGGTTCACGAGTAGAAAGGGTTGGGGAATAAGTTCCTTGGTAAAATTCCGGATCTAGCTCGTGAAGACTCAGTTTGGTGGGGGAAAGATCTGATCGGGTAGCAAGGGTTGGAGAGAGTTTTCAGACTTCTCTGTAAAATTTGGAGCTATTTAGAGAGCGAAGAATCGAACAAGATCTGAGGAGTTAAGCATGGGGTTGGAGAAGAAGAGGTGAATCACATCTCACCGGCAAGTGGAGGAAATCAAGAGAAAGTTAGTGGAGATGAGTAATCAGAATCAACAACTTGGAGATAACATACAACAAATGCAAGCACAGATGCAAGAGAATACTATCCATATGCAACAACAGATGGATAATTTGATGAATTTGATGTTGGCCAATGAAGGTAAAGGGGGTCCAAGAGAAGGAGTACAACCCTTGTGGATGAAGGCACGGCGGTCATCTGGGCAAAGAGCAGAATGGAGGTATGACTACAGCCAATGTAAGAACAGTGGCAACCCCTAGAAGTGGTTATTCATTTGCACCACCAGGAGTGCCTCAAATGGTAATGCCATCCCATGGTGAGGATATTCCTATACAACCTGTTACTGGTGGAGTACATTGGTACCCACCCGGAGCATTACCACCATTGATTGCTAACCCCCCTACAGTGGTCACTTCACAATTCCCTGGGGTAAATATGCCAGGGCCACAATATGTGAATGCTCAGCAATCAGGTTATCCATGGCAGCCATACTATGGTGGGCAGCCTACAAGAACAGAACTGAATTTTAGTCGACCATTTGAGACTCAGCAGTGGGGAGTAATGTCTCCTAGGCAGTACCATGATTACCATCAAGGAAGGGAAAGGAACCATTATGGACACTCATTTAGCAAAGGGCCTAAGTTGGAGTTCCCTAAATTCGATGGTGATAATCTGGAAGCGTGGATCAGAAAGGCCGAGAAATGTTTTGAGTTATCCAAAACCCCAATTGAGGAAATGGTACAAGTGGCTAAAATCTACTTTACTGGAAGAGCTGACCAGTGGATGAGTAGCAATAATATTGACACTTCCAATATGAACTGGAACCACTTTTGTAACCTTATATGTAAGAGATTTGCTGCTGAGGGGAGAATTGGAATAGCTGATACTTTTAGAAGCTTGCATGGACTAACATCGCCTTGAATACATTGATAGATTTGAGGAGAGCATGGCCATGGTGAAAAGAAATAACCCAAATCTGAGAGAAGAATATTTTCTGGACTTCTTTGTGTCGGGTCTTAAGAATTATATCAAAGTGCCTTTGAAATCTCTGGAACTCCAAACCTTAGTTGATGCTTATGCACATGCTAGAAACTATGAAGACTTACCTGTGTACAGAAAACCAAACATTTGGCCTAGTGCCTTAAAGAGCAAGAGTAACTATCAAGGAAGTAATGTGTCAAAAGAAAGTATATCAGTGAACAAGAAAGAGTTTGGAGGAAAGAGTGTTGTCTCATTGCACTGAACCGATAAGTGGAGAGGGGTAAATGTTTCAAGTGCCAAGAACCTTGGGTTCCAGGACATAATGCAGTTTGCAAATTCAAGAGACAATTACACTTGATCACTATTGATGATGATGAGGAAGATAAAGAGGAGCAAACAGGAGGTGAATTTAGCACTCCACCTACGATCCGAGCACAAGAAGGAGGAAGATCGGAGCTACAGATATCAATGCATGCAATATCGGAACAAGCTCAAGGGCAAGCACCTTTACACTCGAGTTAACATAGGAGGGTGTTATGCTCACGGCCCTCGTGGGCGATGGAAGTACAACCACTTTTATGACTCTGAAGTAGCATGAAGGTTGGCAATCGATTATCAATCACACTCCGATAAATGTTGCTATTGCTAATGGGGCATACTCACCATTGAGGCTATGTGAAAAGCGTGCTTATACAATTCAAGGTGAAGAGTTCTTATGAGACTTTCGGTTGTTATGCCTTAAGGGTTATGATATTATCTTAGCGCGATTGGATATACTCTCATAGCCCTGTCAGTCTCAATTTGAAAACAAGGGAGTTTAAGATTTTCAAAGAGGGCATAAAGGTGGTTACATTTGTTGATGAGACTTCTCCAAAAGCTAATTGTGTGATCAATTCCCATAAGCTTATGAAGTTGCTAGATAAAGGGGTGGTAGGAGCAGTCATTTATGCTAAAGCATGGGAATCTCATCCAGATCAGTACCCAATCCATCCTACAATATCCTGAAGTCTTTGAAGAACCGGTGGGGCTACCACCAAGTAAACAAAGTGTGATCACACTATCCCATTGAATCCGGAACCAAACCGGTTAACATCGGGCCTTACAGGCTCGCATCATAAAAAGATGCTATGGAGGAATTAATTGGCGAGATTGTTGAAGGCCCGGACCATGGACCCTCTGTAAGTCCTTACTGTTCACCAGCCATATTAGTTAAGAAAAAAGATGGGAGTTGGAGGTTATGCATTGATTATAGACAATTGAATGTTAATACTGTCAAGAACAAATATCCTATCCCAATAATAGAGGATTTGTTGGATGAGCTTCATGGAGCTAGTAAGTTCACCAAAATTGATCTTAGGTCCAGGTACCATCAAATTAGAATGTATCCCCATGACATTTGCAAGATGACATTTAGCACTCATTCGAGGCCATTTTGAGTTCCTAGTAATGCCATTTGGGCTTACTAATGCCCCCGCCACCTTCCAAGCCTTAATGAATGAGATATTAGCTCCTTACCTCAGGAAATTTGTATTGGTTTTCTTTGATGACATATTGATTTATAGCAAGAATTTGGAGGAACACAAGAGGCACTTCGGATGGTATTGTCGGTCTAAAGAAAAACAAACTCTATGCCCGATTGAGCAAATGTTCCTTTGGCCACCACAAGTAGAATATTTGGGTCATATTATCGGCGACAATGGGGTTGCTACGATCCCGATAAAATACAGCGTTGAAAGAATGGCGGTTCCTTGCAATATCACTCAATTGAGAGGTTTCTTGGGATTGGTGGGTATTACAGGAGATTTGTGAAGAATTTTGGTATCTTATGTAAGCCAATGTTTAGTGCACTAAAAAGAATGTCTTTCGGTGGGGTTGGGCAAACAGAATCATTTGAGAAAGTGAAGACAAAGATTGTGAGAATCACTGTGTTAGCATTACCAAATTTTGAACAACCCTTTATTTTGGAAACTGATGCTAGTGGTCAAGGACTAGGTGCTGTTTTGATGCAAGGAGGGAAACCAATTTCATTCATGAGCAAGGCTTTGGGACCTAGAGCCATAGTCATGTCCATCTATGACAAAGAGGCTATGGAAATATTGGAGGCATTGAAGAAATGGAAGCATTACTTGGTGGGTTCTTGTCTCATTATCAAGACAGATCAAGAGAGTCTCAAATACATCCATGAACAAAGGTTGATCCATGGTATACAACATAAGCTCTTGATTAAGTTGTTGGGGTATAACTATAAAGTGGAGTATAGAAAAGGGAAAGAAAACCGAGCTGCGGATGCTTTGTCTAGAGTTTGTCACCCTGACAAGGTAATGGCCATCACTTATGCCATTCCTCGATGGAATTCTGAAGTTCTGTTGAGTTACCAAGGAGATGAAAAGTGCAATGATTTGGAGGAGAAACTTAGGATTGCTGCCAATGCAGCACCTCCTTATACATTGCATAGTGGGATTATCAAATACAAAGGAAGGATATATATTGGAGTTAACACAGATTTGAAGGGTCAGTTGATGAAATCATTCCATGACTCGGCTCTAGGAGGACACTCTGGGGAAAGGGGCACATAACAAAGGATGAAGCAATTGTTTTATTGGCCTGGCATGAAAAATATGGTTGCTGAATTTGTTAAGTGTTGTGCAGTTTGTCAGAAAAACAAAGCTGAGAACATTCCATATCCGAGATTACTACAACCCTTACCTCAACCCGAAATGGCTTGGGCACACATTACTATGGATTTCATAGAGGGGCTTCCAAAATCTGAAAACAAGGATGTGATCATGGTAGTGGTGGATAGGTTTACAAAGTATGCTCATTTCTTACCCTTGAGTCATCCTTTCAAGGTACAAACTGTAGTGGATCTATTTTTAGATCATGTGTACAAACTGCATGGATTGCCTACTGTAATTGTTTTAGACCGAGATCGAATATTCACTAGCACATTGTGGCAAGAGCTGTTCAAAGCATTAGGAGTGAAGCTGAGGCTTAGTAGTGCTTACCACCCCCAATCTGATGGGCAAACAGAAAGAGTTAATCAATGTTTAGAAAATTATTTGAGATGCATGACTTTCACGAACCTAGAAGATGGCATTCTTGGTTGTCTCAAGCGGAATGGTGGTACAACACCACCTTTCATACTACACTCAAGATGACTCCTTTCAAGCCCTTTATGGTATGAAACCACCTCAAATCTTGAAAGCATGTTACTGATTGCCTCTGAAGAGGTAAGGAATAGATTACGAGGAACGTCTTTGCATTTGAAGCCATTAAGGTCCAACTAGAAAAAGCAAGATCAAGGATGAAACACTTTGTTGATCAAAGATGAGGCGAGATGGAGTTTGAAGTTGGGAATATGGTATATCTAAAATGCAACCAGTATAGGCACACATCTTTGGGACTCCATAGTTAAGCTACATTCCAAGTTCTATGGGCCTTTTCGAGTTTTAGAAAGGATAGGAAAGGTAAACACAATCATACATTACAGAAAATTGTCAAATTCACCCCACTTTTCATGTGAGTCGGTTGAAAAAGCATGTGAGAGGAAGCGTGTACCGGCTCGAATTGCCTCTAGTGGACAAGGATGGAAATGTTCTAAGCCGAACCATTGAGCCGCCGGCGGCGGCTTCGGGCATCGACGCGGCATGGCTACTCTGCCATCTCACGTCAGTGTGGCATGCCTCGATTGTGGCGCGGTGGCGCATCTAGCAGCGCGCACGGTAGGTGCAACGCGGGCCGACGGCAGCGGTTGCGGCGGAGGGCCAAGGAGACGGCGCGACACGTGGAGGTTCGAGGCGGCTCCCAGCGGCGTTGCGCCTGCAGGCGCGTCCGCGGCGGCGCGCCCGTGCGGGGGCCGAGCGGCGCGAAACATGGTGGCGGCGCGGAGACGGCTTCGGGCCGACGGCGGCACGGCTTCGAGCGCGTGGTGCGGTCGGCGCACGGCGTGGCGGCCGGCAGCACGGTGCGGCCGGCGCTCAGGGGTCGGCGGCGGCGCGCCCGTGCGGGGCGAGTGGCAGCGCGGCAGCGGGCCCGTGTGGGAGGTGAGCGGCGCGGCGACTGCGAGCCCATGCGGGAGGCGGCGGCGGTGCGCGACGCGCAGGGTCCGGCGGTGGCTCGGCCGCGTGCGGGCGGCCGGATGATGCCGTGCGGGGCAGTTGCGCCGTGCGCCATTTTTTTTTCCTGTTTTTCTTGCCCTTTTCCGCAATGCAATCAACAGTCCCTCATTTTTCCAATTATTGTGCCAGCGACTACAAGTCAGATCACAGAGATTAGAGAAAATGTGCACCGTAGAAATTTAATCTGGAAAGCAAATTTGTGGAATTAAGACGATCAAGAAAAACGATTCAATCTACGAGAGTCGTGCTTCGACGGTTACCTTTCGATCCGAGTAAAGGAGGCCTAGTGGTAGGCCGGTGTCGATCATGCTGATAACATGTTGAAGAACCATCGTTGACGAGTCCAGTCCGATTGATTACCTCGTAGGAGAAGAACCGCATACATAAGTACAGAAAATAAAATTAACACATAGATAAACTCTTTCTTTCTCTCTCTATTTCTCTTCTATGCCAAAAACATATACAATAAAATTAAGACCCCTTGTATATAGACTAAGAGGATGAGTATCCCACCATGGACCAAGGCTCCCGGTCCTGAACCAGGCTTCCCAACACTCTCCACCAGGGCTCAACAACAATCGCCGGTGCGGGACCACAAGCAGGCATGACCTTGTGATACAGTTGGCGCCTATGCTCTGAAGATATTTTGAAGTGGCTAGAAATTAACAAAAATACAGTATCAAACTGAGTTTTTGATATTGGCACTTTTCCATGATGTATGTGTAATTATAGCTCTCGTCGCTCATTTTTGCAAAAATATCTATAATCGCACCATAACCATACGGACGAGCAGTTGACACTGATACATACGCAAATCCGCACCGTGACCGTGCGGATGAGCCGCTGCTGCACGACCACCGTTCGTGTGTGCGGGTGAGACGGCACCCGTGCGGTGCGCTGGCTCTTACCAGGGGGCAGAAGTGGGTGAGCCCACCCGGTGTCACAGGACACCAGGTCCCTAAAAAAAATAGTAGATATTATCATGTATATACTATGCGTGCACCCTCTAACCTAAAAGCTGTGCACCCCGGTTCAGCCTAACCTCTAGTCTCTTGTAGTTTTTTGCCGCATAAATTACTATTTAATATAGTGTTTCTTGAAAATTATATATGTTGTTATATGTACAGTGAAGTGGTGAACCCCGGTCATTTTTGTTCTAGTTCCGCCCTTGACTCTTACTGGTACCATGCGGTCCATGCTTAACAGTAAACTGCGTCAATTGTTAAACCATTTGCAAATTGCAACACGGCATTCAATAACTGGTTATGGCCTTATATGTGTACAATAATAATCTCCACGTGATCAGCAATGCATATATAATCGAAGTTTTTTATTCAGTCAAATCAGTGCCAGCAAGAGAAAGTTTATTCAAGAGCAAGCAAATTAAGCCGATGGCCCCGTGTGGACCAGCCTCCATCACCCATCTGTCGCCCGCTATGTCGTTCCCTTATCCGAAGTGCTGCGCCTCGACAGTGTTTTCGGAAGCCCCAGCACGAATACCATGGTTTCTCCCTTCGTGTGGCTATAAATACCGAACTCTCGCAGTCGCTCATCTTGAATTCATTCTCGCTCGTTCTCGCGGTTATCGTTGAGAACTTACAGAACGTAACGTAATTAAATTTTTTTGGAGATTAAAGTTCAGAGCAATGGTTAGGATCGTAGCAGTTTTGATTGCTTCTCCTGAAGGGCATGTAATTTTTCTATCGGATTCCTTTGTCGTTATTATCGTAATTGTAGTTATTAAGTCTTAGTTTGCTAGTCATAATTACTGTAGCTTTGTTTTTAGAAGTAAGTCGACAGTAGTAATATAGTTGTAGGTTTGTACTATTCATAGTATAGTCGTAGGTACTGTATTCTTAATTTATATGAAAACAAATTCGAGATGAGCGATGAGTGATTATAAGAGTTTAGTATTTATAGCCATGTGAAGGAGATGCTGTTGCATTCGGAATTCCGAAGACGCTGTCGGGTCGCAGCACTAGGGGCGGATCCAGGTGGGGTGCCGGGTATGCCCCGGCACCCCCAAAATTCTGAAAAGCGACTAGGTCCCTGATGCAAGACATGTCTGCGTAGGGATGAGTGAGGGAGTTGAGTAGCTAGCTAGGGCTTGGCACAACACTGAGCTGAGCATGAGCTAGTAGCAATTGAGCATGCAGTGCGCTATACATACATGAGCTAGTAGCTAGCAAAGACCTGGTGAGCATGAGCTAGTAGCTAGCAAAGAATTGAGCATGCAGCTCTGCTATACATACATCGCCTAGTAGCTAGCAAACAATTGAGCATGCACGCTATAAAGAAAAGAAAAGGTAAAATGTTTGCTCTAAATGGTTGGAAATTACCATGCTAATCGTGATATATATATATATATATATATATATATATATATATATATATATATATATATATATATATATATATAGGAAAAATACTTTCTACTCACAGAGTAGTTACTCCACCTCTGATATACCATCTAAAACAACTTGACATACTCCATTATCACTTTGAGTATACTCATATACTAATTATAAGATACTTCAATGTGAATCATGAAAAATTTGCAAGAGAGTCTATAGTTTTTAGCATATTTTGTAAATACCTTCATATTCGCATATAAAAAGGAGTATGTCCAAAAAATTGTACATACCACCCTGAAAAGGTGTAAATACCACCTATGTGGTCTTATATACTCGTATACTACACATACATACTCTCGGTTGCGCAAGATACTCACTACGTTGTGAGATACGTGAGATACGGAATAGGGAGTAACTACTCCCGGGAGTAGAAAAAAGGCTTCCTATATATATACATGTTTTTTTTAAACTTGCTATACATACATGATACATGTTTAGAGCTATTACAGTTGTATAATAAATATAATTGTATTTTCAATCACACACATTAGAATTGTATTTGTTACATCTCTACTTTCACATATAAATACATGTATTACAGTAGGAACTATGCTAGTTATTAGTTTCTTAATTCGTTGTTCTACACCCTACTAGCTAGCTCAACCCTATAGAACTTAAACCTAGGGACGCGGGAGGACATCCGGCGGCACGGGAGGGCGGGGCGTGGCGCGGGAGTCGAGAGGTGTGCACCCTGTCATGCAATTTCTAGCTCCGCCACTGCGCAGCACTTCGGCGGCGGGAGGGCAGGCGAGAGATGGGTGATGGAGGCTGGTCCGCACAGCACCATGCGGCTTAATTTGCTTGCTCTTGAATAAATGTTCTCTAGGTGGGGCTGATTTGACTGAATAAAAAACTTCGATTATATATGCATCGCTGATCGCGTGGAGATTATTATTGTACACATATAAGGCCATAACCAGTTATTGAATGCCGTGTTGCAATTTGCAAATGGTTTAACAATTGGCGCAATTTACTGTTAAGCATTGACAGTAAGACAGCCAGCGCGCCTTACGGGGGCCATCTCACCCGCGCACCCGGTGGCCATGCGTCAGCGCCTTGTCCGCATGAATTTGCGTACGTGTCGGCCGACAGTAGCTCGTCCATATGGTCACAGTGCGGCCTACGGACATTTTTTTTTTGCAAAAAAACAAGCGACGAGGGCTACAATTGCATGTACACGACGGAAAAGTGTCAATACCGTCAAAAACTCATGATTCTCTCCGACCACTGCAGACAACACTCTATGTGAAACAGTGCTTTACGGGTGTGGGAACAGTACTATATAGAAATATTGCAGAACTAGCGCACACTACCATATCAAACATATTGTGGCAGTTTTACTGTTCCCTTTGGTACTGCAGCATCAATCTAAACCGTTCATTTAGGATCGCAATGTCCTAATACATGTCACTTTACTCCTCTGCATCAGCACAAAGGATCTGTTTCCTAACCGATCGACCATTGGTTTGGTGAAGATTAACTCAGCCGGTTGTGTGATGAACCGACGACACTGCAGATTAGGGTGGTCACGGCCTCGCGAGAGCTACTATCACTTAGCGTGGCGGACGGGGGCCGTGCAAAGCGACGTCCACCTACCACACTAAAGCCGTTCGGGTCCATCAATTAAGCCGGCCATATCCTCTTGCCGGTTTTGTCTTCATCGATCACGAGCTGGCTCATAATTGAGTTATATAAACCCAGCCACCGATGCACACCATTCAGCCATCAGCGGCATCAAGATCAGTGGCATGGCTTCCTCCTCCCGCCGTTCTGTACCCCTCGCTATTGTTCTTCTTCTGATATGCGGCCTTTTCGCCTACTCGTGGGCATCATCCAGGCCGAGGCAAGACCTGCAGACGATGGACAGGTTCCACCGGTGGATGGAGAAGCACGACAAGTCGTACCCGACCGTCGACGAGAAGCTGCGGCGGTTCGAGGTGTACCGGCGGAACGTGGAGCACATCGAGGCCACGAACCGGGACGGCGGGCTCAGCTACACGCTCGGCGAGAACCAGTTCACCGACCTCACCAGCGAGGAGTTCCTGGCGATGTACACCGGCCGGTTTGTTGTGCCGGGGGAGACTGGCGAGGTGGAGGACGGCGAGATGGTGATCACGACACGTGCCGGGGATGTCGCCGAGGGTCACACCGTGCACGGCAACAACTTGTCGGCGGTGCCTGAGAGCGTTGACTGGAGGGCTATGGGTGCGGTCACCCCCGTCAAGAACCAAGGACAGTGCGGTTAGTACTTAGTAGTCGTCTTCGTCTACTGGTCTTAGATAAATCGTTTTCTTTAGGCTTTAGCTTCATATATTCATGTCTCTTTCCTGTACGTACTTGATCGCACTGCATCAAGTATAACTAATTTTCCTGCCGCACCTGCTGGCCATTGAACGTTGGATCCATTTTCAGCAACAACGAATTAAATTGCACTTGTTTTTTCTTCTTTTGACCAAAACATGGTGAAGTAAGACTATAATGAATTAAAGTGTTTATCAAAATCCATGATTAGCATTCTACTCTTGATTTGATTTGTTTTGTTTGCCCATTCTGCTGCGCCAGGATCTTGCTGGGCTTTCGCTGCAGTAGCAGCAGTGGAAAGTGCACACCGGATAAAGACCGGCGAGCTGGTGTCTTTATCCGAGCAAGAGCTCGTCGACTGCGGCAACTTCGGCTGCTCGATGGGCATAGCCAACGGGGCCTTCACATGGATCAGGAAGAACGGCGGCATCACGACGGAAGCCGACTACCCGTACACCGGGAAGAAGGGCACCTGCGACGCGAACAAGCTCCAGCACCACACGGTGACCGTGCGCGACTACCGCCCGGTCTTGCGCAACAACGAGCAAAAGCTCATGGAGGCGGTGGCCCAGCAGCCCGTCACCGTCGCCATCGAGGCCAGCGAGGGCTTCCAGGGATACCGGGGCGGCGTGTTCTCGGGCCCGTGTGGGTTCAAGCACAACCACATCGTCACCATCGTGGGGTACGGGAAGGACGCTGCCACGGGGAAGAAGTACTGGATCGTGAAGAACTCGTATGGCCAGGCATGGGGGATGGGTGGGTACATCTTGATGGAGAGGGGGATCGCCGATCCGCGAGGCCTGTGCAACATCAACTTCTATCCCACTTATCCAACTATGTGATTCGTGCATGTAATACGTACGTACGTTGACGTATAGTACAGGCCAGGTCGATCGTACTGCCTGTCGTTGACGTATATAAGTACGTACGTACTGTATGTGGGTCCTTCGTACGTGCGTGACTACGTGAGCCTTGTGTATTCATGGTTGTATCAGCAATCCGTGTGCCATCTATATAGATGTGGCACGAATGAAATAAATGAAGGTGATGTATAGGGAGTACTTGAGTGTTTTGTTGCTAGATAGTACTCAAATTTTGAACTCTCGGATCTAGTTTCAATGGATGAGATCACTTTGCTTCCTCCTCTACACAGAGATCACCAAGCATAGCATGGATAAAAAAACTTAAGTACTTACAAACAAAAAAACACTCGAGTACCATTTAGTAAACCCAATAAATGAAATGCACTCTCCATTGTTCCCTCGTGCAAAACGTTTTGTCCACTCGTTTCGAGTAGCCCGATCATTGAAACAGCAATACACTGTAATTCGCAGTGATATTTTTTCAAGCGCATGCTTAATTGTGTAGCCAGAGTTTTATTTTCCAAATGAATCTGCCACAATATGCCCACATGCATGCATGCACAAAGCCACTAGTATTACGCTTCACTCTTGCACATAGAATCCGATGCAGCCAAACCCTCGTCTACAACATTGACGGTTGCCGCCGCGAGCTCCCAGGCCTCGAGCTTGGACACCTCCACCGCATCAGATCCATTGTTGAACACGTACAGGTGGCTGCTGCCTGTTGCTACGTGTTCAGGGTACACTCGCGCCGTCATGCACGTCCGCCCTCCGCCGCCGAAACTCTCAACAATCGAATGGTCGGTCTGTTTAATTTGTTGGGCATGTCATCAGTGTGAAGCGTATACAAATATCACCAAGCTCTCTGCTAATTGCTAATTGTTAAACGTGCATGCCAATTGAACTCACCAGTGTTCTTAACGATATGCTCCTGTCCTTCTCTATGTCCACATCTACGAATCCTCCGTAGGATGGTCTGTACACCCCTCCCTTCGTGGAGGACCTATACATGTTTGCAACAGAGGTGAACAGATCGTCACGTTTTTTATCGCAAAAAAGAGAAGAAGGAAAAAACTGATTGTCACGTTTTGGCAAAGACGTTTGGAACAACCTCGCAAGAAAAAGAGGTTCTAGCCCAAAGAGAGAAAAGCCCATTGCACTGGTCAGGCCTCTACATCTGGGCCATGAAACATTCAAAGCCTGGAGAGCAGGCGGAGTCGTCGCGGAGAGATGATGAGCAGGACATTGTTTACCTTTCAGGCCCGGCCCGAAACATCGGCATTTTCCCGGCCGGCCGCGTAAAAGATTGAGCTTTTTCAGGGCTTACCTTGTCAAGTCCGTGCACATCAGTACAGTGTACTCGTGAAGGAGCTTGAACACCCTGAAGAAAACGGCGGTGCGCTCCTGCAGATCGCCGGATGCCATCACAAGCAGCCCGAACGGCCCGATTCCACCACGAACGGAAGCGCTTTTCTCCCCGCACAACGCATCGGGATCCAGCAGCCAGTTGGGATCGAAGCTCTCGGCGGCCTCGAGGCTCGGAATCTCGAACACCACCTCCACGTCCGCCTGCGAGCACACAATGCCGCCGATCTCTCGCAGACCGCCCGCCTTCACCTCCGCTCCCAACAGAAAAGCGCGTTTCACCCTCAGCGTCTCGACCTCCTCCACGGGCCACTGCACCAGCTGCTTCCCGCCCTTGTCCAGCCACAGAGCCCTCGGAAACGACTGCACGCACATCGATCGCACGGCCGCAGGCCCAGTGAGCACGCTACATAGAAGTATCAAGATTGATCAGGAGACGTGCACGCGCAGACCTGAAGGCCGGACCATCCCTTGGCGACGTCGTCGGCCTCGCTGTCCGACTCGTTCACCCACGCCCACAGCACGCGCCGGTTCTTGCGCGCGTCGAAGAACGTCTTGGACGCGTACAGGTGCCCGTGGTCAATCCGCCGCCACCTGCGGTAGTCGTCCCCGCGCGCGCCCTCCTCCGGCGCGAAGGTGTCCGTCGCGTCGTCGTAACGCCCGACCATGTAGTAGTCCTCGAGCGTGTCCGGCATGCTGACCTTAAGGACGTGCTTCACACCCGCGCCGCTCACCGACGTGTCAAGCCCCACCGTGCCCAGATCCGCGACAGGGAACAGGTCCGGGCATTCGGCCATGACCGCGTCACGGGAGGCGTGCAGCGGCGCGGCGTTGCGCTCCCAGAACAGGAAGTCCGCGCTCCGGTACACGAGCGTGGTGCCCACACCGTTGGCCACGGCGGAGATGGCGAACCGCCACAGACCGTCACGGCCGAGCCACGCCGTGGTGGGATCCCGGAAGTTGTCCGCCGAGACGTCGGCGGGGAGTGGGATCACCGGGTTGTAGCTGGGCTTCGTCCACTCGCGGAGGAGTGGGTCGTAGGGGTTCTTAGGGAACGCGACGTTCTGGACCTGCCGGCGGTCGGTATCGATGCCGGTGTAGAGGATGACTGGCTGGCCGTCGGGCAGGATGGTGACGGACCCGGACGCGCAGCCGTTGGCGTCGAAGGGTGCGGTGGGGTCGAGGGCGTTGTCAAGAGAGGCCCAGTTCACGAGGTCGCCGGAGACGGAGTGACCCCAGGAGAGGTTGCCGACGTCCCAGAGCGCGCCGTGTGGGTTGTACTGGTAGAACAGGTGGTACATGCCGTTGTAGTACACAGGCCCTGCCCGTGTAGAAGTAAAACTGGTTTAGTACCTCATGGTCACCATGGCATAAGGAGCAAGGAACAGAGGATAACAAAATTATGAACAGAGTAGCAGGGCAAAAACACGTACCATTCGGATCTGTTAGGTTTCATCCGTGGACATGGAGTTCAATCCGAATCAAGAGTCCAATATACGCAATCAGTAAAATCTGCGGCGCGAGTAAGTCGCAACAAGATAAGATCATACGTACCGTTCTGCCAGTTCTTTGCAGGCTGGAAGTGGTATGCCGTTCTGTCATGGTGCTGTGCGTTCGCGGGGCAAATCGGAGATGAGGAGGAGGAGAAGAAAAGAAGGCACAAGTGGACGCCGATGGCACACACGGCAAGGGAAGAAAATCCTTTCAATGCCATGGCCGGGTGAGAGTGAAGCAGTAGCAAAAGTAATAGCCCCAAGTTACCTAGTATAATAGTACACTTTTATGACCTGCCACCATGTTTTGTTAAACATTGGTGGCCGTTTAGTCATAAAATACTATCATGCTCCTTTCTAAGAGCATGTATAGTGCAAGTGCTTGAGAGATGTTTAGCAAAAAAAAAAAAAAAAACCTGATTTTTCATGCCACATAGGACAGATAAAGTGCTTATTTTGTAGTATTGATGTTTGATTAGGCACTAGTGTTTATATATATAACTATATATAATTAATAGATAATACAACCATCTAAACACCTACAAAAGATATACTTGCATTAGAGGAAAAGACCTTTACATAAGTGTTTGATGATATGGTTATATTCTCTTTCTCTAAGTATTCATACATATAAGCATCTTGTACGTGCTACAGGAATAAGAATGCAGATGCTTGCTGGGTAATTCAGGAGTTGTTTACTTTGGTGGTGGAACCCACTCCCATTTCTTTTCTGACGATACTTGGCTGTCACATGATCCGTCTACTGGCTGTATTCGAGCAAGCAGCGTGTTTCTGAGGATGATTTAGGGGTAGCTCAAGACAAAAGTGAGGATGATTTGTGGTACAGTGGAATACCGAGCACCAACTATCGAATACGAACACGAGCAGGTGAAAACGCTTTGCGAAGCAGGAGAAAACTGCAAATTTTTTAAAGTGAAATACTGCTAGGCTAATGCTAAGCCTCCTAAGTCCGGGTCTTAAGTAAAATATGGCACACTAGTTTCGTCCAATCAGCGTAGTCGCACACAAGTCACCCCATCGCACCCATTCTGCAGCTCCATCTCTACTCCCCTACCCACCCCTCTCCTTCCGATGGCTCACCGGTCACAGGAGCCAGCTGCCGTCAGAGCCACGCTCAACGGCGGATACAAAACGAAATCAACCGAGTGTTACTATACATATCACCACATATATGTAGAGTGAATGGATATAAACTACGGAGTGCACGTCTATGCATATGTAGGTTTTGATAAGGTAAAACGATATTGAACTCAGTGTCCTGTGCACCCTTGAAGCTTTACTTGGATCTGCCCCTGGCCACGCTCCTCTCCCCCAGCTATGCACCGTTCCTACTTCCTCCTCCTCCCTCCCTCCTCCTCTGGCGAGTCGGAGCTCCAGCGAGCCGGCGGCGGCGGGGAGATCTCCACCAGAGATGAGTTATCTCCCTCTCCCTCTCCCTCTCCCATGCCTCTCTCCCTCTTATTCCCCAAAGCCTCCTCCCTCTTCCTCATTATTCTTCCACCCAACTCCTCATTCCCTCGTCCTCCTCTAGCGAGTCAAAGCTCCGATAAGCCGTCGACGACACCAGAGACGAACTTCTTTCCTGTGAGGGCGTCCAGGCGATGCACTAGAGGAGTCGGGGGGTGCCAGATTTGTACAAATTGGAGGGATCTAGCGGAGGGCTAGCGACGAGCCATCGAGCTGGCCTTGGCCCCACCTAGATCTGGGTTTATCGGCAACGAGGCTTTGAGCTGGCGTCTTCTCCTCCCTCCGGCAATCTCAGACATCAAATCTACGGGCATGGCCTCCGCCTCCGATATGCTTTTGTTGCGGATATTTTCTCGAATTGTTGCAGAGTTGTTTATCGATTGTTGTATGAACTATTGTACTTTGTTGCAATGTGGTTTCTCAAATATTGCTGCAAGATGTATGTGTTACAATTGCGTTGTTGATTTGTTGCATAAGAGTAAATTGTTGTCACAATGTCTCCTCTCAAGTGTTGCGACAAGAAGTATTTGTTGCAATCATATTTTTCATTCGTTGTACAAGTGTAAACTTTTGTTGCGGTAGGGATGTCTATTTGTTGCACCGCAGAATCCGTGTTTGTTGCATCGAATTGGGAATTTGTTCTATTTTTGTTGCATCTGAGGGGGATTTGTTGCAAGCTCACTAAATAATTGTTGAGTTTTGCCGATTTTTGTTACGCCCGATCGGATGGTTGAGATCGAATATTTCAAGTTAGATATGACGATGAAGAGGATCGTACAATGGGAAAACTCCCATTGTACGTTCGGGTGCTAGTTCCTCCCACACTACTATTATACTGTTACTGCAGATCACCACTTCTATACAAAAAAAATGTGCATTTAAAAGCAATCCAAAGCACAACATTCACCACTACGTATTTCTAAAGCAACCAATGTTTCATTGTTGAAGATACATCATATGCTAGCAAATATGGCATCAGGTCATGACTAAGAAAGGTGACGAGGATCTAATAATTCTAAATTAATCAAATCATATATCTATAATGTTTATAGATGATAATATTTTTATACAACCATCATAGATACTCCTTATCATTTAACTTACAATGATAAGGGAAAAATACAAGTACCTAGTGGTCGTAAACTCTTCTACGACTATTTTATAGTCGTAAGTTCTTCTACAACCACTTTACGATCATATGGTTTACCATGATCGTCTTATGGTCGTAAGACTTTCTACAAACAGGTCAACAATGATCACCCTATAGTTGATAAAACGCACGGGCATATGGACCCAATCGACTAGGGACTCTATACACTGCGCTCATTAACGCGCGGTAGTTATACATGTGTTGTTTGTATCTGACATAACTACATGCAAGTTTCATTATGTCTGGTGTAACTGCATGGCCAACATGTGAAGGAATGTCTCACTGATAGTAACTGTCACCAGCGTGCGCAATCTATCAACCGTTGAGACGCCTCGTGGCATTTAACAACTGTCATCCCTTCAGAAGCTATTTAAAGGGCAACACCGGTGAATAGAGAGAGAGAGAGAGAGAGAGAGAGAGAGAGAGAGAGAGAGAAAGTGGACGCTAAGAGACAGAAGTTATTAGCCTTAGTTTTTGTGACTTCTTTCTTATTGTAAACACGGTCAATACAAGAACACAGTAGTAGGGTTGTTATTCTCTCTCGAGAAGGCCTGAACCTATATAAAAGTTCTCCGTGTCTTCTCTTGTATAGTCTCTATCTAAGAGCCCCCAACATTCATTTCATAAAATCGATATTAAAACATCAACACAAAAGGATAATTCAATCGGCCACACAATGATCATGGAACAAACTACCACGGTGGCCCGCGTATTTGTGCGTCTAGATTTTTTTTTGAAGTTTGTGTAAATGCTCAAGAATATATTTACGTATCTTGTAGGCTATTTAGATTTTTAAGGTAGCCTAAATATTGAAAATTACAATAGAAGCTTGAAGGAAACTACAACCCGAGAAACGTAATTGAAGTATGAGCTTTGATGAAGAAAATCATCGAGTATAATATGTTATTTGGATTCTTAAAAACTAATCACCATCCATCATGTATAGATCATGTAGCTACATGCCCCTATTGTTACTCTATTAGTTACTTTTTTTTTCAAATTGTATGCATGCACATGTATCTCAAGCAATAGATTGATTATGTATGCGCCAAATTATCTTATTAGTTTATATGGTATTTGAGTACCTTGCTCAACCATGCACCGATACACCATAAGCAATCTACCTTGAATTTATCTTCACATGTCGGTTGCCCCATCGAACCGTGTGTCTTCTATCTCTTCTCGTCGTCATAACTTTTTTGCTTCAACCTTCAATAGTAAACCCAAATATTAATCGATCCCTCTCAGGTGCTACCCCTTCCAACGCAATATTTTACCATATAGTTATCTTCTACTTCTCTCCAATTATTGCTTAATGCTAACCGTTGCGACATCAACATGTATACATATGCAACCGTCGTCGACGACGAGCCTATTATCTACGATTGTGCCATCTCTACTCAAAGTTTTTTGCTCCTCTGTCTCTGCACACCCATGCTTCTATTCGTACGGATGCATACATGTAAATGATATTATACATGTTCGATATCCTCTTCTCTCGTGTCGGTCAATTATCTTATTCGATGTTGGCTAACTCAACGTTATGGCTTCATCACTAACCGCAACAACCTCATATCTTCACTAATGTCAGCACGTCTGCTTTAGTTGTTGTCTAACGATATAGAGAATCTTTTTGTCATTACCGGCGACGACGTGCTCCTCACCAATGATAGCACGCTCCTAGCTACCCAATGGCTTCATATCGTCTATAGCTCGTCTTCAACGCAAAGCTTCATCTCCTCTCTGTCAGAGCTTCTCTATCATCTAGTTTTTTGGTCAATAACTTCTTTAACAATGTCGACATTCACCACTTGTCATCGCGGCCCTTGGCTCCTTCAACATTGGACTTTCTATTCAACGGTTCCAGCGAGCAACATGACATTATCATCGTTGAATGGCTAATGTGAGCAGCACAACATTATCCTTGTCTCCGTCGTCACCGCATCAGTTCTCTACTTCCTCGTGGGTCAATGTCTTCTTGCAAGATAGATCGATACTATTGTAATCTTTTGTGGTCTACTTTGGTACTTTTCGTGCTATCATCGTTATAATTTTTATTTTTATTTAAACGGGTGGAGGGAAGAAGGCAAAAGTGCGCGATGGGAAATCATGCCATTGCCTTGGCCGAATGAGAGGTTTTTTTATAGCAGCTAAAAGTATTGGTCTTATTGGTTGGTTTTGCAAAAATGCAAATTGCAGAAGACTTCATGGCAAAGTAACAGCCGTGCTAGTCTCCAAGTTTCATATAAGTTTAAGACTCGCCTCCATACGGTCATTCCTGACGATTTTTTTTTAAATAATATTATTTTTAAAGATATTTACAAAAATAAATAGTCGTTTAAAAAATTACCAAAATGTATCTCTGTCGCCAGTTGAACTAACGCCAGTTCAACTGTCGACAGGGACCCTGTCCCCGCCCTGTCGCCAGTTGAGGTATTTATCGTCAGTTGAACTGGCGATAGGAATGAATCGCCAGTTGAACTGGCGACAGGACCTATCGCCAATTGAACTGGCGATTCATTCCCCAACCCTAGACAGTTTTTGATTTTTCCTATTTCACTTAGGCAGTTTATGATTTTCATAAATTTTAAACGATACGAAATCTGTTAGACTCGTAATAACATTTTATCATCATCGTATGTTGTTTTACTACGGTTAATTTTCGGAGAATTTAGCGAGGACGTTTGAGGTATGAACGATTCGTAAAAAGGAAGATAAGTGATATTGCCATTCGCTCGGGAATTCATACACTCTGATATTATAGAACTTGCAGAAGAACGTCATAACACTTAACTAAAATGATAATTGACAACATTGATAATAATATTTTTATCGTGGTCGCGACGTCAACGTCTCCCATGTGGACTGCCTCTAGTCGGGGCACCGGATGAGGTCCCCGTGGTGACGTCCGGAATGCCGATGTCTCACGTGGGGCATGTCTTGAAGGTGTGCCCAGACTCCCTGCAAATGGAGCACTTCTTCGTGCGACGTCCGGCTTCTGCCTCGTCCATATCGTTCCTGATGCGTTGTACCTGTCGCCGGCCAACCTTTCCCTTGAGCCTACCAATGTCCGCGGCCCAGATTAGTTGCTCCCAGGATGGATAGCCAGTGAAATGGCCAACAACGGCGTAACCATACATCTCTCCACTCCATGTTTGCATCACCGCCTCCTTGGTGAAATAGTGAGAGAGGTACTGACCGGGATGCTGTGCCACCGTCGAACAGACGGCCATGACATGGGAGCAGGGTCTATGCAGAAGAAGGGGCTTGTTACAAGTGCATACACAACTATCGCGGTGTAGCGTGCACTCATGGGTGATCCTCTCGCGGTTAGTCCCGCGACGCCCTTTATCCCTGCACATTATCTCGAAGTGAAGCTCCCTCGTGCCCATCTTGAATGCCGGTGCATCTCACCCTTCTTGCTCTTCTCCTCCATGTATGCGGTGATCATGGCGGAGTAGAGTACTCATCATTGCCATGGTGAGCGACGCATTCATCGCACTGTTAACAAAGTAGTTTGTGGTACCGCGGAGAATTGCTTCCACAATACCAACCAAAGGGAGGCACCTGGCGCCGCGCATGACCTAGTTGTAGACCTCGGCTAGGTTGGTTGTCATGATACCATATCGAGCACCACCCCTGTCATGCAGCAGCGACCACTTCTCCTTAGGCTCGTGCTCAATCCAGTCTGAGAAGCATTTGACCTGTGCCCCTGTCTTCCTCGTGACACTAGGAGCGTCCGTGGGTAGCCGTGGCAATGCTTGGGGGCCGGTCGGCGCAGGCGGCCCTTCTCGATGCCTCCTTACGTGGGTTTGGGTCGGTCGTCCGAATCTTCCGAGTGTGTCGAACTTACGCTGCTGGTTCTGGTTGCACAGGCACTTGAACATGTTCATCAAGTCCTTGTTGCGGAACTGCTTATAGAAGTTTGCACCCAAGTGCCTCATGCACCACCTGCTCTGTAGATCCGGCCATGGAAGTGGAACGTTCTCTCCTCGTTGTAGCTGTGTTATTGCACGCAGCAGCCCGCGTCTTGGTCATGTATGAGGCATACGTTGGGGCGGTCTGCAATGTAAATCCTCACATTCTTGGGAACCACGGACCATTATCCGTATTCTCGCTTTCAACGAAAGCGAATGCTACGGGAAGAACTTGATTGTTTCCGTCCGTCGCTATTGCGGTCAGTATCTGGCCCTTGTACCTGCCAGTCAGGAATGTGCCATCGATACACAAGATTGGACGACAGTGCCGGAATGCATTGATGCATGGACCAAACGCGAAGAATGATCGTTGTAGTACCCTCTTATTAGGCCACTTCGGATGCGTGGCGTCTTGAATGTCGACATGAATGCCGGGATTCCTGTCTTGTATGACTCGGAGTTGCCCAGGGAGGTTGTGGTAGGAATCTCGAGCGTCGAACCTTGATTCCAATGCCTTCTGTTTTGCCCTCCAAGCCTTGGCATAGCTGATAGTGTACTGGAACCTTGCCTTAATGGCCCGAATGATGGATCGTGGCTCAAAATCTAGGTTATCCACGATCTCACCGTACATGAGATTGGCAATGACCCCACGCGTACTGCGGGATCCGCTCGATCGGTGACTCCGCCACCTCATGTGCGTACCGGATGTAGTGCTTGTCCACACTGTCGCCGTGGGAGCTCAGGAACATCACCCACCCGAACAACCACAGCAGGTAGGCCTCCAAGTGCCTCGTAACAGCGACGGGCCCTGCGTCCTCAGCCATACGCTCGGGCTGCAAGAAGACACGTAAACGTCAGCAGGCTTCACAAACGAATTGTTACGAGAGAAAAATAGTTAGGAAAACACTTACGTAGGCTGGCGGATCCACTTGGCGTGGGCGTGCGTCTTCTTGAACTCCACGTACGCGCTGCCTGGCGGCAGGATATCACGGAACCTGGCTAGGAGGTCCGTGCGCCACGTGGCGGGGACGTCGTGCGCCACCATCGGAGCGCTGCGCGCAGACAACCCGGTCGGTAGCTCACATCTGCGGCGTCGGCGTCATCTCCCGCACGGAGATGGAACGTATGGGTCTCTCGGCCTCCGCCGGTCAACGGCGCCGTCGGGAGGGCCGGTCGTATGGAAACCTCCTAGACGCGTCGGCCGCACGGTGGTCCCGGTCGTCCTCGACGTCGCCTCCACCATCCTCGCTAGTGGAAGGAGGTGCGCCGCTCTCAACCTACGTCGAAGCGATTAAGAACAAACATGAGTCAACGCCACATAAGCGACCGCGATTCGGTGCATCAAGGTCGAACTTCACGTACCTCGAATCGGTCTGGTGCGGCCTCCATGCCACGATGGGGTGCGTGGCGAAACGCCCCAAGCTCTATCGGCGCCTCGCCCTCGGAGAGAACGCGATCGAGGCGCTACGGTGACACGGTCAATCACGGGTCAAGCAACAACGTCTCGACTTCGCGTCGCCATACACGAAAATGCGACAAGAGAGAAAGTTCATATTTTTTTCATGCATCTTTACATAGCCTATGTAGCAACTACGAATTTTCTTTACAAATGTAATACATGTCATGCTACTTTTCTAGTTAAACGATGTTTTCGGCACTAACAAGATATTGACCGCGCACTAATACACCTAATAACAGCGTACTAACAAAATAATAACCGCGCACAAATATTCTCATTTTTTTTAGACCTACACAGCTACTCCGTGTTTTTATCACAATTCAAAAATGTATCGTGCATTAATTATGTTAATACAGCGGTCAACCAGCGCCATACTCAATTCTATGTCGCTATTGTCGCAATTCTATGTCCAACTCAAAATATGTACTACACAGTTCGACTACATTTATGTAACCTACTCGATTCTATGTCGCTATTGTCGCATTTATATGTCGCTACACAACTCAAAATATGTACTGCACAGTTCGACTAAATATATGTGACCTACTCAATTCTATGTCGCTATAGTCGCAATTCTATGTCGCTACACAACTCAAAATATGTACTACAGAGTTCGACTATATGTATCTAACCTACTCAATTCTATGTCGCTATTGTCGTTTGCTAACCTACAAGGTTTGGGCGTAACATACAGATTTCGAAAAATTTACCGCAACACAAGATGATCGATCAAGCGATGCTCTATCAATCTCTCTCCACCGCGACGAACCGGCGTGGCTTCGCCGCAATTTCTTCTCTCCTCTCCAACTCTCTCTTGTTTTTACTGGAATTAAAATGAATTCTGGATTGATTTTTCGGGGATTTTATAGTCGACTTCGCCGTTAGTTGAGCGGCGATAGGTTCCTATCGCCGATTCAATCGGCGACAGAAATCGCCAACTTCTGCCGCCGATTGAATGGCGATAGGTAGTCGCCCGCCGTGAGTGGCGGCGAGTTCCTGTCGCCGTTTGAACTGACGATAGGTTCCTGTCGCGATTCAATCGGCGACAGGGACACATTTTTGTAATTTTTTTAAACGACTATTTATTTTTGTAAATATCTTTAAAAATAATAATATTTTTTTTAAAAAAATTCCATTCCTGACTACGTCTGCGTACCACTAGGATGAGTGCTAATCAGATAGAGATGCCGAGTAATTTTCAGGAGTTGTTTACTTGGGTGGAACCCACCATCTTGTCAATTGCGACGAAACTTAGCAATTAGAAGCCCCCCTCTGTCCAATAGTGCAATCTCCTAGCGGAATTTGTTATTCGACGAGGAAACGTGCTTAGATTTTTTAAGATAATTTTGATCGGTTAATACGGCCTTTGAAGTGTCACGTCAAAAAAACAGCCTTTGAAGTGGGAGCAGCCCAGTCTAGATTCTAGATCAACCGAGTAAACCGCAGCCGGCCACCGCTAGGAGCAGGGCAGTAATGCTTCGTGGTGGCAGGCGGTCTCCGTGCGCAGAGCATGTACAATAGTGTGAGATCAGTTATCTGTAAATTTTGACACGTAGGATATGAGATGATGTAGAGGAGATAGGACTAGCCTAGAGAATTGAGCTCTTTTTCATATATTAGTCGACTGTAATATGAGAAATAAGATACATTGTATATGAAGAAACTGTCTAAAGAGACATGTAAAAAGATAATCTATTGTAGAACCTGTCTTTAGTGCTATTTATAGATGATATAAATTGATATTATAGACAACATTTGTCTATACCATTGTACATACCCTAAGACGCGTCCCAGCCCGTGTGCGATGCGAGCGTCGCGAGGTCCGCATGGATGTGATTGCGCCTGCCCGCGTGCGATGCGAGCGCTGTGACTATGAATGTAATGGTGCCGCGTGGCCCGTGCGTGATGCAATGAGGGAGAAGGCCACAGTCGAGGTTGCTGTGAATGTGAATTATGTGATGGCGCCGGGGCCGTGTGCAATGCGAGCGCCGTGTGGTCTGCATGGGGCGGAGCCCGTAGTTATCGGTTTCATTGTGGATGTCATTTCGGTTTGCCTCTTAGCATGAAATACATCGGTATCGGTCCATTCAGGTGTACCGTTCCAGATTTTAATATAATAATATATATTTGTTTATATATTATATATATATATATATATATATATATGTGTGTGTGTGTGTGTGTGTGTGTGTGTGTGTAACTATATGCACACATAATTTCACATGGAATCTCACTTTAAATACATAACCATAGAATAAAAATGACACATAATTCGATAACTTCATAAATTCAAATGTCGTACGTAGCTAAATAATACAACACAAATTCATAACTTCATATATTTTACCATAGTCTAACGTACTAGTCTAACATAATTTCACTTACCGATGAAGTACTAATGGACTGGGTCTTCCGAGAGCTGATTCAAATGAGTGCTCACATCAATTGTGTCCGGTATCAGAATTACCAGAACCGGAATGACTGGTATTGATCGGTATTGAGGGTGGTACGAGATTGAAACTACTGTGTGCCGCTTTGGGTGCCGATATGGCATGTTCCGATCATTCCGACCGGTACCGAAATGGAACTGATAAGCTTGGCGGAGCCTCCACTGCCCACGCACCGAGATGGGATGCACAAGCCTAGTCAGTCACGCGAAGGATAGGGTCCAACTGAGGGTGTAACTGGGTTCAAGCGGAGCGGATAATTCATGTTTGACCGACCAATCAAAGGCTTGCGGAGTGTATACGAAAATGATAAATACGAAACATAGTTCAAAATGAACGATGTCCGTTCGTATCCGCTCTGATTGCACCCTTAGCTGTAACCGGACCACACCGGTTCACGTGCCATGGACCTAGGACAACTATATTATGGTCCATGTCCAGAGCCAAGGAAAAACCATTTTCTCCTTTCAAAAGTACTAATTCTCTATTATTTGTTAGCAAAATCAAGGCATCAAGCACCGATCATATTTTCACCTGTTTCTAAGTATACAGTCCCACCTAATATTTATTCCAAATATGCTCCTTTTTCCCTTGAAGCCCCAAAATGTGCCCTTAAGCCCCAATTGAATAAGGACAATCAATCGGCCACACAATAGCCATAGAACAAATTAACCGGCTCCTAATAGGCTTCACTTTCCCCTATCAGGTCCAGTGCAATCAAACCGTAGTCTCCAACATTCACGGTTGTCGTAGCCGGCTCCCACGCCTCGAGTTTGGACACCTTCACCGCGTCGGTTCCATTGCTGAACACGTACAGATGGCTGTTGCTTGTGTCTACGTGCTCTCAGAGTACACTCGAGCCGTGATGCAGTTCCGCCCCCACCGCCGAAACTCTCCACGACCGAATGATCAATCTGTTTGTTTTTAACTTAATCGTGTTAGTTAATCTCTATTCTAGCATGTGTAAACAAAGCAAAGCACTGAAGCAGTACACCGGCCTCACACCAACTCAGCTAGCCTCAGTTCCTCCGTGGCCACGCCGGGACGAAAGCTTAAAGGACGAGTTAAGTGTTTGGTTTCTCTGGACTCCGGGATTAATTGACCCTCAAGTCTGAAAGCTTATTACAAGTTTAAGACTTGCTGCCATGTCCTTATCATGAGATATGAATAGACACCTCCCCTATAGTTTTTTTTAGTACGAGAGCTAATTGCCTATGTAAATCTTCCTCGGGTGCACATGGAATCGAGTCGTTGGAGCGATCTAGATTCTAATCCTCTGTTGTTTGATTTTTTACTTCGAAAAAATTCGGACCTTTGGTTTCAAGATCTGATCGGGTCTTTTCGTAAAGGCCACCGCCCAGACGACAAATCAAGATCGGGGTTTGGAAATGGGTATACTCCACTGCAAGTGATACCTTCTCATCCAACGCAAAATAATGTGGAATTTAATCGCAAATTAGAGGTTATGATCAGCTTTGTGAGTTACTGAGTACTGAAGCTTGATAACAGTATAACACAGGACAAGAAGTTGCCAACTTGCCACCTACGATTAATAAACGATATTACACAGTCAGATGGCTGGGGATGCAATATTGGGAGTGCTTGCAGTCATCTGACTATATTAATCTTCTGTTTTTTGTAATGATACTTTGGTCCAACGATGACACGCTAACGAAGTGTCCACAGGGTTGCTTCAGCAACTGGCCAACTAGGATGGATCCTGATAAGTTGATGAGCACTTTCAGGGTTTGCTACCTTTGGTGGAACCGACTTTTATTTTCCTAATGACATTTAGCTTTCACATGATCCTGTCTTTTCTGAACTCGGCTTTCGCCAAATCATAAACCCAGCTAACTAATCCTCAACGCCATAGTATTTTTTGGAGTTTTTAAAAATCCACTCTTAAAGCACGTCTTTTGTCTACCATCTCATCGATTTACTTTCTTCTCGTCTCCTCTGGTCTGCTTCCATGGAGAAAAAAGAGTGACACGATGAAAAATATGTACTTCCACTCCAAACTAGTGTTCATCGCTCTGCATTGCTCGTCCCCAATTCCTCCCAGGCTCCCAGTCACGCTTTACTTCCCTTCAGTGATTTCATCGCCATGACATCCTCTTTTGTCTGTTGCAACACGTCGTGGTGGCCGCGACTGGTGTGCCTCTAGCTGCCATTAATTGCGTCCTATACGGTGCATGATTCAGCGCCATTGCATGCTACTGGTATATGGTTCTCGTCGAGTTGATGAGATTATTGCGATATAATAAAAGGGAAAATCCATTTTTTAACCCTCAACTATTGTTTGAGTCCAATTTTCAACATTCAACTTCAAAACCATCTAAAATGCAACCTTCAACTCTCAAAATTGTTCTTTTTTCACCCTTCAACCCTTCCCACCTCTGGATTTTGCTGATGTGGAGGTGGTTTTTGCTGACGTGATGGAGATTTTCGCTGAGTAAGGTGAGACCCACATGTCATTCCTCCCTCTCCTTTCTTTCTCCTTTTCATGTCTCTCTCTCTCCTCTCTCTTAAGCCGACCACCGCCGCCGCCTCCTCTCCCCTCCCTCCCTATCTCCCTCCATCTCCATGCCGACCATCACCACCTCCTCCTCCCTCCCTCTCCATGCCTCCACAACGCATGGCCTAGGCCCACTAGTCATACAGAGAGAGAGGGACAGAGAAAAGGGAGGCAGAGCAGAGCGGAAAACAGAGGAGGGGGGAGAACAGAGGAGGGGGACAACAAGCGTCATACGGCGGCCGGACTTGGGGAAGGAGAAGTGGCCACAACGCCACTGTCGCCTCACCGACCGCGTGGACCGCCCTTTCTTCCGTGTCGCCTCACCCACAACCTTTCCTCTCCATTCCTCCATCATCTTCTCTTCCTAGGCCAAGCCAAGCTCGTGACGTTACACCGTTATGCAAAGCCAGGTGATCTCCTTCCCAAACCACCCACGACATGGTGTGTTCTAGGCTTCAGGGAAGTGTTTCCCTCAATCAGTTTCATCCTTCCCCATCCAAAGTTCATCGCGTCGTCGTCTTCCCCAAATCCGGTCATAATCGCCACCACTGCCATTGTACCCTCTCCGGTGAGCCTCTCTTCAATACCTCCTTCCCTCAGCATCTTCTCATCTTACTCTTCCTTACCTAACTTCTTATTTTGGTCGCCCTTCGCCTCAACACTGCCGCACCGTGGAGATCGCCTCACCGCCCTCAGCTCTTGTCGCTAGGCCGCCTCCGGACATCTCAGCCTCCACTGTCTGCTTTGGTGAGCTTCCCCAACTCTCCTCGTGCCCATGCTCACCTTCATTTCTTCCTTCTTTCCTTCTGGCACCGCCACGACTTCTCCTTCCCCATGTCCGATCGTCATACAGTCGTCGACCCCTCTCCACGCCCCCTCACCGCCGGCGAGCACACCTCGCACATGCTCTCTCTGTAATTTTTTATTTTCTGATTTGTTAGATGATGTAGCACACACGTGGCAGACACATCACATGAAACCATGTGGGAAGGGCTGAATGGGGCAAAGTGGGTGGTTTTCAGAGTTTGAGGGTGCATTTTATACAGTTTTAAAGTTTGAAGTTGGAAATTGGACTTTAAACTGAGGATTGAAAAATATAAACCACCCCCCCCCCCCCCCGCAATCAAAGAATGGAGCGTATGCGCATGGATCCAGTACAAACCAATGAGAAGGATCAAGTGTGAATTTAAATTTCTAAATAATCCTAGTTAACATAATTTTAAACAAAATACTACAATAAGTATAGCAATTACCAAACACGTCATGGTTTTTCTGTATTTTGAAGGCCAACACTGGCACCTCATTACACAACACTTCTGTAAGTACAAGAAATGCCGGCACAATAACCCTACTTTTGTGAACCGCTCTCATATCTTCGAGCAAGCGTATGCTATAAAAAATGACAAGCACTGAGATAACCAGTACAACCACAAATAATCATCATATGATGCCATATTCAATTTGTATCATTTGACAGGAAATTGTCGAGCAAATAATTTTAATAGTTGCACACTGATGTTTGCAATTGCCGGTTCCACATAATTTTAAATCTGGAAGCAAAAAGCCGGCAATGACAAGCTGCTCTTAAGAAACAGTTAAAGTTTCACATAATCTATCGGTACAAGCAAGCTCGGGCATTTCCTGTGCTCTTGTGCTCTATGAGAAAGCCGTTCATCCTCAACCAGCAAGGCTTTACATGATGAATGAAATCTAGTGAAGTGTCTGCAATCTTCATTAGATTCACAACATTAATCTTCGATTCTTTGGCCACTCTGCCTGTTCAGCAGAGAAATCGTCAGTATTACACAACTAGTCCAGGCTTCAAATGTTACAGACTCGATAAAAGGGCTTCACCTGCTAGGTTTAACTAACCACGCTGACACTCCAGCCGTTTTGTGTTCTCCAACAGAACCTGTTTCATCATAGTGGTCACAGATCAACATGTATATATATCACAAAGTGGGGAATTGGTGAGATGCTGACTGCTGAAGTGTCAATTGGAGAGATGGTGGAAACGTAAAAGAAACAAGAAATAAAGAAAGGGCAGCCATGAATAATGGAACTAAAGAGCAACAAAAGATTCTTTACTTCTCGGATGTAGTTTGCGATAGCTTTGCAACCTTCTATTGCAAGTTCCATTACATTTTCAAATGTATCCATTGGTAATTTTGCATCCATCTGAAAATTACCTTTTACGCATTAGCCTTGCTTTGGATGAATAGCTAAAGTCTTATAAAAAACAATGCTATGCAGGGAACAAAGCGCATAAGAAATGTTTCACAGGAGAACAAATATTGTATGTACAATTGTGCCTGTCCTGTTTGTACATATAGATGAGAAAGGGTTAGGGAGTTCCAAAAAATGGAGCAATCAGAATTAATTCATGGCCTTTTTTGTGACCTGCAGAAGAGTCACTTTGTCCATCTTTGCAAGAATGCCAACAGTGACATCTGGACCTCCAGCACTGTCTTCAATATAATTCAGATCTGAAATAACATAATAGAATGATTGAAGATTCTTTATGCTAGATAATTCTTAGCTTTTCATAGACGTGAAAACAAAATTAGGTGTCATACCAAGCAAAGGAGTGGAACACAGATACCCAGCACTGCAAGATGTAACAATGTCTCGCATTGGAATCCCAGCATCTGCAAGTGCTAGTGTTGCAGCATTGATGCATGCTGACCTTGTTCCTATTATGCGGTCATTTCAAGATATGTCAGAAATCAAAATTATTTAGAAGTAACGTATGCCAAAATAATTTTGAAATAGGCAAAAGAAAAATATGTCGTAGCATGACTCTGAGTAATGGGAGAGAATAAAAGCACACATTGGAATTGGTAGGCATTCTGAAAGAGTGTCTGCCCCATCATTTAGTGCATAAGTCTAGATTTACTCAGCCTCTAGACAAAGAGGTATCCTTGTATAGTTGGATGGCTTTGATTTTGCAAGGAACAAAAAAAGTTGGTTCTAGAATAATTAACGAGAAAATATACTATTTGCCATCGAATAACTCCCTCTTCTACGATTCGTCACCGAATAAGCCCTTGTCTATTCTATACCATCGTGTTCCAAATTTTGTCTACTATATGCTATCGCCATCACTTGTCCGCCAAACCCCCTCCAGTAGGCCCTGCTAAAAGACCATTTTGCCCTCGGCTGTCACAAGAAAACACACTGTTCTATTATTTGCCATCCTTCTTGTTCCATTTTTCTTGTCATCTTTGCTATAGGAGGGGGTGTGAATGCAACAGCAAGTTTTGTTTCCTTTATAGGGAAATGTGCAACAAGATTTATTTCCTCTTGCGTTTCCCCTTCCCCTTCCCATCACCTTCAACTTGGTTTGAGCCACTGTTAGATGCAGCCCAGCAAGAAATCTCAGAATCGATCAAGCACCCTGACTGGGGGAGCAATACCTCCTGGAGGAGACGCGCTAGGGGGGCAGCACCGCCAGGATGAGCCGCGCCAGGGGCAACAGCACCGGGAGCAGCCGTGCCAAGGGGGACCAGGCCACCGAGTGGGGCCGCACCATCTCCCAGATCCAGTTGTGCCGCTCGATTAGGGCATTAGGTTTGGAGGGGTCTCCTGTCTCCATCCCACCATGGGACTTGACTCAGTACGGGTAGGGAGATAACGAGCTGGGAATTTTGGGCAGGTGCGCCTAAAGCAAGGTGACTCGGGGGTATTTTGGGCAATTTAAAAAAACTGACAGGCTTGATGGGGATAGTGACGACGATGGCATATTGTAGACAAAAGACTTATTTGGTGGCAAATCGTAGAAGAGGGAGTTATTCGATGGGAAATAGTAGATTTTCTCATAAATAATAGACGGATTCTAGAAGTGCGAATATAGATTGGAGACTGGACTACTGGAGCTTTACAGATCTGAAAGGTAGTGCACTTACCACCATCAGCTTGAAGAACTTGGACAAATATATCAATCTGTAGACAATCATAGCAAGCATTGAATGTGGATCCTGATATCATTTAAAATAGAAGTTTCTTAAAGGACAAGAGATTAGATCGAACTCACCTGTGAATTTGGCATTAAATGTGTTAATATGCTTGCCTCCATTGTCTGTCGAATTACAAGCGAAATTTCTGTTGATCGCCTGTCACATGATTGTAGCTTTAGTTTGCTACTACAATTACATGGGAAATGAACCATCTGGTACACTCTACACTATAATTCATGCAATCTGAGTTCACTTTGCACACTTGGTGTTCACCTCAGCACCTCACAAACACTGAAGTGAGTCAACTATGCTATACAATAACACTATATGCTTTTGTTTACATGAGATATTACTCTTGCAACTTCTGTTCTAACTGCGACATTTCATTATGTTACAGGTTCAAAAAGTTCTTGACCTGACACCCACACTTTGATTCGAGGGCCCTTTTTAATTAAAAAAGATCTAAAACAATTATTTTTTTACTTCCTCCCAAGCCAGAAGGCGGTAATGATATTAAAACAGTGTTCCCCTAGGCGCTAGGCGCTACTTGGGCAGCAGACCAGCGCGTAGCGCCTAATCGCCGCCTAGGCAGGATAAATCGGCTAGGCAGGAGGACTGCGCCTATCGCCTAGGCGGACGCCTAGGGGAACACTGCATCAAAATATGTGAAAAACACAACAAAGCCAGGAAAAAGCCTGGAACTGTGGTAGGAAAAAACAACACGTCATGTTGAAAGTGTGTACTAATAAATGAATACATTACTATGAACGATTGAGTTACTTTTATCAAATATTTCTCTTCAGGCTGGAACATACCTGTCACCTTTTGGCTTTCTCCTTCGATCCCCAGTACTGAACTCTGCCATCCTATACTCGCAACGCACCTGCAGACACATATCTCAGGAATGTGTTCTAAAAGCCTAATGAAACTTGAACTTGGACTAATGAAACTTTACCAAAGCCTCTTTGCTGTTTACTTGCTGACCTTTGTTCTGGACCTGATGAGCAAAATCAAGAGCACAAACTTATCATGAGATAACGTCAGGTTTATTTTCAGAGTATTCGGACCTTCCTAAGGAGGAGGGACATAAGGGGTATAAAAAAGCACTAGCAGAGCAACACAATGCATAGTCGCCCTGGGTACTACATGCATCCTATCAGCAAAGAAAGCAAGTTATTCCAACTAAAAATATTCATTTCCAGTTCTACTGCCACAGCTGATCCTAATGGTGCCCCCAAATAATAATAATAATAATAAAACGTCTCTAAATTAAACATCACGCCATTTTACCACGCAGTGTGAAAAATCCCCCAAATATGTAAACCTAAATTCTCTTAATTCCAAGAAATAATAAAGACCCCACACTAAATCCCCTCAGGGACATTTCATCAAACATGTCACGCGCATGGCCTATCGTCTATATGCAAAATAACAGAAATCAGGGTCCGCAAGGCAACAACCTCTCGAGGGCCGTAGATAGCAGCGATGACCCTGGTGTTCCCCATCTCGAACAGCGCCGACCTGCGCCAACGAACAAACACGAACGCAATCGAATCAAAAGCCAACCACCACGCCACTGCCGAAACCCTAATTGAATAGCTCCGCTTCTATTGGCGTCGGAGCTTTTCTCACCCGTCGGCCCTCGCGACGACGCCGACCTCGCCCTTCAGCTGCCGCATCTGTGCGATACCCAGAGTCCAAAACCCGTGTAAGATGGGACTGTGCGTGAACCGTGCGAGGTAAATAGGGTGAGGGGGAAGAGGGTTCACCTCGTTGGGGCGGCGGCCGTCGACGCGGAAGCCGGTGAGAGGGTTCACGTACTCCATTGCCAGATTCGCCTCTCTCTTCTTCCTCAAGTTCCGCGCCGGCCGCCGCTGTCGGCGAGACCGCGAGGGTTTTTGCGGGGTTTCCTCTGTTCAGTCGTCGTGCGGACTCCCATCCCATGAGACCACGAGCCACGAGGAGTAGCATTCTGTGTGAGTTGTGGGCCGTCGTAAATGAAAGCCCAACGTCTGGAAATACGCAGATAAAAAGCCTATTGCTGTCCGTGTAAAGCCTCGAAAAGAAAGAAACAATGAAAGAAAGAAAGGAGAGACGAATCCATTATCCATCGATCCAGATTCCAGAGCCCAAGAAGGGAGCAGAGAGGACGAGAGGAAGAAGAAGACGGCATCATGGCGACGGCGCAGGCGGCCACGGCGTCCCCCACCCACCGCGATTCCTCTCCGGCGACGTCGTCCCCGCCGTACCCCAGCGCCGCCAGGATCGCGGACTCAGCCTGCTTCCCCCAGTACACCGCCTCCCTCAAGTGTACGTATCCATCCTAATCCTAATCCTAATCCAACCACCTCCATCTTCTCCCCTGTTCATTTACACGTTTAGGTCATTCTTTCTGAAGAATTCCATGCGTTTTTGGTGAATCTCTGATTGGTACGATCTGTTATCTCTGTAGGCTTGGAGGCGAACCAAGACAAGAGCAAGTGCCAGCAGCAGTTTGACGATTACAAGGAGTGCAAAAGGAAAGAGGTTTGCTATTCTTTTCCCCGTTGCTCTGGAGTCTTTAGTGATGATACATGATGGATTCCTTCAATTGATTACACGCTTCGTCTCTCTAGGCTATTTGTTTTTGTTTCTGTATTTGCCGTTAGTTGATTAAGAAGACCCAAAGTTTATTAGGAGGAAAGTACGAAACTTGTGCTTATTTGTAACCCCAAAGTAACCTTTTTACCTCCTCATCAAATTTTGTTTGGCCAAATGCTTTAAGCACGTTCGACTAATCCTAAACTAAAGCTTCTTGTGTAGCTCGAGTGCTTGACCATAGATATTCATGATTACCGCATAGGCTGGCTCGCTTTCTCGCGATGTTATTATCTTCTGCTGTCCACCACATATAATTCTCCCCAGGATTGTTGTATCTCCCAATTCCTGGGAGATTCCTGTGGCTCCATGCCTGCCAAATATTAATATCAGTTATTATATGCTCCTCACGTTACTTCCATGATAATAGGCAAACCGATTTTTTAAGAAATTCTGGATTTGCAAGATAATTAGGTCTGTAACTCTGTATTCCTCTACGGATGTATGATTTAGAGTAAGTAATAAACGCATGAACAGGAACTTTAGCAACTAAATACAGAAAGGGTGTTGTGGCATGTTCGTGCCAAAAGTGCTCCTTTATCAAGTTCGTAACTCTTGTGTGGAGCGTTTGACAAGATTATCAAGAAAATCAATTTTAGTATTTTATTGCTTTCATGTTTTGCTAGAACCACCTCCTCTAGGTGCAATTTGAGCTGACCTTGCTGTTGAAGTTTTAGCTTGTACTCCCTACCCATTTGGTAAGCTCTCCTAAGTCCTAACTGCAGAAGTACATTGTTGCGAGTACATGAGATTAGTCTAGTTTTTGAAAACAACATAAATAATAGGCTAATAGCTCCTGCTTCATCAGCACAGAGTCGCCTCCAATACTTCTTTTCTTAGTGAGTTAGGTACAGTGTCCTTGAGGAGTCTGGCCTTGGAGAATAGGCTTAGATTCTGTTGTCCACCACCAATTTTTTTCTTCATGACTAATCTTCATTTTAGTTCATGCACGCATCAGATGATTTCTTCTGGATTCTGGAAACTATCCTCCAGGGTGAAAAAAGTATCCACCGTTGAGTTTTCTTTTAAGTCCTCCTGCCTTTGCCTTCCCCTCTGTTCTTATGCCATTGTTCCAATGTTGTTCCACTATAATGCCCATAGCATAGGTCAGGATAGGTTGTGCATGGTTCCAGTAGCGTAATCAATGCTTCCTTGCTTCTTGGATACTAGCTTACTCTTACACCACATGAATAACTTTAGCTTGCTCTTCAATATTTTTTTAAATTAATCCCATTACCATGAGAAGTCCAAATTCTTGACTTCGGTGGCCTGAATATTTAAGGCCCTATACTTATAATTTCAAAATGGTCAAATGCCACATTCCTCTTACAGTCTTACTATTGATGAGAATTCCAAATCTTCTATTATGCTTCCTCGCCTTTCTGAGCTATCATTTTCTGATCTCAATACATCATCATATACAGAGTTGTTAACTACAATCTGGTAACATCATAAATAATAGGTTTGCAGATAAGTAATCTTCACGTAGAAGATGAACACAATATATATCCCACTCGAGTGCATTCTGTGTTAGGTCTGATAAGATTTGGATCTGGAAAGTATATGCATATTTTAGGATAAAGATATAAATATATGATATGAAGTCTATTGGAGTAAAATCTGTATTTTATTGACATTTGTATGCAAGTTTCTGGTTTTATTAGCCAATCTAAATGCTATATCTTATATTCAAATGGTGAACAGATTATAAGGCGGATTAATTTGTTTATCTGAAGTTTTTAACTAATGCCTATTGAGATTTGAACTCATATACTGTTTTATAGCTCCCCAATGGTCCAACTCCCAGTCCAATATTGCTAGCTTCAATAAAATGTTAGTCTGGTTATGTTAGTCCAAGTCTACAGTGGTTCATGCAATGCCATGTTCTGCAACTATATGTCATCTCTGTTTCTTTCTTGCCATCTCTTTAACTCGTCCATGGTAAATTGGTAATCAAGAGCAGCATTTGGCCATGCTTTAACACCTGCGAAAATGATTTCCTGTGTTTTCTTCCTTGGAGTTGATGAGTGCATTCTTCTAGTTCTTTCTCTGTACGCTTGAGATCGCCGCATTTTGCTTTCTATATTATTTCCTTGTGTTGAGAATATTTCATTTCCTTTGTATTTCGATTTTTACAGAGGGAGGCTCGGCTGGAACGTAACCGAAGTAGATCGCTCTTCGGCTGAGCGGTTTGAGGGCCGATGTGCAATGAGTTGTTAGTTGATGCAAGCGAAATCATGACTTGTTTGATTCCCTGATGTTCCTTTTAACTTGGTAGAGAACAGTAGAGCAGTCTCTGTGTTGAAAGAGATGTAAGGTTTGAGACTATGGTTCACTGGTTGCGGTGAACGAATCACATGTATCGATACGGCAAGGATGTATTAAGGATCATGGCACTAGATAATTTCTGCAATAAATTGGTATTTCTGTACAGCTTGTGAGTTACATCCTTGGCCATCCAAATTAACCCGTTTATTATTCCTCGCTGCCGCACGAGTTGTTCGCAATCCTGTACCCCACGACGGCGGTCAGGGACTCGGGGCGTGGTTCCAGCTTGGTTCTTGCAGTGCTAGCCTGCTTGAAGAAGTCGCCGCCGGCCTCGATTGCCACGGCGTCCATGAGCTGCGCGCACATCCATGTTCGCCGTCGAGTAGATTGACTCACCCGCCCGTGCCCTGTGCTGGTGGCCGCGTGGTTCTTGAGCTCGTTCGTTTTGCCGTCAAAAGTGACGCCGCCGTGAAATGGAAGAGCGACTCTGGGGAAGTCAAGAGCGCATTGTTTTGTGGGTAATGCAATACGCATTACGTCTTTTGACCTCCAGTCGATGCTCTCTGGCGCCGCACTGCCCTGATCTTTAGCGGGTTCAACGGCTCGTCTCTTCCTCCAGACCTCCGGCCGGTCGATGCTCTGGTGCCGCAGCCAATTAAAATCTCATTTTGTGGGCTTGTGGCTGTGGGCAATGCAGATGCAGGGCAGCTATCTGTGGCTGCTGGTGATGCTGACAGGTGTTGATCGGTGTGGCTGCAGGGTACATATGCATGGAAGGCTGGAGGCTTGATCGCGGCGAGCTGATGGCGCCGGCCGCTGGGCTGCGCTTGTACGTTATGGGCACACGTACGTGAATGATTTGCGCGACATGAACAGAGCCGCACTCGTCGGAAACCTCGCCCGCCGCCGGCGCCGGAAACCTCGCGCGCAGTATCGTGCTTTTCGACGAAATGGATGCGAGATTTCTCTCCTACGTACGTACAGTGAGAAGGTATTTCTTGCACTCACCGTACTGTACTAGTAGTCTAGCAGTACAAATTTTAGGAACCTAAAATGTCCTTTCCGCAAAGTACAATTTACAAAATGATATCAACATAAGTTTCAAAGGTTGATGTTTTAAGCCTTTAAGGTGAAGGCGCAGCAAAACTAGAAAAGCATCAGTTGGGAACTACATCATGCCACAGCTATCTCAAAAACTTAATATAATCTCGCGCTGGCAGTAGTGATGTTGATATATAGGAGACCATGCATGCATTTCTATTGCAAAAGCGATCATGCCGATTAAATTATAGAAGAATATTGGATCTTTAAGGGGGATGCAAATTGATGCAAGTTATGGGCATGCATGCTAGTATGTGGTTGATCTGCAGCTTTCCATGTGACTCGCGCGCGTGGACCTTGCATGCTAGTATGTGGTTGATCTGCAGCTTTCCATGTGACTCGCGCGCGTGGACCTACTGAAACTCTGCTCACAAGTTTAATTATCTGTTGCTCACTGGTTGATTGATCTGCTGGTTGATCTTTACTTATTTTATTTATTGATCTGCTGGTTGATCTTTACTTATTTTATTTATATACAGTAGGATAGGATCCTTTCCTACTGTTATCCATCAAAAAAAAATTGTGAAATGTGTTCAGTTGATTAGCACAGCGGTACTCGAACAAATTAGCGTTTAGGCCATATCCATCGGGCAAAGAAGAAATGCATCCCTCGTATATTAAGACTGGCTATATAATCTCTTATGATATTCTCTTTGCATATTCTTTTTCTCTTGGCTGGTAAATGTTTTTTTAAAAAAACTATGCTTTATTATATATATTTGTGCAGCTATAGTTGTTTCAAAGTTTATAGTATCATATGATATAACTCAAATGCTTGAGAATATATTTACGCATCTTGTAGGCTATTTAGATTTTTAAGACATCATAAATATTGGAAATAACAAAAAAAGCTTAAAAAAAATACAACTTGAGGAACGTAATTAAAGAATGAGCTTCAACGGAAGAAGATCATTGAACATAATAAGTTGTTGGGAGTTCTTAGAAACATAATCACTCTCCATCATGCATGGATCATGTAGCTGCATGCCCCTATTCTTTCTTATTAGTTACTCATTTTTCAAAATGTATGCATGCACATCTCTCCCTCTATTTAATCTCAATCAATACATTAATTATGTGTGTGGTAAATTATCTTATTAGTTTACATGGTATTATAGTACCTTACTTACGCATACATTGATGCATCATGGACGACCTACCTTCCCTCACACACCAGCAACTTCACTGAACTGTGTGTCCTCTATCTCTTCCCGCCGCTACAACTTTTCTACTTCAACCTCTAACATCAAGCTCAATTCTTGATCGATCTCTCTCAACTGCTACACCTTCCAACGCAACAGTACTCTACCACATAGTTATCTTGTACTTCTCTCTAATTATTGATTACTGTTAATCGTTACGATATCAACACACATACACGTGCAACCATCGCCAATCTCTACCGGGGACACCCGTCACGCTCTCTCCGGTGGCTCCAAGCCTATTATATACGGATGCATCATCTCTACTCCGAGCTCTTTGCTCATCTACTAATATGCATTCATGTTTTTATATTCACAGATGTATGCATGTATATACACATGCATGATGTTATACATGCTCGATGTCCTCTTCTCCCACATTGATCACCCCTTTTATTCGACGTTGAGTTGGCCAACTCAACATCGTGGCTTCCTCACTAACTGTGGTGCCCTCCTATCCTCATTGGTGCCGACATGGCTGTTTTAATTGTTGTCTATCGATATGGAGAATTTTTCTCGCCATCGCCGATGACGTCATGCCCCTCATCAGCAATGTCACGCTCCTAATTACTCAATGGCCTCATATCATCCATAGCTCATCTTCAATGCAAAATTTCAACTCCTCTCTGTCAGGGCTACCCAATCATCGAGCTTCTTTGGTCACTCACTTCTTCAACAATGCCGACGCTCACAACTCATCATCGTGACCCCTGGCCCCTTTGACTATAGACTTTCTCATCAACGGCTTCAGTGAGAAGCACGACATTGTCCTCGTCAAAGGTGAGCAGCACGATACTTTCCTCGTCTCTATCACCACCGCCTTGGCTCTTTGCTTCCCCATGGGTCAATGTATTCTTACAAGACAAGTCGACACCATTGCACTCTTTTGTGGTATTCGTCGACTTCATTCGTGTTATCCTCGTTATAACTTTTATTTCTATCCAAAATTTACGTTATGTTTTATTGGAGTTTGTATACAGATCAAATTGATGAATTTATTTAATATATTTTGAATTTTAGTTATTTAGGTACTTTACTTTAGAATTCATATGGAAATTAAATTATGAATTTTCTTTAATTTTTTATTCTGCATTCCAGTTATTATTATTTGTTGGAATTTGTATACAAGCCCAGTTGCCAATTTTTCTTTGATTTTCTATACCGAAATTTAGTTTTAGGGACTTTACATTGGAATTTGTATTGAAATCATATTGCTATTTTATTTTGTTTTTATTCCAAAATTTAATTATTTATTTTGGAATTTGTATACAGATATAATTGCTATTTTATATTCTAAATTATATTTATATATGGATTTTACTTAGAAATTCGTATGTAAATCTAATTGCTAATTTTCAATTATTGTTTGTTGGAATTCATATATAAATCCAATTGCTATTTTCTTATTTAATTTTTATTTGGAAATACCGTTATTTAGGACTTTACTTTAGAATTCGTATAAATCAAATTACTAATTGTATTATACTTTTATTCTAAATTTGATTTTTTGGAATTCATATATAAATCTAATTGCTAATTTTTGTTTAATTTATCATGAATTATTTATTTGGGGATTTTACTTAGGAATTCGTATGGAAATCAAATATTTATTTTATTTTTATTTCAAATTTCTTTTATTTATTGATTATACTTGAGATGGAGTCTTTTTCTTTTAACCAAGATTGTTACGATCAACGGTGTAGATATTTCTCTTTTCCTCGGATTAATGTGGGAATTTGTAGTCCTTGAGAGCGAACGTAATGACTTCTTTTGACTTTGCTTTAATAAGATCATAGGTAGATACACATACAATTGGATCATCTTGGTCTTATTGTTTCTCCTAAAACAAATTAGCGTTGATTTTTGTACAATTACAAGAAAAATACACACGCACACACACGAGTGTGTCCCATTAGTACATGCCTAGACAGACAGATACCGGAGATAAATCTGCAACATCACAAAATTTCTACTGAAACGCACTTACATATGCGTAATACGTAGGCACTAGGATTTGAACTCTGATGAACGAAGCCGAATTAACTTGCCATTCAAATACGCACAAACTTTCACCGGAAGAACAATCTAGCCCTCGTAGTAGAGATAGGAGAGTAGTGGTTATTTCTGTTTGTCATAAGTAATTACGCCGATTGGACAGTGAAAGATGTTTGCAAATTAATTGACGCGCGCTATGGTCATGATCGAGGAGTACTTGCATGGTTGATCTATAACTTTCTTGTGACCCACAGCAGGGGCCATCTGAAACCATTCATGCCGATCGAAAGTCGAAACCCCACTGAGTTTAATTATATGTCTGTTGCTGACAAGTCGATTGATGATGATCTGCTAATGGAAAAGGGTTTAAAGTATTGTGTGTGCCCATAGTTAATTAGCAGCCGAAAGAACAAGTGTATGGGGGCTATTTGGTTCAGTGCCCCAGATTGCATTGTTAGATGGATTATCAAGTTTGAAATGATCATATTTCCTAAATTGAGTATCCGATTTGTGATTTGTTTGAATCATTGCATTTCTTATCATTTTATCAACAAAACAAGACCCATATTGATATATTTTAGGGCAAAAAAAGATGTCATGTGGGACCCACATGTTATACTAATAATTTTGGCAAGTTTTGGCATAACTGCAATCAAAGCGCATCAATTTTGGTATTGCCCATGAATTAGCATGACTGCAATCCAAACACCATTTTTTTGCCCTGGTTTTGGCACCACCCCCATTTTGGCATTGTCAAAATTTTAATATGGCTTTCTGAGGTCACAAACCAAACATCCCTCTATAAAAGCTTACGGGGTTGTTTGGATTGTGACCCTAGTAAGTCATACTAAAATTTTGGTAATACCAAAACGCAGGTAATGCCAAAATTAAGACAAAAAAATGTTGTTTGGATCGTAACCATACCAAAATTTTAGTAATGCTGAAATTGATGTGTTTGGATTGTAACTATATATATATATATATATATATATATAACAAAATATATCAACAGTGGTCTTGTTCTTTTATTAAATAACAAGAAACATAATAGTTCAATCGAATCACAAATCGGATACATTATTCAAGAGATATAGTCAATTGAAGTTTCGTAATCAAATAACATGTGTATTTAATACATCCAATCAGTCAGTGCCACGTCACAAGAGCATGCATGGGATGCTAAACTACAACCAATCAGGAAGTGTCACGTTCATCAGTGCATGCATGAAGTGCCATACCAATTTCCCGGCGAAGGATTCGCCCGCCCGCAAAACGCCCAGATCTGGCGTCAATTCTGACCTGCCCCACCAAATTTTTCGGGGTCTACCAAGTTTTGGCACTAAAACAAATCATAGCTAAATCTTAAGGGCATAACCAAAATTTGTTAAGGTAATCCTAGACAACAAACCAAACAGCCTCTATATCTCTATATGTACTTGCAAATAGGCGGCAGTATATATGCCTGAAGAAACCGAACGAACGTTGGATTTGTAACTCAAATACGCATAATGTTGTACCAAAGGCATGGGCCAAGACCAAAATTCTACGGTTTTATCCAATATCATCCTTCATGATAACCAAACATTAAAAAAAACAGTAATGTTCGAGCTTGGTTCTAACTTCTAATTAAGTCCAGATTTATTATACTCGTAGAGTGCACACAGCTCTCTGTACCACGCAGTCTCAGGAACGGTTTATTATTACGCTTTTGCTAGCTCTCAGTCGACTGAAATTTGTTTGAAACCCAGTCACTTACAACTGCATACTACTAAGCATAAAATTGTACTAATAAGTGATATGCAATTTTAGCACGATTCTACTGTAACTTTAGTTCTATTTGTTTTTGTATTTATAGGGTTCCCCTAGATTTACTTTTGACTAGTTTAGAATTTTTTGCTTTGTTTTTGCATTCGTAGGGTTCATCTAGATTTACTTTTGTGTAATTTAGAATTTTTCAATATAAAAAACAAATGCCGTTAGATGGTAATTCGATGGCTCAAAAAAGTGACCGGGTTTTTTTATAGTTTTCACGACTATAGCATAGTTAGACTTTATTATTACGGATATAATATTTCTAAGTTGTTTGAAATTTTCTTAAGTTTAAGTCAATTGTTGAGACTGTTAGATTTATATAGAGATTGATGCATCATATAATTGAATATTGATTCAACGGATAAAATATGTGACTTATGTTTGATAAAATTTCAACCACCTTACCAATAGACGATCCCTTTTATTATTTTTTTTCCAATCAAGATAAGATCACCACGCATCCACACACTAGTACAAACCACAGTACACCACGTGATACGATAGTACAGACAAACCGCGCGCGCGATCGTGCTCGTCACATTGATCACATGGTGGGATAGGCGGAGCTCCCTGCGATGCCGCACAGGCCGGCGTAGCCATCGGCGCCGCGCCGCATGACGAAGAATCCCTGGTCGCCCCACGTCTGCCCCCACGAGTTCTTGGCGATCCAGTACTTGACCCCATCCTCGTCCTCGCCGTATCCCACCAGCGTCACGGCGTGGTTCAGCCTCGTGCCGCACGGGCCCGTGTACACGCCGCTCTTGTAGTGCCGCATATTGTCGCCGCGCGCGTCCATGGCCACCGCAACGGGCTGCTTCGCTACGGCGGCCACGAGCAGGTCCTCGTGGTTCGGGAGCACGAAGCGGTACCTGCCGATGGTGGCCGCGCGGTGCGCGGTCTTGTTGGCGTCGCAGTAGTCGCCCTTGGCTGCCTGGTACGGGTAGTCCTCCTCGGTGGCGATGCCGTTGTTTTCGTGGATCCACCGGAGCGCGCGGTAGGGGCTCCCGCTCTTGCAGCCGCTCTCGAACGGGTCGCAGTCCAGGAGCTCCTGCTCCGACAGGGTCAGCAGCTCGCCTGTTGTTATCTGGTGCAGGCTCTCTACCGTCGCCACCGCGGCGAATGCCCAGCACGCATCTGATCATACACATTTTGCAATATGAACATTAATAAGAATATATGTGTGATTTGTAAGAGATCGGTTCTCCGAGAACAAGGAGAGAAAAAAATTAAAGATAGTGTTATGTTGCGATCAACTGTTCAGTGATGGCGGATATTATGCATGGCGCCATGCAATCATACAAACACACTCCAATCCAGCACGCATGCATTATTAGTCGATTTCAGTTATTACTGGTTTTTATCACGATTGTGTACGTTTTTTTTTTGGGAACGCGCGCGATTGTGTACGCTGTATTGGTCACTAGAGATCTTGACTGTTGACGAGTGCCAAACACAGATAAAGGAAAGCGTCAGTTTGTCGCTGTGCCACCTCGCTGTACAGTCCAGCAAGTTTGGTCAATTCAATTGGCTATTTCTGTAATCTCGACCAATGGTTGCTGGGTATAAGCCAGTTTCCCACTAGTTCGCTCCGAATCACACCCGAGTCACGATTGAGTTATTACTAATTTTCGCCGATTCCAACCTTTTAAGTTGGTGTATTTCAGAACAGTCTCGTGAGTCTGTTCGAATAGGTTCCGTAAAAGTTATGTTCATGGAATCAGTTATTTGTCTGGCAAGTATGTTATTTTGGACCAGTTTCGTGTCAGAGATCGCACGAGTTCTATGTTCCTGCTTGGGCTGCAATTAGTGTTAGAGAAAATTTTAACAATGAATACAATGCAGAATATAATTCAAGTATATATATGCAACTTACTGCATTTCTTCTGGTTCTTAGCAGGCGTCACAGCCCCTTTCTCCGTCCAGTCGACGCTGCGAGGAATGTCCTCGACAGCGGCCATGTTGTCCTCGTCATGCGCCATCCCACTGCCCTCACTGACATCGCCGGCGCGGGTGGTGATCACCATGTCACCGCCGTCCTCCTCCAGCGCCAGTCCGCCGGTGTACCTGGCCAGGAACTCCTCGTCGGTGAGGTCAGTGAACTCGTTCTCGCCGAGCTCGTAGCTGAGCCCGCCGTCCCGGTTCGTGGCCTCGATGTACTCCACGTTGCGGCGGTACACCTCGAACCGGCGCAGCTTCTCGGCGGCGGTCGGGTACGACCGGCCGCGCCGCGTCATCCACCCGTGGAACCTGTCCAGCATCAGCGGGTCGCGGTGGCCCGACTGTGCCAACGAACAGGCGAAGAGCCCGCACAAGAGAAGTAGAAGAAGAAGAAGAGAGGGGGCAAAGAACCCGAGGTGGCAGCCATGGCTAATGCTCTTGCTTAATTACCTAGCCAGCTGCTGTGGTACGGTGTGCTCGTACGTAGTGGCCGGGTTTAAATAGCGGTTTCGCGCCGAGCGATCGAGCGAGTTGATGATATGATCCTAGCTAGTGCAAGCTATGAGCACGTGGCGGATTAGCTTCGGTAGATAGGTACACCGATCTTGGTTGGTGGCGCGTCAATGGACTTGTGCGAGGCCTCGTCAGCTATTGATTCTGTCGGTGGAAGAAGACCGATCTACCGAGTGAATGATTGCTTACACAAATTTTTTCTATTCTATATTGGGCAGACAGGAGATTAACTATAGCATATTCTTGCTGCTGCCCACTTTTGGACACGAACGATTTTCTTATCTTTTTAATTTTGTGAGGGTGCCGCACGAGGACTAATAAAGAATCGATAAGCTCAGTTGTCATTTAGGAGATACTAGCCCACAACGTGCAATGCAATCTACTAATTAATGCTAGCTCGATCGGTCCAGATGGGCGCGGTCGGATCTGGCCGGCCGTGGACGGACACAGTGGCCCGGCCGGCCTGACTTGCTGATGTGGTGGACATCTGGCCACCCACGGGCCGGACGAGGCACAAATTCGAGCGCCCACGGGTCGGACTTTGTCACATGTTGTGTCGACAGTGAGTCTGATCGGTTACTGTGCGGATAATGTGTTAAAATTGCAATTTCGTCGCGAGGCGTTATTTGCGTAAAAAAATGTTTGCAACAGTGATGTTTACGCCGAATGTTTGGCACATCAATGGACTTGTGCGAGGTCTCGTCGGCTATTGATTCTGTCGGTGGAAGAAGAATCAAATGCTGAACGGACGACTGCACCCAGCAAATTTCCTTCAATCTAGTGCGGCCGCATGGCTGATCGGCGACCACGAACGCCCTCATCCCTCGCTACAGTCAGCCTCCAATATCTACGCACCACGACCGCGACGCCTCCGCCCAGGCAGGTGCTTGATTAGCTCCTAGATATTAGCCCTGGCACATTGTGGTTCTACAAACGCGCGCGGATGCGGGCAAGCCAAGAATTTTTGGCAGTATTGTCGAGTTTTCGCAGTGTATTTACGGATTTGGCCGGGTACAATTTTTTTTTTTTTACAAATCTGGCCGCTCACTGCACAACCACCGTGCGGCAACCCACCGCCGATGTCCACGTCGCATGGCCACCATGCGGTGGCACTGCCGCAAGGCCATCGTGCGGCAGCGCCCACAGGCCATCACATGTCCCCCCTTTAGGTTAAGTCGGAATTAGGGTTTAATCCAGTTTCAACGATTTTCGTTTGAATTTTAAAATATAGCAAACGACTTTAATTTTTTTTTAGATGGTGCCTCTTGACACAATGTACTTGCTTATGTAAATTTACTATAATTTTATTCATTCAATTTTTCTCGCAATTATATATAAGTGTACTGTTTGTACAAATTTATAAATGTAGAAAATGATGTCAAAAATTATGATTTTTTTATTGTGTAATATTTCAATAATTTTATATGTGTTCTAGAATTATCTCAAAAATTTAGGATTTAGATCATGAGAATTTAGATTTTAGGTTACGAAAATTAGGGTTTCATGATTTCATATGACTTGGAATGTATTTGAGATTTGCTGATCTTTCAAAGGAGGCCTGCTTGTATGCAAACATCCTGGGTTATATTTTGGTAATATACATGTCTTGACAGCAAGGTATATTAGCAGTCTTGAGGTGGTTGTGGGATATTCCAAATATGTTATACTTTTCCCTATTTCTGAAAAACTATCTGTTGGACTCGCAATAACATTTTGTGATCGTTGTATGTTGTTGTTGTGCGCTAAATTTCTGAATAATTTTGAGAGGTAGCAATGATTCGTAAGTACGAAGGTAGGTGATATTGTGATGTGCTAGAAAATTCATACACGGTAACATACACGACAGTTTTGGAGAAATAACGCAACGATAACAATACGAAAGTTGATCCGACAAAGGGATTACATGGCACACAGGCTAACGAACCAAGAACGATACACATATGTCTTTAAGAAATTAGAAATACATGGGACATGTGGACGAAGAGGGTCGGACTACTGTGTGGACCGGAGCCATTTACCCTTCCTTGCGAGCTTGGCGTTGTACTCCTTGCCGGCCGCCATTTCCCTCTTTTTCTCACGCTTCCTGCGCCTGCACGCCTCGAGATGGGCTTGTGTCTCCCGTCGGATACGCTCGCTGTGCTCTTCGGTGCGGTGCTCCTCCTCCCTCCTCTCGCGGTCTCTGTTGGCATCCCACTTCTCGTAGTCTAGAGTCCACTGGTCATGTGGGTGGATCTCTAGGTCGATTCACTTGTGGTAGCCACATAGCGGATCCGGGGATTACGGGTAGACGGGAAAGGTTGTTAGTGCGGATCCAGAGACAACAGGTAGACGGGACTACGCATGGCAGCCGGCGGTGGGTTGCCGCACGGTGGCTATGTGCTGAGCGGCCAAATTTGAAGAAAAAAATGTACCCAGCTAGATCCATAAATACACGACGAAAATTCGGCAAGCCAACACCGATGGATATACGTATTCTGTTGCATCATGCCCGCACAGGACCCTGCCTGCTTCCGTCCCCAATCGATGGTACCATTGGTACGTTGCTGGAAGCCCGCTGTTACCTACGCGCAGTATCAAGTCCTAGGCACCTAATTGATGTGTGTTTATTCGTACAGGGATAGGTGTGGAAAAAAGCTCGTTGGTAGGGTTCATTAGCTCAATTTAAAATTGCTTTTATTACACTCATTATTTGGTTAAACATTAAAATAAGTTAATTTCTAATCAAAATTGATTTGGCTCTAGCTCGGCTCGGTTTCGCTTGGTTCGGCTCGTTAGTTCGATTCTAAAAATACTATAAATAAAATAATATTAAATTAAATTATGTCAATTGTGAAAAAATAAACTCGATAAAACCAGGACGTGCTCTATATCCACGCCTAGACTAATAGGCTTTTGTTTGTTTAATATAAGCCCAAGAGCAGCAACTAGGCTCGATCACGAACATTCTCTATCCTTCCAGTTTCAACTAGCTTATGTAGGTCCGGCTTTCCTGTAGGGTTGGATCTAGGCCCAGCTTGAGCAGTCTGGAGGCCATTTGAGTTTTGTTCGTTCTGTTCCATTGTTTTAGGCTGTTCATTCGTTTTTTTGGTAAATATAGTGTATACGGTAAATACGATATTGTTGATTCAGTAAATATGTTATTGTTAATTCGATAAATACAATATTATTTAAAATATGGTTCGATATCGATAAATACTACTTTATTTCAGTTCTGTATCAGTAAATACCATATTTACCAAAGTTGACGCGAATTGCGAACGATACTATGAGTCCACAACTTACGGTCACAATTTTTTACACTACAACCGGGCCTAAGAATCAGCAATTCAGCATTAAGCAATACTAATTAAAGTAGTACTTAGTTTAGGGCCTTTTTTAATACTCTGACCAGTACTTTGTTCTGAACTCTAACATCTTCTCTATATATGAATTGTATCTATATATGAACTGTAGACTGAAAGTAGCTAGCTACAAGCAGCTCATAACTACGGGTATGACTAATACTTTTTCCCTAAGTATTACGTCTATTATCGCAACTAAGCATGATATTCGGGTATGACGAATTCAGGTGCTATACATGACCAACAGGTCCAACACTCATCTAAGGCCAGAGGCAAAAACTAGCATAGCAAGAATAAAAGGATACAAAACGATACTGATACTTGACAGCGTGTAGTAGTCTCAATTTTGTACTGCAGTGTTTCAATACACTACAAACCACAAAGTGGATCGAGAAGGTAAAACAGCCAAGTGCTCTAGACGAAGCATGCTTGTATTGCTCGGTTCCACAGTTGTATATATGGTTCGGCTGCCATTGCTGCTCCTCTTGGATTTGCCTCACTCCATTCTGCCCATTCATCACTACACGCCCGATTCCTGGTGTGTGAATCAGCAAACAACAATAATCAACATTCATCCAGATTCCAGATACACCAAAAAAATTAAATCATAACTAGAGAGGAAGAGCATGATCTTTGTTACTCATAGAACACATGAACCTATAATAATCTTGGATTTGCACAAGTCGAACCTAATCATTCTATTTCTAGAAGCAGCATAATCGATAAGAAATTAAGAGCCGAAGCCACTGCGAAACCCTTTCTTCACCTGGAGACGGGGTGCATCGCTGCTGGGAACTGCAGGCTGCTCCGTCCACATGCTCGGCCTCCTATTCGTCGTCATTGTCCATGCTGTCATCGTCCTTGTCCACCTCCTCCGCGGCGGCGTCGCCAAGAAGGTGGTGCTGCCGAAGGAACAGGGCAACAGTGCGGGAGGAAGTTGGTCGCGGCCGGGAAGGGGTGCAGGCGAGGGCACCCCCCTCAAGGAGGAGACCACACGTTGGACCCTCAGAGGAGACGCCATGGCAGTTAGAAAGAGCTTGGAGAGCGCGGCGCGGGGGCAGAGGCTGGCGCGGAGGCGGAGGAGCGAGGAGGAGGCGGAAGCATGCGCGGAGGAGCCAGGAGGAGGCGCGCGGCGCAGGGAAGGGCAGGCGAGTGAGTCGGGGAAAGGAAGGGGATGGGGTGGGGTGGTTATTATTCGGTAGGTTCAGTTTTTTGGCTTTCAGCCGGTTTTTACCGAAAAAACCGAAATCTAAAAAGCTTGGTTTTTTTGTTCGGTGTCAATTTGCACAACCCTATGTTGTCTAATGCTGGTTGGATGGATTTGCATAGTTGCGTGTAGTAAGGAAATCAAGCAACACGAATCACTTCAAGTCCTTCCTGTTTATTTCAAAGGATGGCATGTTCACTGGCACAAAACACTCACAATCAACTAAGTATCTACCCGTCCGCGCATGCATACATGCACATGGGTCCTTGCAGTACAAAGGTAGAACTGATCGATCATGTCATTGGAACTGATCAATTTCTTTGCCATGCGCATATGGATTCCATATGTCTAGTCCGGATCGTCACGACAAAGAAAGCGAGCAAACAATGTGGAAGAACTGCATCTTCTCCACGAGCTCCCTCGCGTGCCTCGCCGCGCGCCACTCCAGTTGGTCCAACAACTCCGCCCTGAGGCCCTCACCGATGTGCGCATCCAATTCAAATGTTGCCGTTTTTTTAACGAATCGTATTTATTTTAGAAGGTAACAAAATTTCGCCAAAATTGTAAACACTGAGTATACCCCGGGATGTTGAAATTGTCCCTCTTCTCCTCTCGATGAAACCCTGCGTCGAAATCGACGCATATCACTAATGGACAGTTTCTAACACAATGTGTGTGTGTGTGTGAAAATGATATGGTGCTTTTGGGAATACGTACTCTCACTTCTCATATGCCACTTAAAACATATGATAATATATCTTTATTAATTTAAGCGTACTTCAATAATGATTATAAGATACCTAAAAGTGAGTTCCATGAAAAAAATTGTTAAAGTCCACCTTTTATAGCGAAATTTGTGTATATACAGGATGCCCGTTTCGTACTCCTGGGAGTATGTACTCTCACTTCCAATATACCATTTCAATGCAAATATTATACTTCTTTATCATTTTCAGTATACTTAAATACCAATTATAAGATCCTCCAATACGACCTGATTGAAAAAATTTCATTGGTGCCCTTTTTTTTGTTATATACCTGTTTTCATATATATAAGAAGTATATACACAATTTTGCTATAAAAAGTGGAATTTAATAAAATTTTCCAAGAAACTCCCTTTGGAGTATCTTCTAATCATTATTAGAGTGAAATAGATAAAGATGTATCATCATACGATTTAAGTGATATATAAGAAGTGAGAGTATGTACTCTCAAGAGTACCACACCATTTTCTTCTCTCTCTCTCTCTTATATATATATATATAGCAAAGATCAGAGTCTTGTATATGTTAATTGATAGGGTGATGTATATACATACCTCTTGGACAGGATCGTCCAATGCGCCTTGGAAGTGCTAGACCGAAAAAACAAGTGGGGGGATGAATAGGAGCACCTACTCATTCTTTACCATCTCGGTATTCAACTTCTTCACTCCGATAGCTATGAAGATCAGAGGCACAACAACACAGCGGAAGTTTTGTGTTGAAACCGAAAAATCACGATGTCAAAACCTCCTAGCCGGTCTGACTGTTAAAGCTTGTCGGTCTGACCGCCGACTGCAGGGTCAGCAGCCCGAGACAATCTCAAATCGGTCCAACTTTTGATTCTGAGATCCAAATCTCCTAAGATTTCAACCATAACTCATCAAGAAGGTCAGGAACCTGTTTTAATCGATGATCAAGACGATCGAAGTTCAAGTTCCATGAATTTTTTGATCAAGGTAAAAAAAGACACGAAAATCGGTGGAATTCAAACTTTGATCCAAAAACTTGTCCATTGGTGGAAGATGGTCAAGATGACTAGATATCAATTCCCATAAGTCCTAGCAAGCTAGACCACAACAAAATACCCGGTAAAAACAAAATAAACACAAAAAATCCCCAAGACGTCAAAGCAAGAACAAGATAGATCCCTCCCATCCAGCTCCTATCATAACTACTATAGCACTTGCACTGACTCCCAAACCACTCGATGCAATCCATTGCACCGAACCTCTCATTCGGTCATTTTTGTCTATCTTGCGCCATGTTTGAGTCCAACTAATTCACCCGGCATCCTCGATCATTCTGGACTTCAACTCTTCTAGTCTAGTCCCGATCATCCTCACGTTAATCGTCGTTGACTCCAAGCCACATGCACAATAATAGATAAAAAAAAAACAATTCCATCACAAGTTCTTCGTAATTTGACCTACGTTAGCCAAAATATTTATGTAGCATGCAGCACCTATGCATTGAATCCCATGATTTTGACCAATTTCACAAAATTCACCGCTTTCCCGGTGAATGGAGCGCCTCTAGCCGCCGCCAAGCCGGTCAGACCGCCCCACCAGTCTAACCGTCAGCAAATGGCCGATCAAACTTGCTTGGGAATTTTTCAAGTCTCAACTACATTTTCTTTGGAAATTTCAAACTATATCTAGTTTGAATAAGACCTAGTGTAAACGCATCACGTAGCTTCCTACACAAGTGATTTTTAGCCAATTCCAAAAATATCACTTTTCAACTTTCAGTCGGTCTGGCCACCAGCTCAATGCCGATCAGACCGCCAGTCATTTGTCCACCCACAGGGCTGGTCAGAACGCCACTTTTAGCCGGTCTGACCGTCGTGCCCTGGCCTGTTTGACCGCCAGCCCAATGCCGATCTGACGCCTGACACTCAACTCGAACTTCGCTAAAACAAGGGTTTTTCAAACAACTCGATACCATTGCCAATTGTTCGATCACACTAAGGTTATGATCTACATATGATCTCCACAAGAAGTGTGTGCCGAAGAGGAGGCGAGCGCGGCCTTGGTCAGCCGGGTTGGCGGAACTTAGGCCAAGGCAGGCCAAGACCATGGTGCCGCCATACTTCAGCTCGCGCAGCCTCGACTGCAAGAAGCGGGTGAGGTCAGCCTGGAACCAAACATAGCCAAACCGGCGTGTCGGTATGGCTTGTTTAGGCACGACTCATTTTGGCATGGCTACTATTCGTGTTGTGTCGAGCAGCCCTACGTGCCGGGGTGGCGGCCCAAGCACAACTCGTCGGCCATTCGTGTCTTGGCAGGCCGACACGAGCCCGTTTAGCCCATCAGACCAAGTTTGGCCCGTTTAGCTCGTTTAGCATGAAAATTCAAAAAAGACAAAAAAATCATAAAAATACGTAGAATTCAAAAATACATATAAAATTTGTAAAAAAATATGAGATAAGCATATTGAAAATGTAATAGAATTTTATTAATATTCAAATAGCTAGCTCGTTAAAACATTTGTTATTTAGCTCATAAGACATGAAAAATTTAAAAAAACATGTAAAACAATCCTAGAAATATATATATGTATGTATGTATGTATATATTAAAAACCCAAAATAAATTTATATATACTTATAAAATAAACTATATAAAATTTTAAAACTACAAAATAAAACCATACAAGTATAAAAAATAGAATCAAAATCATATAAATATTAATAAAAAATTAAAATAATATATGTATATTAAAACAGTGTTGTGTAGCCCGTCGTGTCAGGGTGGCGGTCCAAGCACGATCCGAACTATTGTGCCGTATTGGCTTATAAACCGTGCAAGTCGGGCTGGGTCAGCAGTATCGTACCTCGGACCGGCCCAACGGGCACACCCGTTTAGCCAGTTCTACCTGAACTGGTGCTTGTACGCGGCCACGGTGGCCTCCGTGGCGCGGTGGAAAACCCGGCCGCTATCCTACTGTCAAGAGACCCTCTCCGGCACCTGCTTTGTGCAGATACTTGTTGAACACGTTGCTAGACTCGGCAGGGAAGAGGGGCCCGGGACTTCAAAATCTCTGGCCTTAATGCAGCAGTGGAACGCCAAATCGTACACGAACGCAATTTCGTAGGCTCGTCAACCGTGATCAACTGATCAAGCAGAGCCTCCACAGTCCATCTGTAGCAGCGAGTCCTACACAAAATCTTTTCCTTTTGCATTGTTGGGCCCTCCAGTAGAGGAGAATGCACTCTAAAAATTAGCGTATGCTGCTCATTGCAGCGCCCACACGGTATCCTTTAGTAAAAGGCGAAAGAATAGTTCGCTTTGTGCTCACTGCGCAGCTGCGTGCCTCTATTTGGCGGCCTTGGCCCTCCTTACATACTGCTTCCACGGAGCGTTGCACTCAAAGCAGCAGTATGGGACTAATCTCTCAGAAGTGAGAACCTTTTATGTGCCAAAGTGGACCGTGGGGTGAAGGATAGAAGAGGGCGAGGCCACGAGCAAGACAACCCGGTCGGCCACTGGGCCGGGTGACGCAGCAGGGCAAGAAGAAGGTAGTGTGTTTACTCTCTAGCCCAAGTGGAACTTGCAACTTCGTCATCTCTCACTCAATCAGACGGTCACTGATCAAACAGGTTAATCGGTGTAGTGAAGATGGAACTTGCAAAGCAGGTCCGCCATAGGTAGACGCGCATATATATATATATATATATATATATATATATATATATATATATATATATATATATATATATATATATATGAAAATATTATGGTACTCACAGGAATACGTATTCCCACCTCTCATATACCACTTAAATCGTATGATGATACATCTTTATCTATTTGAGCATACTCCAATAATGAGTTTCATGAAAAATTTCATTAAATTCCACTTTTATAGCAAAATTTGTGTATATACTTCTTTTAAGTATGAAAAAGGGTATATAGCAAAAAACAAAAGGCTCCAATGAAATTTTTTCAATCAAATCGCATTTGAGTATCTTATAATTTGTATTTAAGTATACTGAAAATGATAAAGAAATATAATATATGTGTTTAAGTGGTATATTGAAAGTGGAAGTACATACTCCCGAGAGTACGAAATGAGCATATATATATATATATATATATATATATATATATATATATATATATATACACACACGCGTGAATCAATTGTGTGTAGGGGTGGGGATGGTCCAGTCCGACCCGGATCTAGCCCGTGCGACCTATAGCTGGTTAAGGGGTCGATCCTTTTGATTTTGCTGTCGTGGCCCTTCCATACACGACCATGAGCGTTGCCAACCGCCGCCTACTCCATTAGCGCCACCACCACAGCACCTCCGCTACGTCGGCTATGAAGCCGCGCAGACCAGCATTCCCGGACAAGTCCAGCGCATGCGAGTGAGCCGCTGACGTTGGCGTCGCGGAGCCTAAGCGCCCCAACGTCGCTTAGCTGCAGCAGGGTGGCCGCGACGGTGCGGAAGTCGGTATTGAGCGGCACGCCAGCGAGTGACAACGACGTGAGCCTCCTGCCTTGCACCCCGCGCCTGGGGACCTGCACGCACCGTCGCCTGCGTTGTACCCCTCTAGCGCCGCCTGGTTCGACACCACCGCCTTGAACTCCTCCAGCAGCTAGGCGTCGTCAGCGGCGGCCGCGACAAACAGTGACACCGCCAATGCCAGCCACAAGCAATCCATGTATGAGCACCCACCTTACGACCATTAGGGAAGAGAAACGGTCTGAAGGAGTGGGAGGAGAGAGTAGTAGTTAGAGGAGTGGGAAGTGAGAGGATATGAGAATGGAACGAGAGAGAAGCGAAGAAGAAAGAAGCAACAGAGTGGGACTGGGGAGAAAATTAATGTGTTGATGCGTTGGTCGTGTGCCTTTTTAATATTGTACACGAATATTGAGCTGTTTAGTTTCGATTGTGGGTTGATCTTTTTTCTTCCTTAATATAATGACAGGCAGCTCTCCTACCAGTTCGAGAAAAAATAACAGTGGCGGCACGTCAACAGTGCGCGTCAAGGCGAAACGAGGCAACGGCGCTTCGGGTCGACCCACTCGGACCATAGGGATGTTTGGTTCCTGATCTTGTCGGCCCTATTGTTTTTTGGGCCCACCCTAAGGCCCATTGGCTCCAAATTTACGGAGCGGGCCAGTGTGCCCCATTCCCACAGTGTGCTTGGTACATTTCGACAGATCGTGTGTGCATGATCTAGTTCGACAAATCCCATCTCTTTCAATAGCATTTATCGTTTTCTCTACGCAAATCGAACACAAGCCCAGCCACATGTAAACTCAACAGGAGTGCCTTGGGAGTAAAAGTTGTCAACGCTCTGCGTTTCGCAACGAACGACACCAATGACATCCTGAGCACAGCACACTCGGCACTCGCCGACCAGTGCTTAACTGCTGAACTTCCATCGAACAATACGTACGTACATACACCAAAAGTGAAGCTAATCACTATGCGGAACCAGTCCAAATGTTTACACAGCTGAAAAGGAACAACGCAGGGTGATGCCATACTGGAACGCCAACTCTCTAATGCCCTGAGCTTCAACTGCCTACGGAAGTGTGTTCAGGACAAGAGCCTTCGGGACCAAGAGGAGACGGGCGCTGGTTGTACGGCGGCGGCGGCGGCTTTATGGGGGAGGCTCGCCGCTTTTTCTTTGGCTTCCAGTATTCTTGCTCCCTTCGGATCTGCCAAAAGGGACTTCTGAAAGGATTGTGGAAATCCTGTTGCGATGATCGTCACATGGATCTCACCAGTGTAACGGTCATCAACAACAGCCCCAAAGATTATGTTTGCAGAAGGATCAGCTAGGCTTGTCACGATCTGCAAAAAAGTGAATGAAGTGTCAAAAATAGAGCCCTTCAATCATCTAGGAAGGTTGATAATGGCGAGTATTATCCAGATATTCACATATTTAGTTCTTCTACTAGAGATGTTTCAAAGACCATTCAAGACAACAGTAAGGAATCCTAACACACACCTGAGAGACCTTGTTCACCTCTTGCAACGTGATGTCCTTCCCGCCAGTGATATTGTACACAACACCAGTAGCTGCTTCAATGGATGACCCGATCAAAGGAGCAAGTGTTGCCTGCTCAGCAGCTTCTTGGGCCCGATTTTTGCTGGAAGAAACACCAACACCAAGCATCGCGGTTCCAGAGTTTTTCATGACAGCTTTCACATCGGCAAAATCAACATTCACAAGCCCAGGTATCTGCAAAATTTTCACATAAGTTTATGCGATGACAACTAAGTTACTGCAACATAGGGAAGGAAAGAAAACCCACTGTGATAATGTCTGATATTCCTTGGACACCCTGACGAAGGACATCATCTGCAAGGAGAAACGAATCTTGCAAGGGCGTATTTTCATCAACCACATCTAATAACCGGTCATTTGGGATCACAATGAGTGTGTCTACACTCCCTTCCAGCTTCTCTAATGCTTCCAGTGCCTGAAATGGGCACAAAAAAATTAAATGAACTAGAGAAAAAAAAAGCTACTCATAAGAAAGTGTTCCGAAACAAATACAGATAGCTGCATATAGAATTCAAAGGTCTCAATAACCAAATGAATTCACATCAGGCAAATGATGACAAGTTGGCAATGAAATGCATTTTGGAATATTTTCACGAAGCAAATAGCTACAAACTGTATACAACAACATTAGGGGAGGCCGAAAAAACATCCCAGCTACAACAACATTGGGGGAAGCCGAAAAATCATAATTTAGTCCACTTAACACCAGGCATTACAGGCCTATCCAGCTACAACAATTGCAAAATAGTTAGCTGGCATGAGTGCATGACACTAGTCCAAGAACTGAAAATGGCAAAACTACAGCTAATGCTACCTCTTGCAGCTACAGTGTCTGAATTACCAATCTATATATGATCGAAAAAGTTGTCGTGAATCATCATCTTACATTATTAATGCCTTAAGATAATACCTCCTCTAAGAAAAAGTCCATTCAAAGATTAAAGAAAATTCATTACCAAATATTGCTGAATGAGACACCACATAACTTGTATTGGGGGGAGGGGAGGCGGAGACAAATGCTTGCCTGTAGAGAGCGCTTGCGTCCTTCGAAGCTGAATGGATAGGTGACAACACCAACAGTTAGATAACCGGCTTCCTTTGATATCTGGGCAACAACTGGAGCAGCACCGGATCCAGTACCACCTCCCATTCCAGCTGTTATGAAGACAAGATCTGAATCCCTCAGGGCATTGGCTATGGCTTCCTTCGATTCCTCGGCAGCTTGCTCTCCCAAATTAGGATTTCCACCAGTACCTGCGTGCACGAACATGATTAGTGAATCAAGTTAACATTGGTGCTATTTCAATGGAAATTTACAATCTATAACTCTGTATATCGTCCATCTGTTCTACTGCTTCATTTCATTCGGTTTATCAGGTCATCAACACGTGTTTGCACAGAAGGTGAATTACCACAAAAGGTTGTGCATTGACATGCAAAGCATTTCTTTAACGCATCATTTGTTCATAAGGAAACAGAAAGTATTACCAAGCCCACGAGTCAACTGCTCTCCAATTTGTAGCGGATATTGCGCCTGTGAATTCAAAAGCGCCTGAGAATCTGTGTTTATAGCGTAAAACTCAACACCCTGAAATTGTATAATTCAGTCATCAACATTTGAGGAAGCAAACAAGGGACAAGCAGGAATCATCCTGGTTAAATTATGACACATTAGACTTCACGACACGCAGATGCTTTTATGGGTTAACTTGGATAAGCGTATCATAAACAGCATCGATGTTAGTCAACAAAGCCTCATATGCTGAACTAAAGCACTGTCACGAGTAGTGGGATGGATTGGATGGGAAGGATTAAATTGTTAAGTTCAAAATTCAAACCGGACTATCAAATGGATCTAGATGTCGAGCACGGCAGAGTAAGGAAGCCCGATTGAGGTAGGAAAGGGCCGAGGAGCACCGCCGGTACCTGGAGGCCGCTGCCGATCATGCGATTGACGGCGTTGTTGCCACCGCCTCCGACGCCGACGACCTTTATCCTCGCCGTCTCCACCAGCGCGAACGAGCACCTCACGGCCGCGTGGCGCGGCCGCCGCGGGTGGTTCCGCCACCCGCGTCGATGGAGTCCGCGGGGGGTCGGGCCTGGGAGGTGGAGGAGGGTGGAAGCCGACGAGGTGGAGGGCGCCATTTTGCCCTTGTGGGGGAACGGTGGAGGGAGAGGTGGTAGGGAGTAGAGGAAGACGGGATCTGGTGCAGAGGTGTCCAAACGGGCGACGGGCACGGCTCGAGGGTACGGCTCATACAGTACACGGTTCCACACCAGCACGACACGAAGGCACGGATTGTGTATGGGATGGTATCCGGCGCTAGCTTGGCACGACACGTATAGTGTCAGACCGTGTCAGGCATGATACGAGCCCGACCCGGCACATCTAACCCGACACAGAGAGGGGAGGGGGAGGAAGCCTAGAGGCAGATCGGTAGACGGCAGAGAGCGGCGGCACCGACGGCGAGGAGGAGGACGCCGGCACCAAGGACGAGGAGGCCGGTGCGGAGCTGCGGGCGCGAGTGGCGTGGGGGGAGAAGAGAAGAGGGAGGAGGGGACCGATGAGGGGGAAGAAGAGAAGAGGAAGGAGGCGAGCGGTGGTTGGAGCAGAGGGAGAGGAGGAGGAGGCGGCGGGTGCGGAGTGAGATGAGGGAGGAGGGGCCGCGGTCGGAGCGCAGGGAGAAGAGGGACGAGGCGGCACGGCCGACGGCCGGAGCAGAGTGAGAAGAGGGGGGAGGCGGTGGGGGGCGGCCAGCGCGAAGGGAAAGAGGACGGGCGGATGTGGCCGACGCGGAGGGAGGAAGCCAGGAGGGGTAGGTGCAAGGGGCGACGCGGCGCTGAGGAAAGACGTCGGGAGGGGGCGACACCGGTGTGGGGTGGCGGGCCAGCGGCGGTGCCACGTGCGGCAAGTGAAGGGGCCAGACGGCAGGTGCGCATGGCAGGAGGAGAAAGGGGGGAGGTCGTGGGGCACGCCAGCACAATGGATCGTGTGCCTAGCACGACACGGCCCAAGGAAAATGGTCGTTGGGGGCTTTTTCGCATGGTGTGCCATGCCCGGGCCGGTACAGCCTGTTTGACCCGTAACGTTTGGATTTTCAAAAAATCCGACCTTTTTTTTACCGTTTTAAGCTTTTAAAACAGCAAAAAACAAGAACAGAAATTCTAGTTTTTTCTATAAATGGCCACCATAACACCCCCTGCCCCCTTCCATTCCTCAATCCCTTGTTAAAATTTTGTTGTGCAAATTCAAATTCATTGTAAGATAATTTGGCAAAATTCAAAAGAAATGTGCTAAAATTTGGAAAAAAAACAATTTTCGGCAGGAAGTCAGCAAAAGAGGTATAATACTTTTTTTTCATGAAAGTAATAATAGTATTAGTTTCGATTTTGCAATTTTTGCTATGAAAAATTGTGATGGCTTTGCTCTTGATGATTACTTACTTTCACCGGAGGAAGTTGCATTCATGGAGGCTGCGGCTATCTCAAACCAACCGCAGTTATTGCCAGAAGGGCAAGGCAGAGTTCCTTCATCAGGCTCCATAACAGTATCTTCGTCGACGACCATCGGAGCAAAGACATCGAGGTCATCTACATCGATAGTGTGGGAGAATTTCGACATGTCAACCAAGCCAGATGCATAGGGAAATGAGGTACCATGTGCTATTTGCAAAATTTATCGCAATGAATTCTCTGCAAGGTGTACAGGTGGAACAAGGCACTTACTTAGACATGCTATAAGATGTAAGGTCAAGCAAGGATTGGTGATAAGATAGACGCAGCCGCAGTATAACCCTGACGATACAGTATGAAGCGGGACTTACAATCTTGAGGTAGCCAGTCAATCTCTCTGTAATCGCGACTAATCGAGATTTGCTAGCCGCTGACTTGTTTTGCTGGCCCACTGTCATGTGCTGCTTCTCAATTTCAAAGCAAATCACTCGTCAGGAAATATTTGTTATGATCAAAACGAGTAAGTCATCAACTCATCATCATGATTATGTTGTTCTTCTCTTTATTTCATGATTTACAATATGTATATGTGTTTAATTGTTATACAACTAAGTGTATTACATGTCATGTTTAAATACTTTCTAGTATATGGACTAGTCATTGCTAGTCGCGACTAGTCGGTCAACTAGTCAGACAAGTCGCCCCTCTTGCGACTCAACTGGACTTTACAACTTAATAACCTTGGGGTCTACTATTTTTCAAACTTACATTAGGACCACGAATAATCCTATATGTTATACCGTTTATAGAAAGACAACTAGGGATCTAGTAAAATACTATAATAAATATCATAATAAAATAAAGAAACTATTTAATACATGAACATTTTCGATTGTCGTGACCTCGGACATATGTAGTGTTCGGGCTATAGAGATTATCTTAGTGTAGTTACTCATTATGCTAATGACGGCTGGGTAATGAAGAAAATGAATTATAGGTTTTAAATTAATTGATGTAGCACACATGGGTGAGAATATTACGGGTTGTATTATCAAAGTCATGGAAAACTTTGGTCTTACAGATAAAATATTCTCAATTAATTTAGACAATACCGCTTCGAACTCTAGGGCCATGGATATTATTACTCCAGTGTTGAGTACATACGTTGATTACTTCTTTGCTACATCAGTGATGCGCTTGTATAGTCAAATATGGTTTGAATTTATATATTAAAGCTTTTCGTGATGCGATATCTTACTTGAATAATTATAACGTAAGAATAGCGGTATATAAGAACTTATGCAGGACGATGGGTGTACGTCCAAGGAAGTTCGGTTTTGACATGTCGGTAAGATGGAACTCTACTTACCTGATACTTAAGAGTCTTTTACCATATAAGAGCATTTTTGTTTTCTTTTCTTATTCAAAGTGATAAATCTACGATTTCACAAAGTTCCTTAGTGAGATACACTCATGTGTGCATAAAGGTGGACATTAGAATTTGAACACCAATAGATGGAGTCGTACTCTAGATGTTTATAATAATTTAGTGGAAATACCTGGCGTAGTATTTGAAACTATTGCGGTACAACAAATCACACTAAAAAATAAACTATGTCAGGGTAGGTGTAGATAATACACTACAAATTCAGATTGGACATGGGAGGCGATCCAAATTTAGTGCATGTTATTTAAGAAGTTTTTTTTTTCAAAAACAAGAAGAGGAACTATTGTCTCATTTCAAGGGATTCAGATCCTCTGCAGTCAGCAAAGAAGCATTTTGCTACAGTGTTGCACTATCATTGATATGAGTCGTACACCGGATTGTTCATCCTCTACTTTGAGAACTCTAATGCAGAGGATCTTTTTCTTATTTCAAGAGATGTTGGTGGGTGTTTGGTTTGAAGCCTAACTTTGCCATGTCTAACCTTAGGCGTGCTACAACTTCTTAGGCGGATGTTTAATTTGTTGCCATAATTATGGTCTTGCCACATTTTCTTAGCTCATGACCCACACGTCTAGATTTATTTTTTCCCCAAACTTTGTCCCACGACAAAAAGTGTGACAAGCCATACTTAGCTAAGGTTAATTATGGAAAAGTTAGACATCAACCAAACAGGACCAAAATATATCGAACTTCCTTTTGAAAATTAACATCCAAACATTTGGAAGTTTACAGATCCAAATATTTTGAAAATTAACATCCAAACATGGGCATATTTCTGGTCAGAAGGTACTTTCTTTCGTTACACTCAGCCCGGCCCATCATCTTTCAAGACAAATCAAGAAGGGCTCTTTGGGCCCATATATAGATGCGGCCCGGCCCATGACTCCCCCCGGCCCCCCCCCGGACGACGATCCCTTCTCTCTCCCTGCGTGTAGTGGACACGTCCCGGGCGGGGCGGCCCCACCTGCGCAGAAAACGCACACCTCTTACCCACTCAACAACCGCATCCCAAACCGTGGGTACCCTCGCCATTCCGCACCGCGTCCTTTGCAGCTTTTCGTCTCGACACGCGACTCCTGGCCAGCTTCCCACGATGACACGTGGGTCCACTCTTCCAAGCCCCAGCCACTAGCAGCTGCGTAGCAAAATTCGACGTGCCCTTAGCGACTCGTTCTTTGCCCATCTTTTCCTCCGCCCCCGACGAAATGTGCCCTACTTAACAAACAGATTAGATTAGACCCAGGAGAGAGAAAGACACACACAGAAGGGGAGAGAGAGGCCGAGGGGGAAGAGAGAGATAGATAGAGAGACAAAGGGTGAGAGTAGAGACCAAGCGCCAGAGAGAGAGAGAGAGAGAGCGGGGGAATCGTGGGAGGGAGGGTTTTGGCGAGATTTGAGTTTTCCCACCCTCCCGCCATGGTGTCCGACCAGGAGATCGCCAGCTGCGTAGAGTCCCTCCTCCGCTCATCGGGGGGCGCCGCCGGGGAGGCTTCCCTCGCCGCCGTACTCCAGCAGGCGGAGGCCAAGCTCCGCGTCGACCTCTCCCACAAGGCGCCCTTCATCCGCGACCAGATGGACCTCTTCTTCGGCCCACGCCTGCAGGCGCCGCCCCCCAAAACCCAAACCCCTCCTGCGACCGCCCCCGCCCCCGCGCTCCCCGTGCCGCAGTCTCAGCCTCCGGTTCCGCTCCAGGTGCAAGCGCCGCCGCAGCAGATGCAGCAGCAGCTCGCGGCGCTCCAGCCCCAGTTCATCTTCCAGGCCATGCCCCAGCTCCCCGCCGTCGTCCCAGGCGGCGCCGCCGCGGCTGTATCCGCGCCGCCGGCCGTTCCGGCCATGGCCTTCTACCCGCCGCCGCCGCTCGCCTTCCGCTACACCAGCACCTTGGGTGGGGCCGCCACTGGTGGGACCGTCTCCTTCCAGCAGCCAGCCCCTGGGCCCGGGGGCACTGCTTCCCCCACCGCTGGAGCGCAGGCCACCGGCGAGAACAAGGAAAGGTGAGCTGTGGATGAAATTGTGGTTCTGGTTCTGTAGATTTAGTTGATTGATTCATGGCAAACTCCTATTGATTGGCGCTCAAATCTAGTTTGGTTTTACATCTATTTGGTCGATTCATTTGATTAGCGTTGCTAATAGCAAGGATTTGAGGTTAAACTGATTGTACTCATTTGGAATCATGAAGTAGCACCTTCTAGCTGAGCTAGGGTTAGGGTGGTGTAGGGTTCATTATCTTGTTCTTAACAAAGCGCGTAGGTTCCACTGTGTATACATCGGTTGCTATGCATTGCAGTGTTTAGGAGGTATGCTTAGGATGGCATTATCTGCCTTTTGACCATTGATAATGTCTTAGTAACTGTTTAGTTGTAGTTTTGTTGGAAATTTCTGCCACTTCAACGAAAACTGGTCGGGTGAGAAATTTAGGCATGTTTGTTTGACTGGTCACTGGCCACACCTTGCATGTTGAGCTGCCTGAAATTTTCATGAAAAAGCACAAAAGTCAATTTTTTTTTAAAAAAAATTATGCTGATACAACGAGGGCTTGAAGATCAGGACACCTTGTTATGCTAGAATGTACAAACTGCAAAGTAAATTGGACATGCTGCATTTCATGGATATAATGGTTTGGATTTATGGAATCTCCTTCAGCTAGCTTTCTTGTAAGCAACTGAATGTAACCTCCTGTCTTTTGGTCTGTTTAATTCTTGTTGGCTGCCTAGCCTGCTGCGCATGAAATGGTCCCAGTAGACTTTGTTGTCTCTTCTAAACACTTACAGGTGGCCCCTGCAAGAAAATGCACAAGCAATTCATTTTGGTTTTTTGTTGTCCTTGAGGAGTATATTAATAAGTTAGTAGCTTCTTTTTTTTTTGTGTACATCCGACTATTTTTAATAAAAGCCAACATGATCCTCAACATTTGATTATTTGGATTTGTATGTCAGATTTACTTTTCTGGTTGACTTAATGAATAGGTTGTAGCACATCTCTGCATTTGTTTTTTGTTATAACATGCCCTGTTTCTGCTTGGAGAGGTCTTGAGAAGGCTTGATTGCTACTGCCATGCCAGATTGTGATAATGGACCTGGTTATATATATTTTTCCATTGTACCAAAGAAAAAACAAAATAGAGTTCAGGAATGTTATATAGGTTATCATCTTAATTCTTACTTTTTTTATATATAAAAAGGATTCAAGGTACCTGAGGCCATTTAAAAACATATGGAGTCTGCATTGATGAAGTGGTAACCCTGTTGTTGGTGTTTGATTTGGATGCAGTTATTTGGGTATCACGGCCTGGTTTTCTTGTTACAAGATAAATATGAAAATGTCACATATTATTAATTTAGAAGCCGATCCTAAAGTTTAGCCTATTCTGCTTGAAGATTATATTGACAACTGTTGGGTTCATGCAACCCTCATTTATTATAATTTGTTACGCTTCACTAGTCAGGATTCAGAATAATTCAAATTATGGAATTTACTCATGCATGCAAACTGATTGGTGTTATATGGTCATAATTTCTTCTAGTGCTTCAAAGCGGAAGAGAGGTGGGCCCGGTGGTTTAAACAAAGTTTGTGCAATTTCACCTGAACTTCAGACTATTGTTGGTGAGACTGTCATGTCAAGAACTCAGGTACTCTCGATTTTTTTCATTACATCAGAAAATAACTTCGATTATGTCCCCCTTGATTATCTCTTTGAATGATTTACTCTAGAAAATTAACATTACTCTTCATTCAGATTGTGAAGCAGCTATGGGCATATATCAGGCAGAACAATCTTCAAGATCCTGATGACAAAAGGAAGATCATCTGCAATGATGAACTTCGTGTGGTTTTTGGAACTGACACCACTGACATGTTTAAGATGAATAAATTGTTGGCAAAGCACATAACTCCACTTGACCCAAGTACGTGCTTCTATTTCTTTTGGTCTACATCTGCCAACTAATGTATATCTGAATTTGCTAAAATTTGTTCTGTGAAAATTCTCAACTATATTTTATTGGTATTCCAGAGGATCAAATTCGGGACGTAAAAAAAAATAAGGCCCCCAATGTAGCTCCTCAAACTAGGCCTCCTATTAATCAACCCTCTGTGGTTATTTCTGATGCACTAGCCAAGTTCATTGGAACAGAAGGCACAGTGCCTCCAGATGATGCTCTGAAGTATCTTTGGGATTACATAAAAGCAAACCAACTTGAGGTATGGATGTGTCTACTTTTCTTTTTCTTGCAGGATACCAGTTTGTTCTTTGTTTTTCGCTGCATGAGAGTTGGAGCTGCATATTGAATGCATGCGCTGAGAAACATTCAATGCTATGGAACATTATTGCATTAATTGTTCAGAAGCAATAGTAGTGTAATGGTGAAGACTGAAGAATAATCCACTAAACTATAACTCATCACCTTCCTGTTGGTGGTAGAGATCATATTAATTATGTAATATAGTGCCTTTTGTGCTAAAACATCTTCTTTTTTTTGGCTATTGTGTCTATTTTGGGTAAATACCTGAGTGTTGATTCAACAATGTACTTATGAGATCTACCTGGATGTGTTCTTGGTAGTTGCTACAGGAAGATATTTTGGAGATCATTAAATGCTTGATGATCTAGATATGTTCATTAGTTGTTATTATCTCTTGGAATGTAGATTGGTGCTGGGAATTGTAGCCACCTGAAAGGTGCGGAAATTTATAATATCAATTCAATTGTCAAATACAGGAGACAGCTGCTGAATCAAGAGACCCATTCCAGGGTACCTATGAAATTTCTATTTCTATTTTTTGAACCTATATTGTCCTGCTAAGTGCTAAGTAGTGTCATCAAATGTGTGCTAATTATGTTTCTCTATCTTTTCCCTTAAACCATGGCATTCCTGGTAGTGTAAATTTATGTGCACTATCCTTAAAGTAACCCAATCGATATGCATTATATCCATTTATGCTCATTTTGGTTTTGCACAGGATGTTATGACTGCATCAATATTATGTGATTCAAAACTTCAAGAGCTGTTCGGCTGTGAGAGCATTCCTATTTCAGGACTATCAGAGTTGCTTGACCACCACTTCATCAAGAAGACATAGCATATCCTCATTAACTGGTAAGTTTCTCATTGTTTTTCCTCTTTCAGTTGTCACAGGCTCACAACTACTGAATTCACTTCAAGTGTTAGGGCATAACAAAACATCAAGATTTTTTTATTATGTTTCCAATATAATGCTAATACTTCTGAGATTTTTTTAGTATCTGCTGATATTAATTACAATCTGATGAATTGTTTTGCTTTGTCCTATTCTATTTTGCTTCCCGTCCATGCAGATCTAGGATTCAGTGGTGCCAGATAGGCCTAACTTTACAATATGGTGTTCTTGACAAAATGGACAGCTTAGCTTATGTATCTCTTTGATGTTCTGGATTATGAATTGTCAGACAATCAGATTATTTGTGGTAGCCTGTAATTTGCTCTATGTAGTGGCTACTGCCGCAGTATTTGGTGTAACTTCTACTGAATTTGTAGTGTTAGTTTCTGAATGTCAAAATGTCTTGGCTGACTATGTAAAGTTAAGCTTTATATTTGAGTGCCAGGTTGAACTTTTAGAAAGTGCATGTCGAAGGTTTCGTTCATGTTCTTCTTGGCTATTGAATGTGCTTGCCATGCTGAACTTGTTGAGGCCAACATTGACTTGTACTATTTCTGGGCAATTGCTAAATAGCAGGTGTATGTGTCCCCATCAAACTTGTCAATACTGTTCCGGTATCGGTCGATGTATACTATTCTGTCATCTGAAACGGTACGGAGTAGCCATGTGTTCTGTATTGGTCTTGATACCGGTCAATACCGATCATATCGGCCCGATATTGGACAATAGTGGTGGAATTGATAATATTGTGTATTGATTTGAAGTATATGTTATAGGATTAAGTACATTATATGTCTTTCAACTCTTGTCCTAGTTTAATTTTCGTCTCTGAATTGTAATACCAGATAAAACACGTCTTCAAACTATCAATACCGCGCAAAAACTGTCATTTATTCCTTTTGAGAGTGGTTTCGTGCCACGTTGAAAAAACAAATATTTTCTCTTGCCACCGATGCATCCACGCTGGCGAACGCTTCCATTTTGATCGACAACACACACAGAAGCCGAATGGAAGCTCAACGACGCCTCCTCCTCCGGCTTGCCTCCGGCCTGGCTCCCTGGTCGTCGGCACGGCGACACCACTGCCTGCGCCTGCTCGGGCGCTGTCGCCCTGGTGCCCTCGCCTGCGGCACGAACGCCCACAGGCACGCAGTCGCCGCGAACCACGCCGGCACTGTCACCGCGTACACCACCCACCCTTTGGTGTTCAGCCCTCAATACGTCGCCACGGTCGTTGTCGGAGGGGTACATGGTCAACGTGACGGGGATGCATCCGGCCGGGAGGTTGCCGGGCACCACCACGTGCCGTGCGCCCTCGTCTAGCAGCCGCTCTATGCCGCCGATCATGGAGGCCACCACCTTGGGCACCATTGTCTTCACCTTCTCAAGGCTCCATGCGAAGCTGTAGTCGTTGCCGCCGAACTCGCCGAACACAAACAGCGCCTTCCCAAAGAAGTCCAGGCACTTTGCCATTAATTTTCAAGAAACAGGGGAGAACTCAGAATAGACGTGACGGCCTTACCTTGCGGGGAGGAGCAGACGGTCTGCTTGACCTCATCGAACCACTAGAGCTGGACGATCATGGAGGTGTTGAACGGTGGGATGCTCCACACGTTGTTGTCCTTGAAGTACTTGAGTTCCAGCGCGGTGGCACCCATCACCGCGAAGTTGGTACCCTGGCTGAAGTCGGTGCCCTTGTTCGTCAACGGCGGCATCAGCGGCAGGTCGAACGCCTCAGTTGTAGCACGCGTGCGCACAAACCGATGTTGACGTCCGTGAAGAAGGCGATGATGGCGGTGGCGAACAACATGATGACGATGGCGTGTGGCTTGGGGAGGGCGAGTTGGAGGAGGAGGAAGGAGGCATCGGGGAGGAGGGAGGTGAAGGAGGGCGGCAGCGGCGGTGGTGGGGAAGGAGGAGGACCGAGGGCGGAGGAGTCGGGGGGAGCCTAGCGGCGGTGGGCGCGCGGGCGGAAGAAGGGGGCGTGGGGAGAAGAGGGGGGACAAGGAGGGCGACCGCTCGGGGGGAGGAGAAGGACCAACGCGCAGGAGGAGGAGGGAGGCGAGCCGGAGGAGCCGAGGCGGAGGCGCCCAGATCTGGGCAGATCCAGATCTGGGCGAGGGAGAAGACGGCGGCCGCTCGGGGGGGGGGGGGGAGGAGGGGGAGGGCGGCGGCACGTCGGGGCCGGAGGGAGGGGAGGAGGAGGGCGCTGTGCGCGGGGAAGAAGGGGGCCGGCGTCGGGGGAGGTAGAAATAGATGCGTCGGGGGAGGAAGAAGGACTAGAGCGCAAGGACCAAAGCCAGCTCGGACGACCCTCTTTTTTTTATTCGACTGGACGAGTTACATGGGTCAAATACCGGTCAAAACCGCTCTAAAATTGATGAAGGGATATCTTTTGCGCGGTATTGATAGTTCGAGAACGTGTTTTATCCGGTATTACAATTCATGGACGAAAATTAAACTAGGGCAAAAGTTAAGAGACGGACAATGTACTTAATACTATGTTATATTACTCCAAAATGTTATAAATGAAATTTAGTGTGCATACAATTAAACATATATATAATTATAAGTATATATTATTGTATTAAACTCCAAAGGGTACACCGGTTAGAGTTGGTACCAGAATGTATCATTTTAAGAGCTAAAATGCTCCGGAATGCTATTTGCAAGTATGGTCTCGTAAGTGTACTTTCCCCCAAAAAGAAGATAGAGAAAAGGGCATTTCATCTAAGAGCTTGCATTTGTAAGAGGCATGCGGGCACCATGTCCGCATCCTGGTGATATTTCTGTTCAACTTCAATGTAGTTTGACGCTTGCAAGCCACAAGACAAAGGCCAAAAGCGAAAATCATTCAGGTTTTGTTTCCTATGTCTGTTTAGCTGAGGGGATTGCCACTAGAGACCTAACTAAAGCCTTTTGAAAAAAGAAGTGGTGTCCAATTGAATAAACTGACAGTTTTCAGAACTCTGATGGTCGTGATGGAACGCAAACCCAAAATTAATCGTGGACCTATCGATCCCGCGTGGCAGCGTTTCCCTTGACAAAGGATTCCCCCGTGTTTCCCCTCCTTTTCATACACTTTCCTAAACTTCGGCAGCTCGATGGGAAAAAAAGGGGCACTCTTCCGGTCTTCCCCCAACATTGTAGGTATCATACATTGAGAACTACAGCAACATTTGTCAAAGCCTACGATTACAAAGCAGGGACATCACAAAGGCTAACTTATTTTTGACAGGAAACCGGCGTCGTCATAGCAGCTGCCAGCAACGGACAGCAGCTGCACGTCGTCGAACGCGTCCTCCTGCTCGCCCGGGAAGACCATGTCCAGCTCCTGCGACGACTCCACCACGTTCCTGCTCACCTTAAGCTGGTCCTCGAACATCTTCTGCAGCTTCTTGCCCTGCGCCTCTATCCTCAGCTGCATATTTCGCTGTATCTGAGAGAGACAGACAGATGGATGCACCAAAAAAGAACAGAAAAAAAAGTTCAGATACCATGAACACATGTATATCAATCTATCTAGTTGCTACTTTTTTTTTCTGTATATATCTACTGTTGACACATCAATAGAGCACCTCGAGTTGCTCGTGGAGGCGCCTCTGCACGTCGAGCTGAACGCGTAGTGCTTCTGTTATTTGCATTCCGCTGCAAAAGGCCGGGGAATCTTTACTAGTTCCATGTTAATATATATGTATAACATAACAATCGCACATGCATTCCATTAAGATCGATTTGCAAAGGTGGTAGACAGTGAAAGATACGTTTTTGGGTCCAGATTCTGCATGTCATTTCCCGTGGCTCGTTTCTCCTGTTGTTTCCCTGTAATTCGACAACAGAAAGACGACATGTGTCAGTGGGCGGTAGGGGATGGATGGATAGTGAAGCATACTCAAAAACAATAAATGGAATAAAAGATCATATAATAAAGCAAGACATCAAACAAAAGGATCAAGAGCCTCCTGAACTCAGGGACCTGGAATCGATGCTTATTATCTCTTACTAGCAGTGTTGGAAAACGTTGGAACCAACCAGCTAATTACTGACAGTTACTGTACAAACTAACTGTTCTATGTCAGGGCTCTAATCTGTAGATTTACCTTCAGAAGACGCTGGCATGTACTTCGCCATGCGATATTTCTGAAAACAAAGAAGAGAATAGCATGCAAGTTGTTAGTTTACAACTCGTTAAACAAACTTGCAACTATATCATCCTACAAATTGACATATCGACAACATCTGTTCAAAACTCTCCACAGTTGAGCAAGTAGTTCTCCTTTGCCAATTTCAGGTACCTGAAGATGGCTCTTGATATGGTAGATCGTCAGGCCATCCGAGTTCATTAGCTTCAGAATTCCCTTTGGGGTCGCCTCTGCAGGTGTCAGACAACAACAAGAAAGAACTATACGCCATGAGAAATAACCTTCAGGCATTGGAAACAACAACATGTCAATACCGAGAACAAAAGGTTTTCGGATCAAGAACGCTCACTATCTGCGCCGCCGAGCTGATTCACGCAGTCGACGAACCGCTCGTGCAGGTCTTGCGTCCACCGGATCCGCGTCTTGCTCGGCGCACCTGGCCCAGCTGGCGCACTAACGTTGCCGGTGGGGGTCACCGCCGGTGCGCCGATGCAGCTCCTGGACAGCTGATTCTCCATCTGGCTCTGCAAGCTCGGCGCCTCCATAACCGGCAGAATCGGGTTCGGCGCAACCTTCAGAGTTTTCAGACGACGAACAACACAAGAAGCATCAATCATCAAGATCTGATATATCATGGTGTGCTATGGAAATAATATAATTATGTCCATGATTCCATGCAGTGTAGCTCACTTACATGAGGTGAAAACGAGTGGGTTTTGGGTTCACCGCCGAGAAGCCTACTGGTGGAAGCGTTGCTGAACAGCCCATGCACTCTCTCTTGCTGCTGCTGCGGCAAAGGGAGCTTCAGTGCAGGAGGCGGCTCCGCGGCGTCCAGCTGCTGTGGCCGGACGTAGTACGTCCTCACCGAGTGGTCGCGGAGCAGCAACGGGTCAACTGGCCGGCAGTGCTCGTTCTCCGACGACCGGAACGGCGTCTTGGCCGTCGGCATCACCGGTAGCGTCGCTCCAAGAGGGCAGTCGAACTGCCCCATGCCGAGCAGGTTCTCGGCGGCGTAGAACGCCGCGGTGTTGGAGCCGACGCAGGTCTGCGCAAGAACCGACCTCGGCGTGTACTCCTCGTGCTGCCAGACCGCGCCGTGCTGCTGATGAGGAGCAGAATTCACGAGTCTCGGATGGAAAGAGAGCCCAGCGGATACAGGAAGAAACTGCTTCGCGGCGGCGCTTAGCAGCTGCGGCGGCGAAGGATCGCATAGCGGCGACCCGTAGTGGTGGTCGTGCAGCTTAATCTTCTTGGTGTTCATCTTGTGAGCACAAGTTGTCTTGGAATATTAACTGAACAAAAAAGTAGAAACAAATATATGGTGCACCATTAACTTCGATTTCACAACGAACTTAAGAGATCAAGAATGCAAATTTATATATAGAACATTCTGTGAGACCTGAAGCTAGCAGCAAGTTTTCTTTAGAAAATGAACTAAGGTGAGATTTGGAGGAGGAAAGAAGGATTAGCGCAGTGGCGATGCTTAAATAGGGCGATACTGCAAGTCTCGATCGGAATTGAAGCTGGCTTCTAGTGGCACAAGGGAATCCGCACCGGCCTATATTCCCAGAGGCGTGGCACGCAACGCGATGAGAATAATTCGGCAGTTGTGCATGTCTCCGGACACACACAAATCTTCGGAATCGCCAAACAACAGACGAGCAGCAGCAGTAGCCGGAGGAGGAAGCAACCGGAGCACGGCAAATGCAAGTTGCAGGATCAGGGAGGGAATTAATAGCTACGCCTACGCGTATGGTTAGAGCAACTTACAACTTGAAGGCATCACATATTCACATGTGCAGCTAGCACTGGAAACTTCATGCTGGTCAATAATCTCTCAGCTCTCTCTCTCTATCTGGAGGGAGGATGGGAATCTGCAGGAGAATTGGAAAGGAAGAATGGGTGCAAAAAGGGCTCTTGATCATCCCAAATGGAATATGAACTTCTCTCAGTGGGGGGCTCCTAATGGAAACAACTGACAAGAATATAAAGATGCAAAGAGAGACTAGATATCCACCTACTATATAGCAGAGCCTAAAGTACAATCTTGCATGCCAGACAAGGGTAGGGGACAAATAGCCACTTTGGTGCTTTCGCCCCCTCTTGCTGGATTGCAAGCTTCCATACAACATTACAGTAAAGATCAGGGGGGACATCTCTATGTTCAGTCCTTTTGAGATCCCAACAAGAGATGAATAGACACCTATTATTCCGGTAGGGTAGACAAAATTGTCAAAACAAAACAAAATTTCGAATTGAACCTTCTTGGATGTGATGTTCATCCTATTGGTGATATGCTCTAGAGACAATCATAGAGATAATTGTATCACAACTATATATGTTTATGAGTTATGTTTTTAAATAAATTATTAGTTATAAAAATTAACAAGTACGTGATTTGTTGGTGAAACTCTTTAACTTATATGATGTTACTTTACATGAATCCCTAGTCGGATGTTATTGGTCAGAACACTAATGACTTATCGACCAGCACATGTATTGATTGATGACCATGTTTCACCGATCATAGATATAGAGATATCGAATAAATAATATGAACACATGTTAGAGAACATGGTATTGGATTGACCCACCTTGAGACACTATTGAGATTGTTATGGTTTTTATGTGTCATCAGTTGATCTCAAGTAATGATGATGTATAATCCTTGGATCTGAGATCAGTATAGTTTTCTACACGTGTAATAGTACACTTAGGGGTTGCCAAACACTACTTCGTAACTGGGTAGTTATAAAGGTAGTTTTCAGGTATGCTGCAAAATATACAGAGGGATGTGACTGGTCGGATATGAGATTTGTCCCTCCTAATATAATAGGAGAGATATCTTTATGCCCCTCGATGATGGTCGGATAAAGAAAGTGCATGACCATACCACTAATGGTCGAAGAGTCGACCACATGTTGTTATACGTTACTTGATCGAGAAAGTATTGATCAGTTCATGGATGACAATTTATCTCACCTAGAGTTCAACCAGATGTCGTGATGCAAAGGAAGAATACACAAGTAGATCGTTCAGTTCGACCAGATACGAACTAATCGTATGTAGATACAAGCTGGTCGTAGACTGGTCGAGTATAATCACTAAGTGGTCGTAAACTGGTCGTAAGGAGTTACGAACTGATCATGACTAAATATAAACTGGTCGTATAGAGATACGAGCTGATTGCAAGTGATAAAGACCTAGTCGTAGATCATATTGCATTAAGGTTAGTCCGATATAATTTATGTGCATTCGGGAATCGTTATGTCCTGCTAGGAACCACTAACGACTCGTGGTCAAAAAGGTGTTTCGAGTTACAACCGATTACACATGAATCTACAGGGATACACACTTAACGGGTTGGAACAAACGAGTTAGGATAGGATCCGTCATGGACTCTTTATAAGGGAATGCATGAGGCTGTTGGAAAAAAAAGAGGACGTGAATTGCTCCACCGAAACCCTAGTCACCATCTTCTCGAGAGCCATACCGTGTGAGTTGGTGCTAGCACACCGGTGTATGGTGTTTTATTCTTGGACGTGTGGATACCGTAGAGGCGCTACTGCGATTGCTATTGTGCTGAACGAGGACGATCCAGGACCTTTGTAAGGAACGTAATTGGTTGCTGGAGGAGACGATCGGTGCTGAGGACGTTGGACAATCGATCACGACCACTTCATCGATGCGTTCTATGTTGGATCAGGCTGCTCCAACCGTTCTTTCGTTGCTCTGCGCGTCTAGTGGTAACGATCTATGATCTCTTACTTGCATGATTTTATGATTTACGTGATAATTTTTTTGAATTACTAGTTAGTGTAGCCAACCCGAATCCCTTCACATCTATCCATACAGACAAAACAAAAAGTAAACAAAAGCCACCACGAAGAAGACAGAATTGTCAGAATAAAACAGTAAGTTCGTAGAATAGCACAGACAAATTGCTCTTGTTTTTGTTAACACTGTAACATCGATCCCTGTTTTTGTTTCATTTATTCCGATCATCGTTGAAGAAGGTACATTTTTCTTCATCATTTGTTTCAGTCATCTTTTAAAAAAAGACTAGCATCTGTTACCACTTACCAAATATCTAAGTGACACGTAATTCTGATTGGTCCATATCCTCTCCATCACTCTATCTAAGTTACAATACAGATGTATTGTTGTAGTTTTGGGTTAAGCACATTCAATATTCTAATTAAATTCTAAAAAAAATTCAAAGGGCCACTCATGTATGGTGAAAGATGGAAAGTTTAGTAACTGTTAGAACCGACGACAACCCTTTGGACAAGAGAATAATTATAGCAAGCACACAAGAGACACAAGAATTTATTTATAAGGTTCGGCAAAGCCTACGTCTCCGAGAGTCGAATCGCGGCACCTCCATCCGTATGAGGAGTTTTTTTTCTTTTTCTGGTTAGGGTTACAAGAGGTCGACGGTATATATTTATACCCTGATTACATGTTTGACTCGGACTCATAGTCTGTACCGCGTGGACTTCGCCCCTTGCGCCCCCAGCCCACAGTATTTCATAACCCCACACAACTGCGTCTCTCTTGTAGGACTGTGTCTAGAAAGTGTACGTTGCGCTACCGCTTTCCGGATACAACCCCTTCGTTTCACCTTGTTATAACATAAGCCATGCGCAACAGTAACATATTGCTAGTCTAGATGAGAGAATACCAATATATAAGATGAAATTGGTCTTACCTAGTTGAAGCAAACAAAAGAAGAACATACGCGCATGCTCTCTCGCCACGCCACGCCATTGCCCCCCGCGCGCTTGCGAATGGTCCGGCGATTTTGTGTCTGGTTGGTATGGAGCTGCATCTTCTTTTTGCACATCAAAAACCATGCATACGAATTATAAACTGAAAACTGAATATATTGTTTCAATGGGGCTTTTATGACGCGCTTTAACCGTGTTTAATGTATAGTTATTGTTTCAGTTTCTTTCTTGTGACTGATTCTATATAAAGGAGAGGTCTATCCTCTCAAAAGGTTAGAATAGAGAGAAATATCTTAGAACAGAACATAGACAGAATCAGTATTGTTCTATTGCCCTATTCCTTTGTGCTGCGCAACCTCGGCTTCTCCATCTCTTCTTCGGCGTGCACATACGTGGGGAAAGTAGTATCTCCAAAGCCGGCGTTCCTCGTGATCTTGCACGGGTTGGGGCGAATCAGGTTTGTAGAAAGCGTTCGCACGACTGCTCACGGCTTCCTCCTTCTCAATCACCCGCTTCTCGTCTTCTTCTTCGCATCAGACTCTACCGCGACCTTCGCCGGAGCGATTATCTGTAAGTCACGGTGATATCTTTTGATATGGTTAAGCATTGTTTCCTAGAAATAAATCATGTGATGATGCTAATGCCTAATTCTGTTAGTAGTATTCTTGTTCTAGACTTTGCCTTGTTAGCGTATATATATATAAGATATAAATATTTGAATTGATGATCATGCTACAATCATAGTCTTAAATATGCCTAGTATATATGTTGTTGTTACATCAATTATTGTTTTAGGAATTAAACTAATCATAAAAATGCGCATATACCTAACAGTATCATCAGCCAATAAGTTTATTTGTATAGATTTTAGTCAGAGGTCTTGTTTTTCATTAGTAGGAGTAGGCTATACTGCAGTTAGATTCTTGTCACAAATTTCTCATGCTGCATTGAATTTACAGATCAATGGGGAACACTGAGTACTATATATGCTATTCTGCATTGAGCTCTCCCCTCATTTGGTTTGTCGCTGCTCTTCATGGTTGATCCCAAAACCTTGGTTGTCTTTGCACCAGCCTCTTCCACTGACCGTAACTATCCACTACAAACAGATCAACTCACAGCATTTTGTCATGAGAATCACAAGTCCATGCACAAGTAAGTAACAATATATTTTCTTGGGCAAAGCTATATGTGCATTGATCCCAAATTCCCAACTAATAATAAAGTCAAATCATAATAAAACCATCCAATCATCTTTTTAGTCTAATGGGGAATCCATTGGGGTCACTCGGCCCTTGAAAAAAAAAATTCAGGTGTTTGATGAGCATTGGACTCCTTCCGTCTTTGGAATCCCCTGATCATAAACAAGAATGAGAAATCAAGGTCGAAGCTGCCGTCCCGGTCCCACCCATCAACACATAGTGAGACTATCAAATCTGAAATGCGATTGATCAAACAGGCACAATAACTACTACTGAGTGTTTTTTTGAAGGGACATGAGCACTACTGAAGTACTGAGTTGGTCAAGTATGCACACACGTATGTTCAGGTGTATATTCAGTATATATGCAACTTCCCTAAAAAAAGGTGTATACATGTAACTGACTATATGTAGAATTGCTCAAGGTTTTGCAAGAGAAGCTGACGCAAGAGCTGATACAGAAAATGATTCAGCAACTCGATCGACGACGATACTTATGCAAATGCAGATTTGGACGTGCCGGTGTCCAACGTGTAAAGGATTAACAAATAACCTTATCTGGATATATACATACATAGCTTTTGGTCCTGGTGCTGCGCCGGTTGGTGCTACAAGAGGGAGTGGGGAGAAGTTAGTAAGCCTGTCTTCTGAAAGCCTGAAGAGCCAGTAGAACCTGCTCGGCTCATTGGCTCTCCGAACCTTGTTTAATCCCTCGGATTTGTCCTTGGCACAATCGCATAAGCGGCATGGAAAGCCAGGTGTCTGTGTCAGTCATGGATTGCATCTTGGGCATAAATTAATACAGGATCATCTTGCCGATCTTACAAATTGGCAGGAGTTAAGCAGTCATGTTTCTCAGGGTATCCAGTTTGCCATCAATTTGGAGGATAATTGAATTCAGACATATGCATTCTTCAGTTGCTGAATGCACATACAAGAACGTCTGAACTCGCAGCACTGCGACCTTTTGCGACGACTTTTTTCAGTTAGTGCTTGTCAGACTCCCTCTTTCAAACTGTTGGTGTTCTAGGGTTTGGATCTTGCTCGAGCATTCCTAATTGTTGGAGCGGCGGAACTGCACTGGTTTTCAGCGCAAGAGGTTAGTACGCACACGCCGCCGGCCGCCGCTCGTCGACGGAGATCCGCCTGCCAACGACACCCCTCCGCGTCCCAGTCTCCCGCAACGCGAGCGAAGGAATTTGTATTCTGTAACTAATATAGAGTCATACAAGGGCCTTTTCTGTAAAAGTACTATGCCCAGAGTTGGAACTGGGCTCCCGTTTCGCATTTTTCGGACCTCAAAATTGGGCTGATTTGGGTCGCAAATCTTATTTAGGATCCAATTTGGCTCGCATTGTTGACTTTGCCGGCGAAGCGTGGAGGGAAACTTTGTGGGCCGGACGCCTTGTGTCCTTGCACGTGGAGTGGGCTGAGAGGATTCACTAGATTTTAAAATAAAATTTTGACTATTCACATGGATTTCGACCCAGAATGAGCCTGACAGGTACGTGGATAACAAGCTGGCTTAGCTTGGCTCGTCAAACTTGTTAAGCAAACACGTCTTGACTCGTTAAGCTTGGCTCCTAAGGCATATCAAACTTGTTAAGACAACAATAAAACACCATACATCTGATAGGTTGTGATTGACTCGTATAGGATTGTAGAAAACACACAATCTTTAACGAGTCAAAATTATAGACAACAATATTCTCTCTCTTCATTATCTTTCATCCACGTCACCAAAAGTCCTATATGGCAAATGCTATAGACGACTGACATAAGTCCATTGTACATGCTCTAAGAAATCCATAAGCAACAATTAGTTCCTAGTAGTGACACATACACAAGACTAACTACTAAATTCACAAGTTCATAAATAGTTCACAACATGGAATTAAATAACAAGAAAGTTATAAAATTAACTATCAGTTTGTGTGCATGTTTATTGCCTCGAGAAGGTGAGCTTCCGTGGCCCTAAAGTCCCCAATTGCTTGATTCTGAAAAGAACAAACAGAGGAAAATAAGATTAAATAGATGGATTTGAGAAGGAAAAGGAGGAGAGAGGAAACTAGGAGTAAATGGATACACAAATCCAAGCACAGAGCCCTAGCAAATGAAGAGCAAACAGTGGGGGTGAGGACCGACTAGATCCGACGGTAACAGGTCAGGAGCAGACGATGGTGGCCAGATCTAGCGGGGTGAGGTCCTGGAGATGTAGTGGTGGCCAGATCTCGCGGCGGCGAGGGCGGATACATGCTGGATTCGACGGTGGTGGGGAGAGGCAGAGGCAGGCGCTTGGTGTGGCAGCGGCAGGGGCTTTGGGATGAGGCGACATGCGCTGGGGACGACGGGGTGGCTGGGGAATACGGTGGCAGGTAGGCTGGGGAAGGTGGCGGTAGAGAGGCTGTGGGAGGTGACGATGGGAGGGCTAGGTGAGACGGTGACCGACGATGGGGTAGGTGGCGATGGAGGGGCTGGGCGAGACGGCGGTCGGTTAATCGACTAGGGGAGGCGGGGGTAGGGAAGTGTTGTGGGAGGCGACACTGGATCGATGTGAGATGGGCTAGGACTTGGAGGGGGTCCGGTCAAATAGACTAACGAGCAACTCGCGAGGTGGATCGGGTTCGACTCGTTAAGCAAATGAGCATAAATTACTGTTCAACTCAGCTCGTTTATAGCATGAGTTCAAGCCGATCCATTAACGAGCTGAGTCGGCTCGCGAGTTTCGAGCTTTTGTTTCACCCATAGAGCCAGACAGGAGATTAGTGGAGAACCGAAGCAACAAAAGGATACTATTAGGATTGGAGATTTAATTTGTTATGCATGTAGCAGCGGCGTTCGCGGCATTCTAGATGGAATTCTCGTTGGTTCCTCACCAACCTTGCCGTGCAGCCGCACAGAGGCCGGCTCCATGCAGGCTGCGGCCAACGACCGCATGCATGATTCGCTGAGCATACTGAATTACTGACATTGATTCGGTACAGGTCCATGTCATGTATCTCCGGGTGATGCAAGGGGAGCTCGCCTCGCCTGCAATCTCCTCCCGTTGCAACCGATCGAGCTGAAATGATTGCTTCCATGGATGGAGTCACTGCATGCCCTCTCGAGGGCGCGTATGTTATTGCACAACAATATCATAGTACTATAGTGCCATGATATTGACTCATAGCTATTGGATCAAAAAGCGAAGGTTGAGATCGTGTGCGGTACCATGGCAACAATTCAGGGGAAAGCAGAGGAGAACATAGATGTGTACATTTTCAGACACTGTAGCAACCACTGTAGCAATTGATCTAGTCTGTTCTTGCTGAATCAGATGGCTTAGATCGTCGCAATATTACGACACTGTGCTTATCTGCTGTTGTTAATGCAATAACAGAGGATACGAATGGTATGCCAAGTATCCCAACAACTATAGATTCCTGCGATCGAGCTGGGCCTCCTACAGGCGCACACCGAATGCATGGGCAGCCAGGTGCATGCATTGCATCCATGTCAAGGATACAGTTCACTTCATATCTCTCTCTCTCTCGGTTGTTATCCAGCTGAACAATTGCAAGCCATGGCCAATAATGTGTACGCAACAAAAGTGGAAAAAGAAGAGAGCAGATTAGACCGAAGGCTTCAGACTTTCGGAGTCCAAACTGAAACTGACAAGGTTAAAAGATCACGCAACATTCCGCGGAAGAACAACTCACGGTCTCTCCTGATTTGGTTTTGTTGCCCTTGGATGGGAGAGCTCGCAACATGGATGATAAGTTGATTCCGATGCTTGCTTCATCTCCAGCTGTTCCCAACTCGGTTCTTCCGGCTGACAACTGCAAGAGTACTTATCCATATTGCAGCTAGTGACGTCTAGCAAGAATAGATTAAGGTCCATTTTTGTAGCAACAGCTATTATGTATCTAGCTATGAGCTCGAAGCAAATAAATAAATAAAAATGGACGGCCTCTCTTTTCTTTGAAAAGAACAAGATTACATTGCATGAGTACTAGTACTTGTTTTACAGCGCTATAGGAGGTAATGTTAGAAATTGGCCCATATGAGTGAGGCCCATTTTCTATAATTCCAAAGCATTTATGGGTTAGTACCATATTGCTAAGGCAAGGTGGAGGTGACCAACATATAAGGAGGAGTCCTTGTCACTCCTTGAAACATGTAACACATGGATGAGGATGGCATGAGAAGGGCTCTGGCTAAACACACACACGCACGCACGCGCGCGCGTTCGCGTATTTTCGCGTGAAAAATCGCGTGACTTGTGACTTGTGGCGCGCCATTTGGCAGACCAAGTCCACCTTATTTTTGCTGAACCATGCATCTCTCTCTCTCTGTTTGAATGAGATTCAAATGTTTAAATTTGAAGCTTTATTGGGTGATGATGATGAGCGATTACGATGGGTAAATGATCGTTAAGTGTAACGATTACGATGGGTAAATGGTGGTTAAGTGTCGATTACGATGGGTAAATGGTATTTAATCTGTCGATTACGATCTGCATCTATATATGTCCGAGACGTCCGTGCATAGGGTGTACAAGAATAGCCTCCATTCCTTCTTCCTTCTAAAAATGCGTGCTTTGTATGCTGCCGTGCGAACCTTGCCGACTTCTTCTTCTGGCGTGCACCGTGAAGAAGGGAAGCGGTATCTCGAACCGTTCTTGCCGTGAAGACCGCACGGGCGGCAATAAGGTTTCGGGCAGCGCATCTGCGCGACAGCGCTTGCGACTGCGACATCTACGTTTACGCGCGCTGCATCAAGTCTGCGCGCGCTTCTCGCTCTTCATCGGACCCATCCGTAAGTCTCTTGTGTGATTGATAGACTTGTTTACATCCTGGTTTTCATATATTGTGAAGTACAATGGGTTGTGCGCTATCGATCGCTTTTATGCATCATTAGTCTTTTGCAATATTTGCCTTCTAATAAAATCTGGAATTAAAATATTGCCTCATTTCCAACATTCGAAACCTTATTGTAAACTTTTGCAACACAACTATGGTGGAGCTTCGATGCTATGAAACACGAGAGGTTTTAAGTCGAAATTTCGTAGATGGCGCACTAGAGCCAAGTTCGCTCATGTCTTTGGGGCGTGGTGGGTAATCCACCCACGATATCCGTTCTGATTGACATATATGCGATTCGATAATGCGAACAACATCGCTCTTGGTGCCTTCCGACCATTCGCGATCGGCTCTATGATGTGTACATGGACTATAAGTCCGCCACGAGTTGTGGGATGCACTTGAGCACAAATATGCAGAGCGAGAGGCGGTCGTTGGCTCTACATGTGTGAGCAATTCTTCGACTTTACCATGGATGAGGCTAAGTCCATAGTTGGACAAGCTCATGATCTCCACTATTGGTTGGTGAGATTGCGCATCTGGCCGTGTGTTGCCTCCTAAGTTTGTGGTGCGGGCATTGTCGCCAAACTTCCTCGTTTCTTGGCGGATTTTGCCACTAGCTTGAAACACAAGAGGAAGAGATTTCATTGAAGATCTCATTGCTGCCCTCGATGTGGAAGAAAAGGCAAGAGCAAAAGATGCACCTAGTACTTGGTCGAACAATGCAAATTTCATAGAGAAAAGATCTGTTGCAAAGAAGTACAAATCCAACAAAACGAACAAGACAACTAGCTTTAAGAAGAAAAGCGAGAAAAAGGATATGAAGAACATCACCGCTTGTGTGTGGGAAAAGCGGTCATATGGCGAAGACTGTCATTTCCAAAAGCGAGAGATGGTGAACGACCAAAGAAGAAGGTCATCAGCGTGATCATAGGCGAGGCCTCGACTTCGGAGGGTATATTAATTCTCTGTTGTTTTTACAGCATGTCAATCCACCGATTGGTGGGTTGATCTGGTGCTAATGTTCACGTATGTTCGATATTTCCTTGTTTTCTTCATACCAGCGTGCAGGGCTTCCTCCGTCCTAATGGGAAGCGAATTCGCATGCTTCATTCTTGGTGTTGTACGGAGAAGCGAAGCTTACTTCAGGAAGATTGTCCACTTGAAGAACGTAAACATGCTCCTACAATAAACAAGAACCTCGTTAGTGGTTACATTCTATGTAGGAGACGGTTATAAGCTAGTCTTTGAGTCAAATAAAATTGTAATGTCTAAGTTCGGGAATTTTGTTGGTAAAGGCTATGAGAGCGGAGGCTTGTTCCGCCTAAGTACTTTAGAGTCTTGTTACAATCTGAATGTTGCAATTGGTTTAAATAAATGTGAGGCAAATATTTGGCATTCTTTACATCATATTGGTTTTGATAGTATTGCTAGAATGTCCAGATTAGATTTAATTCCAAAATGTGAAATTGTCAAAGGATCAAAGTGCAGTCATGTGTGCAAGCAAAGCGACCTCGAAAACCCTTTAAGGGATTAGAGGACGAAAGAACTTGGCACCATTAGATCTTGTTCATTGATTTGTGTGAAATGAATGGATTGTTGACAAAAGGAGGCAAAATATATTTTTAACTTTTATTGATGATGCAACACGCCATTGCTATGTGTATTTGCTAAAAACTAAGGATGAAGCTTTAAACTACTTTAAGACTTATAAGGCCGAGGTTGAGAACCAACTAGAGAAGAAAATAAAAGACTAAGGTCCGATCGTGGAGGAGAGTACATCTCTCATGAATTTTCTCAATTGCATTACAGGCATGGAATAGTCCATGAATTTACACCACCATATTCACCCCAATCAAATGGGGTAGTGAGAGGAAAAACCGCACACTAACGGACTTGGTTAATGCCATGTTAGAGAGTCTTGGTATGCCTAAGACATGGTGGGGAAGCTATATTGACACAACTTTCGTCCTAAGCAGAGTAATCACTAAAAGAGTGATATTACTCCATATGAGGATGGAAGGAGAAAACCCAATGTCAATTTCTGCGAACTTGGGGTGTTTGGCCAAGGTCAATATACCATTGCGAGAAAAGAGAAAGCTTGGACCTAAAACAATCGATTGTATTTTTCTAGGATATGCTCATAATAGCACGGCCTATAGATTTTTAGTAGTTAAATCAGAAATTCTGAGATTATTGCTAACACAATAATGGAGTCTAGAGATGCTTCATTCTTTGAGGATTATTTTCCTATGAGAACAATGAGAAGTACTTCACAAACCGAGAATGTTCAAATTGAAAATATTGAAAGTGAGAATAATCAAACTTCAACCTCCACCATCTCTCAACCAATATGTGATATCACGAGGAGGATAACAATCTAGTCACGAAGCTCTTCGTAGGAGCAAGAGACAAAGGGTTGAGAAAACCTTTGGTGATGACTTTATTGTATACCTCGTGGATGATGTGCCAACGACCCTTTCAGAGGCTTATGCATCTTTCGATCTTGAGTATTGGAAAGAAGCGATCCGTGGCGAGATGGACTCTATCATGGCTAATGGGACTTGGGAGATCACCGATCGTCCTATCGTGCAAACACAGTAGGATGTAAGTGGATCTTTAAAAGAAATTAAGGCCCGATGGTACTATTGAGAAGTACAAGGCAAGACTTGTGGCCAAGGGTTACACCCGAAAGAGGAGAATATTTCTTTGATACCTATTCTCCTGTCGCTTGGACTAACCACCATCGAGTGCTCCTTGCGTTAGCATCTTCTTATGGTCTACATGTCCATCAAATGGATGTAAAGACACTTTTCTTAATGGAGAGTTGGAGGAAGAAATCTATATGGTTCAACTTTGATGGTTTTGTGATTTCGGACAGAAAATAAGGTATGTAGATTATTAAAATCCTTATATGGTCTAAAGCAAGCACCTAAACAATGGCACGAGAAATTTGATAAAACTTTAACATCTCTGGCTTTGTTGTGAATGAAGTGATAAATGTGTATACTATCGTTATGGTGGGGTCAAGGAGTGATCTTGTGCCTATATGTAGATGACATACTTATATTTGGAACAAACAACTGCCGTAATTGACGAGGTCAAATCTTTTTATCTCGATGCTTTGATATGAAAGACTTAGGAGAGGCGGATGTTATTCGAATATTAAATTAATCAAGAACGAGGATGGGATCACTTTGAGTCAATCCCATTATCTTGAGAAAATCTTAAGCCGTTTGGCTATGAGAATTGTAAAATTTCTCCAACGCCCTATGATGCAAGCATTAAGCTTGAAAGAATCAAGGGTTAGGAAAAGACCAATTAAGATTTTCACAAATTATTGGATCACTTATGTATCTATCGATGCCACAAGACACGACATATCATTTCTTTGTGAGCAAATTAAGTCGTTTACTTCTAACCAGGAGATGATCAGGGAGGCACTTGAGAGAGTGTTGCGCTATTTGAGAGGCACAACCTCATACGAATTCACTATCTGGGCATCCTTCGTATTAGAGGATATAGTGATTCAAATTGGATCTCGATGCGAGATGAGATCAAAGCTACAAGTGGTTATGTCTTTACACTAGCAGGAGCTGCAGTTTCATGGAGGTCGTGTAAGCAGACTATATTGACGAGGTCAACTATGGAAGCGAACTTGTAGCACTAGACACGACTCTCGTTGAGGTGAATGGCTTAGAGAGCTTATGTTGGACTTGCCACGGTTGCGAAACCAATACCAAAGCAATCCTAATGTCTTGTGATAATCAAGCGATATTGATTAAGGTTACAAGTACTAAGGATAACATGAAGTCCTCGGACATGTGAAGCGTAGGCTTAAATCTGTCGTAAAATTGAGGAACTCGGAGTGATTCTTGTGAATTATATACGCTTGAGAAAAATCATGGACCCTTTCACAAAGGCTATACGGAGGCGATTTCCGTTGCGTCTATGGACATGGGAATGAGGCCCATTGGAGTTACAACTCAACGATAACCCATACCTTTTTATCGGAGATCCGTGACTTAGGCAATGGGAAAAACAAGTTCATGTTGTAACAAGAGAGTATATATTCATTGAATCCATGTCCTAATAGACAAATTACTCTCAAGCTGTATGGAAGGATGGCATAAAACCTTAATATATTACATTGTCCAAATGAGGAAAAGGTATTAGCCTACAGGATACCTAGAAAGAATATACTTACTTGAGCCCAAGCTGTGAGGTCGCAGATTCACGAGAATAGAGCATTCTCTAGAAAGCTCATGAGCAGATAAGGAGCATGACCAAATAACGCTCCGTTTAGGCGCGGTTCTTTGACAACCTAGTATCGATTGAGATTTCAAGTAAAATCTAATCACAAAAATTTGTGAATTCAAGGCATGGTCCATTCATCAATTTGTGAGAAGATGAATCTTGTCATTCTAGGTGTAAGTTCAACCCGTGCAGGACTTACACTAAAAGGCTGTATATTAATATGATGCTTGACACAATATCTTTGATATCCTTTTTTTGCTTCTTGCTTTGGAATTGGTGGGGATTGTTAGAAATTGGCCCATATGAGTGAGGCCCATTTTCTATAATTCCAAAGCATTTATGGGTTAGTACCATATTGCTAAGGCAAGGTGGAGGTGACCAACATATAAGGAGGAGTCCTTGTCACTCCTTGAAACATGTAACACATGGATGAGGATGGCATGAGAAGGGCTCGGCTAAACACACCTGCACGCACGCTTGTATGTTCAGCGTATTTTCGCGTGAAAAATCGCGTGACTTGTGACTTGTGACGCGATCGCGCCGTGACGTGGCGCGCCATTTGGCGAACCAAGTCCACCTTATTTTCTGAACCATGCATCTCTCTGTTTGAATGAGATTCAAATGTTTAAATTTGAGGCTTTATTGGGTGATGATGATGCGATTACGGTGGGTAAATGATAGTTAAGTGTGACGATTACCGTGGGTAAATGGTCGTTAAGTGTGTCGATTACGATGGGTAAATGGTATTTAATCTGTCGATTACCGATGCATCTATATATGTCCGAGGCGCCCGGTGCATAGGGTGTACAAGAATAGCCTCCATTCCTTCTTCCTTCTAAAAATGCATGTCGTTGTTATGCTGCCGCGTCGAACCTTGCCGACTCTTCTTCTCGGCGTGCACCGTGAAGAAGGAAGCGGTATCTCGAACCGTTCTTTGCCGTGAAGACACGCACGGGCGGCAATAAGGTTTCTGGGCGCGCATCTGCGCGACCGCTTCTTTCGCGACCGCGACATCTACGTTTACGCTTCGCATCAAGTCTGGCGCTTCTGCTCTTCATCGGACCCATCGTAAGTCTCTTGTGTGATTGATAGACTTGTTTACATCCTGGTTTTCATATATTGTGAAGTACAATGGGTTATGCGCTATCGATCTTGTTTTATGCATCATTAGTCTTTTGCAATATTTGCCTTCTAATAAAATCGGAATTAAAATATTGCCTCATTTCCAACATTCCGAAACCTTATTGTAAACTTCGTTGCAACACAACTATGGTGGAGCTTCGATGCTATGAAACACGAGAGGTTTTAGTCGAATTTCGTAGATGGCGGACTAGAGCCAAGTTCGCTCATGTCTTTGAAATGTGGTGGGTAATCCACCCACAGATATCCGTTCTGATTGACGATATATGCTTGATTCGATAATGCGAACAACATCGCTCTTAGGCGCCTTCCGACCATTCAGCGATCGACTCTATGATGTGTACATGGACTATAAGTCCGCCACGAGTTGTGGGATGCACTTGAGCACAAATATGCAGAGGCGAGGCGGTCGTTGGCTCTACATGTGTGAGCAATTCTTCGACTTTACCATGGATGAGGCTAAGTCCATAGTTGGACAAGCTCATGATCTCCGACTATTGGTTGGTGAGATTGCGCATCCGGGCGTGTGTTGCCTCCTAAGTTTGTGGTCATGGGCATTGTCGCCAAACTTCTGTTTCTTGGCGGATTTTGCCACTAGCTTGAAACACAAGAGGAAGAGATTTGTTGAAGATCTCATTGCCCTCGATGTGGAAGAAAAGGCAAGAGCAAAAGATGCACCTAGTACTTCAGTCGAACAATGCAAATTTCATAGAGAAAAGATTGTTGCAAAGAAGTACAAATCCAACAAAACGAACAAGACAACTAGCTTTAAGAAGAAAAGCGAGAAAAGGATATGAAGAACATCACCGCTTTGTGTGTGGGAAAACGGTCATATGGCGAAAAGATGTCATTTCGCAAAGCGAGAGATGGTGAACGACCAAAGAAGAAGGTCATCAAGCGTGATCATAAGCGAGGCCTCGACTTCGAGGAGGGTATATTAATTCTCTGTTGTTTTACAAACATGTCAATCCAGCGATTGGTGGGTTGATCTGGTGCTAATGTTCACGTATGTTCGACATTTCCTTGTTTTCTTCATACCGGCGTGAGGGCTTCCTCCGTCCTAATGGGAAGCGGGTCGCATGCTTCATTCTTGGTGTTGGCACAGTGAAGCGAAGCTTACTTGGGAAGATTGTCCACTTGAAGAGCGTGCGGCATGCTCCTACAATAAACAAGAACCTCGTTAGTGGTTCTGTTCTATGTAGGGACGGTTATAAGCTAGTCTTTGAGTCAAATAAAATTGTAATGTCTAAGTTCGGGAATTTTGTTGGTAAAGGCTATGAGAGCGGAGGCTTGTTCCGCCTAAGTACTTTAGAGTCTTGTTACAATCAATGTTGCAAGTGGTTTAAATAAATGTGAGGCAAATATTTGGCATTCTCGTTTCATCATATTGGTTTTGATAGTATTGCTAGAATGTCCAGATTAGATTTAATTCCAAAATGTGAAATTGTCAAAGGATCAAAGTGCCAGTCATGTGTGCAAGCAAAGCAGCCTCGAAAACCCTTTAAGGGATTAGAGGACGAAAAGAACTTGGCACCATTAGATCTTGTTCATTCATTTGTGTGAAATGAATGGATTGTTGACAAAAGGAGGCAAAATATATTTTTAACTTTTATTGATGATGCAACACGCTACTGCTATGTGTATTTGCTAAAAACTAAGGATGAAGCTTTAAACTACTTTAAGACTTATAAGGCCGAGGTTGAGAACCAACTAGAGAAGAAAATAAAAAGACTAAGGTCCGATCGTGGAGGAGAGTACATCTCTCATGAATTTTCTCAGTGCATTACGAGCATGGAATAGTCCATGAATTTACACCACCATATTCACCCCAATCAAATGGGGTAGTTGAGAGGAAAAACCGCACACTAACGGACTTGGTTAATGCCATGTTAGAGAGTCTTTGGTATGCCTAAGACATGGTGGGGAAGCTATATTGTGACAACTTTCGTCCTAAACAGAGTAATCACTAAAAGAGTGATATTACTCCATATGAGGATGGAAGGAGAAAACCCAATGTCAATTTTCTGCGAACTTGGGGTGTTTGGCCAAGGTCAATATACCATTGCAGAAAAGAGAAAGCTTGGACCTAAAACAATCGATTGTATTTTTCTAGGATATGCTCATAATAGCACGGCCTATAGATTTTTAGTAGTTAAATCAGAAATTCCTGAGATTATTGCTAACACAATAATGGAGTCTAGAGATGCTTCATTCTTTGAGGATTATTTTCCTATGAGAACAAAGAGAAGTACTTCACAAACCGAGAATGTTCAAATTGAAAATATTGAAAGTGAGAATAATCAAACTTCGAACCTCCCACCATCTCTCGAACCAATATGTGATATCCACGAGGAGGATAACAATCTAGTCACAGAAGCTCTTCGTAGGAGCAAGAGACAAAGGGTTGAGAAAACCTTTGGTGATGACTTTATTGTATACCTCGTGGATGATGTGCCAACGACCCTTTCAGAGGCTTATGCATCTTCGATCTTGAGTATTGGAAAGAAGCGATCAGTAGCGAGATGGACTCTATCATGGCTAATGGGACTTGGGAGATCACCGATCGTCCTATCGGTGCAAACACAGAGGATGTAAGTGGATCTTTAAAAGAAATTAAGGCCGATGGTACTATTGAGAAGTACAAGGCAAGACTTGTGGCCAAGGGTTACACCAGAAAGAGGAGAAGATTTCTTTGATATCTATTCTCCTGTCGCTGGACTAACCACCATCGAGTGCTCCTTGCGTTAGCATCTTCTTATGGTCTACATGTCCATCAAATGGATGTAAAGACGACTTTTCTTAATGGAGAGTTGGAGGAAGAAATCTATATGGTTCAACCTGATGGTTTTGTGATTTCTGGACAGGAAAATAAGGTATGTAGATTATTAAAATCCTTATATGGTCTAAAGCAAGCACCTAAACAATGGCACGAGAAATTTGATAAAACTTTAACATCTGCTGGCTTTGTTGTGAATGAAGCTGATAAATGTGTATACTATCGTTATGGTGGGGGTCAAGGAGTGATCTTGTGCCTATATGTAGATGACATACTTATATTTGGAACAAACAACTGCCGTAATTGACGAGGCAAATCTTTTTTATCTCGATGCTTTGATATGAAAGACTTAGGAGAGGCGGATGTTATTCGAATATTAAATTAATCAAGAACGAGGATGGGATCACTTTGAGTCAATCCCATTATCTTTGAGAAAATCTTAAGCCGTTTTGGCTATGAGAATTGTAAAATTTCTCCAACGCCCTATGATGCAAGCATTAAGCTTCGAAAGAATCAAGGGTTAGGAAAAGACCAATTAAGATTTTCACAAATTATTGGATCACTTATGTATCTATCTGATGCCACAAGACCTGACATATCATTTGCTGTGAGCAAATTAAGTCGGTTTACTTCTAACCCAGGAGATGATCACTGGGAGGCACTTGAGAGAGTGTTGCGCTATTTGAGAGGCACAACCTCATACGGAATTCACTATCTGGGCATCCTACGTATTAGAGGATATAGTGATTCAAATTGGATCTCGATGCGAGATGAGATCAAAGCTACAAGTGGTTATGTCTTTACACTAGCAGAGCTGCAGTTTCATGGAGGTCGTGTAAATGACTATATTGACGAGGTCAACTATGGAAGCGAACTTGTAGCACTAGACACGACTCATTGTTGAGGTTTGAATGGCTTAGAGAGCTTATGTTGGACTTGCCAACGGTTGCGAAACCAATACCGGCAATCCTAATGTCTTGTGATAATCAAGCAAGATTGATTAAGGTTACAAGTACTAAGGATAACATGAAGTCCTCCGGACATGTGAAGCGTAGGCTTAAATCACGTCGAGAAAATTGAGGAACTCGAGTGATTCATCGTGAATTATATACGACCGAGAAAAATCGTGCACCCTTTCACAAAGGCTAGCACGGAAGGCGATTTCCGTTGCGTCTATGGACATGGGAATGAGGCCCATTGGAGTTACAACTCAACGATAACCCATACCTTTTTATCGGAGATCCGTGACTTAGGCAATGGGAAAAACAAGTTCATGTTGTAACAAGAGAGTATATATTCATTGAATCCATGTCCTAATAGACAAATTACTCTCAACTGTATGGAAGGATGGCATAAAACCTTAATATATTCTGTTGTCCAAATGAGGAAAAGGTATTAGCCTACAGGATACCTAGAAAGAATATACCTACTTGAGCCCAACTGTGAGGTCGCAGTTCACGAGAATAGGGCATTCTCTAGAAAGCTCATGAGCAAGATAAGGAGCATGACCAAATAACGCTCCGTTTAGGCGCGGTTCTTTGACAGCCTAGTATCAGTTGAGATTTCAAGTAAAATCTAATCACAAAAAGCTGTGAATTCAAGGCATGGTCCATTCATCAGCTGTGAGAAGATGAATCTTGTCATTCTAGGTGTAAGTTCAACCCGTACGGGACTTACACTAAAAGACTGGTATATTAACAGTACTCCAGCACAATATCTTTGATATCCTTTTTTTTTTTGCTTCTTGCTTTGGAATTGGTGGGGGATTGTTAGAAATTGGCCCATATGAGTGAGGCCCATTTTCTATAATTCCAAAGCATTTATGGGTTAGTACCATATTGCTAAGGCAAGGTGGAGGTGACCAACATATAAGGAGGAGTCCTTGTCACTCCTTGAAACATGTAACACATGGATGATGATGGCATGAGAAGGGCTCTGGCTAAACACACACACGCACGCACGCGCGCGCGTTCGCGTATTTTCGCGTGAAAAATCGCGTGACTTGTGACTTGTGACGCGCGACCGTGCCGTGACGTGGCGCGCCATTTGGCGAACCAAGTCCACCTTATTTTCTTTGAACCATGCATCTCTCTCTGTTTGAATGAGATTCAAATGTTTAAATTTGAGGCTTTATTGGTGATGATGATGACGATTACGGTGGGTAAATGGCCGGTTAAGTGTAACGATTACGATGGGTAAATGGTGGTTAATGTGTCGATTACGGTGGGTAAATGGTCATTTAATCTGTCGATTACGATGCGCATCTATATATGTCCGAGACGCCGATTGCATAGGGTGTACAAGAATAGCCTCCATTCCTTCTTCCTTCTAAAAATGCATCTTTTGTTGTGCTGCCGTCGAACCTTGCCGACTCTTCTTCTCGGCGTGCACCGTGAAGAAGGGAAGCGTATCTCGAACCGTTGTCTGCCGTGAAGACCGCACGGGGCGGCAATAAGGTTTACGGGCAGCGATCTGCGCGACCGCTTGCTGCGACCGCGACATCTACGTTCGCGATCGCATCAAGTCTGCGCGCTTCTCGCTCTTCATCGGACCCATCCGTAAGTCTCTTGTGTGATTGATAGACTTGTTTACATCCTGGTTTTCATATATTGTGAAGTACAATGGGTTGTGCGCTATCGATCTTGCTTTATGCATCATTAGTCTTTTGCAATATTTGCCTTCTAATAAAATCTGGAATTAAAATATTGCCCTCATTTCCAACAGGTAATTGATTCTTCTTGGCTAGAAAAGACTTCGTAAGCCGACTCCCGAGTCCCGACTAGAATCCTAAGCAGGTACAGACTGAATAGTCTATCATGATTTTGACGCAGCCATCACGAACACCTAGATGAGTTCTTTTTTAGGATTCCGCAGCTGATGATCAGTAACATTCACCCTATGTTGCTGCGACGTGAGCCGATGCATCGCAGCACTGCACTGCACATCATGTCCTCTCGCGGAGGCAGAGTAATCCAGTATTTTATATGCAAAAACCTTGCAAGATAAATTTTTATCACGGACAAACAAAAAGATTGGTAAAAATATAGTCACGAAATGAAGAAAAGGAATAACCAACGTAATAATATCCTTGAAAGCAAAAGCGGGGCAAATAAGCTTCCGAGGGAACAAGATTCAGAAGAAAGATGACATGTCCTCTTTCACGGGCTTAGAGCAGGGTAAGCTGGTCCACTTATCAAAAGGGTACTCAGTTAACGACAGGCACCTTCTGTGCATTCCTAATTTATGTTCCTCAGAACCCCTCAAAATCTGCAGCAACATTGTTCAGACGAAACAGTAAGAACTTGCTGTCTTATCTGAATCAGCGACATTGTTCAGTACTCCATTTGTCTGTAGCAAAAGAAAAGCTTCACGGCGCAAATATTTTTTCTCTCTAAATTCTTGAATACGATAGGCATATATGAGCACGGGCAGAGCCAGCGACGGGAGCCAGCGACGGACTATGCCCCGGGCTGGACTGACTCTCCTAGGCCTAAACCTTCTTTTTTTTTTTCTGATTTTTTTGGCAATTTGTTAAGAGGGTTTTCATGTACTTTTCGTCTTAGCCCTCAGCTATAATCTACCTAGCCTGAGGCTTAGATCCGCCGCTGTCTACAAGTGTCATGTACATAATATATATGCACATGACTGATTGACTGAAGCCAGAATAAAAAGACCATTATTCTATTTGCCCTATGCTAACTTTGCACTGCTAACTGTATAGGAGTAAGCACTGGGAATGCACTGCATCATGTTTCGCTTGAATTGTTCAGAGTTTTACAGAACGAAAATGACATAAGCTGCAGGGAATCTGTTGAGGAATTAATATTAGAGTTCAATAAGAGTCCAAGTTGTGTGCAAGTCGAGAATTGTGTCAGAGTCAGATTGCAATATTTGATATTATAAATAAAGGGTGTTGGAATCCCAAGAGACACACATAGCTATTCTCGAAATTCTACATGGTATTAGAGTCATCCCCACCACTAAACCCTAACCCTGATCGTCCTTACCTCAGTCGTCGCCGCCGCCGTTGTCGTTCGTTGTTGTCCTCGTCCTCGTTGCCTCGACCATCCTCCGCCTCCTATACCGCCATTAGTGGCCACCGCACGGGCGCGAGGGCCCTTGCCGCTGTTGGGGGGGGGGGTGCAGCTGCTCGGACTGCCGCTTGGGTCGGCAGTGGAGGAGGGGAGAATGGGGCACAACACTCGGGCTCGGGGTCTCGGAGAGGAAGGGCCACTTGGGCCAGTGGTGGAGGAAGGGAGAAGGGAATCCGTGGGGGGAGAAGTAGATCCAGCTCGGGGGAGAGGAAGGGCCGCTCGAGCAGGCGGTGGAGGAGGGGAGAAGGGGATTCGACGCTCGGTCTCGGGGGCTCAGGAGAGAAAGAAGGGAGAGGAAGGAGGAATCGACACTCGAGCTTTGGAGAGAGAAGAAGAAAAGAAAGCGATGCTCAGGCTCTAGAGAGAGAAAAAGTGGGCAACGAAAAAAAGAAATTAAAATATGTACGACTGCATGATTTTCTGTTGCGTGATGTTGTTGATTACTCTTATGCACACTGTGACAATCAGAGGAAATTGAGGAAGAGACAACGCTGATGTGTGAAGGATTACCGTGATCGTGGGAGATACGCGTGACATAGCTTATTGATTGACATTGCTCCAGTTGTTTGAGAAGATGACTGCTGAGGAGATCGAAGCTACGAGAAAGACTGAGGAAGAAGTTGAGCAAAAAGCTACGAAGAAGAGCATTGTGACTATGGATGGGGGAAGTGGAGAGTCCTTTTTTATCACAAAGGTGAGATGTGAGGTATATTGAAGGACCTCATCGCGGTGGGTTTGATAGGTCCGAGGGCTTGTGCCGGATCATCTGAATTAAAGCTGAAACTGATGCGGAATGATGTAAAGTTGGAAAGGAGCAAGAATTACTTGAGTTGGTTTAGAAGGGCTCAGTTAATTATGAAGACGAATGAGGTAGAGCACTATCTGCAGGAGACCTGTGTTGAGCCTGCAAATAAGGGAGTACTGATTGGAGGGTGTGGAATACCACCAACTCTGTGGTGGTGGTACGATTGTTGACTTCGGTGTTCCCGTTTATTGCTAGGATGATGGAGGCGATCCGAAGTGCAATGGTGAAGTGGAAGACGCTGGGGAACATGTACCCTGGGTCTGGCACTGTGATGATGATGGTAGAGGTTTAGGCAAGGTAGATGCTTTGAAATAGAGGGAGTGGACCGTTTAAGAATATGCCAATGAGCTGCAACAGTTGTAGGCATATTTGGATCAATATGATCCACTACAACTGACGTGTGCTGTGATATTGAGTTTGGTAGGGCGTGACTGCAACGTAGGAGGGTCACTTGATTCTTGAAAGGTTTGAACCTTGAGTTTGAGAGCAGGAGGGCTTCAATATGTCATCAAGTGGTATTGCCAACTATGGAGAATGCTATTCAACTATGGTTGTCGAGAAAACTGGACAGAGAGTGATGGTTGGTAGCAACCCTATAAGGCTAGCGTACACCATAGTTGATGATAGGAAGTGTTACAACTGTAAACAAACAAGACACTTGAGTTTGGTATGTCCTCTCTCATGAATTGGAGGTCACGAGGGTGATTGGATTTGTCGTGATACAAGATGCAACAACTCGAACTTTGAAAGGAGGACCGAGTGTTACAAGTGTGGGGCATCTAGGTCTAATTAAGGTGGTGGTGGGAATAGACTGAAGGAAGTCAAGGTGGAGGTAGAGGAAGAGGGAGATGAAAAGGAAGAGGAAGAGGTACCCCCAAGGCCAATGCAACTACGACAGAGGAGAAGACCGCACAGTAGGAGAAGTGGCAGACAAGAGAAGAGAATTGGGAAAAGGATTGTGACTGAAGTCAGACGTAATGGGCTATGGTGGAGGTAGAGGTGATGGAGGCTAAGACAGAAGACGTGTGGGTAGAGGTGGCGGAGACCAAGGGTGGTTGGGGCATGTGGATTGAGAAGGAGGTTGAGGTTGGGGCAGCTGTTAGATGGTGAGGATGAATTTGGTGACATCCCTGGTAGTATTAGTGGTGAGCATTTTTTTTGTCTTTGTTATGGCATTAACTATGGAGTCGATATTAGATTTGATAAAGTTTAATAATGATATTGCAATATGTAACAAAATGATCATGATTATTATTCCATATTTATCTTGTGAGGACTGTTGGAGAATTAATATTAGAGTTCAATAAGAGTCCAAGTCATATGCAAGTCGAGAGTTGTGTTAGAGTTATATTGTAATTTTTGACATTAAAAATAAAGTATGTGGGAGTTCAAAAGAAACACACAACTGTTCCCGAAATTCTATAGGACATAAGCCTCGCCTACTCGATCACAGTCTCCGACCATGGAATTAATTTGATCACTAGACATGTTCTCAAAGATTGCTCCAGAATGCGTTTATCTTCGTAAAGAGTCTTAGTCCATAAAAAGATCAAATAATGTTAGTCAGTTGAGTGCTTCCCTAAGAGGCTAAGACGAAGATAAGCAGTGGCATAGTTGCAATTCACCTCGAACTACGGTGACATTTCGCCATACGAGAGCCTTATAAGCCCATGGAGTCGCATAGGTGAGTAGCATTAGCACATTCACGAGCTCCCCCATGGCTCCATTGTTTCACATGGAGGCACTGCTTCCGAGCTCAATCTCCCCAAAGATCAACTCCATCCTCCAATCCCACATCTACCCACAAGTAGGCCATGTCTTCCACGCCCTTGCCAAGTTCAGGTCCTTGCTTGTTAAAGTCCTCAGCAAGAAGAGGACGCCAAGAGCCAGCGACAAATACACCATCAGCTACCACCACTCGAGGTCGGCGAGGAGCAGCAAGAAGAGCAAGATCGCCAGCTTCGTGAAGCTGCAGTTCACGTGGGCCGCCAGCTCGTCGGCTCAAGCGAGGGATCTGAGCGTGAACCATGCGCACTCGTACTACGGCTCGACGTGGACCGTGGTGGTTCCGGCCGAAGCGGAGGGGGTGCGCGGCGGCGGCGACGACACCGCGGAGTACGGGTACCTGTGCTGGCTCGAGGAGGAGAGATCGGATGAAGCACCGGCGGCTGAAGAGGGAGAAGACGGCGACGGCGACGGCAACAATGCGATGAACGAGATCGACAGGCTCGCGGAGAAGTTCATCGCGAGGTGCCATGCCAAGTTCTTGCTGGAGAAGCAGGAGTCGTACCGGAGGTACCAGGAGATGATGGCCAGGAGCATGTGAATCAATGGCGATGAATGCATTCCACAGCATGGTTACCGAAATCTGAACTTGTGAAGTAGGCGACGTTGTGTGAGTACAAATCTAGTGTTGAACTCCTGTGCCGGGAGGCTGGAGTTAGAGAGGTTGGTCCTTCTCCGGAAGTAATATGTGTGTTTGGTGGATTAATTAATTAATGTCAAGCTTGAGTTATGATCGAATGGAAATCTTACAAGAGTCCATAAATAATATATCGCCAGTGCGGTAGAAATCAGATTGTACATTATACAAAACCAAAAGTGAAGCGATTGACAGTGCTTTTGTACATGTACTTGTGCGTCTAATACACCTAACCTAACGTGCAGTACAAGTGCCGTTGGAGTGGACACTGCATTTTTGCACTGTACAATATTATGACTTTGCTTCAGAATTCAGACGCAACCGGATTAAGTAACCAAACAAAACAAGTTTCACTTTTCCCCCAAAGAGGATAAACAAGTTTCCCTTGGAAACGTCTTCTACATGGAGTACAAACTACAAACCGAGCCGAAATGTAATGGGCCCAAGCCCAACACTACACGAACACAAACCAGCTAATTGGGCCTGAATACCAACTCCCTCTCGAAGTCGAACCACTATGCGACTTGAGGCCCAAAGCCCAACCTCCATGTACCCCACGTCTCTCCTCGTTAACCCACGAGGTATCCTTCGCAGTTCGCCTCTTCCTCCAACAATTCCTTCGCGAGCGAACCGCAAGCAAGCTAGGGTTTCGATTTCGACCCGCCTCCCTCCTCCTCGACGCGCAGGCTCGACATGGAGGGCAGCAACCGCCGCCGCCGCCGCCCGCAAGAGATCCCGGCCGGACACGGCCAACGGAGGCGCCGCCGGCGGGAAGCGCTCGAGAGGTAACGCCCCGCGCCCCCATCTCTCTATCGTTTCCTAGTCGCCTTCCGTATATGCTTCGAAATGTTGTTAGATTTTCATCGTGTTGTGTGTTCTATACGGCTGGATCTGCAACCCTCGACGCTCTATAGGGTAGTTCTAGGGTTTGTTGTGCGAGCGAGGGTGTTGTGCCAATTAGCCCCAGTAAGATTACATTAAGCAAGCTTGTGGTTGGACTTAGTATGACTATTTATTATTATGAGTATGCAAGTGTTTTCATGAACAAGGGAACAATTGTGCTAAATTGGATTTCTAAGGTTAATGTTTTACTTGGTTTAGTATACGAGTGAAGGTAGTAAAAAAAACAGATCGTTTCTGGGAAAATCATGATAAAAGTATAGGATTAATTAGATGAACACATCCTACCATAGACAGGAAACTTCCATATTCAGCATAGACCACCTGCAGGCAGATCAGTGTTTCCCCTTAAAAATCAATAGGAGAGAGACTGCGGACTAATATTTGGGAAAGGTGGTTTACAGATAGAACAGTTGAGCCCTACTTCTTACAAGAAAATATAAGTACCGACAGGCTGCCTGCTAGTGTATGATTTGAGCAGCCGATCCACCTGTAGTAGCTAATGACCCTAGTTGTAGCAGGCTCCATGGTAAGTACGATAATTATAGCAAATCCCTGGGCTGTCCTCTTTCACTTTGGTCTGGTACAACTGTAAGACAGCAGCTTCATGCAATGGACTGAGACTGACAGTGTGCATGATATTTTCATAGCTAAATACTTCTAGTACAGTACAATAAAAGAGTGTCATGTGCTAGGATTAGATGGCCCTGAACCCAAGCAGCGCGACCATGCCGATAAGTGGTGGTCGCATCACAAGGGCAGGGATAGAGGAGATACTAGGAACTCTTGATATATTTCTTGGTTGATTTAAGAAGATACAACGCTATCCCTTATATAGGGATGGCTTGACTTGACACTTAAGATACTAATCCCTAAATGAAAGGAAACAATCCGATCTAATCAATCTTTATCTTAAGGAAAGTAATCCCTAACCAATCTTATTTAATCTTCATTTGCCATGTGCCTGATCTCCTACCCCTATTGGGGACGTCCATGACAAAGAGCTAGACGACTTCTCGTTTGAAACAATTCATTTAAGAGTTCATGTACTAAACTACTAAAAAAGTTGATCTGGATGAGGTTTCCTCTAAAAGGAGGATATAAAATGATAGAAAAATAATGGCGGCTGGAAACATATTTGAAAAAGCATAGCGCCTTTTGGCTTTTGATCAAAATGGAATTTGAGGATTCTCCAATTCAAGCAACGAGAAGGAACACGCTGCACATGGTATTTATCACTCAAGCAGTGATCTATATTAAGTTCTATGATTCAATTATACCATCTTTATTAGATCTAAAATTCTGTCCATTCATCACATTCATTGGACACAAATTGTATATGTTTACTTGATTGGAAGTTTAACAATGCAACTTCTCACAACTCACAAGTGAGGAAATGTAATTAATTTTATGCAACAGAAACGGAGTCATATCAAACTGGCTTATCAAGCAAATCGAAGCCTTGCACCAAGTTTTTCAGGTTCTAATCTTAACCTATCCAAAATAACACCAGAATGGTAGCTTCTAATTTTCACTATGTATTACAGTTACGAATTAATTCTCGCCTGCATTTTTTTTTTGATGCAGAAGCTGTATGAATTGTTGTAAATCATAACACATGCACTACACTTTGGCCAAACTATCACATTAGATGAATCAGCTATTTTCTATGATAATGTTTAAATGAATAAGGCACATAACAGTGCCTCAATTCACACTTATTGCACGTTTTTGTTGTAGCATATAAACATATATGTGTCGTTCTCCTTTGCTGCTAATTGGTAATTGAGTGTGCACTAACATATGGTTATATGTGTTTTGAGTTGATCTTTGTTGATTCTTGAGCACCACTGAGACTTGTAGCGTCTTTTGTTTGATCAAATGGTTATCATTCTCAGTCAAAATCCTGCATACTGAAGATTGTTAGACACAATTCCGTACAACTTCTCGATTATTTTATAATAAATATCTACTATTTCAATTCAATAGTAAACAAATCTTGAATGTGTGTTGTATACTTGTATGTCAAATACAAAATGGGGTAATAAGAAATCACAGATATATGGAATTTTGGATCAGATGTTATGGAAACTAGCTTTATGAAAGATACGTATTGTGCATTCACATGCTCAGCCTTTTGGTTCATCTCGGTCCTTGGATGTGGTTCATCCGTGCATTTTCATCTTGTTCCATTTTGTCTAGTGTCATTAGCTGATGTCTAGCCTTTTCTGTGTGATTACTGATTATGTTTCTTAATATGCTTTGGCGGCTTTATCCAACAGAGATTTAAACTCCTTAGTATCTTCTTTATTGCAATATCAACACGTAACCTGTAATATTTTGAATGATGCAGCACGGTTGGGTGCCCTTTTGGCGAGGGCTGTCATTTCCTGCACTTTGTCCCCGGCGGATACCAGGCGGTAGCTAAAGCGCTCAACCTAGGCAATACTGCCGTATCTGCACCGGCAAGAGCTCCTGTGGATCATGCTGCTGTTACTAATTCTCATCCAGCTTCTACTGGCAAGACACGCATGTGCACCAAGTACAACACTGCGGAAGGCTGCAAATTTGGTGACAAGTGCCATTTTGCTCATGGCGAGAGGGAGCTCAGCAAGCCAGCCTACATGTCCCATGAAGGTGCTATGGCTCCTCCTATGGGTAGTCGATTCGGAGGCCGACATGAACCACTTCCGCCAGCAACGATGGGCCCTCCAGCCGGAAACTTCGGTGCCTCAGCTACTGCCAAGATCAGTGTTGATGCCTCTCTTGCCGGAGGCATAATTGGGAAGGGTGGGGTCAACACAAAGCAGATATGCCGAGTTACTGGGGTTAAGCTCTCAATACGGGACCACGAATCCGACCCGAACCTGAAGAACATTGAGCTTGAAGGCAATTTTGACCAGATAAAGCAAGCCAGCAGCTTGGTGAGTGAGCTCATTGCAACCATCAGTGCCAGCGCACCGGCAAAACATCCCGCTGGTGCAGCAGCGCCAGCGGGCCGAGGCGGCCCTGGGGGCAGGGCCAACTACAAGACCAAGCTATGCGAGAACTTCATGAAGGGTACCTGCACTTTTGGCGAGCGCTGCCACTTTGCTCATGGTGAGAGCGAACAGCGGAAGGGTGCCGCTTGAGAACCGAGATGCATTTTGGGCGAGCTTGCATCGATTCTCCATTGGCTATTGTGACTAATCCCTTGCAGCTTTAGGTGATTAGCCTGTTGTATTGCGATTCCTATGAATTATGTTTTAGATTCAGCTTTTGAAAGATGTTTTAAGAAGCAAGAACTCGTCCATCTGTTATGCCAGTGTAGTTAGTCACCTTTAAAGTTTCGAGTTTTTCTTCTGCATTTTTTTCGGTTGTAGCTTCAGCAATGAGTGGAGGTTTTCTGCGTGTGTCCAAAGATGACCCATGGATGCATCCTTCAGCAGCTAAAATTAGTGACCCATCGGTGTATCCTATAGCAGCGAAAATTATAGGAACTTGCGTTCCAGAATGCTGCTATGCCTCCTGAATGTGTAAAAAAAATGGCCATAGGCCACGGAACAGGTATAAAATATCAGCAACATATTTGGTTTCTCTGCTAATTCTCGCAATTTCCAGATGCGATTATGGCGTTTGCTGGATTAAGGTGTTGCGAGGTGTTCCAGATGTGGTTTCTTCGTCGTCTGGGATGTTTCCCCGTCGGAGTCGGTGTACTTTTCCCCCCCCTTGTTTTACTCTGCTCTGTCATGTCAATGTATGCTCTGTCATGTCAATGTAAAGTAAAGGGCAGTCCTACTCTTCGTTTCAAAATTCTCGCGATTTCCACGTCGCCTACTAGACAGCAGCGGCCTGCGCCCTGCGGCGACTCAGCAGCCGCAGCGCCCCCACGGCAGTAGTAGTCTAGTTGATACAGGCCACAGTAGAGACAGATCTACCTCCGCCCTTCCCCTCAGCTCCCGCACACCAAGTCGTCTCGTCTCGTCCCGCATGGCCGCCGCCGCGGCGCTCACCCCCGCCTCCCTTCCTCTTCTGCCCTCCCTCCGCAGTCGCCGCGATGGCCGCCTTCGCCTGTCGCCCCGCCGCCCCGCCAACGCAACCGCGGGGCGCTGCAGGGCCACGGCGCAGACGTTCCAGGGGGGGCCCGCTGCCAGCTACGCCCGAGAGATGGAGCGCCTCTCCGCCAAGGAGTCCCTCCTACTCGCCGTGAGCTCCCCCCCTCCGCCTCATCTCAGCCTCTCACTCAGTACTCGACCTTCCTAGTTCCCTTGTTGGTATGCGCGGGGAGTCTCAATTCCCCCTTCCGAGCAAAATTATTGGTTAGTGTTTACGCGTACTGATTCATATACTAATCGTATTCCACCACCCTGGCAAATCGGAGGTGTTTGATAAATTCCCCAACCTGCTAATTTCCCTCTTGCTTCCAGCGTTCTAGAGTCATGGCACAACTGCCGATACGATAAGTAAACGCCTCAATTTTGCAGACCCACCACAAGTACAGAAACGATAGGTTTTGGTATCTGTGCGCTGATTGTTGAGTTGTGCATTCACAGTTCGAGCCAATACTCTTAATTTATGCCGAACTTCAATATAATCTCTCAACTAGGGTACGAAAAAACTACCGATTGCAGTTCAAAGATGCTGGAGGCTTCGAAGCCTTGGTTAGTGGGAAGACCACGGAGATGCAGAAGATCGATGTCAATGAGCGAATTGTTGGACTTGAACGCCTCAACCCCACTCCTCGCCCCACAACGTAAGTTTTACAGCTCAAGAAACATATTATGTGTGCGCTACAGCTTATTTGGGTTGCCTTCTACAATGACACAAAAATTTAAATGACGGGATGAACAAATGAAATTTATCATCAAAAGGGATCAGTACAGAGTACAGACCTCAACATAAAACCATCATTAGTACAAGAGCAAGAGTACTCTCACGATAATCATTTTAAGGCCCAGCCCAACCACTGTTTGATTCATCTCAGCATTTTCATGCCCCATATGGTTGAGTTATGCTTTCTAGCGTTGGTTCTTTGTAGTTTGTTGATCATTCCTGTACTTGCATCTAGTTCTTTGTTTCAAAGAGGAACTTCTATCTTTTCTGACTAAAATAACTTTACTATATGGACATATTTCATTGATCCATATTCCATAACATATGTTTCACTTTGCAGATCACCCTTTCTGGAAGGTCGATGGAACTTTGAATGGTTTGGTGACAGCAGTCCTGGAGCATTTGTAGCCCGGCTTTTGTTTGAGTATGTACCTATTTGCTGGATGCATGCAAGTGATATCTGCAATTGAATTGCTGGTTTAAATTAGTTTGCTCCTTATTCTCACGAGAATGAGTTATGGTTTGTTAAAATTTGTCTTTAGATGGTTTTGTTCCAATACATAGTTCTACACTTGTACGTTGATCTTTCTCTGACAGAAACATGTAATCACATGACAAATATGCTCTTTTTGTAGGAGGTCGCCTACAACTGTTGCACACTTTATGGGACTTGATGTGCTCATCAAGGATGGATACTCCAAACTTTCATCCAACCTCAAGTTCCTAAATACGGTAATTTCACTAGATGTGGAAGGTCACCTACAGCTATTGCACATTTGTGGGATCTATCTTTGCATTTTTATCAATATATCTGTCTGTTTTATGTCATTTATATGCTTGCCTACAACATGCTGGACCCATCTTTTGAACAAAGTCATGGTTGTGTTTCCATTTATCAGCAGTAGCTTACATGAAATAGCTTCCATAACATTACAAGATCTCACAATCATACTTAAAGTCATTTATCAGCAGGCAATTGATATCTGTCTTATCTGGGACCTGTATATTGCTGTATGATTTTGGTGAGTTCTGCACTCACATTCTCACAATTTACCGCCCTTTGGTGTATGCAGATACAAAGCAAGTTCCTACTGACTACTCAATTGTCCGTGGAGGGTCCTATCAGGATGAAAGAGGAATACGTTGAGGGCCTTATAGAGATCCCCAAAATCAGTGATGAAACACTGCCTGAACAACTAAAGGGCTTGATTGGACAAACTGCAGGAGCTCTACAACAACTTCCTGCCCCCATAAGGGATGCTGTTTCAGAGGGGCTTAAGTTACCACTTAGTAAGTACACAGGGCTTCAGTGTATTAATAATCATGTTTATTATAGCAGTATGCTGGTTTACAGAACTATCATTGTAGCAATTATAGAAGTTAAGTGCATCACTTTCATTTCTACCCATTTGTCCATCTGCAATATTTAGCTCACCATCTCATAGTGGTTCAGTACATTTATGCTATTTTTCATTTTGTGATGCCATGAGTACATAATAATTACATTACATGGATTATTTAGTTAAATTGCATGCCTCTTTTTTTTTATTACAGATGGGGTGTTCCAGCGCTTATTCATGATTTCTTACTTGGATGAAGAAATATTGGTATGTTTATTCCACACTTTCAGTGAACATGAAAATCGTATCGTAATAACATATACTATTCCTGTGCACATTCAGTCAAGCTAAAGTGACCATATGGCATCCATCTACAAAATAATCATCTTTTAATGTAGTCTAAATTCCTCTTGATGAGGGGACTGTGTTAATTTTAACTTCCAGTCTTCCACAAAGATGTGGATTCAGTTTCAAACCTCACACTACAATTTTATAGCTTCAATGTTTTGAGTTGTACTGTATGTCTAGTTTCTACTTAATATCACCTGTTGAACATACTTATTGAACTATACCTGGTTCTGTATTTATTGAATTTTAGCTCATAAGCACATTGATTTCAAGGCTGTTGACAACATGGAGTTGGAATGCTGCACAGGTTTATTATAATCATTCTACACAGTTGAAATTGAGGTCCTTAATCCTCTGAAGGTGCCATTTCACCATGCCTTTTGGAGAATGTTATCCATTTAGCTAATACAATATTAGAATCTAGTTTGAACTGAATTCCATTCATTTGTCTACATTTCCTAAGCGAGAGTAGAAGAAAAAAAATGCACATACTCATCATTTACCATAGATAAAATCCCAGCCTTATGGCATATGCTTAACATCATCTGCAGCTTAAAATGCTGATAATCAGCCTACTAACTCAACTGTTAAAGACACACACTCGTCCTTCTGATGTAACTCTCCCCCAATGCCATTAATATCCTCTAAATTGCTGGGGCTGACATTTGCCCTGAATCGTTTGATTTAGAATTTTAGATAGTTAATTTAACCATGTTTCGTAAGTACAGAATGAATGGTTTTAAATATCATATTATTTCCCTTTATATAATTCTTTTTAAAGTATGGAAAGGTTGCAACTCATGGTTGTGATGTCTTTTCGTTTAGATTATCAGAGATGCTGCTGGATCGCCTGATGTCCTAACCAGATTAGAAGGGCCACAACCAAATCCAATTGATGGCACATCAGATGCAGTGATTTCAGAATACGAAAGCTAGTGTTTGGGGGTACTAATTGGGACATCGTGCTTGACTTTTTCAGTGATTCATTTTCCGTTTAGCCATTTTCCAAGTTTGTACTTTTCAGTGATTCATTTTCTGTTTAGCCATTTTCCAAGTTTGTACTTTTCAGTGATTCATTTTTTGTTGGAATAAGTCCAGTTTACTCCCTCCAACTATCAGAAAATTCTGGTTTGTCCCCTGAACTTCAAAACCGGTTATTTAACCCCCTAAACTTACGAAATCCGGTCACTTAACCCCTCACGCCGGTTTGGATGGATGGTTTTGCACATGTGGCCGGTTTTGTCCAGTCAGCATGTCACGTGTCATCCAAGTCAGCTTTATCCCCTTCTCTCTCTATTCCTTTCTTCTGTTTGCTTTATTTCTTCACCCATTCTTCTCTTTCTCCATTTCTTTCTTCTACCTGAAGCTTTTGCTCCTCCCTCCATCTTCCTATGGCTTTACCTCTCACCCTTGGCTTGGCCCACGCCTTCGACTGGCTCCCTGTGCCCGTGCGCCCTTGCTTGGCCGCGCCCTGGCCCGCCCGCGTCCCTGGTGACTCGGTCCTCCCGCGCGTGGTGCGCCTGGCTTCCCCCTGTGCCGACTCCTTGACGCCGCCCTCAGTTCCTTGCGTCGACTTGGCCTCTGGCCGCCGCTCTTGGCCCCCTGCTCCCTCGCGCCCCTGCTGGCGTGCCGCCCTCCCTCATGCGGCTCGGCCCAGGAAGATGCCCAGATTGCTGCTCCGACGACGAGGTAGACCATGGTGTCCGGGTCGTCGACGAGGCAGACCATGGTGTTTGGGTCGTCGGCGTGGGAGCCGAAGGAGTTGACGAGGTCGGCGAAGAAGTGGAGGAAGATAGGGAGGGAGCAGCCGTGGACGAGGGCACCGAGTGTGCGGCGACCATGAGAGGCGATCGAGGCGATCGGCGAAGCGGAACAGTCGTGTAGGCGCGCGGGCGTCGGCGGTGGGGCTTGTCGTCATTGAGGAGGGCTTGGCGGGGCGCTGTCGTTGGGGAGGTCGCGCAAGTTGCGGTGGCTGTGGGTCCAAGAAGGGGGACCGGGAGGTGGAGGGAAGGTGGAAGGAGCTCCATGGAGAAGAAGGAGAGATGAAGAAGAAATGAGAGGTAGGACATGTCGGGAGCAGGCTTGAGGCGCGCTGGCCGCACGATCGTTGGGCGGCTGGCGCGCAGGCCGGTGGTGCCAGTGGAGCCATGAAACCGGGCGCACATGAGGGAGCCGGGGGCGGCAACACCAAGGACAAGCAAAGGGAGGAAATAGAGAGATGGAGAAGACACATGCTGACTCGGATGACACGTGACATGCTGACTAGGACAAAACTGACCACGTGTGCAAAACCACTCATCCAAACCGCCGTGAGGGGTTAAGTGCCCGGATTTCGTAAGTTTGGGGGGTTAAATAACCGGTTTTGAAGTTCAGGAGGGAAACCAGACTTTTCTGGAGGGAGTAAACTGGACTTATTCCTTTTCTGTTTAGCCATTTTCCAAATTTGTACGTACATAAAAGTTGTAGCGTATGTTAACAAACACTTGAATGTGAACTTACCTCCCTTATGTTCGTGGTACATCTAGCAGACACTGCTAATCTGAACTTTTCCAATATTCAATCATTCGATGGTCATCAACTCATGAAATAAGCTGAATATTTCGATCTACGAAATGGACAAGCAAATTACTTTGAACTGGCTTCGTCCCCAGATGTGATAGCAAGCGTCGCGCCCCTTCCGAATGCTTCTCCGATCCTGAAGTTCTCGCGAAGAGAATAAGATGCCGCGGTAAATTGTCTCAATGGTGTGTCAAAGTAAATGCCATTTTGTTCTCCTTCTCATAGCACTAAATCTAAAGACTGCCCTTCTCGTATCAGCAATGCAGCATCCTCATTAGTGGGGATGGTTGCAACAACTCACTTCAAAATCCAGGCTTACCGTTTAAAACAGTGAACTTTTTGCAAAACAAAAATTCTCTATCTTTGATCAAGAGGACAAGAGTACAGAGGGCAATTCTACTTGAAAGAATGTCCAGTTCCTCATGAGTCGTGACAAATCATCACCTCTTGATCTTTTTGTTTCTCTCCATTGGACGTGACGCGCAAATCTGACCCTGCACCTGATCAGTCCTGACACTGCAGAGAATTCTGTCATATCTCCACTGTCATATTAGAGCCAGCGTCTCCCTCCCTCTACTTACCCCAAAAAGCAGGGGAAGAAAGTTGGAATCAAACAACTAAAGCCATCGAGAGAAAAAAAAAACCAAATGGGTATTTCCATTCATTCTCCTCATGGTACGCTTCAAATTTCGAACACAATTGAAACATAAAGAAACAGAAGAAGCAAACGTAGGAAATCCATGTTTGATGTTTATCCTTGTAAACCAAACAAATGGGAGATCTCCATTAATCAAACCTACAATCCTAAATATTCTGGTGGCAGGTGTAGATCATCCTAACATCATCCAACGCAACAACAAGCGGTAAATTGTCTCAATGGTGTGTCGAAGTAAATGCCATTTTGTTCTCCTTCCCTAAATCTAAAGCCTGCCCTTTCTCGTATCAGCAATGCAGCATTCAGTGGGGACGGCAGGAACAACTCACTTCAAAATCCAGACTTAACGTTTCAAACAGTGAACTTTTTGCAAAACAAAAAACAAAACAAAAATTCTCTATCTTTGATCAAGAGGACCAGAGTACAGAGGGCAATTCTACTTGAAAGAATGTCCACTTCCTCATGAGTCGTGACAAATCATTACATCTTGATCTTTTTGTTTCTCTCTATTGGATGTGCCGCGCAAGTCTGGCTCTGCACCTGATCAGTCCTGACACTGCAGAGAATTCTGTCGTGTCCTCACTGTCAGATGAGAGCCAGCGTCTCCCTCCCTCTACTTACCCCAAAAGGCAGGGGAAGAAAGTTGGAATCAAACAGCTAAAGCCATTCAGAGAAACAAACGAAATTGGCATTTCCATTCATTCTCCTCATAGTATGCTTCAAATTTCAAACACAACTGAAACATAAAGAAATAGAAGAAGCAAACGTAGGAAATCCATGTTTGATGTTTTATCCTTGTAAACCAAGCAAATGGGAGATCTCCATTAATCAAACCTACAATCCTGAACATTCTGGTGGCAGGTGCAGATCATCCTATCGTCATCCAACGCAACAACACGGGGAGATATCAAGAAGTTGGAAAATTAAGGCTTAGCTCCAATGCTTTGCACCTGATCAGAACCTAAAGCCATCCATGTTGCAAGAACTGAAGAGGAAGTCCTCGAGCCCCTGGAAGAACACGTCGTTGCTGTCCTCCTCCCCGAGCGCGCGCAGGAACCCACCCGACGACGCCTCCGCCTCGGCCTCCTCCTTCACCTCCGCCTTGATCGCCGCCGTCGCCCCGCCTCCCGCGGCGATGGCGCCCTCCTCGCTCGCCGTCTCGGGCGAGTTCGGCTGCGACGGCGCGCTCTCGGAAGTCGACGACGCGCCGCCATTCGAGGCGTCCGGCTTCCCGGTGAGGCGCTGCACAAGCTCGCGGAAGTGCCGCACGTCCGTCTTGATGACCTCCGGCGCCAGGACGTGCACGATCCTGATCTTCCGCTGAGGCGCCTTCGCGATGGCATGGGACCACTTGTGCGCGCCCATTGCCGCCGCCGCCGACGTGGCTCGGGGCGGGAGCTTCACGTCGTGTTTCATGGCGGTGGAGTGCGGTGTCACTCGCCTCTCGAGACAGAGATGCGAGGGGAGAAACAGAATGGAGATGGGGGCTCATGGGAGAAGATGAGGCTGGGGCAAAAGGAGGTTTATATAGACCCACCGACGGTTTTGGGCCGTTGGATGCTTGCTGTGGTTGCCAATTCACCCAACGATGCGGTATGAGCCGTTCGATCGGCGATCCGGCAGTCGATATAAAGATATGTGAGAATTTGATGTGTACTATGTTAATAATACGAATTCATGGTAAGGCTCAGTTCGAATAAGGATGGTGGTGTTTAGAAAAAAATGGTATCTTCACTGTTAAGTCGCTGTATAGGCATATGGCTTTTGGGGTGGTTAATAAGAGACTGAACAAGTTGTGGTATAGCAGAATTCCCCTGAAAGTTAAAATTTTCAAGGTAGAATTCAATCGGCTGATCAACTTATTGTTAGAGGCTGGAAAGGTAATGCTAACTGTGTTGTGTGTGGGGTGAGGGAAGATGCGAACCATATTTTCTTTAACTGTGTCTTAGCTAAATTTGCTTGGACCTGCTTCAGAGAGATTTTTGAGTGGACAACGAGCTCTGTCTCAGTAGATGACTTTCATCGCTGTTGGCTGGACTCTTGGGGGGCTATTAACTCTCATCTTGCCCTTATCAGTTTTGCAGCTCTTATATGGACGTTATGGAAAATCAAAAACAAGTGGGCATTTGAGGGAGTTTTCCCTTCTCATCCGCACGAAGTGATTTTCAAATTTATGTCCTGTTTGCAGTGGTGGCGGGTGCTGACCAAAAAGGAGTTGCGGACGAAGCTGGATAATCTAGTTTTGTTGGTTGAAAGTTGGATGATTGTTTTCTGTTCTGAAATACATGTGTAATTTCTTTGTTGCCTACCCTGCTGGGTTTGTTTAGCATGTTGGTTTAGTTTCTAGTGTTAGCTGGTAGCCCCAGCTTGTTTTGTTTCTTGGTGTTTCAGACTGGACTTTGTGTTGATTAGCTTTCTATAAAAGGTGAGATGTTCCTTTTTTAAAAAAATAATAATACGAATTCATGCGTGAGTTTTAATGTGTACGGTTTTCTAATAGGCGTTTGGATTAAATTTTCAATTCACACTCATACGAAAGTGAAGGAACGGCTCACAAGAGTTTAGCGTCCGCGCCATTTGTATTAGAGTTTAATTAATTGTTTCCTCTCCGTATTTTCAATTTTTGAATTCTCCTTCAATTTTGTTTTGAAACCGTTATAGGATGCAGATTCTTTGCTATGTGTAACGAAAATTAATATTGCTTGTTTATCCACACCATAGAAAATAAATGCTGGATCTTTAGGAGTAAGATTGGAAGACAAATTTATACTTCTAGTGCTCGATCCTCTCTTGATTTGGTACATTTATTTCTTCAGAATTGATTCGTTACATTTATGTCTAGATTGGATATATCCGCATGGGTGTTCGATTTTGTTCTGAGCTGCGAAGATTGATTGCCTCAAAAAGAGGATTATTTTAAATAGTTTAAAATTTATCGTCAAAGTGCCACTTTTGGAATACGGAAATTTGATAAGAATCCTACATGAATCGTGTTAATTCCTACAAAATTCTTATGAAATTCCTGCGTTTGTAAATCCTCTAGGGAGGCTGGCACTTTGATTCCTCTTATAGAAATTCTAAGCCTGACTCGTGCTAAAACGCTCAACGCTTCACCCTGCTTTCACCTATATTGCAGTTTTTTTTATGGTCTTCACGCAGAAGGTTATGCTAAGTGTGTACAAACAGAATTTTTTATATGAAAAATACAATAGGATCCGTTGGTTTCATATTGGCATCAGTTTGAGATATTCTATTAGTAGTATACTTAGTCTACTGAAAGTCATCAACGAAGTGACAAGGACGTCTGGTGTGGAAAGTTGGGCAATGCATGAATGCACACTTGTTTTTCCAGGGACAATTAACTCTAATACTATATACAAGTGTCCTTCTCATGCATCCCCTGTATGCGTTCATCCATCATCGATGTGTGCACAGCTCGTTTTCTTGGACCTTTCATCGTCTTGAAAACACGTAAGCTTGTTGTTTCGTATGATCGACATATGGTTGACTTCATTTCGGTGGTTAAGAAGCTAGTCCATGAACCCGAGTACGTACAACGACCCAATTGGAACAACGTATGTGTCGACTGGGTCTATTGACCAGTAACAAAAGAAAGGGAAGGAAAACCCTCTTGGTCTATTGATCCGTGTTGTTTACCCAGGCAAGTACACGATGCACCTACCGTGTGTCGTATGGTAATATCACTTAGCAATTAAGTTCATCTTCTGCATGGCGAAACCAGGAAATTTAGCCAATGGGTTCAGCCGTAATTTTTTGTTGGGTTCATTGACCGTAATTTAGCAGAATGAGGTTATCTCTACCGATAAAACAATAATTTTTTTTGTAGGATTTACTAAATTTCATTGGGGTCATATGACCCCAACGATCCTATGTTGCATCCGTCCTTGATCTTATGCATACAGACATATATATATAGAGAGAGAGCTTTGATTGTGCCGAGGTCGTCAGGGTAACATGACCCAGTAAATGTATCTATGGCCGTCCCTGCGTGCGTCGACAAAGTAGTCACCATTACGTGCATAATAATTATCTACACAGCCGAGTTAAACAAGCCTTCTCAACGCAGCTGCGCACACTTTCATACTTGTCTCCTGGATACACACAAAAACACCGGAAATACATCGAGACAAGGGGTTGTTGTCTCTGATGTGATGTTGCAACGACTTCATTTTTCTCTTTTCATGCTTCCTCATTTGCTTTTCGACGTTTCCTGCACATGCATATATACTCACTTTGTGCAAAATCACCAGTCGTCGTCAAGGAAATTACCACAGATTGGTAGCAGAAAATCTGCTGGAGACATGCCCCGTATGATTTATCGGTGTTGACTGTTAGCTGGAAAGAGTCTCCACATGCTCAACAAAATCTGTTAACTCTTCTACCCAAAAAGCAAGCACCATAAGAAGCACGAGACTACCGGCCTATAAGTTTTCTTCACAGTTTTGCCAAGATATTTTCTAAAGTTCTTGCTAGAAGGTTATCTTCAGAACTACCAAAGTTAGTGGTTTCCAACCATTCTGCTTTTATCGAAGGTCGATCTATCCAAGATAATTTCTTCTTGGTCAGACACTCAGCACGCTTACTGCATCATAATAAGCAATCAGCATTTCTGTTCAAACTAGACGTTGCTCAAGCTTTCAACTCCTTATCCTGGCCTTTTCTGTTGGAAATTCTGCGGCACAAAGGGTTTGGCCCAAGGTGGTGTTCTTGGTTTAGTATTATGTTTTTGTCTTCCTCCACCAGAATTCTGGTCAATAGGCAGCCTAGAAGGCTGGTTTGCCATGGTTGCGGTTTGCGTCAAGGAGATCCGCTATCTCTGATGCTGTTCATCATTGCGATGGACGCGCTCAACAGCCTGATCCTCACTGCAGAAAAAGAAGCTCTGCTTCATCCGATTGGAGGGCATCGAGGTCTACCTCATCGGCTCTCGTTGTATGCGGATGATGCGGTCCTATTCTTAACACCCATGAGCGAAGATCTCTTAGCCATCGAGGAAATTCTCAAACTTTTTGGTGAGGCTTCGGGGCTACGTATCAACATGAATAAGAGCTCCTTCTCTTCAATCAAATGCAATGATCAACAGACCCAACTCATCAAAGACTGTTTGCACTGTAACATCGCTTCTTCCCCATGCAAATACCTTGGCTTGCCTCTTTCCTTACGTAGGCCGTCCCGAGCGGATTTTCAACCTCTAGTGGATAACGTCGCTAACCGTCTACAAGCTTGGCAAGCCGGATTGCTTTCTCAAGGGGGGCGCTTGATTCTGGTTAAGTCAGTGTTGTCAACAATGGCAGTCTATAATTTCATGGCCCTGCATCCTCCGCGATCGGTAGTCAAAGAAATTAATAAGAAATGTCGAGCGTTTTTTTGAAAAGGATCGCAAAATGTTTCAGGATGCAATTGCTTGGTGGCTTGGTCGGTAGTTTGTCGTCCCATACAACTGGGAGGTCTCGGTGTGCACAACCTGAGTGTGTTAGGGCAAGCCATGCGCATCCGCTGGCAATGGCTGCAGAGAACGTGGGATGCTCGTCCATGGAGGCGGTTGTAATTCCAGGCTAATCGAGAGGAGCATGACTTGTTTCAAGCCTCCATCATGGTCAAAGTGGGAAACAGAGAAAACACATTGTTTTGGGAGGACCGTTAGCTGAACGGTTGCTCAATTCAAGGCTTCGTGCCGTCAATTGTCCAGATGGTCACTCCTTCGATTCGGAGGAAGAGAACAGTGTTTCAGGCCCTTACCAATGATGATTGGATTTTGGACATCCAGGGGCAGCCAGGCGCCCAAACTGTTGAGGAGGTTCTGCGGCTGGGGAATAGGTTGCAACAAATTCGTCTATCTCAGGATGAGGTCGATTCAGTATGCCGGCGTTGGGAATCCTCGGGCCACTACTCTGCTAAGTCGGCATACGGGGCTTTCTTCACAGGTTCGATAAGGTTTCCATGTGTTGAGGCCATTTGGAAAGCATAGACGCCTCTAAAATGCAAAATCATCATGTGGTTGGCTATTAGGAGGCGGTGTTGAACAACCGATCGTCTGAGGCGTCGCGGACTGCAAAATCAGGGAGGCCATTGACCATCTTTTGGTAGGTTGCGCGGTCACCGCGTAAGTTTGGGCTCGCTTCATAGTTCATACTGGCTCTCTGTGCCCAGTTCCTAGTGGGCAGCACACCCTTCAAGACCACTGGTTGGCTGCCCGGCATTCCCAACCGAAGAGCCGAAGAAAGGAAACAGATGAGTGTATCATTCTCGTCTCTTTGATGCTTTGGAAGGAGTACAATCAAAAGATCTTCAACAACATGGTTAGTTCCAGCGATTAGATTCTCCAGCTTGCTCTCCAAGAGCATTAGCAATGGAGCATGGCAGTCGCGCATCGTCTGGTCACGGCCTCGGAGGAGTAGTTGTTTGTCAGTCGCCTTTCTGTTTACCGTTTATTTCGGTATCTTCCGTTCGTGTTTTGTCTTTGGTTTGTCTGTCTGCTGTCGTTTCTCTTTTTGTTCGGCCGTCGAGCGGGTTTTCTAGCCGAAGCTTCGCTTGACTAGCTTGTATTTTCAAGTGTTGTGGTTTTTCCGGATCTTTTTTCGTCTAATGGAACAATGCGCAAAGCTTTTGCACATCTTTGAAAAAAACTGTTAAGTGATGGCGACACTTTTTCTGTCAATAATTTTGTGTGGAGTAGTTGTCACTTGTCAGTCTCCATGACAAGATGCCGTGCAGGTGGGACTTGACTATATATTGCTTACGGTTATGGAGTTAATTATGATAGTACGCATCGTCTCCAGTTGCGAGCACTGAGCAGTGACAGTTTGCTGGATAAGATAGTGGTATCCGGTCGGCAAGCCTCTGATTTGCCCCAAAACAGCTTTACGACTTAAACTGCTGCCGGTCTCAAAAGTATTTGTAGTCGTAAAGCAACTGGCGATCGAGGCTAGTAGTTATTTCCTACCGGTAGCGGTCCAATTTGCTGCCAAGAACATTGTTATTTCAAGTTTAATTTGCAGCCACGAAGTCAGAAACATGCTACATACTGATGCTCCGTATAAAAGAACTTGCCACACGTACAGCAATAGTTGAGTGACCTCTGGGCTCCAATTGGCAAGCAACACAGCAGAGCGGAGCAGCTAAGCTAGCTGGAGAATCGAAGGCTGGGTGGGGGATCACGCGGTTGGAGTCGGGGCGACTTTTCACCGTGGCGTGCGTGCGAGACCGGAGCAGGTGAGAGTCGGGGCTGGCTCGGCACTAGCAGTCGGCTCGGCAGGCCCGCCCGGTGATGCAAGCCGTCCGGCCGGCCGTTGCGATGCCACGCGACCTTTTGGTGTGAGCGAGAAACAGCAGCCAGCCGCGCAGCGCGCGTCTGCGTCCACGACCACACGCGCCCGGCCGCCCTCGTGATGACGCCCGCGCGCTCGTGCAGGGAGGAATCTGATCTGCCCGTGTGCGTGGGCTGCAGTACGAGGTGGCGGTGGTGGTGGTGGTTGGGGTTTTCGAGCGGCCCAAACCTCGTGCTCGGGTATCCCATGTAGCGGCGGTATCTGCCGAAGAATCGTGTGCTAAGATTCGTGTGGGGAAGCCTGTCAGAGGCCTGTTTGGGGCTGGCTATTGGCAAGGCCAGCTTCTCTGGTCAGTCCCGTTTGCCTCAGACAGCCTAAGAGTATCGTATAACCCTTTTTGGTCTTCACTGGCCCACAACGCACCATACACTGAGCGCCCAGCACAGAGAAGAGCCTTTCCCATTTATCTCCTCTGCAGCTCTACTCTACTACCTTCGTTTATTCTTCACGGGCTGGCCCATCTCCCGTGGCAACTGTGCGTGCTCTCGTACAATACACGTTTACTCGATCGTGGTAAGCGGTGATCGAGTTTTTGCCCGAAATAGCAGTATTCCACGTTTGATTTGCAAAAATGATATTCTCGTAGCCCGAAAACCGCACGGTGATCGTATGATTTTCCGCCACATGTCGTGTCGTGCCGTGGTGGAAACCGTATAATGATCGTGCGGACGAGAATGCAATTTTTACAATTTCAATTGCAAAAATATCATTTTTGCAAATCACACGCTAAACATGACATGTCATGTCGGCTCTATCCGCTCCCACAAAACGTACGCTACGCGGTACGCGTGGACGGCGTGCTGGACTACGCTTTGCAGGTTTCCACGTCCGAAAGTCTCGATTCTCGAAGCTTCCGGAGAAATTTTCCATCTCGGCATGCACCGACACCGTCCATGTTTAATATGGTTCCCATCCCACGCGTCCCTTGTCCGGATAACAAGTCGGAATTTGCAGCCCAAAAACCGCCACCGCCATACTCCAAACGGACTATCCCATAACGGCCCGAGACTTCCCGAAGACGGGGACCTCATCCTTGCGTGACAAGCAACCGCGACGAACCGACTTAATCACGTCTCCTCTCCACTTCTCCGCCCTATATAAACCATCCTGCCTCCTACTCAAATTTGAAAAACGCTTTCCAGGTAGTATTTCACGCGCTCACCGATCGAAGCTTCTGTCGGTTGCACGACATGGACGCCGCCTCAGGAGACGCGGTACCCATCTTCCCCGGCATTAACATCGATTTCGATCTAGATGGCTTTGACTTCGACTTCGACTTGGCCGCCGACGAGTTCTGCGTAGCGGGCGGCGACGACGGCGATTACTTTGTCGCCGCCGCCGATAAGAAGAGCACGCTCCCTGCTTTGGATTTGGGTTCTCCCGAGCGTGATGGCGGCAGCGGCAGAGAAGGCTCGCCGGATTCCGTCGTGACGGACGGGCCGTTAGCATCGGGAGATGGCTCGATGTCGGAATACGTGAGCGAGCTGGAGAGGTTTCTCATGGAGGACGACGGCGAACGGACGGTGGAGGATCTTGCCGCCGACGAATACTTCAATGATCTCCTTGCCGATCGCGAGGACGTCTTCCCGGTCACCGATGCTGGCGGGAATGCGGAGGACGACGAGGAGGGACTTGCTGCGCACGAGGACGAAGCGACCTCGAGGAAGCGCGCAAGGTACGAATGATTTCCTTATGTGCATGTCAAGTATATTAGAGGATCCATGATGAAGTTTTTAGTCCTCGCAATATCGGAAATGGTAGGGATGAAACAATTTGTACATGATTATATCACTGTTAGGAAAAGGTCGATGGAAAATATGATCGATCACGAACTAGTGGTTGTAGAAATTAATCACTTTGATTTTTCTTCGTTTGTAATATATCTCGACTTGATCGATCTGCTTATCCAACTGTGTTCGGCTGATCACCATTTTATTGAGTTCGTTTAAAAGTTTCGCCTCCAATTGCCTGATCTATTGCTCTATGTTCCTTTGTGCGAATTTCCCCTGTTTAGATCGTACTGCCTGAGGTTTGAAATAAGTATATAATCTATGCCTGCCTTTAAATCAATTTGTTGCTAATGGTATCCCTCAGGCAGGGGAGGGGCACTGCCGTGACGACTCCAAGCGAAGAGCTTGAGGTGGCGAGTAGGCATCTCGACCGATTTCGGGTGCCGGCGCCTTGGCTAACATCAGCTCCTGCTCTACTATGTGGAGTATGTACGTAGCACATGGCTCCCAACTCACTTCCCGATCGGGCATGGCATGCCTTGCCTAATGAATGGCATGCATGCGCCTGTGACGACGACGATGCAGGACGCTACCTCAGCTATAGAAACTGAAAGGTAAAAATTCAGAAGAATACTGGGGAGAGATAGGAAAGGTAGAGGGCGCCTATTCATGATTTTTTTTTTTTTTTAAAAAAAAAAAGCTTTTTAGCAAACTTTTTTTAGAGGATTTTTGCCGAAAATTCCTACAGGATTTGAATTTTTTCTTTCTGCGTTCCAAACGGGCTTTCAGCTGGTACGATGCATACCTCTGGGCCGGGCTCAACTCAAGTACGTTGGGGCCGGGTCAAGCCTGTGTCATGGAACGCGAGGCGGGTGCATTTGGAACAAGGAGATCTTTCCTACGGATAGGGTCCGGCCCTGTCCTTACGTCGGTCCAAGTAGGGGTGAAAACGGATCGGATAGTTTCCGATCGATTCGGACAAAAACGGATTCGGAATGTCTCGGATCAGATTTTTCTCGGATAGTTTTCGCATCGGAAACAAAATCGGATTTTTCTGTCGGAAACGGAAACGAATACGGTAGTCATGCTATCCGGCGAATACGGAAACGAATACGGATTATCCGGATAAGACAGAGTCCGGATATCCGGATTTTGGCCCAAAAGAGGATTTCAGCCCAAAAGAGAAAAGGGGATTTTAATTGATTTTCGAATTTCAGAAAATGCAACAAATCAAATAGTCTTTTAGAAAATAGCAAATAGAGTTCAAAAATCCTAGAAAAAATCACAGAAAATCGTTGAATTATTTTTAACTTAATAAAATTAATTCCAACTTAAAGTTGGTTTTTATTTTTGTATATAAATTATTTTAAATTTCTAAAAATAGGAAAAACCTTTATAAATTCAATAAATTAATTAAAATGTTCATTTTCACTTTAAATCCAATAAAATCCCAGAAAACTCAATAAATTTTATTTTTTACATTAAAAACTGGGAAATTAAATAATTGACTTTATTTTATTATTATTTTCCTTTTTAACCAGGAAAACTCTTTTAAATCTCAAAAAATCCAATAAAATAATAATTTTATTAATTTTATTTTTGGTAACATACTTTGGGTTATTACAGTCATTTGTGTATAGATTAACCATCCAGTCTAATCGATGTTAGTGTGAACTAAATTTTATGTATATGATGAGCTAAGTGTGAATACGTGATGACTTTGTGAGTCACGACTTATGAGCTAAATATGGTAAACTAAGTGTTATATTTGTGATGAACTAGTTAATGTAACTTGCTAGTGCCAATGTTATGTGTGGTTGCTGAAAATATGAACAATTCATGAATGTTTACATCAAATAAATTAGTTATATGTTTTCGTTAATTTCTGGCATACAATTTAAGGAGTTTTTATGTTCCGAAAAATATCTGTGACCGTATTCGTTTCGATTCGTATTCGCTCTGTATTCGTATTCGATACTATTCGTATTCGTATTCGTATCCAGGGGTATTCGTATTCGTATCCGGATCCGAGAAAAAAATATGAAAACAAATATGGCAAAGCCATTATCCGTCCGTTTTCGATCCGTTTTCACCCCTAGGTCCAAGCCTCCAAGGCATCATCGATCATCGGTCAGCTCAATCTAACGGCGCATGAAAAGGAAACCAATTTCGTATACACGAATTCGACATATATTTCATCAAAAGATTGCTTGATTCCAACTCGTCGACTCCCTCTGCTCACGGCTTGTCGACTTTCAAATTCCAAGGTGGAGGAGGCGCAATATCATCATGCAACAAAACTACAAAATTTATGAACTACTATTATAGCATAAATTTCCTTTTGCACGGTCATTACTTTGAGGTCACAAGCCACGCCGGCAGCCGGTGCTGCTAATATATATATATATATATATATATATATATATATATATATATATATATATATATATATATATATATATACATATATATACACATATATATACACATACATACATATACATATACATATACATATATATACACACACCCCTTTCATACGTTTGGAGTATGTATTTCTACTTTCAATATACCACTTAAACGAATATATTATACTTCTTTATCCTTTTTAGTATATGTAAATACAATTATAAGATACTCCAATGTGACTTGATTGGAATTTTTCCATTAGAGATCTTTATTTTTGTTGTGACTTGATTGAAAATTTTCCATTGGAGCATTTTATTTTTTGTTATATACATTTTTTATATATAAAAGAAGTATATACAGAAATTTTGCTATAAAAAGTGGACTTTAATTAAAAAAATCATAGAACTCACTTTGAAGTATCTTATAATTATTAAAGTATGCTCAAATAATTAAAGATGTATCATTATACAATGAAGTGGTATGTGAGAAGTGAGAGTACGTACTCTCAGGAGTACCATACCATAATGATCTGGTACTCATGGGAGCACTATTAGTTGCAAGGTGTTACACATGATTGCTTATTTAATTTGTTGATGCGGACTTGTACAATTAAAAGGACTAATGTAGATGGGTCAATGCTCTCCCTCTCTCGGGCGTCAACTAAGCTTGGAGCTCCATACACTGATACCAATTAATCCCAGTAGCATTATGCCCATTCTAGCTCATGTGCTAATTTGTGGAATTGTCCACAGACATGGGGTTAGCACTGAAATTTGATTTTCTCTATGCCCAAACAGGTTATATGTTTCTATGATTTCATAACTGTATTATATGTTATTCTACTATTTTTAATCCTTCTAGTCCTCTTGTGCTTCACTGATCATAGCGGTATTGTTGTTCTTTGACGATATGTGAATTTTTATCTTCTTGTACTTCCAAGTTTTCTTGTTGTTAGGTTTTGGGCTTCATTTTTTTAATGTTGTTCACAATGAAAAAGACCCAGAGAATAAAAAAAAAACACCCATAGACCAACAGTGATTCTAGAATCTAGAAGCATAGACTAGTGGTGATTTACAGCAACATGCAACACAATGTTATTTTTACAGTTGAGAGATAGTTAGTGCGCTGAGATGCACTTGTTTTTGTAGTTTTTAGAGGCCATTTTACCTTTTTGTGGGTTCTTATGTTACCTTGCTTTCGTGTAGAAGAATTTTAGTATGTTGTGCTTGTTTCATGTATAAGTACTCTAGTCTCTGAGCTTCATCATGTTGTTGGTTGAGCTCTACCTTGTAATAGAGGTTTTCAAGTTGATGACACCTTTTTTGTGTATGGCAGTGTCCTTAGCCCTCCCCTTAGAAATGATGGTATATCCATCAATTTTCTTGTCTTTTTAGCAATATTCGATATATGAATTAGGGTCCTATCGTTGCTTGCCATGTACTAAATTGATATAGTAGTTTGATGGATTAGTGCTTACCTGAAAACTATTTCCTCGCACCATCTACTATTGCACCATTGATGATGACCATGGAAGGTTAATGTGTTGTCATGAAAATAACTGAATATTAGTTACAGTGATAAACAATGATTTTTATTATTGATTAATGTGTGTAACTTTTTCATTTTGTAACCGTAAATTCTTGAGATTTGTACATCACAATAATATGGTATAGTTTAGTTTAGTTTATTTTGTTACTTTGTAATATGGTTTCATTTTCATTTTGGGGTTCACCCTAGGGTGAAGTTGTACTATCTGTATTATAGATAGATATAGTTTTAGGTTTTATTTATTTTGTAATTTCTATTAGAGTTTTATTTTCTTTTAGAGTTCACCACATTAATATATGGGTTTACATGAAGATTGTGTTGTGACTGGTTTGTATTGTAAATTATTGTACAGTCCAATAAATATTAGTTTTATTTCAATATTTACACGAAGTTGCAATATTTGTTTGTCGATGATCTAGTATCGATCTTACGAATGAATATTGGAGATCTCCTAGAATTAGAACCACATAGAGAATGGCATAAGGATTTAGACATGTTCAGGCCTTCTCTGGAGAGAATAACAACTCTACTCTTGTGTTCTTGTATTGACTAAATGATTACAATTAAGAAGAAGAAGAATTATGCCTAATGTTCCCTCCTCTTGAACCTCTCCCTCTGTTTGCTGACTTCAGCCTTTATATAGCGCACGAAGCGATGGCAGTTTTTCCAGGCCAAGAGGCGCCTCGTCGTTTGGTGTAACCCACACGTTGATGGAAGTTATTATCAGGGTTATGATACCACCACGTCGTCTGACAGTTATTGTCAGAGACAGAAGCGCAATACAGTTATTTCAGAGAATAACAGTGTATATTAACTGCCTTGTATCCTAAACACAGCGCGTAAGATTCCCTGATTGATTAGACCGACATGTCTGCAGGCTTTATCAATTACCGGGTGGTCGTAGTTGACCTGGTCGTAGAAATACTTACGACCACAAGATGGTCGTAGTAAGGCTTACGACCACAAGGTGGTTGTAGCAAGACTTACGACTGTGGGGTTGTTGTAGAAATGTTTACGACCACCCAGTTTAGTTTCTCCTTTATTGATATAAGGGGTATACTAAGATCAGTATAAAGATATTGTTATCTATAATAAGAATTGTAGATAAATAAATAATTGAGGATTATTATATCCTCGTCAATGTTCTTAGAAGGGCAATGTGCAACACTATGAACACAATATCTTTGTTGAGAGCAGTATGAAGAATATTTGACTGATGGTTACAGATTAAGTAAAAAGGAATCATGTTTCATTATGGTATTTATCCTAAGTTGTCATTGTCATTGTAGGGTTAACCACTAGGATAGTTTTAGTGTCTGTGAACAAGAATTTTCTTGTTATTGTCTATGTTATCATTCTTATTGTTGGGTTCACCTCTAGAATAGTCTATTTTTCTGTAGTTTAGGATATAGTTTTTTTTTCTTTTATCACTGTGTAACTTGTTTCCTGGTTTAATTGCAATATATGGGTTCACAAAAAAGTCAACATATTGTAATATATGTTTCCTGAAAAATTGCATCCTTTTGCATGCATTGTGCATTATTTTCTAAGCAAGTTTTCTTGTTGTTAGTTCTTGGGCCATGTGGGTTTTGGGCTTCACTGTTTTTCTGTTGTTGTTGACAATGAAAAAAGGCCAAGAGAATAAAAAAAAAACGCCCATAGAAAAGTTTTACAAATTGGCAGAGAAAAGGCACAAAATCAGAAGACTAAATAAAAGCCCCACGAAATTCAGTCTATTGTTATTTTGCAACCCGTTATCATTTTCATGCCACTTCTAAGCCTGTAATAAGAATAGGAAATTCTAGCCCAACAAAAATGAAGAAAAAATAACAATGGGCCGAAAGCAGCCTGTTTGTCCTATGAGTGACCCGTTTGCAGTCTGCGGGCCCGTTAATCATATCCGGAATTCATTTCCTGTGTTGTTACGTGGAAGCTATCTGAGGGAGGTTGGATCTGATCGTAAGGCTCGAAATTTGACTGATTTGCAGAAGAAAAAAAACATTCCAATAACAAATAGACACTCCCAAAAATGGCAAGTCAGCTGTCATGTGTTGACTTCAGAAGCTTTAATCTTGCCACTCGAAAGGACGAATAGCCAATGCCGATAGCTCACCTACCGGTATAAATAAGTACATACAATGGGCCATACCAAGGGCAGCAGTTCAGCACTAGGGGGAATAATCCATCCTCTCCTCCTTTTTTTGACACAAAGCAATACTTCAATTTCCATTAATAGAAACATCAGTTACAAGGTTCTACAGAAACGTAAACAACAAAAGAAGATGGACACAAGCATCCACATCTCAGCATCAACGATCCTGACTATTATGAATAATATGTGTATATTGAAGAGGCCCAATGGGCAATATATATAGAAGTACAAGAGGTGTATGCCATATACAGATAAGACAATACACAAGAGTCCCTATTCTATCTCTAACATATCTCTAACACCCCCCTCGCAAATGCAAGGCATATGCAATAGCATTGCATTTAGAAAAGAGTTGACACTAAAATATGAAAAATCCAAAGTCCGAGTCTTGATAAATGTCGTCGTAGCATGCAGCTCTTCGAAAATATCGATAAAAGATCTCCCATCCGTGGTTCCGCAACAGCCCATAAAACACAATGTGTAGGAGCAAAGTTGACCGCGGCAACATGACGAAGAAGATGATGAAACCAACAAAAAGATAAAATTGTCAAGTCGTATAGGAATAGATAGAAGCATGACGACGCAGATCGAAGCCCAAGATGGCGGCGACGTAGTGCACAAGAAGCGCAATAAAGACGCGATGCACAAGCGCAATAAAGCGCAACAAAAGCAACGCAGAGAGCACAAGAAGCGCAACGGATGCACAGTGCAAAAGAAGCGCGACGCAATGCACAAGAAGCGCAACAGAGACGCAGTGCAGAAGAAGCGCGGCGCAATGCACAAAAAGTACACCGGAGACGCAGTGCGGAAGAAGCGCAGCGGCCTTAAAAGCTTGGGACGGCGGATTTGCAACGGCTCGAAGAAAAGAGCAGCGGAAAAACAACACAAAGAATAGCTAGCAGTAGCAGAAAAATAGCTAGTGGCAAAAACAAAGAATAGCTAGCATAGCAAGAATAGCTAGTAGTCGGCAGCAACAGCATGCAAGCAGCCAAACCACCAATCAGGAGCCAGCACAACCCAGCCATCTTCATTCTCCAGGGCCTTCCGATAGCCATCATAGAGCTCCACGTGAAGCAATAGCCATCCCAACAGCCACACCAATCGGGACACAACCGAGACATTCCAATGAGAAGGCCACACTTCAATGCAAGCACAGCAGAACCACCAATCTCCATCCAGAGCCTTCTTGAAGCCTCTTCTTGAGAGAAGCGGTGGCAAGAATAGAGATGACGGCGGCTTTGCATGGACCGGGAGATGCGCAGGTGTGTGAGTCGATCGACCTCGAGGTACATCTCCGCCCGCCGTCCGTCTTGTCGTGTTGTAGACTCCCTTTTTTTTCTTCTTCCCAAGCAGAATCCAGCGCCATTGATGAAGGAGCCGGCGCCTAGTGCCGAGGGCCAAACACGGCGACGGGCAGAGCAAGGGAGGAAGCTCACGGAGCTCGGGGGAAGGATCCAGCGACGGTGGCGACGGGAACGCCCGGATCTAGCACCAACGAGGCGTGGGTGGCCGGAATGAGAGCTTGGGCGGATGAAGAGCAGAGCGCCGACGAGAGGTCGCAAAGAGCGGCATGCGGATCCGAGGCCGCAGCCGAGGCCCGACGGCAGCAGCGGATCCATTCCTTGGGGACGAAGCCGCGCGCGACGAGTAGCGGCTGCCGCAGATCCAGGACTTGCCGCCGATGAAGATGAGGCGACGCCGGCGAGGAAGATTGCTTTCGAAGGCCACCCCCGTGAGCGAGGTAGATCCTCCCGGGCAAGCGGCACAAGGCTAGGTGGGTGGTGTGGCTACGAGAGCGCTAACCCTAACTCTAATCTTGGCTCTGATACCATGTTATGAATAATATGTGTATATTGAAGAGGTCCAATGGGCAATATATATAAAAGTACAAGAGATATATGCCATATACATATAAGGCAATACACAAGAGTCCCTATTCTATCTCTAACACCGACAACTAACAGATCAACACTCCTCTAAACCACACGAGGCTATCGGCTACTAGGACTACCAACAACGAAACAAGCGCAAAACATACAATTCTGCTACTTGGCTTTAGCGCTCTTCCTCCCTAAGGCTAAATCCATCAGATTCTCATCACCTTGCTTTTTTTAAGCGCATGCCTTCAGCTTCTCCCCCTTGGTCACTTGATTCCTCTCACCGTAGGATCCCATCCTCTGCAAGTGCTAAAGATCTCCAGCGCCACTTGTACCACCAGTTTTACTCTCATTCGCATTGCCTTCTGTACGTCGTCCTCCTGTGAGACAGACCAGGATTCTAACTAATAAAAAACAGAAAACACAAATGAGGTCGGGTCAGTAGGCCATTTATGTTGCATATAATCCATTCTGTTATATATGCAACGTCTTAAAAATCATAATAAACGTGGAAAGAAAGGGTGATGTAGACTTTTATCAAGAAAAGTTCGACAGCAACTCTCGAACTACTTGTTGAGAAAAGTTCGACAGCAACACTCGAACAACTTCAGTTAAAAAAACAGAGAGAGACTCGAACAACTTGCTATGAAATCCGTACGTTATACTCCACTCATTTCATGCACATCGATCAGGGTAAGCTCACAGTATCTCACACGAGAGAGAGAGAGAGAGAGAGAGAGAGAGAGAGAGACCTCAGTCTCGCACTGATGCACATTGGCTAGCATACGCCGGGGCATCACATGCAAATGCAACAACGCAATAGTTAAACTCGATTTCTTTAAGCATACATTCATTATTAAACCACGAACACGTACGGGTCGATCGATTTTTTTTTATATAATAAACACAAGGCAATCACTCCCCGGCTCCACTTTTATTAAAGGGAATTGCTAAACAAGGTTTTTATCCATATTATGCTTGGTGATAGACAATGTGATAAGTGAGTAATCAATTTATTTAGGGATGTCGATAGCTGCAACATAAATGAATATGTATGTTTTTTTTGTAGTTTTTGTTGTGTTTTTTATAGCTTATTTTGTTCCTCTTTTTTACATAAAATCACACCATTTTTTACATAATTTAATTTATGTAAAACTAGTATATAACTTATGTAAAAATTCAGTGTCTAAAAATAGAGTACTCGGATAAAATAGTACTCAGATGAGGGGGAAAGAGACAAAGTAATCTAATCCATTGAATCTAGATCTGAGAGTTCAAAATTTGAGTACTATTTAGGAATAAAGCACTCAAGTACTCCCTAGACACCTCCTTTATTAAAACGAAACCGCAACATCCCATCGTTTTGTTACATCACAGTTCACGCGCCAAAGATAATAGAACAGAGCGCGGCCGCACCGCGTCTGCTCAGACACAAACTCAGAGAAGCCTTTGACAAGCCACATACAAACGCTCTCTGCTAATTACTAACTCTCAGATCCGCTCTCTTAACTCAGCAGCATCGCATAGCTCTTCTGTCACCGCACGGTTCAGACAATCATCACTCCTTGGGCACTTCAGCAGCGATAATCTTGCTTTCTTGGATGTCGGCTTCATCTCCATCCCAGCCTCAGGGGCTCCTCCATCTTGGAATCTAATTGTGCAATATAGTGATCCATCTTCTGCTTTTGTGAATCCTGGCAGATAATGTTCCATCTCCTTAAAGTTGCTGAAATTCGCTTCCAGAACACCTGTAAAGCACACCAATTTTTGTATTGAAAGCAAGTGCCATTCCTCTCTTTCCAAATACACCACAGAGTAGCAGTAGTAACCATATTAAAAATACCATGCTTCTTGTTACTCAGAAACATCTTTCCAAACTGCTCTAGCAATACAACAATTAAAGAACAAATTAAATGCATCATAGATTCGAGCAGTTTTTATTTTTTAATCTTTTTTTTAAAAAATATTTTAAAGATAGTCTTTTTTAACTTTATTTTCAATTCTAACCCCTTTGGTCATACCATGACCCGTGGCGTGATCAAATTGTGCTGTCACGCCACCTACCACGGCGTGATCAAACCTGCTAGATAACCCTCATAACCAACACGCGTCCGTGTTCGGGCTAAGTTTTGTCACGCCAAAAGGAGTGACGTGACAACACTCATTTGCCACGCCAAGATCCGTAACGTGACAACGTGCTTTTGCCACGCCATATATGGTGGCGTGACCAAAGGGGTTAGAATTGGAAATAAAGTTAGGAAGATGCTATCTTTAAAATAATTTTTTTAAAAAAAATTAAAAAATAAAAACTGCTCCATAGATTCATTCTCATTACAGAATAAACAGGAGACAGAATCAAGACGCTCTGTCTCTTGGGCTCTTGGCCAGAATATGTCGGAATTTTTCCTTGCTTCGTTTGCTCTGTTGCTACTTCGTCCAGAAAAGATCGCTCGTTCTTGCGCCGCAAGACCCGCAGGTCCTCCGTCCTCGAAGTGACCCTCTTTATCGAGAGCAATGCTCCTCTTTTTGGTTTTTTTTTATTGCTTCTCACAGCTCACAAATCTTACAGGGTTACGAGCCTTTTCGGACTCAACGTCCGAGCCGAATACAACCACTAAACCTAATAAACTAGGAAACGAAAAACGGAAAGCTAACAAAAAAACTACCAAAAACAAGATTAACTCTTAACAGATTATCCCTAGTCAAGATTTTATTATTATTATCGGTCATTGTAGATTCCAGAAGAATGTAACTCCCAAACAATCTGATCCTCATTATCGGTCAGCGTAATTGACTGGGCAATACTAACCCGGTTCGATCGACTTAGTTTGGGATGTTACAAGCAAAGTGCACAAGTCTCCAATTAATCGAAAGTCGTAATGGGAGCGCGCGCATCAGTGGGCCGGTGTGAAGTACATGTCGAAGACGACGACGATGGAGGTGTCCGTGGAACCAGTGGCGGAACCAGAGCTTTTTTGAAGCCTGGGCAAGCCCTCCAAAGCCTGGGCAAACTCACGGTCGCCACAGTCCAGATCGCGACGACCGCGCAAACTGGGCACGGAGGGCCGTGATCCGCCAATGCGTGGAACTGAGGAGCTCGCTGGCCATGTACCCGCGCGCGAACCGGAGCTTGCCCGTGCCGCCGACGATGCTCCGCTCCGACGGGCCCGACGCGCTGATGTGGCCGAGCGTCGCGAGCGTGCTGCCGCTGTACTCGCCGTAGTCGGATAAGACGAAGTTGATGGCCGTGAGCCCTCCCGACTCGTCCAGAGACGCGTGCACCGCGAAGCCCTGTGCCCTGCCGATCAGCCGCGACGCCGGGTCCGTCCCCTCCGGCAGCGCGCTGTCGAACACGTTCACGTCGCCGAGTTCCTGCACGTAAGTACCTACACGCCATGCATGCGAATTGATATACGTGATGTTCCATTTTAGTCTTACAGTTACTCGGTGGGAAGTAGAAGTGGAGGTGAGTCAGCGGCGCTTCATCTGCCGCGCGCGGACGCCGCGCTGCAGTTCAGTAGCACAGAGAGATAAGGAAAGAGCATTCGTGACTCTTAGCAAACCCCATATTGAGTGGCTCGCAATCTTAACAAGTTGAGCATTGTCTCAACTTGTTTGAAGTCACAAGTTGTTTGGATGCGCGAGGAGCGTTAAAGCGTTCTCTTATGTGTATGCTTTCTTCAATCTTCAAGGTGGTGTGTTCGCTAAGGTGGAGATTTGTTGTGTATGACTCATATATAACAAGGTGAAAGAAAAATTTGTCTTCGGCATGAGTCGGAGTCGAACATGTAATTGAAGTATAAATATATACCGTCGACCTCTTGTAACCCTAATCAGAAGAAAAAAAACTCATCATACAAACGGAGCCGCCGCGATTCAACTCTTGGAGATGTAAGCTTCGTCGAACCTCGTAAACAAGTTATTGTGTATCTTATATGCTTGTTGTGATTGTTCTTTCGCGCGAAGAGTTGTCGCCGGTTCGGACCCCTTGTTTAGGCTCGACAAGGACCTACTACCATTTTAACCGAGCGGCATGCAAGTTTGAGACGGGAGCAGGCAACTTCGTTATGTATTCCTGCACGTAAGCCACAATCGAAGGAGTCAGCCGACGTTGAAGTCAGCCCAAGCACGTGCTGACTCATGCATGGGCCAAAGACTAGGAGGCCCAACGGCCGGCGTTGCCGCCACGTGGGCCCGACGCCGACGGAAAGAGCCACTCCAATGTGCACGAGTTCGATCTCCGCACGCATGGCATGGATATCCGTGGAAACCCGAAGTAAACTTGCTCCCGTGTGCCGTGCCTCGAGCACTATCTTTTTACACTTCACCTTTTATGTAACTCTATTTTCTTGCAACTGGGAGTAGGTTTAGCTAGTAGAGATATCTCTCTTATGCAATTCGACGTTAATCAATATTGGTTGGTATTGACGTGGTTTTCAGTTTTGATTTGCACTTCTTCGCTGATAGGTACCTCCTTACTAACTTTGATCAACTCGGCTGGCATGTGTTGGCCCACAGCGCTTACTTTTTTTAGTTGTCCGAAAATTCTCTAGCGGCAACGGTTTTATTTAAGGACGCTACTAGCGCTCGGATGTACGTTCAGAACGCCAACGTTGTACGTCATGTCTTGCCGTCCGATCTGGTGTCATGATGCTCAACCATCTGTTCTCGATGCATTTTTTTCCTGAAACAAGCGAAAGTACTATACAACATCACACACTCCCGGCGCAACAAAAAAAACTACTCCACCCGATCTCCTCCGAAAAAACATTGGAAAAATAACATATTCTCACCAAAATTGCATGAAAACCATTAGTATAGAACTTAGCTGTGTTTAAAAACTAATTCAAATATATCGATCAAATAAATTTTGATATTTCAACATTTGAAAATAATAGTTGTAACATCCGAAAATAATTGTTGCAACATCAAGAAATTTGCAACATTTAAAACTAACTCATGAAACATTTTGATTTCATATGTGCAACACTCGGCGACAATGGTTGCAGCAAAAATCCTTTTCCTACAAAATTTCAAGGAGATGTATTGCAACAAGCCAAATCACAACAATGGAGAAAAAGCTTATGCAACAATTAGAGAGAATGCATGCAATATTTAAATGGTAAAGGGGCTCTTGTGCAACAAATCAAAAACACCATTGCAACAAAAAATATCTCTTACCGCAATATTTGTCTCCATGGACTTAAGAAACTTCGCGGGAGGCATACGTTGACACCGAGATTCGCCGCATTGTGTCGTCCTCCTCCTCATGGGCGCGTAAGGCCTTGGCGGGGGTGGTAGTGGGACCGACGCTAGCACCTCCTGACGTTGAGAACGCGACAGAGGAGATTGGAGGGCAAATCATAGAGGACATGTGGGGCTCGTGGAGGCTACGCCCAGTGGCGTAGCCAGGATTTTTAGCTATGGTGGTCCATTGTCTAAATTTTTTTTGACCGCTATAAATTTAACATGTCGATACACAAATATATGAATTACAAAACGCAATTAAGGAAAAAAAAGGACATACAGAGTTCATAAAATAGACGAGTTTAACTTTCTTAACATAGAATTGAAATTTTACGTATTCATAATAGTTAAAGAACAATATGTCACTGTTTCTTCTTCTTGTCGGGTCTGCGCCTTCTAATAGCCATGAAAGTGTTGATGATCTCTTCTTCACTCAATTGTAAGAAGATATCCCGCTCAATAAAAGTCACTAGACAATCATCCAGAAGGCTATCACCCATCTTATTTCTCAACTTATTCTTGATAAAGGTCATTGCAGAAAATATTCTTTCAACACTTGCGGTAGCCACCGGTAGAAGCAACACCAATTTGATAAGTAAATAGACCCAATGCAACAAGTTTTACTGAGAGGTCACCAAGATTGCTAAGGCCTTTGAACATTTCATCTTTTCTCATGTCATCAATAAAGGTTTCAAGTTGCAAATCGAGTCTTAGCAAGTCAGAGCTTGAAAAATCATTAGGGTAAAATTCAGCAAGTCTATGTACCTTGTTTGCATCAAAAGAAGCGAAGGAATCTGCTGGATTCAAAGCAGCCATACAAGTAAGCAACTCCATATTTACCTCATCAAACCGACTGTCAAGCTCTTGACTAATTTTATCAATGACTCCAATATATACTTGTCTTCTGAAGTGATCATCATTTGTTTGGTTCTGAGCAAAACGTGCTGATCTTCCATACGACACATAATTATGTTCCATTCCAGGAACTTGAATGCCATATTTGTTGCAAAATATTGCAACCCTTTGAAGAAATGAAACCCACCCTTCAGACTCATTTGTTGCATTTTACTCTTTGCCAAACGGACAAGTGACATTGCATTAAGAATATCTTGGTCTCTTCTTTGCAAACACTCAGACAATTCATTTGTGTGTCCAAGAATGTCAAGCATCAAATGAGCACTGAAAATGAAATCAAATGACTCAAGCACTCCAACCATAGTATGTATTTTTGGCCATTCACCCCTTTGTGAAGTATCTTGTCCAAGAGCTATGAGTACATCGCGAATTGTGGGATACATAGCAATCATGTTGACCACAATTTTATAATGAGATCCCCACCGAGTCTCACCTGTGTCTAGGCAACCCCATCTCTTGATTTAACCCACTTCCAGATTTTAGTATACCACACTCAAGTGCTTTCATGACATTGTCATATTGGTGATGTCGAAACATGTCATGACGCTTACAAGAACTACCAACAATATTTAGCAAGAGGGATACTCGATCAAAAAACCACACACAATCATCATTTTCTTTGGCAACAAAGAACAAGAACCAATTGGAGTTGATGTGCAAAACAAAGGAACATAATAAGCGGATGGTGATTCTTTCATGATCAAGGTTTTCACCTTTAATCTCTCCTTTCATGTTACTAGCCCCATCGTAGCCTTGACCACGGATTTGAGTTATAGTCAAACCATGACTAACTAGTAAAGATTGAATTGCTTCCTTAAGTGATGAAGAAGTAGTATCATCTACATGAACAATTCCAAGAAACCGCCACACGGCCTTCCCGATTTATCAACATAACGCAAGCAAAGGGCTAGTTGTTCTTTATGAGAGACATCACTAGACTCATCAGCTAAAATTGTATAGTGATCTTCACCAATTTTCTTAATGATTTGATCTCTAGTCTCCATTGCACAACATTGAATAATTTCTTTTTGTATGTCTCGGCTAGTCAACGTGCAATTACCTGGAGCATTCTTCAATACAAACTTGTCCACCTCTTCATTATTTGCTGCAAGCCACTTCAAAAGCTCAATGAAGTTCCTCTGTTGCTAGACTCTTCACTTTCATCATGCCCACGGAATGCTAACCCTTGTCGTGCAAAAGAAACCTCAAACATCTAAGTGAATAAGTCAACCTGATCTTGTAGAGACGCCGCTCCTCGTTATCCACCTTCACAATTTTATCATCAATTGCTCCATGGGGAGTCATAAATAAGTTGTATCTTTCTTGAGCTGCATTGTGAGCACTTGTTACACCACCCACATGTAAATCAAGTGCATCATTTCTATTCCAATTTCTCCAATCACCTTCAACAAATGCAGATTTCTTAGTTTTCTCCTTTGCAAACAAGTAGCACACAAAGCAAAATGCTGCTTCCTTCTTGATACTATATTCAATCCAAGGATATTTATAAAACCATATAGGATTGAATTGCCGATCCTATTTCCAATTTTTCTACTTTCAAATTCATGAGCATAAGGTTGGTATGGGCCTTTAATGATATAAGATCGTCGAATCGCATCTTGATCATTGATGAATAATTTGCAATGGGTCGTTTTTCCCGGATCAAGTGGAAGCCGACTAATATCATAAATCGTGGACTTGGAGTTGGAGGCACCGAGCCGGAGCCACATTTTCTTCAATCACTCTATCTTCATCCGATCCATCTTCCGTTCTTCAATTTCTCTTCGAACAAATTGCACCACCGAAGGAGATGGAGAAGAAGCCTTCTTCTTTGATTCATATTTCAAAAAGAGAGGCAATATCACCACTCCTCTTCATTTTCAACAAATCTGCAAGAGAAATAAAAACTAAATTATTTATGCATACCAGACATCAGAGCACGAGAGCGCATTTAATACTTGCCGTTAATTGAAGTTGAACCGTAGATCGTTGATTACTTGATTGTCTCCTCGTTAGCACTTTAGAAGTTTAGGCTTAATCACTTGAGATACAGAGTAATGAGAGAGAGAAACGTGATAGAACTTGGGCAAAGAAGAAAGGATATCAAGATCAACATATCGGTTGTGCGTTGCTAGCCTCGCATCGACTCGACGTCGCATGCACGTAATACGCGGCACTTCTCACGCCGCAACGCTTGAATGGAATCGTGTGCGTGATCCTCGCAGACGTATGACATACACATACCTAGCTATCCAGTCTCCTAATAAATTTGGGCCAAAATACTGAGGGGTACTACACTTTGGGCCAAATCTACAGGGTGGTCCGCGGCCCACAGGGACCACCCTGTAGCTCCGCCACTGGCTACGCCCCCCACGGTGGTAGAGCTCATGAGCGATGGCTACCTCCTGCGGCCTTGGACGGGACACTCGCGGTAGGCCCTCACGAGCTCGAGCAGCAGCGGCGACCTTAGAGCTTCCCGAGACAGAGATATATGGGAAGTCAGGGAGAGATGGGAGGAGACAGTTCATGAGAGTGGGAGAAAGAGAAAGATGTGGGGAGTTAGGGAGAGATATGGAAGGAGGTTAGTGGATAAGAAACGAGTGGACTAGTGGTGTCTAAATTTTTTTGTCGGTCCGGACGTGATTACTTTGATGTCACAACCCACCAGCAGCCGGTCCTGCATCCAAACTTGTACAGTTCTTACAGAAAGGACTTGTTGTCCCTGTGCGTATGAAAAATGGGCCGACTACTGTGTACAATGTACACGGCGTCAGCTAAGGACGGGGCTCCCTATATTGCTACCACAATGCATTCCCAGGTGTAGCACATGACCAGTCTGGCTAGCTAGCTCCTCGATCTCGGCTTATACCACTACTCGCCTCTTGAGCTTCTTGCGGTGAAAATGGTGACCGCCACAACGGAAGTCAGTACCAGTGTTGCTGAACAAGTGGACATGAAGACTATCTTCTGCATGGAGGGCGGGCAGGGGGAGGCTAGCTACATGAACAACAGCCAGGTTCAGGTAACACGTGCACTCCTACTCGTTCACGCGCGTACAAGGGCGGTGCGGTGTGGTGTGACTAATTAAACTATCAATCGAAATAAGTTTACCGCATGTAAATCAACTAATTAAGGATATGCTACATGGCTACATGGCATGAAATTTCTTTTCGTTTTGATTGGTAAAGTAAGTTCGTTCGCGTGCGTGTTTGCTCAAGTGCAGTCCCGGAACTTCCAAATGATGCTTCACGTCCTCAAGGAGACACTGGACAGGGTGCAGCTCCCTCGCCGGCCGGAGAGGCTCCTGACGGCGGCCGACCTGGGCTGTTCGTGCGGGCAGAACACGCTGGTGGTCGCGGACGTTATCGTGCAACACATGACCGAGTCGTACCTCGCCCGCGGCCATGCTGCTCCCGAGTTTTGCTTCTACTTCTCCGATCTCCCGAGCAACGACTTCAACACCCTCTTCCACCTACTCCCAGATTACACCGGCGCCGGAGACGGCACTGGGCGGCGGCGCTACTTCGGCGCTGGTGTGCCTGGGTCGTTCCATGACCGTCTGTTCCCTGAGAGATTCATCAAGGTGTTCACCTCCACTTTCTCGTTGCACTGGCTCTCTCAGGTATATTGAGAGCTAAGAATATATGTCCCATTTCATCAATCAGCCTTTCGTTGACCCGTTTCTTCAAGCAATCTTATTCACACATTAAACGTTAGCGAATTAAGGAGCCAGTAGCAACGTAGCATTACCTTCGCGGCTTTGCCCTTAATATGTATTATGTTTTATATATCTCCTGGGAAATGCATGTACACTCGTTTTGTACAGGTGCCGGAAGCAGTTGCCGACAAGAGGTCGGCAGCGTACAACAAGGGGAAGGTGTTCGTGCACGGCGGATCGGAGGCGACGGGCGCGGCGTACAAGCGGCTGTTCCAGTCCGACTTGGCACGCTTCCTGCGCTGCCGCGCGGCGGAGCTGAAGCGCGGGGGCGCCATGTTCCTCGTCTGCCTCGGCCGGCCGTCGTCCGCCGATCCCACCGACCAGGGCACCGTGAAGTTCATGTTCGGCACCCTATTCCAGGACTCGTGGGGTGACCTCGTCCGTGAGGTACGTGAACGATCGAGCTAGCCCATATATGCGTGCATTCTGCATACTGGACAGGACGATACATACGATCGACGGTAATTAAATAAAGCTTGTTGCTGCTTAGCAAAATTCGTTTTGCGTGTACTCCCGCGTGTTTGCGACATTATTTAACCAAATCATGCATGCGCACTGTTAACTCTGTAGGGGCTGGTCGACTGCGAGAAAATGGACAGCTTCAACGTCCCGCTGTACGCTCCGACCCTGGAAGAGTTCCGGGAAGTGGCGGAAGCGGACGGGTCGTTTGAGATCAACCGGCTGGAGCTGGTGATGGGGAGCCGTCTGGTTGTCGACCGCCCCGACGATCCCCGCGCGGTCGGCCGCACGGTGGCCAACCTCGTGCGGTCGCTTCTCGGAGCGCTCGTGGACGCGCACGTCGGGAAGGCGTTGGCTGGCGAGCTGTTCGGCCGGCTGCAGCGCCGAGCGGAAGAACGCGCTCAGGAGCTGATGGAAGAGATGCGGTACCCCCACGTCGTATGCTCGCTTTCGCTGGCGTGACCGAGAGTCTTAGCTAAAATGACACGTTTTTTTATTTACAATAGTAAAACTCTAAGTTGAACCGATCCGCGATACCGGTACGGCGATACATAATTTTTTAAAAACAAGAATACGTCGATACGGTGAGTATATATATATTTAAAAATTAGAAAAATGTATAGATGCTATGAGAGATTGGGGCAATAAGATTATCTTGATGAAAACAATGTATTCCTTGCCAATAGCCATTTTTTTTTGGCCGGTCGAGCTCCTTAATTCTTCCTTAGTCCATGGCTCCATGCAAATAAAACAGGTAGGCAATATTGTTATTAATCATTAAATTGCAGATTTGCAGTTGCAGGCTATATGAGAATTCTGAATAAAAAAATGATGACTTACCCAACAAAATATCAAAATGTGACTTGACCTCATATCCTTGTATGAATCCTTGATGAATGATGAGTACACGCTACACAATAACTTTCAACGCAACATTACCACTAAGAAATAAAATAACAGATGAGATAAAATTAAAGATAGTCTTGTCCAGCAACATAACATAGGATACAAGACACAATGCAATAGTCTAGTCATTACTCGCTTGTTCGACCGTTATAGTTGTAAATGCATTACGACATTAGTGCATTACATAGAATAGAATAGAAATTTGAGAGCTTCCACTTGCCATCCTAAAGCAAAATGACAATCCAATCACATTCAACATAGTTCCTCAGTGTTCTACAATATGTGTCAATAACAATCTACACTATGACGTCTGCAGTTTTACAATGTATTGTTCAATCAGTTTTATCACTTGTTCCCATGCTTTATACTAACATAGCTCCTCAGTGTTGTTCTACAATTTCCTTGTCAGTAGACAACCGAGTAGATCACAATTATAGCTGCCATTTACTCACTAGTGACTACCATCCTAAAGAAATCCTAAAGCTACCATCCTAAAGAAATCCAATCACTAGTGACTACCATTAGCCATACATGGATCGGGCGAGGCTGGAGGGGCGTCGACCGTCTGCAGGAGGAAGGAGGACAGGAGGAGGGGTGTCGACCATCGGGAAGGGGCAGGAAGAAGGAGGGGTGTCGGGAATGGGCATACGAGAGGAAGGTCGGCGGACAGAGGAGGGCTAGGCGGGAGGTGCGGCGTCGGGAAGGGGCAGACGGGAGGAGGGTGGCGCAAGGAGAAGGGTGGAGGCAGGAAGAGGGGCGGCAGAGAGGGAGGAGTGGCCGCGGCGACAGTACGGGCAGCGGCGGGAGGAGGGAGTGCTGGCCGCAGCGGCAGCAACTTGAGGACCGGAGGTGGGAGCCTGGGAGGAGCAAGCCACTAAGGCGGAGCTAGGGTTTTAGGTTGGGCTAGGGCTGTTGGGCTAGGCTTTCAAATGAATTGGGCTTCGCGTATTGCAGAGTATCGACGACGTATCAGGAATTTTATTTATTTATTTTCGAACCTAAATTACACCGATACTCCGCGATACCGTATCGCGCTGCATCGTCGTATCATGTACGGGGACGATAGTTTTCTAGAGTATAAGGGTATCGGAGGTAAAACTACCACCGAATGAAATGACAAAGAATGGCACCTTTATTGTGCGAATCACCGTGGAACCGACATTCCACGCACCCAGAACACGGCAGACACCCAGATCGTGGCAAGTGGTATGCGATCGATCTTGCCGCGCGACAGACGACCTATCGCGCTCTCAATCCATGGCAGAAACGTGCGCAAGCAACCTGCTAAGGTTTAGATACACTGTATAGTGTTATTTTTATTATTTCGTTTGCGGTGATAGTTTTACTATTCCGTTTGAAAAAGCTGGATACAATGCCAAAAACTAGTAGATCGAGCTAGTAGCGACTGCAGCGTACGGTAGCACCACCAAGTACCAATCGGTCAAAGTGAAGCCATCTCAAGTTGTCATTCGCCTGGTGTGTACAACATTATAACTAATTAAGAATCCAACTAGTGGTTAGTCCAATCAGAATGGAAGCCGTGTCTTTGTGTGGCGACGGTTCAGGGCCCATGTTAAGTGGGTTTATTATGTTTTTTTTGTGCATAAACAAGGTATTGTGGATTTACAATACTTGATCCCATGATGTCTCAGTTAATGAGCCTTAACAATGACACGCTATAATAACCAATTGAACTCAATTGGGGAAAAAGCAGTGCTAGTTCTGTGTTCCAACATCCAATGAATAGGATGATGTATATACAAACAGAAGCCATTTTCGAGCTTGAGATGCGATCCACCAAAGGTAATTAATTGGCACAACCAAGGGCATGCAGCACCATAGGGAACATAGGGCGTTGCTCCCCTTCCGCCAAGTGCAACTCTCCACCCGCTCCCCTCTTCCTTGCCAAAAAAGAAAAAACGGTCATTATTAATTCGCCATCAATCAGTGTTAACTGCAGCCATTACTCACTAGTAACTGAACCGTTAATGTCATTTACTACGAGTCGGTGCGTTTTGATTTTCAAATAGATAAAGAAAAACACGCTCGCACCCGACACGCCCGCGCGCACGGCACAGCGAGGCGAGCGAGCGCGTGTATTGGCTCTCTCTAATTCCACAAGAGGGGTTACCACGTTCCACCTTTGTAACTTCTCTTTAATCTTCCATATGGAACTAAACAGTTTTAGCACGTGCACATGGGTCTTTGGAATTTTTCAGGAATTAATTAGAATTAAAATTAGGCCTAGCTCGTATTAATTCCAACAGTCGGTTTCAAGAAAAATCCACTTGATTCAAAACCGAAAAATCAAAATTGGAGTTAGGGTTTACCTTTACACCTCTGGTGCGACGGGCGGCGCGGGCTCCCGCTGGCCTACTTGAGACTTGAGAGCTCACTCTCTGCTGCTTCATCGCTTCAAGCGAATAGTGGGAGGATTCGTCTACGTGTCGTCACCCGAATGCATCGTTCGGTCCACGTGTCGCAATCTCGTCGCGCACGGGTGGTTTCCGCGAGATCGGAACGGTGTGGGCGACCTCAAATTAAGGATTCCGGGGAAGATATGCCACACCTTCGAAGTTCAAATTTGATAGGAAAGAATGATGTAGACTAGATCATCAAATTAAGAATGATGCAGGTGTTATCTCGTAATCCAGCCGAGGAAGATCACCAAATGGAAGACATCTTTCGTGGGCTAAGTACTTGCTCAAGCATAATGCCCGTAAATCTTAGTCTATACAAGCATAATGCCCGGAAATCTTATTAGCGGCAATAAAAAAATTGAAGTGGTAGAACAGGAGAACATTGCAATAGGATAGATTTTTTGTCTTGTCCCTTTGATGCCCAAATATTTTGGTTAAGTACGTCAATGTGAATTTGTAAATTTTGAGCATTATCTTTTTTGTTATGAATAGCGCTTGTATTCAATATGGGGCCAATGGGCCAGTATATAAACACAAGTACATGTGGTGAATATGCAAAAAAAAACCCTTATAACAATGGGGAATAACACACTATACATATATATCTCTAACACCCCCCCTCAAACTCATGGTGGATCAACAACACTGAGTTTGGAGAGGTAGAAACCGTGTTGTGCTCGAGTCTGGGCCTTCGTGAAGAAATCTGTTATCTGAAGCTCTGAAGGCACATATTGGAGAGCAATCACCTGATCATGCACACAAGACCGCATGAAGGAAGCATCATCAACACCAGTATACTTAGTAAGCTCATGCTTCACAGGGTCACGGGCAATACTGATAGCACCTGTACTATCGGACAAGAGAGGAGTCGGCGTAGTGACAGAAACACCAAAATCCTCAAGTAACCACCGTAGCCAAGTAATCTCTGCTGTCAAGAGAGCCATAGCTCGCAACTCAGCCTCTACACTCGAACGGGACACTGCAGTCTGTTTCTTCGTCTTTCAGGCAATGAGAGAACCACCAAGAAAAATACAGTAAGCAGAGATAGACCGGCGATTAGAGAGATCGCTGGCCCAAGCAGAGATAGACCGGCGATCAGAGGGATCGCTGGCCCAAGTGGCATCCGAATAAGCCTGAAGCTGTAACGAGCTGGAGTGTGGAAAGAAAAGACGGCGAGAGATAGTCCCACGAAGGTATCGCAGAACTCAAGAAGGTGGTCAGAGTGGACTCGAGTAGGAGCAGATACGAACTGACTCAGAATGTGAACTGGATAAGTGATATCTGGACGAGTAACAGCAAGATAGACAAGACTCCCAACAAGATGACGATAACGAGTCGGATCAGAAAGAGGCTTGCCATCAGAGGGTCGGAGGTGAACATTGAGCTCCATGGGAGTCTCAACAGTACGCTGATCAGTGAGAGAGACGCGATCAAGAAGATCGTGAATATACTTCTCTTGGGACATACAGAAACCATCTGGAGTGGAAGTAACCTCAATCCCAAGGAAGTAACGAAGAGGACCAAGATCCGACATAAGAAACTGCTCACTAAGACGAGCCTTGACAAAGGCAATGTACTCAGAATCATCTCCGGTAATGATCATATCATCAACATACAGAAGAAGAAGAGTCCGACCACGAGACGAAGTGTGGACAAAGAGCGCAGGATCATAATCACTAGCTGAAAAGCCAGTAGCAGTGACCACAGAAGAGAAGCGCTCAAACCAAGCACGAGGGGCTTGCTTAAGGCCATAGAGAGAACAACGAAGACGACAGACCATGCCCTCAGGAACATAATACTCAGGTGGCGGAAGCATGTAGACCTCCTCACGCAACTCGCCATTAAGAAAGACATTCTTAACATTAAGCTGAGAAGCAGACCAGTGGCGAACAGACGCCACCGCAAGAAGAGTGCGGACAGTGGTCATGTGAGCCACAGGAGCAAAAGTCTCGTCGTAGTCACGACCATGCTCCTGCTTGAAGCCACGAGCAACAAGACGCGCCTTATAGCGCTCAAGAGAGCCATCAGAGCGAGTCTTAATCTTATAGACCCACTTACACGTGATGGGACGAGAGTGAGATGGAAAAGGAACAAGATCCCAAGTACCAGTACGCTCGAGGGCAGCAATCTCCTCGGCCATAGCATGCTGCCACTCAGGATTAGTAATAGCATCCCGGTAGGAGACAGGCTTAAGAGTAGCTGCACCAGAAAAACCAAAACGGGCAGGAGGCGGAATCGACTGGCGATCGCGGAGAGCGTAGCGAGAGAAGATAACCCATCAGGGGAAGATGGATCATCAGGAGAAGATAGAACATCAGGAGAAGATGACTCATCTGGAAGATCCTCAATACGAGGTCGACGAGTGTAGTGGGAGGAGCCTGAGGAGACGCAGGAGACGAAGCAGGCGGCGACAACGGCGGAGAGGCCACAGGAGGAATATGTGGAGACTCAGTGGGACGGGTGGATGAGGGCGGCAAGCACGAAGGGGAGTGGTAGTAGGCCAGCACCACTCAGGCGAGTCTCGTCCGCACGTATCTGTAACAGCCCTAACTTAGGGTTTGTATTTCAAATGTAAAATTTTGAGGAGAAATAAAAACTTTTGTTGTCTCATCAAATCATTTGAAAGTTTCTACATTTTTCCCTAGCAATTTCCATTTTCTAGAATTAAATTCTTGTGAATGGAAATTGTTGTCAGCAAATTCTTAGCCTTCAAACTTGTAATCATCCTCTGAAATTATTTTTCCTATCATCTTGATCATCCTATCTACCTCCCTGAATTATCTCACAATTTTTAGATTTTATTTGCTATTTCAAATGACCAAGTCAACCTAGTTTGAAATCTGGTCAAACTTCTGCTCAGCAGTTTGTGAATTTTATTGGGAGAAATCTGGTGCATGAAAACTCCTGGAAAAATTTCACAAGGTTGTTCTATGTTCCAGTAAGTTCCACAAAAATTTCAAAATTTTTGGAGCTCGGGAACTACATCTAAAAATTCCCAAACTCTCTCACTTTTAAAACTCAAAATCGAAATCATCGCTTGTCGGGCTCGAACCCAAGCCCGACTCAAACCAGACCGCACCACTTGTCTCGGTCGCACCGCCTAGCTGCACCGCGCGCGAGCCCGATGGCTGTCAGCCGTCCGATGAAGATCGAACGGTTCTCATTGCTTGCCTCGTCGACCTGTCCGAATGCATACACCAATCTCAGCCGTCCGTTTCAGATCCAACGGTCGGTGCAATACTGATCGAGTCAAACCACCGGTTCGCACCGCTTCGTCCGTCGGCGGCAGTGGACCCTACCGCCGATCCGCCTCGTCTTCTCCGCACCTCACCGGAGCTCGGGCCGCGCATGCATGCTCGCCACGCACTCGTCGCTGCCACCTTTTTGTCCTCGTGTCAGTCCGTGAGGCATCGTCGGGGTCTCATCTACCCACTGAGCCCATCCACTATCCTTCGCGTCCATTCTCGTGCCTTCTCCGCCCAAATTTTCTTCTCGTTCGGAGAAGAACTCGAGCGTAGCGCCGCCGCTTCGAGCCGCCTTGAGCCGGCCGCGACCGTCGTGTTCCTCTTGCCTCGCCGCCTCCATTTTGCCCATTCCGGGTCCTTGGCGTCCAGTGGATCACCAGGGACGGTATCGTCGTCTCCGCCTCCGGCGATCTCGGTCCCGTGAGCTCGTTTGCGACCTGGTGAGTTTCTAGCTCCGCCACCTAGTCCCTTAGGATCGCATTGATGCACTGAGTCTAACGGTGACTTCATTTTCATCTTTGGTGCATCGTTGCGGGCGTGCGACCAATTCTTCTCCAAGCTTGGTTTTCTGCCGCCGTGGAAATTCCGGCCACCTCGGGCCTTCTTCGTCAGCGTTATCGTGTGCTTCTTGCTCCTGGTGTTGAGGCGAAGCTTAAGCACACCTTCCGGAGTCTTCTAGAAGTCCGACGCCTTCTCCGCAAACCGTGTCTTCTTCTCCGCCTCCGTTCGCCGCCACCGCCGCGCATCCCCGTGGGTCCGCCACCGCCATCGTGTTCGCAAGATCTTCGCGAACCTGAAGGTATCACCCGCTCGCCCAGAAACCCTCTGGTTAGCTAAATCAGTTGCGCGGCCGCGCCGCCGTCCCCGTGCGTGCCGGTGAGCCGCCGGCGAAGTTTAGTTATCGCTAAACTTGGTTCTGTTAGGTCACTGACTTGTGGGACCTCTCTGTTAAATCGCGTTTAGAAATCCTTTAATCCAGCCCGTTATGTTTTCTCTTAGTCACCGCGGCAGGTCCATGCCGCCGCTTAGGGTTGTGTAGTTCGTTATGCGTTTTCTCCGTTTGAAGCGTATTTCGTGAGAGTATGTTAGGTTGCACTTTGGTAAGCGAAGACGTATTCTTAGAATACGCTTCAACGCCACCTTCACGGCAACTGCTCGTCAAGACCTTTATTGGGCCCATTGTCGATGGGGGGCTAGTGGGCTGTGGGTGCGAAATGGAATTAGTGCATTATAGATTTCGGAAATGATTTAGTATTTCTGGTTTATGTTTTCTGTTGAGCTGTTAATTCAATTAAACTTGTAAAATGCATAACTAATTCAATTTTTATCCAAATTGCATGAAACCAGTGCTGTTAATTTTCATATTAAATGTACTATTTACTAAAATGAGTTTCAACCTTGCATCTGTAGCAAAAATCTATTAATTAATTTAATGTTGTAGATTGTAATCTCCAAATTAGTAAATGCATATCTCTTTCAATAATTGTCCAAATTCAATGAACCCAATTCTATAAAATTTCATTTTCAGTATACTAATTATTAGGATAGGTTTTACACACTGTTTCTGTTCATGAAAAATTGTTAAGTAATTAACTAGTTTTTTGATGTGTTTTTAGCTTAGAAAATTCATAGAAAGTTCTTAATAGCTTAAAATGAATTATTCTCTGTTTCTAAAATTTTGTTATGTCATGCTTAGGCTGCTGTGTGAGTTTGGTATGTTTTGATATTGTTGTATGGTTGAGTTTTGTCGGTGTTTTTCGCTCTTATTCGCTGTTATCCGTTCTATCGTTAGGATTCGATATTTGCGGCAACCCTGAGAACGACCCTCCGCAACAAATTGAGCAACAGCAACCAGGCAAGCAGTTTGATCATGTCAATCCCAGTATTTTAAAGTCTAATATTTTGTTTCAGCTGTATGTATGCATTGCTTAATTTGTGTTAAATTGATTAGTTAAATCCGTAGCTGCATATCCTGTAGGCAAAATATTGATCTCTACTACCTGAGCCTAGGTTATTTGTCGTGATTAGAGGTGTTGGATGATCTCTTGTCACTTAGTAGATCCGAGTCAAATTGCTTAGACATGCTTAGTATCGGTAGAAATGGGCGGTTATCGACTTAGTCGGTAACCTTGATCACACAAAATTTTCTATAATTTTATATTTCAAGACATGCTATGCCTAATTGCAAAACTAAAAATGAAAACAAAAATGATTTAGACGCGGCACAATGGTAAGTTTGGTGTGATCTTTTGGGTGTGATCGAAAGGTGCCCGGTCAATTAAGGACCGAACATCTTGTGAGTGAATTTTTATCCAGCATTTCGCGTGCTAACCACACTAGAGTATATGGACCTCTCTTGACCTAGTACTTTGGCGTGTATTGGCTCCGGTCGCAGGAGGTCGCAGGAGGGATGGTGTTGGGAGCATGGTAGTTGTCCAAAAGCTTTATCCCGAGTGGGTAGTTGTCTTTTCGGCTTTACCATGTAAGCGTATGGATTTCTATCCATACGAGCGGCTCGTAGTTAATACACAATATTGGAAAAAGTCTCGAGGACTTAGCCGTGCAAAGATACCTTCTAAGTGTGCTTTGGCTTAAAGGCGGTCTCAAGTGTGGTACAGTGGTACACCCTGCAGGTTAAAAACTATTCGAATAGCCTCGCCCTAGGTGATGGACACGCTTGGGTAAGCTTTTCAAGAGTTAGACTACAACCTTTTAAAATTAAAACTTGTAGGTGGTACTAACTGGGATTCGTATATATTGTGGTGACTATTGGGATAGTCACTTCTAGGTGGTTACTTGTATCTATCTTTATTTCGCAGCTTATTTCAACAAGAAAATGAATTGCAAACTTGCCTTTAAACTGTATTACATTATTGCAAACAAATCTAGCTTTGTGCAAATGAAACATATGGCCTCCACCAAATAAGCCTGCATGTAGCATATGAACAGGTCTGCTAGTTCACACGTCAGTCTTGCGGGTACAAAGACAATCTTTGTACTCAGTTGCTTTGCTTAATGTTTTTGTTGCAGAGGAAGAAGGTGAGCCCCAAGGGCCTCACTTCTGTGAGCTGTGTTGCCGTTTCGTGGACGACTAGACTTGGCGGTCCGGTCAGATGCCTTGTGGGTTGGAGGCACGCTGATTGGCTTTGTTTATAGCCATCTTATGGCACTTTTGCTTCCGTTGTCGTTCTCGTTTATTTATGTATCTTGTGGCATGTCGTCCTTTGTCTGTAATAACTCTACTATTTGTTTATCTTCCGTTTGGTAGTGCGGTGTTTGGACTCTATGTTAGGAATGGAGTTGATGTCTAATCTTGTAACGGGGTGTGTATACTGCTTTCTGGGAAGTATACATATCTCGAGGATCAATTTATTTGATTTGTGATGCTAGGACCAGGTGGTTGGTTAAGCATTACAAGCCAAATAAATTGGGGTCCTCACAGTATCTCAGTAAGAGCCTCCAGGAGAGTGACACGAGGGTGGCGTGCAAGGAGCTGGAAACGCCGCTGCTCGAACTCAGGACGAAGGCGAGTAAGGAACTCGTAGATCCGTTGAAATTCCGTGTCAGCCACGCATAACCAGCAACGAGGACAGGAGCGACATCCAAAGAAGCGAAGGAGTCCAGCTGACGCCAAACAGCAGAGCTCTGAGCATAAAAAGTGTCAACAGTAGTATCACCCTGCTGAAGAGAGTGCTCCTGGCGGACCATGGAGAGGTACAGGGCATCACCAGAGGGCTCATAGCGCTGACGAAGATGAGTCCACATCTGAAAAACCGTAGGGAGTCCCACAACCTCAGAAGAAAACTGAGGTTGGATACTGGCGATGAAGACAAAGCAGCAGCCTGAGCATCATCATCGTACCACTGAGTGTAGGCGGTCGACGATCCTTGTAGGAATCGAGCCTCTTGGTAGGCGAGACGGCTTCATCATCGCAAGCGCCGGCCTCAATCGCAGACCTTGTCACCGTTGGGGAAGCGCAACAGCGAGGCTCCGTCGAGGAATAGGGCAAGGCGGGCGGTGACATCGCCGAGAGGACGCCCCAGAGACGAAGATCACGCATGTGGATGCGCATGTGAGACACAAAGTCGGTGTAATTAACACCATCGAAGATCACCGGGCAGCGAGGGAGGGAAACGGTGCCCATTGGTAGGCGGCGCTCGACGGCGCGGCGACCAAGACAACGAGGTCTAACAGCGGCGCCGACGCGCGCGGTTAGAACGACGTTTTCTTTTCTTTTCCGGCGATCGAGTTGAAACGCCCAAACGCACACGCACGGGGGCAGGGGGGACTAGGGTTTTCCCCCTGGCGGCGGCGACGCGGCTGGTGGAGCGGCGGGCCCCTGGCGGCGGATGGCGAGCACGGCTGGTGGAGCGACCCCCCCCCCCCCGGAGCGACGGCGGCACGGGTGGAGCGGACCCCCTCTAGCGACGGCGGCCCGGGTGGAGCGGCCCCCTCTCTCCCCGAGCGACGGCAACACGGGTGGAGCGGAGCGGCTCCCCTCGACGACGACGGCCCTAGATGGCGGCGGCGGGTGGAGGGATCCCCTCGCTGGACGGCGACCCCCCTGGTTCTGGTACGGCGGGTTCTGGAGACGAGCGGCGGCGGCCAACTCAAGGCGAGGTGGAGGCGTCGTGGAAGCCGTGGATCCGCAGGAGACGACGAGCAGCGGCGGGACGAGTGGCAGCGACCGACTCAAGCCGAGACGGAGGCGGCTTCTCCGTTCGGGAGACGTCAAGATGACGTCAAGGCGACGACCTCCAGACAAGGGCGACGCCCTCTTGGATCCGACGACGTCGGCGGCGGCGGCGACAAGCAGAGCGACGGAAAACCCTAGGTTCGCTCTGATACCATGTTATGAATAGCGCTTGTATTCAATATGGGGCCAATGGACCAGTATATATACACAAGTACATGTGATGAATATGCAAAGAACCCCTTATAACAATAGGGAATAACACACTATACATATATATCTCTAACACTTTTCACTGATAATTATTCAATGGGACAACAATTTAAAATTTTAAAACTTAGTGTCCTGATGTCTTACATTTCTTTTCTACCTACAGAGGTGACTTGACGGTAAACCATTTCTTTCAGTAATAATAAAATATCCGTCTAAATAACAATAATAAACTCCAAGATATAAGAGTAGAAAACTTTCCGCAACGTGCAGGAAGTATGCTGTGCAATCAAGGGCTCGACAAGTGAAGGCCTAACGTGCTTTACAATGGAGGACCGAGCCTAACTCAGTTGGCAAGCGATACCGTCAAGCGTGCTGTCCGGCTGGTTTCAAACCCAGTTCGTATGCCATTTCGTTGGATTTAAGAATAGTACACACACATAAATGCGTTCAATAGTCAGAGCACATACCGACGTTTCAAGTGTACTCTAAAATAACAGACGTTATAATGGCAGCACTAGAGTGCAGAACAAGATGCAACACGAGTCATCCAATGCGTCGAGGGGAAACAGTGGTGACATCAATCGAAATCGAAGGTAACTCACCCCAATGACTGGTTAGCCGCACCGCTCAGGGCATGAACCAACCGATCCGAAGCGACAGGCGTTGATACTTGAGCGTAAAATTTAGCTCTAGCATTTGCCAAACACTGCATAATGTAGACTATGCATTCTAATCTCAATGAAAACACGCTATGCATAATTGCGTAATATTATAATAGTGGCTCTGTGCTAAAACCACATCATCCATGCTACTAACCGTGGAAATCAACATCCAAAGCCGTTGTATATCTACATAGAACAAGCAATAGTTAGTACGAGCACGGTCACACGATGTGACCAGCAGACGTGACAGCGGGACCAAAAAAAGATTTCGGCCCTAAGAACTATTCCCCTTCTATGAATATGTACTACCGTGTCCTTTGTACAGACATGGATCGCTGCCATAATATAGTCTGTAACTATACAATTGGTGTACAACATTAATTGTCAGATGGTATTGGAATTGGGACATTCCGTTAGAGGGCGATTAGAAAACCATTTGGCGTCGCAAATGCTCATCAGCGTCAATCACCTCTGCAGATAGTGCAAAAAATGCAACAAGTGCATTCAACGCAAGTGATCAGTGATGGCATCGCATTCTCAACTGGTCAAGCGGTTGTCTGCTGCTCTCTCTTTTGAGATCCTCTCTTCCTGTATTTCCTCCAGCTCGTCATCCTCGCTCCGCTTACCTGCTTGCTCTTTCCAATAAGCAATCAACTTCTTCAACCTCATGATTTCTTTTGGGGCAACATGCTTGCTCGTATCATTAACAATGCAACGCACTCGTGAAGCATACCTACAAGGCAACAAACAATGTCAGTGAGCAGCTGCACATCGGCAGTACGGGAACAAAACAGGAAAGACCTAAGCTGGAACAAACTTTGAAAAACTCAAGGTTCCAATTCCATGGAAACAAAACATTTCCCATCCATTTGACAGAAGAGACTTAAATTATCATAAAAGGTATGCAGATAATGCAAGGAAACTCACAATTAAAATTTTCATATTCGAAAAACAAAAACATCACCACAACAGGGATGGTGACAGCTATGGCAATGGCAAAAATAAGGCAAAAAAGCAAAGGGTGTAAATGAGCAATGGAATTGCATACATGAGTGAGTTGTAAGTCTCCTCCAAGTTTGACTCCGCTGGTGAAACATTCACAAACATTAAAGTCTTTGCATTGCCTCCAAGAGAATCACTCATAAGCATTGTCAACTTATGGTTCCTATAAGGTATATGTTGTCCATCAGAAGATAAAGCACCAATAACATCAGCCAATGCAGAAAGAGATTTATTGATGCTCTGTGCTTCTTTCAATTGTTTTCCTGCTGAACCAGACTTTTTCACCCTCTCAGAACCAGCAAGGTCTACAAAACTTAGCTGTTCAAACAGAAGATTACTGTCAAATGCTTTTCTTTAAGAGAAAAAGGTCAGAAATTTATCAAGATAACTTAAATTAGCATCTTATAGCCTTTTTATATCAACATACAAGATATTATGTGCAGCTTTTCTATTTTAAATTAATCATCAAACAAACAAAACAAAAATAAACCTTATGAAAACATTGTTTGATGCACTAGGCCAAGTAGGCAAGTACCACAAGCAATCTGCAATTGATTCTGCACAATCAAAACAAAAGGCTGCAAAACAAAAATGACTAGAGGCAAGCAGAAGTTTATTCTTCCAGGGGGAACAAATGTCATACAAATGAGAACTTTGAGCCAAGCAACTTGAGGAGGTACACAAGTTATGGTGTGATAATCTTATGCAGTAGTTGAAATATGACTGTATGAGTAGTTTTTTAGTTTGATTTCTGAGGAGTGTGCCAAATCTGCATCAAGCGAAAGGTACAACTAAGTCTAACAATATACATGAAATGGAGACAATCAGAACATTCAATTTTTAAAAAAATATATATATCAAATAAAAACAAACTAGTCACCACATTCAACCAAATTAGTGTGAACTTTCCAACTTCATCCTGTCGTACCTTTCCTCTTGCATACGATTGTGTTTGGAGATTGGTACTTTCAATAATGATTGAAAGAATTAAATGCGACCTTGAGCTCTCATCATTCATATTTGTTCCAGCAGTGTGTCTTCTCTCAGAACCTCTTGAAATTATAGCCCTCAGTTCTTCAGAACTTGAAATGTTCACAACTGTCACATTTTCAACAGTAACAACACCCTAAAAAGGAAAGTGTAAGTTAACTAGTTCCATAGATATATAAAATAGCTAAAGTTCATGAGAAAATGAAGAAATGCTTGCACATGTTAACAAAGGGAAGCAAGATGATAGTTTGTCCCTAACCACAATTACTTTCCAACTATAGTTGTTTGCAATTTATGCAGCTTTATTATGTGTAGCAGTGTACGTACAGAAAGAGTCGTCATTAGATAAATGTTACTTAAGAGTTGTTTGTCTATTATATAATAAACGCCGATGCAGATTTATGTGTGCGGAACCTTATGCTTAGTGGAAGAAAGGACTAAGCCATCTCGACAAGTCCAAAGGTTGCAAAAATTATAGTGCAGAAATTTTCAACAAATTATACTATGGTAAAAATAACAAATGAAAAACTTTAAACACTAGGTGCTCAGTTATTTATCTAAAAAAAGACTAAAATTGTCTGTCTGTACAGTCATACATGCAACTACAAAAGTAAACCAAGAAAGCAAACATTAGCTATACACCTACAAAAGTTGTTGCTAAAAAAAACAAAAGGAAGGTCAAATGGGAAAATTTGTGATTTGACTTATTGAAACACTACAAGAAAATAGAATATGTGCAAAGAAAGGACTACAATATCATTAACTCTAGTGAACTGTGTAAAAATTGAAGTAAATGTACATAAGAAACTAAGAAAGGAGCTCCTGTACCTTAGAATCCTTTTTTATTTCTAATTTTTGTCGCATTGCATTTTTGGGCAACAACAGGTCCACAAGATTATCTTGATAAAGTTCCACCATATAAGCCTGCACATCGTATAAAAATATAAACAAAGGATAATAGAAAAGGCATATTTGAGATCAAAGAATTTGTTAAAGAAAATAAAGCAATGTCAAGTAAAATTTAATATGCTTAGAGAACCATGTAAAATTAACACAGGATTGGCCGACAGTACAAATTACTTCGTCAACATTACAAATTAATATTTAAAGATTAGCCCAGAAAGAATAGATGTCTTTCAAGCCATATGAAAGCATTTAATGCACATGACAAATATTTCTTACCTTCAAGGAAAATGAATATTTGTTACCATCACGCTTTATCACCCTAAAAAGCTCAGATGTAGCCCTTGGAGTAAGACCAGGATTGTTTTCTGAACCATAAATAGTAAAAGTCTTCCCGGAACCAGTTTGACCATAAGCAAATATACAAACATTATATCCATCTACAGCTGATTGTACAAGATACTGCATCACATATTTCAATAAAAACATATGAAACCCAAAGGTGAATAATCTTAGTAACACATTTTATATTTGGGGCAATTCCTTATTTGCCATTGCAAATTTTCAGGATCCCGGATATGCCACCACATGTCAGTGACACAAGGGATGGCATATCCGGGATTTGTGCAATTTGCAGTGGCATGCAAAAAAATCCCTTTATATTTTGATAATATTAACATAAAAATTAAATTTAGAAATACGTCACCTTAGTGTCCTCGAAAACTTCTTCTTGGGTAGTGTTTGCATCAAAAACATGATCATATATATGTTGCTTTGACTTATCATCCTTCCATGGATGTGCGATTGTAAATTCATCAGGACTGCAAACTATACTCTTATCCTTTTCAGCAAGCTCCTTATCGTTTACAGGACGCAAGCGACAAAAAACTCTTATTTTTCCTTTCATATCTGTAAAGAACCGTAACGCAAATACATAATCAGGTAATGACAGAATACAATAAGAACTAAAAGACTGCAAATATTTTGTTTCCATCATACCTTCAATTGTGTTATAGTAACGCTTTCGCAAAACCTGTTCTTGCTTATAAAGATTTTCAAGCTCAACCAATTGTGCTCCTTGCCTTTTAAGAATCTCAGCAGTTTGTTGGTTCTTTCTGTCAACATCCTGAAATCATGCAAAATGAAAGTATATAATATTCTAAAGAACCTAAAAACAAGACTGAATGTAGCTATTCTATGTCTTATACATACCGCTTTGAACTCTCTTAACTCATCAAGTTCTTTGAGACTATTTTGCAACGTATCCACCTCAGTATTTCTCAAGGTAAGAGTTGATTCAGCGGCACTTAAGGATCGCATTGTGCTTTCCAATTTTTGCTCCAATTCAGCAATATGAGCCTTTAGCTTACAGCATTCATCCTCATAAACTCTCTCCATTGTACTTTTCTGCGTAATTAAAATAACAACATTTTCAGAAATATGAAATGAATAAACTATTCACTGTGCAATTAGAACAGGAAAAAAGAAATGACAGATGATTAAACAAAAAAAACCTCTTCGCTTTTTGCTCTTTCAAGCCTTTGAACCTTCTGGTCCAGCAGATTCCTTTCCATCATTAACTTCTTTGAGATTTCTTTTGATGCATCAAGCTCTTTTTGACATAACTTCAACTCCTCCTTAAGCGTGGTTAACATCTTTTCAAACACAATAATTAAATATATCATAAATCTTTGCAAACATAAGTTTGGCCACAGAGGTTAGAAACAAGTCATATCATGCAAAACGCAACCTTCAATGTGTGTAATTGCTTTAAAATACCTCAATGTCATTGTTGATGCTGCCTACGGTCGTCAAAGTATCTCTCTCACAATGATTTACAGATACTTCTATTATATTATTGCTCTCTTGGCCCTTACCACTTGTTAATCTGGTCTCCAGTCTACTTTTCTCCACCAGCGCAGCCTAATAAAATTGCAAATTATATTATTCAAATAATTTAAGTAAGCCAACAGTCTATCACCATACCTGCAGAGAAGTGTCCTTTTCATCACAAAGGGATCTTAGCATATCCCGCTCATTTGTTACTTGTTTCATGCTTTGTCGTTCAGATTGCAATGTATCTCTTAGCCCATCCAATTCTTCTTGCATCTCTCTTTCTTGTTTTGTCTTCCTCTGTAACTCCTCCTGCAACTAAAAATAAAAAAGGCCATTAACTCCTCAGCGATGTAAGTTAATAAAATTTACATGTACTTAAATGGTCATCTAAAAGATGCAATGCCATTTTCTGCAACATGTTGTGAGGCAAAAGTAAGATCTTAAAAACATCACCTAACTATTACTGGGATTTTCAGTCTTTATGAAATAAGTGTAGACCACTGTAAACTGAAAATTGCAGATGCACTTGGGCACATGGATCAAAATCCCGGTTGGAGGCCGGTAATGGTAACCGGCAGGTTACCGGAAAACCCGGGAAAAAACCAGACGAAGTTCGAAAACTGAATTTTGAATTGAGGAATTTGAAAACCGGTTACCGGACCGGTTACCGCCCAAAAAAACAGAAAACCCGCTTGAAAAAAGCGGAAAAACCGGAACCAAAACCGGTTATGGGTAATTAGCAATTAGAATAATGCAAATATTAACTAGAAAGTGTTTAATGATGTGCATATTTAGCTCATATGAAGTGCAAACCGGCCGAAACAATAATTCAAGCATATTTAGCTCATACAATAGGTAATCCGGCACAACAAAAAAGCCTAAACCAACATAGGAAATGCATTATGCAGTCATAAACTTAAATTTGAATTTGAAAATTTTCGGTCGGTTACTGTTCATCCCGGTCCCCACCGGGATTTTCGGTAACCGCCAGGATTTTGATCCCTACTTGGGCACACTACAAACTTTTGCCTAAAGATATTTATGATAGTTAGCCGTATTTTTTTACCAAATATTTATCAATTACATGAGCCAAACATGGTCTTATCCCTTTTGACCTACTAGTCTGGTTCATTATCTATTACAAGACAGTGAAATTACAACATGCATTCATACATTCTTCAGTATGCATCCTGTCTTTCAGCTGCTAGATTTTTTATGTGGTGATGAGCAAAAACACCAAGTGATCTATATAATCATAAGCTTCTTCTGTTTTTCATCATTACAGAAAGGGATATAAATTGGAATAGGCTGGGAAGGGCACTAATCAAATAACTCCTTGCAGCCAATCACAATTGTGATTAAATGATTTAGAAATTTAAAGTCATGGCAACATAGAAAATTCTAGTAGATTATAACAACATTTACCCAGAGGCAGTAATGAAACATTTCTCACAAAATTCTGAACTCTAAGCACCATGCATTGCCACTATTATTTTTTATGGCCAACACTACTCACTCGATCTGCTTTCTTCTGAGATTCCTCAGCTGCTTTTGACAGTTCTTGGACGTGTTTCTCATATATTTCAATGTTTGGTGGCTTATATGTTTGAGAAACATCATTTTGAGAAGCTGCACTAGTAGCGGAGCGTGCTTTTGAATATCTGCGGAGCATCACATCATTTATATGTGTTTGAAGTGCTACACATATTTCTTCACCCTAAAAAAACAGATGGTTATTTTTGACAGTTATATGATACAGCAAGATAGCATACAGGATATATGTACTATTTCCTGAAAGATTTTAAAGTAACCTGCTTAGTTTCAAACTGAAAGATATGGAGAACACCGGCAACTCGCATCTTAAAGAAAACAGCAGTATTGCTGCTCCCGAATTGCATTATGTCTCTCAGCTCCGCAGAATGTAGGTACTCCTTAGGAACCGGACGGAAAAAGTGAACCTGCATTAAAGCAGAAATACAAGGTCAGCTTTAGTTAGCAGAAAGAGTATACTATTTTCAGTTTATGATTAGGCATCAGACCCCTCGTTTGTTTATTCCCAAAATGATTCTTCCAGGTAAAAGTCCTATTGGATCATCAATCTTCCGAACGCTGAAGAAAACTGAGTTACCGTATGGAAGAGTCCTTAAGATTCTGAGAAATTGTTGCCTTGCATCATCCTTTGACAAGTGCTCCTGGATGCAACAATAAACTACTAAGGTAATTGAGAGATATCAGGCGTGCTTACGAATATAAATTTAAATTGTAGATTTTACAATTTCATATGCACTTGCATTAAAAATAAATTCACTGAGAATCTCAAATTAATTAAAATTTAAAACAACTTCACTTTTTTACATGTTAGTATGATGTGTGATGCATCTAGAAATTTGTCTCTCACTGCTATGATTAATGCAGGCCATGGAGTTAAATGAGAGAAGTGTGTTGCAAATTAAGTACACATGAAAAGAATAGATAGGGTTGCTATGTAATAACATAAAGTTGCATAGCTAGATAAATACCATTAACTGATATCGTGAGATGATGTCAAGCTCCCAGTCTCGCTTTGCTCTAGTAATTGCAACTTGTCTGGGTAGAAACCTCTCTAGAAGAGATATCCATTCACTAGCAAGAACAAGAAAAAATGGCATCTCAGGAAAGAGAAAAGGGGCAGGGCAATTACAATAGCAAAGACTATATTGAAAGATGAAATGAGAGATCAGGTGGAGCCTTATGAATTACTTACACACAGGACTCGGGATTGTCAACAAATCCAATCTCAACCAATATTTGCAGAGCAGAGAGCTGCGCAGCATCATCCCTGCCTACTGGATAGTTTCCTAAAATATAATCATGTTGTAACTGCAGAACAGTGATATTAGTTAGTGCTACCTTGGAAACAAGATAACTTGTATGGCCTAAGAATTGGCAGCACTTCAATAGGCTACTCAAACCAGTACCTGGACATACGATAGCTGAACGAACATTGGACCAGTCACAGCCTCATCAGACTCACGAAAGAGGCGTTTTTTAAATACAAGTTTGCAGTGCAAAATTTCTCCTTTGTTGCGATCCTTAGCTGACTTGAATTCAGATAGCAAGTCACCAATGTATTTGTTATCATCTAATCCAATGTATTCCTCTGCGAACGAAAAAAATGCATGAGCAACCTGAGAAACTTCCATTAGATCCTATATTTCCTTCGACACCACGATATCAAAACCACATGCACTTAAGTTGTAAAAGAGAAGAAAAAAGGGGCATACAACATGGTAGTTAAAAGAAATACCATTGCCAACTTCTGAAGACTTCGATCCATTAACAACCTTTCGACATTCAAAAAGGCTGAAACTAGAATATACTGAAAGTTTGATAATGCCAGCAAGTTCCTGTCATTGTAGCATACTTTTGTTTGCTTAGAACTTACAACTTCAAATGCTCTTGTAACTTCAAGCAAATAAGCAAGACAATATCGATATGTGAACAAGTTTGTGCCAAAACTTTATAAAAAGTGCAATAATAGAACACATAGGAATATTATGACATTATGTTGAGATGTGGTGGTGTAGTTGAATATACACTGTTTGGTCAACCAGGAACAAGATCTAAAAAAGTGAAGTAAAACTCTAGTTTCAGTCATCAATAACAAAATCCATTAGTATTAGAGTTCATAATATTAAGGAAAGAAGAAAGTAACCACAATAGGTCATATGTATGACATCAAACACAAAGTTACAACATCTTTGCAAGGTTAAGTAGCTGTGCATTCATCTGTTAGGAAATATGGGAGTTGAAGATGGTGCCTGTGAGTTGTGACTGCGGACTACCCTTAAGTGGTGAATGGTGACGAAAACGGTCAAAAATCGTATAAATACCCCACCTACAGCCAGCAACTTCAGACTATGAATACACGCAGTATCAATGAGCCACATAAAAGTGAATCCAGTGAGTGATGCTGTGGCAATGATTCTATTGATAAGTATAGTTCCGACCCAATATGCCTTTAATCTATGGATGGACAATTTGTACACATCATCTCGTTATCTATAGCACCTTTTTTAATACAAATTGCGGCAGAAAATAGTCAAAACATACAAAACTGAAAACCAATTAGCTGAACCTCCTTGTGCACATAAAAGAGGTAACTTTGTAACTTATGCCTATCCAAACCCATCACTTGGCTAAAATCATGCCACTATTATATGGTCGTTATGACACCAAGTCACCAACAGTGATAGGTTAATAACAAACAAGTAATCTTCTAGATCTGACTAGGTCTATTCTTCCAAATGGCCATTTGGTATCTATCAGTTCCAAAACCATTTGCTTGGGAGAAATACAGGTACCTCAACAGCATCAGCAACAGTTGTTGCCATGTCGTAGGTGATCTCTTCAAAAGTTTCATCCAAGAAAAACGCAATTGTTGTAAGCTTCCGGCTGGTTAAAAGAGCTTCTATCTCCTCCCGTGCAGGAATTGTAACCCGTGGGCCTGCCTTAACCGAACGTTTTAATGCATTTAGTGTGTTCAACGCTAGAACTCGAACGTCAGAATCAGTTGTGGCTCCATGTGCAATATAGTGAACATACTCAGACAAGTATGCCCCAATATCTTTGCTTGGTGGCATGGACGATGCACATAAATACATAAGCTCCCAAGCTCTTATCAACCAACTCCTGTAAGTACAAATAACAAAAATTATTATTCCTAAAATAACTCCGAAATCTACAACTGCTTGCTATCCACGAGAAGCCCGTTACTTACCTATCAGGATTGTTACGTGTTTGTTTCGAAATCTGCGCAAAGAGCTCATCTCGAAGTTCTGAACGCTTCAAAGTATGCTTATAAAGCTTTGCAACAAGTTCAATTCTTTCATCCAAATTTATTGTTGCAGGTGAATCAATGCCCATGTATTTTAGTATGGCATGGAATAACTTAATTGAGCGGCTTACAAGGTCACTACTTATTTTGAGTAACGAAGTTGGAATAGGATCCTGCAAAAGAGATAACAAAGAAGCACTAAATTAATAGAACAAAACGACATCACAGGCATTTTTATGACAACCTTACAATTTTGCATAGGATACTAAAAAACAGTAATAAAACTTGCTCAGAAATCATAATAGAACAGTGTAACCTCATAGATGGAATGGGGTTTGATAGCATTACCTTTTGGAAACACAACATATCTTCCAAAGTGAACTTCTCACGAACTTGAGGGCCCACAGATTTTTTAGAAAAAAATCCACGCTTTCCAGCTGACTGAATCTGTTTTTGCATTGCTTTGAGAAATCCCTCCACCTGTTATATTTCAGCACTAAAGTTAACATGGGAACCATATAAATGCTTACTAGTTGATGACTGATGTTTACAGCAACAACAACAACAACAAAGCCTTTGGTCTTAAACAAGTTAGGGTAGGCTAGGCATGAAACTTCCTCAAGATCAAAGAGACGCGAGAGCCTTGCAAATAAAATAAAATAAAATAAAATAATAAACCCAATCCTAATGAAATACTTCGATGCGCCTACTGAATGGTTAAAAATACTCAACCACGGTGACAAAATTTAACAGACATGCAGAGAGACACCCCCCCCCCCCCCAAAAAAAAAAAAAGGATAACTGTTATTGTCCGTTGAATGGAGAGAGTAGTACTATGTAGGGAAAAGGTAGAAAAGCCTCTTTTTGTTTGGTGATTTAGAAGAGAATGTAAAATTTAAGCATGAAAATTATGCTAATTATCCTTTATTTTCATTTCCCCCTCCATTTCTAGAGAGAAAACAAAATGCTAGCCATCCCCTACACCAGCAGAATAATGTGTTGATACTAAAGTTAACATTTGGTAAACCACCAGAGGCACCACATATCCACCAACCTTGACGGGAACATCGATGAGATTTCTGCCCTCCTTTCGGAATTGCCATGATATATATCGCATTACTGGGGATGCTAGAATAAGGAGACACGTACCTGGAACCTATCAATTAGCGGAATTGCTCCAGCAAGCTCCGGAGGTATGGACATGGCCAAAGTCGACGGCGTACTGCAAAACGGTAAAACCAAAGAGTAAATGTGGATCTCATTCTATATCACCAGGTAAACGAAGTGTGCATGCGCAATGTGACATGGAACACATCATGGTAACACTATCTTCAGTTCAAAATAACCACAAAATTTGTACCTACAGCATTTAACAAGCAGTGAGGTAAGCCAGGATTACGAGCAAAACAAACAGAGCCAATTATAGCGACATTAACCCCCAAAAAAATGAAGTAGATCTCCGTCTCAACCCAACTTTTCCTCTACTTTCCACTAGACACGGAAATTTTTCGGTAAACAAATAATATTAGAAAATTCAAAACCTCAGACGGGAAAACCAATCAAAAGCATACTTAAGCAGCAACACGAAATCAGCTCGCTACACCAAAATCGAAACAGCAACACGAGAAGGAGGGTAGTACTCACGGCGGCGCGAAGCTGTAGCCATCGCTGTCATACCCGTCGCCAGCGCCATTCACACTGGAGGCCCCCGCCGAGCTGTGCAACGGCGTGGCAGCGGCAGCGGCCTCGCCGTTGCTGCCACTTCCGGAGCCGCCGAGCTGCTGCGCTGTCCCCACGCCGCCGGCCGCCATCTCCCTTCCCCTTCCCCTTCCCTCTCCCTCCCCCTCCACAGGGACACTACCTCTCAAGCCTCAAGTCCCATCCACCAAGCTCCACTCGCGGCCGCCACCCACATGCCCAGAAACCCACCCACCGGCGCGGAGCAGCGAGGCCTCAGTCAGAACGATCCAGCGAGACGGGGCAAACGCAAGCAGAAGCGTCGGTTCCAAGCTCCAACCCTCCCCCAACTTCCAGCTCTGCAGAGATAGAGATGGATAGCGTGCCGGCGCCTACGAGCAGCTCGACAAATGGAGCAGATCCCGGCAATGCGGGCGGTATAAGTACAGGTAGGCGGCGCGCGGCGCGCGGTGGGTGTCGCGGGGAGAGGAGAGGACCGGGTCGCCGCAGCGTCCGGCTGCGGCCGGCAGGACGAGATCCAAACCGAGGAGGCGAGGCGGGGCGGGGTGAGAGGAGAGAGGTGGCAGGCAAAGGAGAGGGGCTCACGAGGAGGGGTAGTGGTGAGGAGGAGGCGGATTAAAGAAATCACGCAGAGGGGGTTGGGACTTTTGCTGTTTTGCAGCAGCGAGGGAATTACTCCTCCATTCCGCTTTCGTTCTGTTTTGATTTTGATTTTGATTTTGGGAGGGCGTGCTCTGCTCGCTGCACGAAATTTTTTATTTTTGTCCTGTATTTACAGGAACGATTGTTTCTAAATAAAATTGTAAATATAGCTACATGTTGCATGGCCATCGTACGGTAACAACTCCCTGGCTGCCATGTCACCCTCTCCGCACGGCCGCCGTGCGGTGACGTTGCCGCGCAGCCACCGTACGATGATACCCCCAGACCGCCACGTGTTCGCTCGAAATTAGGGTTTAAACTTCAGCGTTGTTTGTAGAAATTTAAAAATATAGCAAATGAGTTTAAAAAATTATAAAATTTTATGTGGAGCTTTCTGACACAGTGTACTTGCTCCACATAAAACTTTATAATTTTGTTAACTCATTTGCTATATTTTAAAATTCTTACAAACAGCGTCGAAGTTTAAACCCTAATTTCGGTCGGACACATGGCGGGCTGAGGGCATCACCGCACAGCGTCCGTGCGGAGAGGGCGACGTGGTGGCCGGGGAGTTGCTGCGGTACGGTGATCGTGCGGTATATGATTATATTTTTAAAAAAATAAATACAATTATTCCTATAAATACGCGTGCAAAAGTTGTTAATACAGCCAAAAAGTATGCTCCGCGCGAGAGGGGAACTTAAGAGTTTGGATTTAATTTGGAAAGAAAAAAAAAGAGGCAGAGAGAGGAGTTGGGGTGGTCTGTCCGGTGGGGCCCAGTCGGCAGTTGCGGCATGTGTTGCGGTGTCCGGGAGCGACGTGCGAGGCTGCCAATCTCTGCCAACTGTCATGGGCTCATGGCCGAACGGGGTTGAAGCGAACAGTGAGCAGTAGAGCCCAAATCCTGATGAGATAATTGGTAGATCTGGCCTAATCCAGTAGCAGCGTATGTAAGACAATAAGGACTCCGTTTGGAACTCGTGAATCTTGAGATATTTCTGTAAGAATTCGGCGACGTTTAGGACGTGGGAACTTCATCTTGTGCGAATTATACCGTCCCTAGCTAGTGCAAAATTGGACTTGGGAAAAAGTCGAGGGACTAAAGTTAGACTTCTCTGTATGAAATCAAACTGTGAAATCGCGTGTTCTGGATGGACGTGAATATATACATATCGGTAAAATAGTAATATATATTTTCCATTTACATAATATACATCTGCTATTTATTTATTAATGTATGGCTGGATATAGCATCTCTTTTTAAAAGATGCTATATGTGGTGAATGGATGTGCATCCTCTGTCGTCGCTAATAGTATTGCGGTACTAAGGTTTATCTGGGCCAACTAATTGATAGCGAATGGTCCAGATAAAAAGTGTACATGACCATACTAAGTAATAAACAGTAAAAGCAATGTGGCGCTGCTAGTTTTTCTAATTAAAATCGAGGGAGATAAACACCTCTTTAATAAAAAAACAGAAAAAATAATGTGGCGATTTCTCTATGCGGTACAAACCATCGCTGCTTGAAAACAGTATTTTGTGCCGCATTACTGTAGTGCACAGCAGACTGAAAACACTGTTGCTGCAGTCTCGTTTGCAGTACTGGATAGGACTTGGATCCGTGGCGAATTACGTGTGAAATGGAGCGCCCCCTAACTACCATGATCCTCAACCAGTCTACCTGGAGTTTTGGAACTTGGATGCCCATGTTCCCCGCTAATTCCACGTGTAGCAACTAGTAGTAAGCTGTCAATGGAGTAGGATACGACATCCTCACTCTCGATTCCATCCCCCACCATCATTGTCCTGCCAATTTTGTTGCATTTTGCACACTCAATCAAGTCAGTACGATGGGGATGTTGCATCCAGCCTAGTAGTAAGTAACCTAGTCAAACATTTACCTGAAACACAGAAAGGAGACGGAGCGAGAGCCGCGAACGTGCCTTTTGGCAAAACGTCGTGTCCTCGGTCGCTACTGAAAGGGAGTAAAATACTATCCACCTCCCCCGCCAGAAACTCCACAATAACCTCTGACACTAACCTACGGCATGAGTGCATGATCTTGCCACCGGATGCCTCCATCCTTGTCTTGTGTGTGCTAAGCTAAGCAATGAGCATGTACTGCGCCATTTTGTACGGTTGCTGCAGCATAAAGCTTCGAGCCATTGAGCCCTGGCTGGTGGTACAGTACAGGTGGTAGTAAGTAGTAAACCAAGAGAGAGAAATGGCAAGAAAAGCAGGGCAAGGCGCATACATCCTGTGCATGGACGGGCTCCTTTCCTGTGCAAAGCTAGCGTACAAATAGATGTGGAAAAAATGTTCATTAGTGGAGCTCATTAACTAGGTTTAAAATTGCTCTAATTACACTCATTAATTAGTTAAACATTGAAATGAACCTATTTCGAATGAAATTGGATTTAGCTCCGACTCAACTTGGCTCAGTTCTAAAAACACTTCTAAACTATAAATAAAATAATATTAAATCATATTATATAAATTTATGGGAAAATTCGATACGACGAGTGCCGGCTCGACAAACCATGCAGCTCCAGCTCGAGCTGGTCGGGTCGGGTCCACAAGGCATTGCCCTCTGTTTGCTAGCTTAATTAGCCTCGCTTGCTCGGCCGTGTAGTCGTGTACTGCCACCAACCATTCGCGCGCGCCCATCGTCTCGCGGTCCCCCGCGCGCCCGCCCGGTTAAGGCGAGGCGATGTGTTTGCTGCAATCCCCTCGCCCTGTCCCGATTCCCGGACGAGTAGGAGCGCGGGCGGGGGGTCCTGCACGGTTGCACATGCAAATGCCAAGATGGCCCCGCGCACGGCCATCTCGGGCCTCTCGGATGGTGACAAGTGTGGCCATACGAGGGAGGTGCGATTGTCGGTGGCACGTCGTCGTGCAAGGTTCGGGTGAATTTGTGTGTCCACGTCGAATGAAGATTATCCGGTACAAACTCGCGCTTTAAGATAGAAGTACAAAGTCGTCTCGTGAGAGAATGTATTGGATTATGTTTGTCTGATCGTTGGAGGGTACTTGGGCGGTCGGGCCTGCTTAGAACACAGGAAGGAATTCCACAGTAAACAGTTTAATCCTAGTAAGAAGAATCTAGAGGAACCTGTTCCGAACGGTACCTTAGGTTAGGAGCTTCTTGTTATCATTGCATGGATTCATCCATCAGCTGATACACGAGTACCCACAGGGAAACTAGCTGAAGAGTGGGGCTTGGTCCACCACGGCGAGCGTCCTTCACTTCACCTTTTGTCGATTGCACACGAGTGTAGCATCACAGAGATCTAGGCAATGCAACTGCGGATGATCATGCATCGATCCCTTTTTGTTTATTTTGTTCGCTTTTCTACGGTCCTTTTGGGCCTAGGCCTACCATGTGAAAAGCCAGGCGAGAAGACTGATGATGCATTGAGAACGAACGAAAGCTACGGGCAACAACGATATGTATCATGATATGAGAGAGCAAATCATCAGCTTTATGATATTGTTAGTACCACTTCTTTCGTTCCCCGGAGCACAAACTGAACTAGTTCGAAGTTAGCATCATGCTGTCATCTACAGCTAGCTTGCAGGTCGTAGTATGGATAGCAAGTCAAGAAAGCTCAAGAGTTCACTTCAAGTATTGCCAAAAGTTATAGGCCGCTCAATGTATTTACTAGCTTAGCTTGGACAAGCCAACCGCTAGCCAGCGACGATGGCTGTATGGCACTGCTAGTTTGATCATCCAGGTTTTGCTGGTGCGTAAACTAATTACTGCATTTAAAATATAGTTTTCATTTCGTGTGTGAAAAAGAAACTCTGATGGGCCGTCGTCTCGGCGACGTCTGAATGTCTGAATCAAAGATGTGTTGCAGATGATCAAAATGTTTTTGCGCCTGGTAATTCCTTGGACAAAAAATGTGTGTACAGTGAACTCCTTGCGAGAACTGGCGCGCGATTAGTTCAGCCGCTTATGCATTGTTAAGAAGGATGATGGAGTACTACTAGCTAGTATTATAATAGTGGATTAATGGCTCACCATCGTCTAGCCCCCGAATGGAAGGCAGAACTAGCAAGCATTGACGCCGGAATATCTCGTCTCGATGGGGACGGACGGACGAGGCATGCACAAGCACAACCCACCAAAAACGCCGAAAATGACGTGGCGCGTGCCGTACGTTCAGTGGGGATGCCGACCCTAAGCTGCGCCAATAGCGACGGAGCATCTGAGAGCACAGATCGCGACGCTTTACGGTAAATCTGACTGTTTTTTCTCCTCCTTTCATAGATGGGACATTCTCTAGTCCTGCTGTTTCATCGATCTAGCGTTTCAGAGGGTGCATCTTAATCATATTTCAGATGCATCTGCAAGCACAAGATGATACGACGTATATTCTGAGTTTCTGAGTTTAGGTCTTAAATGACACTGTTTCCAAATTAATTTAGCACAATTAATTAGTCCTAATCAATCTAGTCGTAATTACTTAGCCACAATTAATTTAGTCATACCTAATTATTCATAATCAATTAGTTGTAGTTAGTTAGTCGTAGTTAGTTAGTCCTAATTATTTAGTCATAATCAATTTAATCATAATTAATTAGCAGTATGAAGAAAGTCCTTTCACCTGGCACGTGGACAAGGGAAGTCCTCTCCCCTGAAGAGGGGACGAGGGGTCCGAGCACCCGTGACGCAGACGAAAACACATGTCATCTGCCAGCGAGTCTACGGTGCCAATTTGGGCTTTGATCCCCGGAGGGAGCTAGATTTACTATTTTACGTGCAAACAGTGTCATTTAAGCCAAAAACTAAGTTTCTCTCCCCTCCCCCCTCTCTTATGGATGACGCCTAAAATGTACACGAATCAAGTACTACTTAACGAGGATTCTTGATCATGTTAACCTTTTCAGTTAGAGTCATAGTCTCTGTCAAAGTAGACCCCACACACAAGAGTCTCATTTTATAATAGTTATGAACACACGACCAGTGTTTAAAGGAAGTCCAATCCCTTTACCACGGCCAAACTGATCGCAGATCAGTTTGAGCCATGAGACGATTAGTCATGAACGCTACATGACCAGCTATACGGTTTTTGGCCATCCCTGATCAGCAAACTGGTCGGGGTTCATGACAGTTTCCCATATGACTCACGTGAGAGTGGTTATTGACGTATCCGGCAACTCACGACAGTTGATTAAGAGGCGTGACGGTTCAAGACTCAACAGAGGGATGCGCATGAAGATAAGATGCAACTTTAGTGGCATTAACTGTCACCCTTTCAATAACTATAAAGGGGTAGTCCACGTATTCTGTAATAACATGTTCATTCAATAGCATCATAACACTACGATCATTCGATCAATCCATCCTGTAACATCCTCATTGTATTCATCGTATCCGAGACAATAAAGATTTTTGTTTAGATTGTGCTTGTATTATTTCCCTAAAATAAGCTCGATAGAGGATCGCATGTCATGATCATGGACACTACCTGTGTACTGGTTGTTCGCGTGATGTTTTTCCATCCCGTGCTAATTAGCAATTTTAGAGCTGCTTATCCAAATCGAGTGGTAGTTTGGAATTGAACTTGGGCAGCTTAGCCGACAAATGGTGAATCGGTGTTGAGTAGGGTCAGGAGTTTGAACTGTGCACGTACCTAACTCGAATGCAATTCCAATGCACCGCATTGGATTCCCTTCCAGTACCAGTACGTAGGAGGAGCTGCGACCTGATGGTTTGGTACGCATGGTTTGTGCATCTGCGAGGTAGGATAAATGTATGCAAGAGTCAGGCGTGACACTTCCGTTTCCATAGAAGAAGGCGTATATATATATGTATGTATGCACCAAAGGGGGAAACTACCGCCCAAGCCTAAGTGAATACATGATTTTGCGCAACATGAATGTGGATACACTGACGGAACGGCGAATGACGCGCAAAACTTTTGCTTGTTCTCGGAAAAAAATACACTGACCCCTTCCCTTCTGTGCTCTCAATTCTTTCGTTTGTACCTGCACAGTCACACTGCAGACCTACACTGCACTGATCCACACCTTCCAATACAATGGAGACTAACTTTCATCGACCACCAAGCCTTCGTACTTGTATTATCTTGATCGCCATGCATCAGCATGTGGCACCCTCTCCCCCTAATCATGCGTGGTTCCTCAACGCGGCCCTGTTTGTTTGGCAGGGGACCTCATCTCACACGGCGTGTCGGGGGGGGCATGCAGGACGGAATCAACCCACGGCATTAGTGGGCGTCACGTCTTTTCGTGCGCGTGTCGGCGTGTGGGTGTGGTAAGGCATGGAGCCACGCAACCCACGAACGAAATACGAATACGGGCTCACGTCTCAGCTGATAAGACTAGCTCGATATTCCGGGTCCGATACATATGCTGTGGCTGTGCACGTGTGGGGGGCGGCCGGGGGCGCACCCCACAACACAGCAGTGCTCGCTTGGTCGCACAGTTATCATGTCATGTGATTCTCTTGTGGCCCGTGGGCCGGCTATAAACTTCAACTTGTACAACAAAATAAAAAGAAATGATGTGTTTTCCAAGTTAATTTTTGGGGGAAATGATGCTATACATACGCACGGAAGAGATAGAAAAATCGGACGTCTCTCCACCACTCGTTCTTTTCACTTCTGCTCTTCACGTCGCCTTTCCACCACTCGTTTCTTTTCCTTATCTCTCCCGTCCCCTTCTCCCTGCTGCTTTTCCTCTCCTTTCCACTCACCTCATCCCACTCCAAGTAGAAAACGAAGCTTCTCCGCCAGATCCGCCCGGCCGCCTCCTCCCCGGCGGGCCTGCTACCGTCCCAAGCCACCAGGAGGCAGCCGCTCCGCCCGCCCGCCACCGCCGCCTCCTCCGAGCCCGCCACGGTGGCCACAAAGACAGAGGCGCAGGGCACGCGCGACGGACGGCCTCGGCAAAGACCGCTGCCCGGAGTTCGGCGCGTCGGCGATGGTCATCGAGGAGGCGCCGCCGTCTTTGCGGTTTGATGAGCCGTGGCGCCCGCGCGTGAGTGTCGCGGGGACGGCGGCGCATGGTATGGTTATTGGCTCGGCTGGCGCCGCTGCTGCCTGCCTACGCCGCAACTCGCGACTCTGTCCGCATCGCTCCTCTCCCGACGCCTCCTCGCGCCTAGTGTGCCGCGCCCGCTCCCTCGGCCTCCTCTCCTGCCGCGCGCGCCGCTCGGCTCTCCACCTCGCGGAGACCCCCGTGGCCCCGTCCCTCCACTTCGCGGCACCGACGAGGCCCTCAGGCGCCTCCCGTGCCCCTCGCGGTGCTGTCGTTGAGGGTGACGTCGGTGGAGTTTGCAGGTGTTGCATGTGCCCTAAAAAATGTTGCATGTTGCATATATAGATTTTTTTTGTTGCATCAGATGATTTGAGATGTTGCAGTAGCATATGTTTGAGAATGAGATTTTTCCATAATTTTTTTGAATGTCGCATGATGAATTTTGTTGCAGGTTGCATGTGCTCAGATCGTGTTTGTTTGTTGTTGCGGCAACAACGACTAACGCTCTGATGTTGCAACCGTTGTTCTGTATGTTACAAGCATTGTTTTGTGATGTTGCAACTATTGTCTGAAGATGTTGCACTACTCTTTCTGGTATGTTGCAATGGACCGTACGATGAGAGTACATCCGAGCCCTAGTATCTCCCTAATTTTGGTTGCTGCTAGTCATGGTGCCATTGGATCAGTCCAGGCCCAAAGCTGCTCCTTTTGGGCTTTCTAAGTTACAAACTAACATCAACATTCCGTACCTTTACTATCATAAAACTTTTACAATAGTAAAGATGTTGGTGGTGAGTTTTACATCTATCTCCCTACCTTTTAAGTAGGTGAGATCTTATATGAAAAAATATGTGTATATATAAATATGTTACAATAAGGATTTTTCGTGAACAATTACGTCATCTACATCTATGTGATTTGTGTCATCTACATCTATGTGATTTGTGATAAGACTATTTGCAGCCTGTTGATATGATGCAAATTCTATATACAATTTTTAGATGTAGAGACAATTACTTTATGTATATTGGATTTTCAAGTTTATAACTTATATATGTTTATTTGAGATCCGTTGCAACGTACGAGCACTTGTTAGTAGATCCCGTGCAGAACTGCCATCTAACATTCCGACCCTAATTCTCGCCGCCCTTCAACCGTTCATTTCGGCAGGTATAAATTGTAATGCCCATTGCCCAATCGTGTTTGCATCAACTGAAACTGGTTAATGAAGCTATATCCTAGCCGATTCAAGAAGGTACTGGCACAAAAAAGGAAGTGCCCCCCTTGCCCAATAGATGAACAAAAAAGATCAATGTTGCTTCAAGTTCAGAAGTGTTTTCCGCAATGTGATGCCCCTTTTTCCCCCCCTTCCCGGGTCAACCCCCGCCGGACCCCCCACCCTCCCCCCCGTCAACCCCCCTGCCCGGACCCCCCCTCGGTTTATCCCGTCACGCCGTCCTCGCACGCACGCCGTCGAGCCGCCATCATTCCCCTCGTGCGCCGCCGCTCGAGCCGCGCCGCCGCCGGACCCTCTCTCTCGCATCGGCTTTAAAGCCCTAGCCCCGCGCCTCCCTTCCCCTCCTCCCCATTCCCCTCCCTTCTCCCCCAACCAAGAAGAAACCGAGGAAGAAGAAGAAGAGCCGAGGGCTTACCTCGTCGTCTTCGCCGTTGGTGAGCTCCCCTCCGTGTGCCGCGCCTCCTCGTCGGCATCGCCATCTCCCTCGCGCGCCGCGCCCGAGCTCCTCGTCGCGCCGCCGCCTCCTCTTCCCCCTCCGGTCGCCGCCTCCTTTCCTCCCCTCCCCGTGCGCCGCCGCCGCCCCCTTTCGGCCTCGCGCGAGCCCTTTAGGCGACGCCGCGTGGGCGCGCTTGCCCAGTGGGCGCGCCACGCCACAAGCGCTGCGTCTTGGCCCAGGCCTTGGGCCGGGCCGGTTTTTCAACTTTGGGCCGAATTGCATTTTTCTTTTTCTGCTGATTTTAGTTTCCTTTTCTATTTTAATTTAAAAGAGAGGCTTTAAATATTAATATCTCCCCCATTTCAACTCCAAAAATTATGAAATAAATTTCTAAAAATTTCTAAAATCAAGATCTTGCTAATGGCATAGGTCTTGTTCAATTTGGAGTTCATTTGTGTACTCTTGTGTATTTAATTGCTTTCGTTGCCTGTCGTTTATTTTGCCGGTACCTCGCCCGCGTAGATTTCGGAGACGCCGGAGACCTCCACGTCGATCAAGGACAAGACTACTCGGACTCTCTCCCCTACAACCAAGGCGAGTCAATACTTTGATCATATTGAGCCTACATTTTATGCAAATTATATTCTTTCAAAATAGCAAATTGCATGCTTTAATTCTTTAAACAAATGTATGTTAAAGTTTAAGGTAGTTAATTACCCATTTGTTGAATAATTAATTATTATGCCATCCTTGACAACTTGAATCCCTTAATTCCGTTGTCACCCTAGTAATTATATGGTAATACTAGCTATAGGTTGTACTTAAGCGACATGCTAGACTTGTTAAATAGGGACATTAAAATGTCCTAATCATCATCTTTTCAAACATAAAATGATTTGGGCGGTCATTGCGGGTAAATGACCGAGGTGGTTGAATTGTTGTATTTACATCTCAAAACCCTAAATCGCTAATACCCGTGCAGGCGGATGGTAAGATGGTGGGTGCGGATGTAGCACGAGAATGGCGGGAATGTGGTTGAGCCGCCTGAGACAACCCTAAGGACTTAATCTTGTCACGACCTCCTGTATAACAAGTACAACCACAAGTCCGCAACAAAGCGCGACTTGGCTTAGTACATTTATCAAATCCTGAAAATCATCTCACCGGAGGGTTAAAGGGGCACAAGCTCGGGTGTGTCGGGCTTGGATGGGACACCGAGTCAAGGGTGAAGTTCGCGATCGCCGAGGTGTAGCCACGCCACGCCGATCGCCGAGGTGGACATCCGCGCAACGTATGGGCATAACCCCATATGGGTGAGACGAGGGAAGGCGAGATATTTAGAAAGTTATTGTGACAACCTCTCGACTACACGACTACGGAATCGTGTAGGGCAACGAGTTAATTGTCTCTTGTGGGTAAAGTGTACAATCTCTGCAGAGTTACAAAGCTGTTTAAGCAGTAGTGCCTACGGTCAAAGCGGACATGGGAACTTAACTTGAGTTAGTTCTATTTCAAAAATCTTGTGGGTGGTATGAAAGCGTGGCGGGCTCACCTAGCCACGAGATTGGTTATTCACGGGTCTTTGTACCGAGTGTCGTTTAGTGGTGGATGTAACCACAATCAAAATAAGCATGAAGGTGGAGGTAACCTCTGTGATACAAATATTGCAAAATTTCTCTCTTTAACTAAAAGCAGAATTTGTTAAAAATGCTAAGTGCTAGGAATTTGTACTTATGATATTTAAAAGTATTGCTTTCGCAAATAAAAGAACCGAGCCATCCTTGTAAGCCTTGCATGTATATCATTGCATTGTGTATTGGCTCATGAGCACGGTAGTTGTGCTCATCCTCGCTCTCCCCAAACCCTTCGGATGACGCCGATGGAGGAGACTATGCTTACTATGAGGAACCGAGTTCTTTGGGCAAGGAAACGATGAAGAGTAGTCTAGGATCGTAGTCAGACCTCGACGCATCTAAGTTGACTCGTTGGTACTTGCGTACAACCGATATTATCCGGTCCTTGGGTAATATCGATCATTACGAGTTGCCCGATCGCTTGCTGTGAAGAGATGAGCTCTACCATTTTGCTTCCGCTATCGCTTTCGTGTTACGTATTGTAATCAATTTGGCACGATCGCCCTTGTTGTAAAACTCGACCGGCGTGGTCTATGTCACTCTGTTGATTGTAATAATGATACTTTAGTTCACGCCATGTATGAATGATTCAAAGAATGCACGTGAGTGCTATCTATCGATCCGTGAATAGCACAGCGTTTTCCTGAGGATTCGGATTAGAAAATCCGGGTCCGACAGAGCTGGTATCAGAGCATACGACTGTAGAGTCTTAGTTAGATTGGTCGTTGCCTTAAGGACTTGGATCTTATTTCCAAAAACTAAGAAAAAGCTTTGCTAAAAATATAGAGTATTTATTGCTTCTACTCTTCACTCCTAGTCCTGTACTTATCTTTATTTCACTTGAGTTTTACCCTGTGCTGACCTCCTCTTGTTTTCAAAATTTGTAGATGGCTACCCCGTCGTCGGATGGCCCGTGGGACCTCCTCGTTCACGGAGAGAACGAGGGAGGATTCGCGGACATACTTCGCCAGCTGATGCTGTACCTTGGTTTTCCCCGTCAGCCTACGTTCCGGGGTAGGATGACGAGGATCGAGACCATGAGTCTGGGCGATGGAGGTGTACCTCTCCGCCGTGGTCGGCGAGTTCACTTCCTACCTCTTCGTGGCCGAGGCACCCGCGAGCCGCCATGACGCCATTCAGACGCCGCGCGCGTCGCTTCCACCCGCCGTGTTGGAAGTGCGAGGATCTCTTCTCGAGGTCACCCATACGCTTCTACCCGTACCTCCCACATGAGGAGCGTGTCCCAGCGATTTCGACACGAGACGAGCGACCCCGCTGACGCAAAGAGTCCGGCTACGCAGCGATGATAGCCACCATCACCGCGCCATGGATGAGATCGAGCGACCGGACCCTCCTCACCGGCGGCTATGCCCACTCCGACACCCGCCGAGCAACATGATCGAGGAGTGATGAAGCTCACTCCGCTGCGATCTGAGAGAGGATCTTGCGATGCACAGAGAGGACGCCGCTCTTGCGAGTTGGCACGCCTCGAGCCGCCACTACGGTCCCCGCCCGGCCCGGTTGCACCTATCGCCGCCCCGTCCTCCCGGTGCCGAGCCGACGTTCCCGTCGAAGGACCCGTCTCCGACTCACAAAGACGCAAGAAGGTGCGCGCCGCGCCGTCCGGCCGTCGCCTAGGAGAGTCCGGCCGTGGGCGCAGCCCGATCCACCGCTGGGTTTGACGAGTCGATCGTGGGCGCCACCTCGGCCGTTCACGTTCGCTCCCGTTCGCGAAGCTTGATCGAGCCGTTCGTTCGCCCCGCAACAGCATCGCGCTTTGTGGTCGGCCCCGTGAGCATTGTCGATTAGTTTAGGTTAGCTAGCGTGCTTGCCTTGGCGATCTTTGGGTTGCAAGCACTTTTGTTTCTTTCTTTTGTAGACGATGTGTTTGTATTCTGTGTCATGACTTAGCTTAGAATATAAGCTTTGTTCGAGAGTCATGTAACACTTAACCTCTTATTATAGTGTAGCCGCTCTAGGCTTTGTATTGTACTTGCTTCGTTCTTTTTGTTGGTTTTGTTCTTGTCTGTGTGTGCCTTAGAGGGCTAGTGAACCCTCATATACTCCTCTAGTTCTAAGCTTGAGTTTCTTCAGATGCCGCCAAGAAGAGCCTGCCCGATCAGTGGAGCCTTCGCGCAGTCGAGGAAGAGGCCGTGGCCGTGGTCGTGGCCAAGGCCGAGGGACAGAACCGCCTCCTCCACCACCAAACAAACCCGACAATGACTCAAGTCATGTTTGTGATTCAGATTCTTGAGCATTACTAAGCAATCAACAAACTGGACCAGCCAGTCGCAACTCCAAGCTGACAGATTTTCTCAGGACAAGACCCCTCACCTTTGCTGCGGCCAATGAACCTCTAGAAGCTGAAGACTGGCTCAGGGACACTGAGAAGAAATTTCGTCTTGCCCGCTGCTCAAATGAAGACAAGGTGGATTTCGCCACCCATCAGCTGAAAGGCGCCGCCGCTGCCTGGTGGGAGAATTACCTCGCCGCCCGAGGTAATGAGAATCTAGAAGAAGAAGAAGCCGGATTAGCGGAAGTCGTAGCATCTACGATTGGAGCCCCACAAGATCCCGCTGCCTCTGCCGCCGCAATAGAAGAAGTTGCGGAAGTTCAACAAGCCGAAATTGAACCCGCTTGGCAGCCGATTCCATGGGAGGAATTCAAAGCCGCTTTCAGGGCCAACTTCGTACCAGCTGGAACAATGAGATTGAAGAAGAACGAATTCAGAGCTCTCAAGCAAGGTCAGATGTCAGTAAATGAGTATCTAACCAAGTTTAACCAGCTTGCTCGCTACGCCCCCAATGATGTAGCTGATGAAGAAGAGAAAATCGACCGCTTTGTTGAAGGAATGCGTGAAGACATGAGAGGACGACTTATCCTCCATGATTACTCTAGCTTCCAGATTAGTTAATAAAGCCCTCATTTGTGAAAATGAGAAGAAGATCATGAGATTAGCGCAAAGGAAGATGTCATTTGAGAGGCCACAAGGTAGCTTTCCCGAAGCCTACATTCCAAGGCGCTCATCTTTGGATCATCTGCAGCCTCCTCTCGGAAAACTCAAGTTTCCACCCCGCGTCCCCAAGGAAGTGGATTGGTGCTCTCGCCCGCCGGCAACGGCAGCAGCAGATCAACCCAAGGCAAACCTCCATCGCTTCGCTTGTGGAGAAAAGGACACTTCGCCAACCGTTGTCCTACCCGTCAGAATGCTCCAGCAAGACTCAACACAGGAGTAACGCCAGTTCAAGGCAGGACCCCAGCCCCAAGCAAGAGTCACCAGACTTCACAGGCATCAAGGTCTACACCAACGCAAAGCCATGGCCGTGTGAACCACGTCACAGCCGAGGAAGCTCAAGGTGCCTCAGGAGTACTAATGGGTACGTTCCCTGTTAATTCAGTACCCGCTCAAGTTTTGTTTGATTCTGGAGCTTCGCACTCTTTTATTTCAAGAAAGTTTGTCGAAAGGCTTAAGTTGCCAACCTATAAGTTAAAGAAACCCGTGGTACTTAGCTCACCCGGGGGACCCCTTTGTGCTACCTCAGTCAGTCCCAGGGTAGAAATTGCTATGGAACATTCCGGATTCCTAGCAAACCTTCTGGTGCTAGAATCTCAAACGCTGGATATCATCCTAGGGATGGATTGGTTGGCCAAATATCAAGGATTGATAGATTGTGCCACAGAAAAGTAGTGCTCACCAAGAACCCAGAGACCACAATCGAGTTAGTGTGGATCGTTCCTCTCCTTTGAATAGAACAATCCACCACCTTGGAGAGTTGTCCCTAGAGACAACGCGCTGTAGTTCAAGCTTACCCGATGTCTTCCCGGAAGAATTACGGGCATGCCACTGCAGAGATGTTGAGTTTGTCATCAACTTGAAGCCGAGGACAGCCCCAATTGCTAAGAGACCATACGAATGGCGTTGCGAACTTGAAGAACTTAAGACACAAATTGAAGACTTGCAAGAAAAAGGTTTCATTAGACCTAGTTCTTCTCCCGGGTTCGCCGATTCTCTTTGTGAAGAAGAAAGATGGCACCGCCAGATTATGTGTGGACTACAGAGCACTCAATGATGTGACCATCAAGAACAAGTATCCCCTACCTCGCATCGATGACCTGTTCGATCAATTGACAGGAGCATCAGTTTTCTCCAAGATAGACCTGAGGTCAGGATACCATCGGCTTAAGATCAGGAATGAGGATATTCCTAAGGCGGCTTTACCACCGGTATGGCTGTATGAGTTCAACGTCATGCCGTTTGGCTTGACCAACGCGCCCGCCTACTTCATGAACCTCATGAACAAAGTATTCATGGAATACTTAGACAAGTTTGTTGTCGTGTTCATAGACGACATCTTGATCTATTCAAAGACCGATGAAGAACATTTTGAACACTTGCAATTGGTCTTAGAAAAGCTTAAAGAGAATCATCTTTATGCCAAAATCTGATAAATGTGAATTTTGGCTTCATGAAATCGGTTTCCTCGGACACATTGTATCCATTGGAGGAATCGCATTGATCCATCCAAAGTAGCAGTTGTAATGGAATGGAAACAACCCACATCGGTGATGGAAGTGCGTAGTTTTCTCGGTTTGGCCGGATACTACAGACGCTTCATTGAAAGATTCTCTGAGCTTCCCAAACTGATGACCCATCTGCTTAAAAAGGAAAAGAAGTATGATTGGACAGAAGCTTGTGAAAAGAGTTTCCTAGAATTGAAGAAGAAGTTAACTTCTGCCCCAGTATTAATCCTGCCAGATATACATCAAGACTTCGAAGTCTATTGTGATGCATCGCGCCAAGGTCTTGGTTGTGTGCTCATGCAAGGAGGAAAAGTTGTAGCTTATGCTTCAAGACAACTCCGTCCTCACGAAGACAACTATCCAACTCATGATTTGGAGTTAGCAGCGATAGTGCATGCCCTAAAAATTTAGCGACACTATTTGATTGGAAATCATTGTAATATCTACACAGACCACAAGAGTCTCAAGTACATTTTCACCCAATCAGACCTCAACCTTCGACAAAGAAGATGGTTAGAATTAATAAAGGATTACAACTTGGATGTCCATTATCATCCTGGAAAGGCTAATGTAGTTGCCGATGCATTAAGCCGTAAATCCTACTGCAGTAATGTCATGATTCAAGAACATCAACCTGAGCTCTGCAAGGAATTTGAAGCCCTCAACCTTGAGTTAATAGAGCAAGGCACACTAGCCACTGTAGAGGCCCATCCAACTCTAGAAGAGCAGATCAAGGCCGCTCAAGAAGGACATCCTGGAGTCCAGAGATTCAAGCATCTCATGGCAAAAGGAAAGGCCCCTAAGATGTCAGAAGATCAGCAGGGAATCCTATGGTATGGGAAACGTCTCTTTGTTCCCCACCAGAAGGAACTCAAAGATCTGATTCTAAAGGAAGCTCACAGTTCGCTTACACCTCGCACAGCGGCACCAAGATGTACCAAGACATGAAGATTTTGTATTGGTGGCCACGAATGAAAAGAGATATCGCGAGTATGTAGCTTGTTGTGATGTATGTCGTGAATCAAGGTGAACATCAAAGACCACCGGATTGCTACAACCCTTACAGATCCTCGGTGGAAATGGGAAGAAATCGAATGGAATTCATTACCGGTCTACCTCGAACTAAGTCGGATGTGACTCGGTATGGGTTATAGTTGATGATTGACTAAAGTCGCCCACTTCATCCTGTGAAGACAACTTACAAGGGAGACAAGTTAGCCGAGTTATACATGGCTCGTATCGTGTGTTTGCATGGAGTACCCAAGAGAATAGTCTCCGATCGAGGTTCTCAATTTACCTCGCATTTACAGGCTAGTTTGCATGATGCCCTTGGAACACACCTTACCTTCAAAGACCTATCATCCGCAGACCGATGGTCGACGGAAAGAACAAATCAAATCCTAGAAGACATGCTTGAGCTTGTGCTTTGGAGTTTACCGTAGTCCAGGAAAAATGTCACCGTATGCCGAGTTTGCATACAATAATAGTTATCATCAAGTTTGAAAATGTCCCTATTTGAAGCACTCTATGGAAGAAAATGCGAACTCATCCGCATTGGTCGAATCAGTGAAGGATATGTCTTGGACCGGATACTCTCAAGCAAGTCAAGAGAAAGTTCGACTAATCGAGAGATCGCCTTCAAGCGGCTCGGTCTAGACAGAAGAGTTATGTCGACAACCGTCGAAGAAACTTAACCTTGAAGTTGGAGATCTTGTGTATCTCAAGGTATCGCCACTTTGTGGAACCGAAGATTCAAAGTTAAAGGCAAGCTCGCACCAAGATACATAGGCCCGTTCCGATCACCGCTAAGCGTGGAGGAGTTGCCTATCGCCTAGAGCTACGAAAGTTTGTCGACGCCCACAACGTGTTCCATGTCTCTCAACTAAAGAAATGTCTCGAGTACCCAAGAGCGGACTCGTCGAAGCCATCGCACTTGATAAGGATTTGACTTATCGAGCACCGATCAAGATCCTCGGCGTCGTCGAAGCGGACAAGACGTCAAGTCATCCGTCTTTGTAAGGTTGATGGAGCCATCACTCACCAAAGAAGCCACCGGGAGCGAAGATCAACTTAAGTGGATTTCCGCCCTCGTTCTCGGAGCACTCGAATCTCGGGTCGAGATTCCGTTTAAGGTGGGTAGGATTTGTGATGCCCTTTTTCCCCTTCCCGGTCAACCCCGCGGACCCCCCCTCCCCGTCAACCCCCGCCGGACCCCTCGGTTTATCCCGCCACGCCGTCCTCGCATGCACGCCGTCGAGCCGTCATCATTCCTCGTCGCACGCGCGCGCCGAGCCGCGCGCGCCGCGGACCCCTCTCCTCGCGTCGGCTTTAAAGCCCTAGCCCGGCGCCGCCTCCTTCCCCTCCTCCCCATTCCCTCCCTTCTCCCCAACCAAGAAGAAACCGAGGAAGAAGAAGAAGAGCCGAGGGCTTACCTCGTCGTCTTCGCCGTTGGTGAGCTCCCCCGTGTGCGCGCCTCCTCGTCGGCATCGCCATCTCCTCTCGCGCGCGCCGGAGCTCCTCGTCGCGCGCCGCCTCCTCTTCCCCTCCGGTCGCGCCTCCTTTCCTCCTCCCCCGCGCGCCGCCGCCGCTTCGCTTCGGCCTCGCGCCGAGCCTCGCGCCGAGCCCCTTTAGGGCGACGCCGCCGTGGGCCGCGCCTTGCCCCGTGGGCCGCGCCCACGCGCGCGCACGCGTCTTGGCCCAGGCCTTGGGCCGGGCCGGTTTTTCAACTTTGGGCCGAATTGCATTTTTCTTTTTCTGCTGATTTTAGTTTCCTTTTCTATTTTAATTTAAAAGAGAGGCTTTAAATATTAATATCTCCCCCATTTCAACTCCAAAAATTATGAAATAAATTTCTAAAAATTTCTAAAATCAAGATCTTGCTAATGGCATAGGTCTTGTTCAATTTGGAGTTCATTTGTGTACTCTTGTGTATTTAATTGCTTTCGTTGCTGTCGTTTATTTTTTGGGTACCTGCTTGCGTAGATTTGGAGACAGGAGACCTCCACGTCGATCAAGGACAAGACTACTCGGACTCTCTCCCTACAACCAAAGCGAGTCAATACTTTGATCATATTGAGCCTACATTTTATGCAAATTATATTCTTTCAAAATAGCAAATTGCATGCTTTAATTCTTTAAACAAATGTATGTTAAAGTTTAAGGTAGTTAATTACCCATTTGTTGAATAATTAATTATTATGCCATCCTTGACAACTTGAATCCCTTAATTCCGTTGTCACCCTAGTAATTATATGGTAATACTAGCTATAGGTTGTACTTAAGCGACATGCTAGACTTGCTTAAGTACCGGGACATTAAAATGTCCTAATCATCATCTTTTCAAACATAAAATGATTTGGGCAGTCATTGCGGGTAAATGACTGAGGTGGTTGAATTGTTGTATTTTACATCTCAAAAACCCTAAACTGCTAATACCCCGTCTGGGCGGATGGTAAGATGGTGGGTGCGGATGTAGCACGAGAATGGCGGGAATGTGGTTGAGCCGCCCAGACAACCCTAAGGACTTAATCTTGTCACGACCTCCTGTGTATAACAAGTACAACCACAAGTCTGCAACAAACTGCGACTTGGCTTAGTACATTTATCAAATCCGAAAATCATCTCACTTTGGAGGGTTAAAGGGGCACAAGCTCGGGTGTGTCGGGCTTGGATGGGACACCGAGTCAAGGGTGAAGTTCGCGATCGCGAGGTGTAGCCACGCCACGCCGATCGGCCGAGGTGGACATCCGCGCAACGTATGGGCATAACCCCATATGGGTGAGACGAGGAAGGCGAGATATTTAGAAAGTTATTGTGACAACCTCTCGACTACACGACTACGGAATCGTGTAGGGCAACGAGTTAATTGTCTCTTGTGGGTAAAGTGTACAATCTCTGCAGAGTTACAAACTGTTTAAAAGTACAGTGTGCCTCTGGTCAAAGCGGACATGGGAACTTAACTTGAGTTAGTTCTATTTCAAAAATCTTGTGGGTGGTATGAAAGCGTGGCGGGCTCACCTAGCCACGAGATTGGTTATTCCTTGGTCTTTGTACCCAGTGTCGTTTAGTGGTGGATGTAACCACAATCAAAATAAGCATGAAGGTGGAGGTAACCTCTGCTGATACAAATATTGCAAAATTTCTCTCTTTAACTAAAACAGAATTTGTTAAAAATGCTAAGTGCTAGGAATTTGTACTTATGATATTTAAAAGTATTGCTTTCGCAAATAAAAGAACCGAGCCATCCTTGTAAGCCTTGCATGTATATCATTGCATTGTGTATTGGCTCGCGAGCACGGTAGTTGTGCTCATCCTCGCTCTCCCAAACCCTTGGATGACGCGATGGAAGAGACTATGCTTACTATGAGGAACCGAAGTTCTTTGGGCAAGGAAGCGATGAAGAGTAGTCTAGGATCGTAGTCAGACCTCGGCGATCTAAGTTGACTCGTTGGTACTTGCGTACAACCGATATTATCCGGGTCCTTGGGTAATATCGATCGTACCTGAGTTGCCCGATCGCTTACTGTGAAGAGATGAGCTCTACCCTTTGCTTCGCTATCGCTTCGGTGTTACGTATTGTAATCAATTTGGCCGATCGGCCCTGTTGTAAAACTCGACCGGCGTGGTCTATGTCACTCTGTTGATTGTAATAATGATACTTTAGTTCACGCCATGTATGAATGATTCAGCAATGCCTGTGAGTGCTATCTACTGATCCAGGGAATAGCACAGCGTTTTCACAGAGGATTCGGATTAGAAAATCCGGGTCCGACACGCAATCTCTCCATCACTGATTGGATCTTATCAGACATCTTCTGGTAAAGCCATCTCTGCGCTGCCTCATCTATCCCGTCCGGCATGATGGTTGGCCACCCCTTCCTTTCGGAGGATGAATCATCGGGTATGGTTGATGCTGCCTGCTTCAAGCTTGGCAGATCAAACTCTACTGGCTCTCCAACGATAATATGTATCTCCTTGTTGCAGAGAGGCACTGGTGGCCGACGTCCAAAAAATGATTTCTCTGGCATGACCTACAGCCCAATGGGGAAATGTTAAGAATACCATGTAATACCAAAGCAATATTAGTTAAATCAAAGGGAACACAGCGAGCTAATGCCAATAGGCAATAGCCCAGCAGTATACTCATTAGCGCCTACATGGCAGATGCACGGGTTGCTAGGATTCAGTTGGGTTTACATCAATTGAATCTAAATGTTAGCTCCAATTCACTTATCTTGAACACAGTTCTAGCTAAATGCAAAAAGGATCAATCCTCAGCTTATCAGACCATTGATCCCAGGAATTGGTCTCTGTGTTATTCTTCCCTTTTCCCAGTTTTTTTTTTTTTAATCTTGTTCAGTTGACTGGTGGAAAAGAACCCAAATTTCACCTCTTGGTGCTTTGACTTGTAGCATTGACTAGCACTTATGAGATGTGAAGTTCATTGAATACGATAAAACCGAAATGCAATATATTCATATTTGAGAAAGACAAAGAGTACTATATATGACATTGATTTGACATGTTTGTCCCTTTTTTTGGTTAAATTGAAATGGCTGTCTCCAATGTAGTGCAACTATAGACAACAAGTAAAGAAAGATGATATATCACTATATCAGAGATATAGAGATTACCATATACCTTTTCAAAACCAGAGTGAACAATAGGCAAGACTATTGGAGTTACAGGTGCTCGGACAATAAGACTGGCAGTTCCCCACTTCAAACGTCTAATTGGCTGATGATCTTGGGCTATTTTTCCTTCAGGGAATGAATGCAACTGTTTGAATATGTCATGACGAGATTTATAATTAAATAAAGGCCAGAATTTATAAATAGAAATACAACAGCTGTTAATGACTGAATGATTGATGCTGAAATGAAGAAAATGTCCATACCCAGCCTCCAGTGCTAAGAACTTCAAAGGCTTCATTCATATGGTCTTGATAAATGCCAGCCCCTCTTGTGATAGGTACACATATCCCTGTGCATACAATTAATTGTCAATAAAAATATTGTCAAATTACGAGATGCACAGTGATACCAATGACACCTTAAAAGAAATTCCCCAAAAAGCAAAAGACAAGAAAAACAAAAGAATAAATACGATGAAAGCACAAGTGCTGACCAAGTGACCATTTAAAATACAATTGAACTAGAAATAATGGAGGTGTTAATTAGGATATCATTGCTGCTGGTATTACCACCACCACACATAGCATGGCATGTATCAGCTCACATCATTTGATATGAGATACTGGAGAAGAGAGACATGATATAATGGTTAATGTCATCTATATGGCAAGTGCAAAATACAGAAATAGCCCAGCAGTAATTTAGTCCAACAGGAAGAAATACCAATACAGAATGCTTGAACACCAATGCTAAACTCTAGCAATTCACTAGTCTTGGCCACAGTGAACTGAGTGTCATAGAACATGAACTCTAAAGTGAGAAAATCCATAGGGGTTGATAGCAACCCACTCCACGTGTTTCATGAAAGCGAACAAGTCACTGGATTAAATAGGATTCTTACACACTACACTATAAAATGCCTTAAAATGTCTCTACTAAGGCAACATTCTATATCTTGAAATGAATTATTACCTAAGTTGGGAGGGTGTTCCACCATCATAGGTTTTTAACAAATGGAAGTGAGGTTATGGGAAGCTCACTATGTCTACATGTCCCACTTTCATATCCACAAAACACAAACTAGTAGATCATCATCCATTACAGGAAATAATTTCTACACACACTCCTAAGCAAAATCAAGCCAAACAGCAAGCATTCTACATGGTAACCTGTCACAATTTACCATTCTGAATTTATGATAATCAGCCGAACATACAAATCATGCAGCAGAAATAACAAAGATGCGTAAGGACTGTCACCAAGTCGAAACATGTAAGACATGAATGCATTCTTGAAGCAGATATCCTCTGCTGTCAGCACCCATCTTCCAAGCTTTGCATCCGTAGTTGGAAAACCCTTGAATCCCCACATAAGAGGGTCATCTACCCTGTACAAACAAGTACGGGATACACTCAAGGTTACCAAAACTGCCGACAAAAGAAATTATATGCAGCAAACTTACACGCCTAACAAATTCATAACTATCTATCACCAGCACTGATACTTGACACGTGTACAATATGACAACATGTCGACACATATTAATAAAATAGAGCTGTTTTGTCCGTTGCTAACACATGTTATGGCAAAGAAACACAAATTACACTTCCCTTAAGCATGGATAATATTCTACAATAAGTTGACGCAGTAAGGAATGATCCAGCAAATGAAGTTAAGAAACGAGCAATGTGCATACTTAACAAATATTATTTCGAGCTAGTGCCATGCTTAATATGTGTCTAAGTACAATTTTAACAATTTGAAGTGAAACTCCCAACACGAAGACGTGCGAGGCGTGTCTGAGTTGTATCTCTACGAAAAACGGGTACACTGTCTTCCAAGACTGCCAGCGCTTCACAGATTAGTATATGCTTAAGACAGTAGTACATAGAATCCACTACATGTTCTAAACCCCCAATGAACACAGGTTCTATACAGCATTGCAACATCAATGTTGTAAACCCCCAATGCAGCATCATCAATCCTGGAGTAAATGTTACCAATACAGGATCCCATTTGCAGGTCACCTCCGATCTCTTCTACTACACCTAGTTTAAAGCCACAAACAGCAAAGTAATACATGGGGCAGCGAGATGAGTGGGAAGGGTAGAGGGGACCGACGTTGACACATATGGTTGCTGACGGTGAGAAGCGGCGTGCCGGGGTGTGGGGGTGTGTGTGTGTGGGGAGGGGGGGGGGGGGGGTGCTCCAGGAGACGAGGCGGAGGGCGTCGGCGTTGTGGACGGTGGTGGTGTTGAGCAGCGACGCATACGCCTTGGTGAACGCTCCAACGACAACGAACACCGCGGCGCGCGGGAAGCCGTCCAGGTGACCCGCGCGGCCGGCCCACCGCAGCGTCCGCGCCGCAGCAGCTGCCCCCGCGTCGGCGGACGCCTCCATCTTTTACCCCCTTGCTTTCTTGTCGCGTCTGTGTCTCCTCTGTGATGTAGGGACACTCCAGCCGTTTTTTCCCCCTAAAAAGGAGCGAGTAACACTCGGAGGTACATTGTTGTATACACGTGTCCAATAATTTTAATTTATGTGTGCAGCAAAATACGCAAATAATAATACAATGCTAAGAAAAAATTTAGAAAAAAAAATCATATTCTCACAAAAAAACATGAAACCATCTGTATAGAACCTAGTTGCGCTTTAAAACTAGTTCAAATATCCCGATCAAACAAAATTCGATGTTACAATATTACAACATTTAAAAATAATAGTGGCAATATTTGAATATAATTGTTGCAATATTTTTGGAAGGGATTGCAACAAACCAGGGTGGATCATAATGGTATGGATCATAGAGGAAATTTGGGGATGGACCAGAATTATCTGCATAACATCTGAAACCATGAGTGAATGAATGAGGATAAAACAGCTAATTCGATCCAGTGTAACAAAAAAATTCAAAAGTGCAGCAATTAATTCCTAAGCTTGCAATAAAACTTTGGTCCCGATGCAATAAACAAGGAATCGGTAAACAAAAAAAGAAGAAGCGAGCAACAAATACAAGAACCTATTGCAACTAAAATCAAACCTTGTTGCAACAACAAAGAAACCATCTAAACATTTTTAACTTTTGAGTGTGGCTTATTGCAACATCCAGAACTAGTAGCTGCAACAACACAACTTACCGATTGCAAACATTTTTTATTGTGATCTCGAGGAGATAGTGGTGGCCAGCTCACACCATCGTCTTCATCATCGACGAGCCCAGATCCCATAGGGGCGACACCAGCCCACACTACGACCTCCTAGCTTAGCTTGGGGAGGCCTTATCGTTGCCGCTGCACCACCTCATCGACGCGAGCCCACACTACGACAAAGCTGCCGTTGTCTCGTGCCTACTGCGTCGCACCTGCTGGCTTGCCTTGCGCAGGTGCCGTCGAGGTGCATCTGCTTGAAGCGGCACTCCTCAGTGCAGAAGGGCGTGTCCCCTCTGTACAAAAGATGTCTCTGTTGCATGGCATCGGCCTCTCGTCGAATGTATGGATCGTATCGATTCCCAACTAAAAAACCTTGTCTCAAAAAGAAAAGAAAAGTTGAGTCACGGTGGGAACATTTTAGCCACTAAACCGTCAATTTGCCGCTACGGACCTACGGTGTGCTGTATGTTTTCCTAGGTGGTCACACACTCGCATAATTACAACAAGAGATAAACCTCTTCCAAATATTGCAGATTATTAAGTTATCACTCCAAGTAAAATGGTCCTTTTGTATGCCTAGCTTGCAAGTCTATTTCTTACCTAATAAAAGAAGTTTACTTCACGCAACAGGACGATATCCTTTATCTTGCACGCACGGTTAGCCTCTCTCATCTCTCCTAAATTCCTCATCAAGGCTTATCAATATGTGGATCCAACCTAATAGGGACAAGGTCTCGCCCCGTCATCCCCCTGCGACTCACAGACGTATCTATACCCCACTTCTTCCGTAACCACCCAAACTGTCGCCACCCTACTTCTTCTCCACACGCACACATCGAAATTCATCGCCGTCCCACTCCTTCCTGTCTCACACCGCAACTCACCACCTGCGCCTGTCCGGCATTCGCTTCGTGCCTCAGAGATCCCACCTTCCTCGGACACTCAGTCTGCGGGTTGCAACAGCGACGTGCACGGAGATGAGGGGATCCAACAGCATAGGAGGAGGCGGCGCAAGGAGGTAACGCCGGTGACGGGAAGAAGTAGCGGGGAGGGGAGGCGATGTCGGGGACGAGAGAAGACACTAGGAGGGTAGGGAGGAGAGGAGGAGGCGGTACCTTAGAGGGGAAGCGGTGGCGGCAGGGAAGAGGGGGGGGGGTAGAGACAAAGATGTCCTTCCCTTGCCACGCCGCCGTTTCGAGTTCACCGCACCGTATCCTCTTCATCTTAATCCTCCCCTGCGCCGTTGTTGCCTCTTGCTCCGTGCTGGCCGAGCAAACATCACCGCCACCTCCTTGCTTACCACCACGACACCGCCACCGCCTCCTACCCCGGCCTTCCACCTCCTCGCTGCAATATGCCTGGTGAGGACTGAAAAGACCAATGACCGTGACAACCGAGTTATAGCTTGGGATCAGGGTGGAAGAAGGTGGCTATCGATGCGTAGTCCTCTTTCTTGTCAGCCGACAATGACTGAAAATAGGCAGCAAGTTGTAGAGGGAAGTTGGTATAAACTTCAACTTCCAAACATCAACAATCTATAAGCTCAAAATTTTAATTTTTGGGTAGTAGTAGAAGGTGATGCAATGGGTGAAGTTAATATTTCTATTTATATGTGTGTGAAAGGAAAATAATATTTATTATATAGCTTAAAATATTGTCTGCTAATATATATCACTTTCTTTTGGGTTTCGTTAGTCCCTCTAGTCCGTATAACGGTATAAGTATCTTTCACACTTTCGCTCTGTCGGCCAACAGCTCCGGCAGCATGCAGCCATCAAGCTGTAGTGCTCCTTTGCTTGCTTGCCATCTGCTGCCGCACTCGCTCGCTCCCCTAGTCCCCTGCCACCGTCCCTGCATGCCTCCCTTTCGGGTTTAGATTGCCCCAACCTGCACTGCCTGCAGTACCTCGGCGCTGCTGCTACCGCCTTCGCATGCTGCTGCAGTCACAGAGATGCAATCCAGACGGATGCGGACTCATTTCGTTCATCCCATATTCTATTTCTCATAATTTTTTTTCTCATAATCGAAGTTAAATACGGACAGTATTAGACACAAATACGAATACAGATAGTCATAGTCATGAATATAGAGCGAATACATGCCAAACCAAATACGGATTGTCTCGATCACAAATATTTAATCGGATATTGCACGAAAATAGAACTGTATATGTGCGCATATAAAGATCAATCAATTGTACTACATGTACAAAATGTAACCCAAAATACAACTACATTAGCAGTTCAACACGCAAACTTAACTACATCATAGGAGCTAGTAAAAGATGTAGCAACTAGCAAGTAGCAAGTCGTGCGGATGCTGTTCAACAAGCAAATTCACATGACAACATAGTGAATTAGTGATAGGCTACTGATAGTGATAGTACTTAGCTGTACATAACAGGACATCAAGTGGCAATTAGCAACTCTTTGCCAACAAAAGATTGTAGTAGAAGACTAGTCTAGCAGCAGCTAGCCGGCGATTCACTCCATCTTCATGTCTCAATCGGTCTCGGCCATGATCCCTTTCTTTCACCTTATTATATACAAGCTATACACATGTAACGCCCCTTTTTCCTTCTTCCCCGGTCAACCCCACCGGCCCCCCCTTCGTTTCCCCCCCTGCCCGGACCCCCCCTCGGTTTGTCCCGTCACGCTGTCCTCGCTGTCCTCGCCGTCCTCGTCGACCAGTGCCCTCCCGCACGCCTCCCCGCCGCCATCATCACCTCCGTGCGCACGCGCACCCCGGAGCCGCGCCGCACGCCCGCCGGACCCCTCCTCCCCCGAGCTCCTCGCTTCGGCTTTAAAGCCCCGCCTCCGACGCCCTCCCCTTCCACTCCCCTCCTCCCCCATTTCTCCCGACCCCCCCTTCTTCCCCAAGCAAGCAACCGAGAAGAAGAAAACCGAGAAAAGAAGAAGAATGAGAAGGCCGAGGGACTTACCACCCGGTGTCGCCGTCGTCGCCATCGGTGAGCGTCGCTGCCGCACCTCCCGCTCACCTCCGTCGCCGCCGCGCGCTCCCGAGCTCCCCGCTTGTCGTCGCTGCCGCGCGCCTCGGGACCTCCTCGTCTCCTAGCTGCCCCCCCCCCCGTGCCGTCGCCGCCGGCCGAGCCCGCCGTCGCCGCCCTTTCCTCTCCCTTCCCCATGTGCCGCCGCCGCCCTTTCTTTTCCCCCCTCCCGCGCGCGCCGCTTCCTTCCTCCTCTTCCGCCCGAGCGCTGACCTCCCTTTTAGGCGACGCCGCTTGGGCGCGCGCGCGCCGTGTCGCGCCTCCCCGCACGCGCTTTGTGTTGGGCGGGCGAAAAAGGGTTGCGGGCCGGTTTCGTTTTTTTCTTTTTATTTGATTTTCGTTTTCGTTTTTCTATTTTAATTCAAAAGTGAGACTTCAAAAATTAGTATCTCCCTCATCTTAGCTCCAAAAATTGTAAAATAAATTTCTAAAAATTTCTAAAATCAAGATCTTGCTAATGGCATAGGCCTTGTTCAATTTGGAGTTCATTTGTGTATTCTTGTGTATTTAATTGCTCTCGTTACTCGTCGTTTATTTTGCCGGTACTTCGCCCGCGTAGATTTCGGAGACGCCGGAGACCCCCACGTCGATCAAGGAAAAGACTACCCGGACTCTCTCCCCTACCACCAAGGCGAGTCAATACTTTGATCATATTGAACCTACATTTTATGCAAATTATATTATTTTAAAATAGCAAATTGTATGTTTTAATTCTTTAAACAAATGTATGTTAAAGCTTAAGGTAGTTAATTACCCATTTGTTGAATAATTAATTATTATGCCATCCTTGACAATTTGATTCCCTTAACCATTGTCACCCTAGTAACTATATGGTAATACTAGCTATAGGTTGTACTTAAGCGACATGCTAGCCTTGCTTAAGTACCGGGACATTAAACTGTCCCAATCATCATCCTTTCAAATATAAAATGATTTGGGCAGCCATTACGGGTAAATGGCTGAGATGGTTGAATTGTTGTGTTTTGCTTCTCAAAAACCCTAAAATTGCTATTACCATATCTGGGTGGATGGAGAGGTGGATGGTATGACAATGGTGCTAATGTAGCCCACGAAATATCATTTTGTGGATGGGATGTGGAATGAACCGCCCAGATAACTCCTAAGGACTTCATCTTGTCACGACCTCCCGTGTAAAACAAGTACAACCACAAGTCTGCGACAAACCGCGACTTGGCTTAGTAAATTTATCGAATCCTGAAAGTCATCTCATCGGCGGATAAATGGCGCGCGCAAGCTGCGGTACATCCACTTAGCGAGGACACCGATAAAAGGTGAAGTTGCCAACGTCGTGCGGTACATCCAGTATTGCGGTACAACATCCTCGCGAACGAATGGGCGTAACCCCATGTGGGTGAGATGATGGAAAGGACGAGGTAGTTGAAAAGTTATTGTGACAACCTCTCGACTACACGACTACGGAATCGTGTAGGGCAACGAGTTAATTGTCTCTTGTGGGTAAAGTGTACAAATCTCTGCAGAGTTATAAACTGTTTAAACAGCCGTGCCTACGGTCAAAGGCGGACATGGGAACTTAACTTGAGTTAGTTCTATTTCAAAAACCTTGTGGGTGGTATGAAAATTGTGGTGGGCTCTCCTAGCCCTGAGATTGGATTTTCCCTGAGTTTTCAGACTCAGCGCGGTTAATAATTGGAGGTAGCTCCAATCAAATTAAACATCAGGTAGAGTTTCCGAAGGAGAGATTCTCTGCTGATATCAAATATTGCACAATTACTCTCTTTAAACTAAAATGAAATTTGTTAAAAATGCTAAATGCTAGGAATTTGTACTTATGATATTTAAAAGTATTGCTTTCGCAAATAAAGGAACCGAGCCATCCTTGTAAGCCTTGCATGTATATTATTGCATTGTGTATTGGCTCGCGAGCACGGAAGTTGTGCTCATTCTCGCTCTCCCCAAACCCTTCAGATGACACTGATGAAGGAGACTATGCGTACTACGAGGATCCAGAAGTAGATGGGCAAGGAAACGATGAAGAGTAGTCTAGGATCTGTAGTCTAGGCCTCGACGCAGTCTAAGTTGACTCGTTGGTACTTGCGTACAACCGATATTATCCGGATCCTTGGATCATATCGATCGTACGAGTTGCCCGATCGCTTGCTCGTGAAGAGATGAGCTCTACCCTTTGCTTCCGCCATCGTATTCGTGTTCGTATTGTAATCAATTTGGCTTGATCGGCCCCTGTTGTAAAACTCGACCCGACGTGGTCTATGTCACTCTGTTGGTTGTAATAAATTTGGTACTTTAGTTAACGCCATGTATGAATGATTCAGCAATGCCTGTGAGTGCTATCTACTGATCCAGGGAATAACACATTGTTTTCACAGAGGATTCGGATTAGAAAATCCGGGTCCGACAACACATCATTGTTTACTGCATGTACACTAATGCATATTGAGAGGTACGAGATACGTGGTACTTGAGGCATACCCGGCAAGATGCTAAATTGGTTGGTTCTCTGAGCTCTGGCACTAAGGCATAACTAAATGGGTACTCGTAGTGTTGAGAATGCAGAACTAGGCACATGCTTCTTGAGAGGCATTTAAATTGGCAGTTGGCGTCAATGAGAGGAGCTTTGCAGCACATGTCACTGCATGAATCTGTATCTTCAAATAGATACTGATCACACACAGCAGTGTTGCACCGATAGAGATCCCTCCTTGTTAACATCCAGTCGAACGCACTTCGCAAGTACGTTTTAACTAGTTTCACACTCTTATCATTTAGCTATGCTCTGGTGCAGCAGAACCAATATTTTTTCTTTAAGCTGTGTCGATCTTGAGGCTCTCAACAAACCTCTTATACTTGTGGATGTTTGTCGGTAGGAAGTCAAGGAAGTCCTGGAAGCTGCTTCCCCTGTACATTTTGGGGTGGTGTTCGTCAACCAACTGTTCGGCGCAGTCGACCTTTTCATCCATTGAGAGGCCATGGATGCTGGCGATTGAAATTCTTGCTTCGTTAGGATTGAGAATGGCTCGATGGATGAGGGACTTGAGCCGGCCATTGCTGAGCACTTCCAGGTGGTCCCCGACATGGACATGGAGGGCCCCGGGGATCACGGGGACAGGCGTCCAGGCATCATCGTCATGGTGCATCACTTCAAGCCCTGGGGAGCTCTGCAGCAGGATGGTGATGAAGCCATAGTCGGAGTGAGGAGCCAATCCGACCTTGTCGCCTGCTTGTGATGACTGTGGGTAGTTGTTCAAGGCCATGAACTGCACTCCTCCTTCAAGTTTCTCCTGCAGGTACATTGGTTCTAATCCTAGGCCTTGTACAATTGCTCCCATAAGTCGCATTGACACTCTTTGAATTTCAACGGCGTACTCTCCCATTTTCTTCCTGGTGTCATTTGTTCAAAAGTTAAGATGCTTGGTGCCACGTTAAGATGCACCCAGGGATCTACTAATGTTAAGGATTTTCTGCAGGTTACCTGTATGTTGACGGCTGCATTGGCCAGACCTGGGTCCAGTCTTCCAGGGGATTAGCATAGTGCTTCAGGAATGATCTGGCCTTGCTGATCCCGTCCCTCGAGCTTGTGTCGTACCTGATAGGCTGTCGGATGTCGTCTGATGCGAAGAACTCCTTGTCCTCCGTGGATAATTCGAAGAATTCGGAGGCGGCTTCGAGGGCGCCCTTCATGAGAGACTTGCTGACCCCGTGGTTCACCACCTGCAGGTAATATTAACACAACGATATCAGTGTCGACATCAGAGTATCTGGCGTTTGCTTCGCGCTTGCAACTTTCTTTTTCAGTTGTTTTCCCCACTGGTGAAATACCGCAATGTTGATACGCTGACAAAGTTCTTCACGTACATGCATGCTAAACTTTGTCACAGACCTGTATATAAATGGGTAGGTTTTCACTCATTTTACCTTTTTGGAAAAGAAAGCGTAAGTAAGGTTAGTCAGGTCAATATCAGTTAAGGATAAGACGAGGCATGTGTTGCACAGGCGTGTAACCAACTGTCGTTTTTCTTTAACTGAACATGACCATGCAGGTTGCAGGGTGATGTTCAGTTCAGTGTTAACCGACAAGTGATGCAGAGTAACAAGTAAGCATGCACCAACCTGAAAGCACCCCCGTTCGTGGCACGCCCGCGCAATGTCCTGGATGACAAGCGCCCGCGCGGCCGGGTCCTTGTTGCTGAGCCGGCCAAGGTTGATCACGGGCAATGCCCGCGGCGACACTCGCTGCTGCTGGCCTGCCATGTTTCTTGCTGAGAAGCACCCGGAGACGGCAGGCATGCCTCGTCGTCAACCTCCCGAAGAACACTCGTCGATCGCAGGCGTGCGCTCGCTCGCTCGCTCTCGGCTCTGGTTGTAAGATGTTTCCAATGCAGCAGAAATGGAATTCAAGGAGTGGCATTTATAGGATCAGCTGAACGAATCTGCAGCAGCAGATAGGGATGGTACTGCTGCTGGTGCTGGCCACGGGGCAAATTAAATCCCTTGCACGTAGACTTTTTGATCGACTGCTCCCCAAATCATTTAGGTTTTCAGAATGATTCGGTCCAGGAGCAGACCACTGGCGTCCCCCCTTGCGTATGTATGTACATACATACACACATGCGTACGTCCAGATGAACAAGACATCTCCAGACGACATGAGGCGAGATGCAGATGGTTCGTTTCGTTTTCGGTAGTGGTCACCAACTGTGACAATTTGTTATTCTCTGTGCCCAGTTGTGTTGGATACATCCCTCTTAATCTGTGCTGAGCTAGATAATGCTTGTTTTTGTGCAGGGTTGGTGAGGGAGGGAAAGCTGAATCCGCGGCAAATTGGGCCAAAATCGGGGTTTCCGGTTTCGGCCACTGTAAGCTGACAAAACAGCTCTTTTTTGGGGGAGAAGCATCGGCTACTCTCTGTGTGTATTTTTTTTAATGTTTTTTGCCTTCGGCACCACAAATGCTAGTATATATGTGGCAGAGAACTACTAAATATTTTTAAAATGGTCCAGTAATCATTGTCACATCATTGTTAAAAAGTGTCGTTAATCCTTAATTTTTTTTGTCAACAAAAGGCACTCAGCGCAGTTAGCAGTATTACTGTCTGATTCTGATTCTAGTGTGTTGCAGGGCAATTCGGTGTTACCATTTTCTGTCGCGACAAGAGTTTGGCACCACGCTCGATGGATGCCATCACTTCCTGATTGGAAAGGGTGCTGTCAGCTGATGCTAGTTGCCCTTAGGAGACGCAGGAGTACTTGTTCTTTTTCTTTTGTTGGTTTCCGTTTTTTTTCTTTTGTTGCCGGTAGCCACCAGAATTGCTCTTTTTCGGCCGTAACCGCCTCCGCGACGACACTGGTCTGTTGGCAACGCCAATGCACGGAATGCATGTATTTGTTGTGGCCGCAGCCGTGACTTGTGAATTGTGAGCCACGGTTTTCTGCTTCTTCTTATGGGCGGGGTCGCATTTGTCAAACTGAATGGGCTCTTCTGATTGGGACGCTCCGTGCCTTGGATAGTAGTACTATATTGTAGTATATTCTAGTGGCGAGAACGGTGCTTTTGGTGGAAAGAAAGGGGGGAAAAAGGTGTGGTGAAGACTGCATTTCGGCAATATTTTCTTAGTGGATTCAGCCTTCAGTGACAGTGAGACATATATTCTCAGCTCCTGGACGCGACAATACAAGAGTCCTGTTGCAAACTTGCAGGCTTCCAAATGTAATGCAAGTAGGAGGCATATCTAACGGAGTTTGTGGCTCATTTAACATCTTTTTGAAACGAAATAGTAAAACTAACTCTAGTGCGAACATAATATAAAAATAGCACATATATCATGCAAAATCACCTTGTTAAAAGACGTGCCGCGCGAAATTACTGCAGAAAGTCACCTGCTGCGAACTGAGACCGCGGCAGATCACCTACCGCGCTTGCTGCGCACCCCATTTTGTCGCCGCAGGTCCTGAAATGCTCCGAGAGTACTGCAGGGGACACATGTCGTCTATGTATCCAACCGCGGTGTCATTTTATTCAATTCCATGGTGAGGAGGCTATATTTGCTATTTCATCGCCAAAGCAGGCCAAAAAGCCAAAAAGTCTATCTAACGCCATGTGCCAACCAGCGTTTTAAATAAAGGACAATTCCTAATATGTTACTGAATAACTTCGTATGTTTCTTATATACCACTGATGTCTCACTGACATGTGGGTCCAGAGCCTACCTGTCAGCCTCACACTAAGTGCTATATATGAAATTGTGCACTTTGTCAGTGGCACGTAGGAGATTAATCCTTTAAATAATGGGTAATTGAATACAGTTTTAATCCAACCGGTGATGCTACTAGGAATATTAGCCTTCCATGATCAAACAGATGAGAATCGTTCCTCATGTGATCGGCCCATTCAGATCCCAAGATGTATCGGTATTCTCTCATTTCATGAAAAGCTTTTTATATACATACATACATTCACCTCAAGAGGCAACTTGGTTTTTACAGAGAATGTATCGGGATATATTTTGCTATTCTCTTGGCTAGCAAATTGACATATTTTTCCACTTGTCGAGATCAGTATGGTCCTCTCAGTTGCCAAAAAAATTACTACAAGGGATCTACTTGGGCTCACTTCCACTTGAGGCCAAACTTAGGATAAGCTCGAATGGCTCCCATTAAAAGAAGTGACAAGTTTCCTCTGAAAAAGGGGCTACCTGATCTAACTGAGTTTCCACCGCCTGAGTTTCTGACCAGAAACACTCTCAGGCTAAGCCAAAATGCCTCACGAACTACCTCAACCACATTCTCATTCACTCGCTCTGGCAGTCAGTCTGTTCCCTCATTCCCTCATTCGTGCATCCTTTCATTGTTTCTTCTAGGAACATTGTGAATGTTAGTAGCGGGAAGTTCAAGTAATTTAAAAGATTTAAAGTCCTCGAAGCAGATAGTTTTACAACTCATACCAAACGACGCATATAACAACATGTAAACTACAAAATTTTGAGGATCTCTGCAACCTGGAATTAGGTTAGCTTAGCCTCCGTGAGCTCATGCATTTTTTCAAAACAACTATCCTACCTGATCTAACTTGGCTTCTGAAAACGAGTTAAGCCAAAGCCAGATCCAAGTTAGCCAGGCTCGGTTCATACTTCATATCCAGACTAAACCTGTTTAGTCTCTATCCAGACTAGGTTCAACTTGCCCACTTCTTAGACTTATTTTCATAAAGTATATAAGTTACAAGATTTAGCAATTATTCCAGCAGACTAAGATTCTACAAGCTCAAAGCTAAACCAAGAAACTGCATTTTCCTTGACAAAGTGTCAATTTCAGCTTCATCCTTGGGAAATGGCACAATTGGGGGTAACATGGGTAAATTACCAAGGTAAACTTTGGTCAAACAAAAGCTACTTTCGTATGGTTGCCAGATCATGATGTGATTTCAGCCAAGATAATCAAACAATGTAAAATAGCTCTACTAGAAGTAATGAAAACCCTTTGCATTCTTTGAGAACTGAAAGTTAGATCAAATGTTTGCAACTAGGAAGTATTGAAAAAATTGACTGAATGTTATCTAAAATGAAAGCTTTAAGAGGGTGCACGCAACATAGAAGTACATACACAAACTAGTGTAAACACCCTTCAAGGAGTAAAAATACCATGGCAGTACCAGGCAGAAGCTCTGGTGGAAGAGTGGCAAGCCGGTGTTGTTTGCTGAAACAGATAACTCTTCACCCCTTTTGTTGTCTCCTCCTCTTGGTCCCAAGCGTTGCCGTATTGTGACAATTAACAGCTTAAGAAGTAACACCTCATTACTTTGCTTTTCTTGATAGTACCATGACATTGAAGTTCATCGAATTGGGAATGTCGTGCATTATGGCCTTAATGATATGCACAGCATCCTGATTCAAGACAATGACCATTGTAAGCAGCAGATGTATAATTGCAAATGGAAATGAGCACAAGACAACCACTAAAAACTAAAAAGTAGTGCCAGGCAGTGACATCTATAATTTAAAAACTGCACCATATCTATAAAATTTAACACTTCCTAATTCATGCTCATGAACTATAGTTTATACCTGGTGTTGTGAACGCAGATGTTAAACTGTAGTGCGCCAACACTTAGGAAACAAGTATTAAATTGCAACAGCTATTCACTGGCCATCAGCACTTAAAGCTGATAGTTAAAACATGGATATTCATTTCAGTCTCTCTCTCTCTCTCTCTTTTGAAGAGGGAGAGTTTCAGATACAAAAACAATTCAGGTACCAGAAAAGGTGTAGATGGTAGCAACAACACGTGATTGCCATGAAAAGCACAACTCTTGTTGCATAAGTAGCTCAATCTACTTTCATAGTACCAATGTACCCTCAGACCTATTCTATTTAAGACCCCACAGGCTATGGAATGTCAAGTCATCAAAAGATCCATGACTTGATGCGGTCACCACTGTCACTCATCAAAAGATTTTTGTAGCTGATTCTTGTAAAGTGCCCTGTCCAATCTTTAATTATTCATAGGTTTGCTCTCTGTTGTTTCTGGGCCTTAACGTAAAGTTTCCCATTATATGATCCAAATGATCTTTGTTTAGTAAAACCTTAGTTCAAGAGCATGGTAACTTTCTCATCATTGCTCAGAATAGTTTTCTGTTATTTGGTTTCTGCATTCAAAGTCACTGAACCTTACTTCTTAAGATCATTTGGATCATATATCCAGAGTTTTGAGTCAACCTTGTGTGGGACTATAACAGCCTCAGCACCCAGTTGAAGGCAATGCAATGGGACGTGTTAAATCCCTACTTAATAAAATTGCAGTACCTGCAGTAAACTTTTAGGAGATGAGGAACCATGCTTTATTGGTCCATGCTTCATTCCATCAAGCTCATAAAGTGTTCCTACAAACCAATGAAATTCCTTACTAATGTATGAAAAACAAGTAAAACTGACTAACAGATGGAAACAGAGCAATCTATTAAAGACTTACCATTGAGAGCCATGAAACAAATATAATGCTCTTCTACGATGTCACAGAACTGGAAAACAAGGCCCAAGTATAGAAAGTTAAATATGCTCACTGGAAAGAGGAAAAGACAGATTGACAGAAAATCTTTTGCTTGTATTTTTTCCCTGTATTTTCACTTCTGAAAAATCGATAACTGTAAGTGATGGATAGATCAAACTGAAAGACAGCTCTGTGGTAGTCTGTTAGAAACCCATTTGTAACTAGGGATGCAAATGGGCTGGCCCACTAACCCATTCCACCAAATAGGTAGTTCATCTCCCACCTAATTGGTGGTTCACTTTGTGTGCATGGATCTTATGTTGGTGGTAAAGCAAATGAACTAGATGGGTACATGCTAGGTTATCATCCCAATTGATAACCATACTGGGTACATGCTGTAACAAAGTTATTTATTTGCATTCGAATTGAGATAAACAACAATGAAAAAAAAACTTCACTATGAACTAAAACCACAATTTTAAGTTTCACGATTAGTTATTTTATTCCCCACACATCAATCTATTAGCTGCTGCAATGCAATAGTATATTACATTTCATACTTTTCATATCCTACATATAGCAAAGCCCTGCTCCCTGAGAGTTTGAAATGTCAAAGGCTCAACATATGAGCAGAGCCTAACTAGTTACACCAGGAGTCCAGGATTTCTTCTTTTGAGATTGCTTGGCTGAGTTGCAACAACTAAAACTTTTTTAAGGGAAATTAAAGGTGGTGCTAAAGGTTCATCTTACTTGGGCAAAGATGGGAGGGAATCTGAGGGACAGGAACAACTTGTTGCCAGCACAAAGTAACACAAAGAGATCAACCAATTAGAGGCGTACTGTGTATGCAATAGAGGCTCCATGGTTCACAAGCTCCTAGAAGCTTTCAGGTTCCTTTGATTTTTCATCTTCGGAGTGGCTTTCTTGACCACTGTTGTATAGTTGCAGGCTTGCAGTTGTGTCTGCCCCTTTCTCTCTTTTGGTTCAGTTTTTGTGTTGCACCAGATAGTTGTATTCTGAACCTTGGGTTTGGATCTCCTTAAGAAAACTGGGGCTGTAGCTATTCTGGCAAATAAAATTGCATTTCCCTATTTTGCTTTATGTTACGGTATGAACCAAATAACCGTTTGATTTATATCTACCTGTTTCACTATTCAGATCCAAAAATTCTTAAAATTGTGCTAACAAAAAAAAAACTAGATTTTGAGCACCATGCACTCCTGATTGTACAACAACACAGCTCCATATTTAGCAGACATTTGTTGTTTCCGAGATAGAATCCCAGTTCACATAAGCAAAAAAAAGTACCTCTGTGTCACCAGCACTGGCAGCCAATGAGTGAGCTCTTGCCATGTCATTGTTCTTCTCAAGAAATATGGCACGCTGAAAAATATGGCATAAGATATTAACATAACCAAAAAAATTGTGCTAGTGATCAAGGTAAGGACCAATTTTAATCAAGTAATATGAACCTTGTACGGGTTCATGCTGGCTGTTGATTTGAAGAACATGTCCAAGCATGAATTCTCCACTACAAAAGAACAGATAAGTTCCTTTAAAAACAAGGGAGAGACAATAGAGAATGCATTTATGGTACAAGTTTCATATACTGTGTATGCTTTTCAATGCAAGATGCTAATTAACCTACATGGAATCAACTGCCCCCCCTAATGACTTGAGCAACCGAAAGAATTGCAAACCAGAAGGACAGAAGTACAGAGCAAACTTACATAAACTGCTTTCTGAAAATGTGTTTCCAACAGCATGAAGTAGAGCGATAGTTCCACAAGCATTTCCTAATGATTCAATCTGTTTTATGAAATACACCTTGTCCCAAGTTTCCTGTCGCAAATGGCATGAAACAAACATGTAAGCTTGATCTAAAACTATCAAGAATAAAGGCATCAACTACAGCTCATACAACAAAAGAAAAAAGGAATAATCATGCCATCTACAAGAAACACATTTGCTCACCTTCTCTTCAGTAGCTAAGACTTGTTCTGAAGGGCTACTTGCATTCTGCAGTGAAGCAGAGGAACAAGTGTGTAAAATGAAGACTGAATTCCCTAGTAGTGCTAAGCTAGGAAATATATAAATAAAAAAATACTATTTACACACATTCCACAGAAACAATCAACATTTGCATATAGTATCATAACAATACATTTATTAATTTTTGGGTGAGCTGTGTATATGCCGTAGTAAAAGTTGAAACGTAGCTTCCATTAGAGCTCTATAATCATTTTATATAAGATCTTGCCCTTAACATCCTAGGAATATTTGATAGAATATAGACAGCGATGTTAAGTAATGACCCTTCTGCCCTCACTTCAACTTAGTATATAGATGCCACAAAACATCTCCCTTTTAGACAAGAAGGATTATTTTGGCCATTTTGCCTCCCCTCATAGGTCAAACGAAAATGTTGGTCTACACCCAGGTGTAGATACTCCACCATTGCCTCAACGCAAGTCATAAACAATATACTTGATCGTTTGCAGAAATGAGAACACTAATCAACCTAGGTGAATAGTAAACCCCAGGTCACAAAGACCAGTTCTTTTTCCACTACCGGTGCAAGTTCATACTAATAAAGAAGTGGATGCCGAGAGTAAATTTCTGTAGCATGTAATGTACGGTGTACCTGGGGTGGATCGGGGAAGCAGAAGATGACGGCGAGCACAGTCTGGGGCACCATCTCCAGCGCGTCGGCGTCGAACCCGTACACGTCGTGGAACTCCGCCTCGTCCTCCGGGACGCCCAGCGACCACATTAACTGCGCCGGCGCGCCACCGCCATGACGAGGCGTTCAGTTAGACAAAAGAGGGCGCCGGATCGATCGTCACATCGATTAAGTGGAGCAGGAGAGAGCGGGAGCCGCGAACCTGGTTGAAGACGTCGGGGCTGGACTCCAGCGGCGGCCACCTCTCACCGGAGGAGGCCGAGGCGGGGGAGGGCAGCGCGGCCATGGGGATTTGGGCGTGGAAGCCGGAGGTGAGTGACAGACTGACAGTTGCTCACGCCGCCGTTGCGGGGGTGGGCCGGGTGGGTTCTCGGGTCTTGGATCGTAAACAGGGCGGGTGTCTTAGAAACCTCACATCCTGGCCTTTCTCGGCGCAGTGTTCCTGGGCTTCAACTGACCCAGAAAGTATAAGTAGGAGTATTTGTTTTTCTTCAAAAAAAAAGAAAAAAGTAGGAGTATTTGTCTGAGCATTTATTTGCTACGGCCGATAGGAGTATCCTATCACCTCACCTTCCACATTCTTTCGTCTCCACACTCCATGATCTGAGTCAATCTGACGTATTATCCTTAAAAAAAGAGAGAGGAAATAGATGTGTTGTGCTGCGCAAATTTTAGAAAAAAAAACTTCTCTTTTATTACTGTTGAGTACTGTGACTCATATACTAAACTACTAGCACTTAGAGAGGAGTACTATAAAGAAAGCTAGGTGAATCCTAATAAGATTATGATTCTTACTTCTCTTTAGAGTAGAATTACTACTAGGGACTCCATAATTCCATGAGGGGTGGCCATAGAAAGTAAGAAGCAAGCTAAGCAAGAACTCATCCAAAGCAGAGGGCGCACAAGAGGATTAGAGGTTATGTTATTTTTTTAGTGCTAGATTCTTATATAGGGCAAGTGTCGACGATCGAGTCACCGATTTTACAAAAATAAACAGAGAAAAATGGCAAAGAATTCTTATGAGAGAATGGGTCTGCTCTTTATTGCTATGAATTGGATTCTTTACATAGGGTGCCTTTGATAAGGCGGTGGACTAAACCTAATTACACTTGATGTACTAAATACTATGATAATGCTTCAGATGAAATCCAATCGTCTCTTGATCTTCCGAGTTTGATTCGATCCTCCTCTCTGTCGTTCGTGTTCTCCTTTTAAGTAGTTGACGAAGTGGTGGCAGTTACTCCTAAAAAAGACGTCTGTCGAGAAGGGTCGTGACTAGTCGGAGTGAGATGGTGGCAACCGTTCAACGGTTGAATGTCTGAGAGATACTCAACCGTATAGTGGTTGTTGTCAGTGTCTTAGGATCATGAGACATCGCGTGGTATGGAGAATACAACATGTGTTTCATTCATCACACAGTACACAATATACCCAGAATTAGATCTGGATGCCAGTTCATGACTTCTACGAGCAGTTATCTGGTCGAGGACTAAGTACAGGACCTTTCCAATCAGGGTACCCACAATGTAACCTCTAGAATCCTTACGACCACTAAGGTAGTTAGCCTTAGGAGTTACGACCACGAAGACATATGGTCTTTTATTATGTATTAAAGTAATACATAGATATTTTAATCCTCGTCAGCTAGCCCCCGAGCTTTAAATGAATAGTTTGTGTGAACACTTTCTTCCGACGAAGTCATATCGGGCAGACCCTCATTTAATGATGCAATATTCAAGGTGGTCTGTATTCGCTTTAAAGTTGAGAACCTGTCTTGGGAACCAAAGAGTTGTCCTGTCCGTTGGAGAAAAGATTTTGTTCGTTGGAATTTTGGGTAACTCCTGATTGCAGTTAAGGAACTGCGGCTATAAAATCCCTTCAACGCTGGGCTTTGGGGTTTTATACTTTTAGTTTTTTTAAAATCCCTTTTCACCTTCTTACGAAGAATCGTCTCTAACCTTCTCTTTCTCTCTCATCACAAAGCTTCCTCCGACCTCTATACGTCCGCTCAAAAGATCTCACCATGCCGGACTCGATTACCAAGTGGATGGTTTCAGATCTGAGCGGAAAGAAGATCAAGGTGCTGGAAGAGATCGGAATGCTTCCATATAAGAATCTGATTAAATGGAGGTCTACGGCCGGAGAACACTTTTCGAACCGTGAGGAAGGGAAAATCCCTATCTTCCTCACCTATGTCGAGTGTGGGGTAAGGCTACCGGCGCACAAGTTCCTCTTCCGAGTTCTGGAGTACTACAGGGTAGAGTTGGTGAACTTGGCTTCGAACTCCATCGCCAACATTAGCATATTCGCCTATTTATGCGAGGCGTACCTTGGGATGCGACCAAATTTGAAGTTCTTCAGGTTTTTTTACCGGATGGTGAAGTCGGGGAAATCCACGGCGGGACCTGGAGAATGCTCGTTGCACCTTCACGGCGGGAAGGCTGATGAGTACATCCCAATGTACTCAAAATCTTCGTGGTCGTCATGGAAGAAGAGCTGGTTCTATATAACAATCACAAAGGACGACAACCTCTACTTCATCGGCAAAAGGGCGAACGAAAATACAAAGTGGAGGTCGACCGTGGAGAAGACAAGGATGGTCGAAAGATAGGTGGAGGTCATCCAAGATCTAAAGAGGAAGGGTTTAACTTCTTCGCACGTGGTGAGGGATTTCACCATGCGTCGAATTAGTCCCATGAAGCTCCGAGATCATTCTCTGCTCTTGTATATTGGTCGTGATGAAGCGATCAAGGATTCAAGGGATGGTAAGTCTTTGAAAAAAAAACTCCGACCAACATAGCCTATTTAGTTGATTATCTTATAAACTTGGAATCTCTTTTGTGTTTTTGAAGCTCTTTCTTCTGGCGAAATCAGAGAGCGGATCAAAATGATCTTTGCTGGGGAGCCTAATGATAAGGATGCATTCCCGTGTATTTTGACGATCGTCTCTGAAGAAGAGAGACTGAGGAGACTTAAGGTAGATAACTATTTTTTCATCTTTTATATATCCCTCGGTCTGTTTTTGATTTTTGCTCTAATATGTAGGCGGTCGGGCTGAGGATTATCAAATCTGGTGGGGATTCTAATCCTATTGTGATTCCGACCGATTTCTGCTCAGAGATCGCACAAGACGATGGTCTCCTAGAGGTAAAGAAGAGCATTTGCAGAAAAGAGTATATAATTTAGATGGAAAATTTCATCACCTAATTAAATTTAAATCTTGACTTAGGTGAGAGAGAAGGAGGACCCGCAGAGCAAAGCTGCTGAGGTTGTAGGCCCCATAGTGGTCGTTCACGACCTGACAGTTGCAACTGAGGCGACCGTCGTGGGGGTTGATGAGACCACTATCTCCGAACAGGTGGCCGGGGATCCTATTCTTGACCAACTGGTCGATGATATTACTTTTGTGAGGACCCCGGTTTATTCGGCTTGTACTGTTTAACCATCCACTTGGTCCTAACAGTACAAATCAAATAAACCAAGCCTCGAGATATGTATACTTCCTAAATGCAAGATACACACCCGCTACAAAATCATGCATCAATTCCATTCATACACATAGAGCAAAGCAAAGCAACAAGCGAAAGACATAGATAATATAAAGAGAGTTATTACAAAGAGAGGCCAGGCCAAATATCACATAAGCAACTAACTTAAACAATGGAAGCAAAGGGCCATAAGATGGCAATAAACAAAAGCCAATCGGTGTGCCTTTACCACAAGGCAACCAACCGGACCGCCAAGCTAATCGTCCCAGCACGGCGCGCAACACAACTCACAAAAGTGAGGCCCTTGGGCTCACCTTCTTCCTCTGCAACAATTAATATTAAGCAAAGCGGATGAGTACAAAACTTGTTTTGTACTCGCAAGACCGACGTGTGAGATAACGAACTATAATTAACTACATGCAAGCTTTATTTAAGTGGATGAGGCTTTGGACATATTTTTAGCATAAAGCAAGTTTTCATTTGCAATAAGGTAATAGATTCAAAGCGAGTGCAATTAACTTTTATTGTTCAAATAAAAGAGAGACAATTATAACAATAGATGAGAACAACACCAACCTAGAAGTGACTAACCCATAGTCACCACAACAATAGCATGAAGTACCCTTCATACCACCCATGTCAAGTTTAAGTTTTTTAAAAGGTTGTAGTCTAGTTCTTGTGGGAAATAACCAAGCGTGTCCATAACCTAGGGCGAGGCTATTCGAATAGTTTTAACCTGCAGGGTGTACCAATGTACCCACACGATAGACCGCCTTTCCACCACCACGGTTAGCACACTTCCTTTGGTATGCGGACATGGCTAAGTCTAACAAGGCGCTTTCCAATGGGCGATGCTAATTAAGAGCCGCAACCCACGGAGAAAGACACATTAAGCGACCTAACCGGTGCGCTAATGCCCTCCAACACCACAAACACACACACCGGAACACACCCACCGACCAGCTCATAATTAACACCTCCCAAAGTACTTAGTCAAGAGAGGTTCCATATCCCCTCGTGTGGTTGCACGCAATAATTGCTTGGATCAATGGCACAAGTAACTCGGTCCTTAGGGACTTAGGCACCATTCGATCACACCCAACAGATCACCCAACATACCATTGTGCCCAAGCCAAGATATAATTTTTGTTTTCAGTTTTGATTTGCAAAATGGTAAAACACAAGGGTTGGACATAATGGAATAATATAAGTATTTGTGTGATCAAGATCACCGACTAAGTCGATGATCGCCCAATACTACCGATGCTAGGCATGGCTAAGCAATATTTATTCGAATCTACTAAGTGACAAGAGCTCATCCAACGAACTCTAATCACAGCAAATAACCTAGACTCAGGTAGTAGAGGATAATTATTTACCTACAGATTATGCAACTAGAGGTCTAACTAATCAATTTAACAACAAAATAGCAATGCATACATAGAAGTTAAACAAAATATTAGACTTTCAAAGTAATGGGATTAATGGGGAATGATCAAACTGCTTGCTGTTGCTCAACTTGTTGCGGAGGGTCGTTCTCGGGATTACCGCAAATATCGAATCCTAAGCGAAAGAGCGAAAACAACCAATAAGACGAGCAACACTTAAACAAAAGAGCAAGCAAAAATTATCCAATTGTGACGAAATTTATACACAAGGTAAAATACGAACATACCTAGACATAGAAACTGGAAAAACTTAATTTGGATTTGTGGTGCAAAAGATATTCTCTAAAAACCTAATTTCGGCCATAATTAGCACTGTAGCAAAAATATTTTCTAGAAAGATTTTGAAGCCGAAACTTTTATGGTAGCTACCTACGGGTATAGTGGTAACCCATATAAAATTTCAGGTCATTTGGAGTTAAAATGATTTAGTTATGATTTTTCTAAGTTTTAAATCTAAGACATGATTAATTTCAGTATTAAAGGCTACTGCAAAACCTATACTAAGCTAAAGTACTTTAACAGATGCATTTATAGAACTTTAGTTTGTTAAATTTGGAGCTACAGAGAAAAAGTTATGCAATTTTGAAGTTTAAAACAATTGAGATGTGCAAATAAAAGCTTCTCAGACTAAATCTGGAAAACCAACGAAAACTGGGGAGGTCGTGGGCCGTTGATCCAAGATCGCACGGCTCACGAGCTCAGATGCCCAAAACCCATACGAGCACCGGCGCAAAGACCTCATCGCGCTGGGAGGTCTTAACCGTTGATATTGAATCCAACGGCTCAGACCACCGGATGCACGACACGCGAAGGAGCTCCTCGCGCACTAGGAGGTCGTGGCCATCGGATCGGATCGGCGGCCCCGAGCTCCACGAGGAGGTCTACGGCTATCCAACTAAGGGGAAGATGCAGGCGGTTAAGATCTCCAGGGAGGTCTTAACGGTCTAGATCGAGCGGAGAGAGAACCTAAGCGGTGAGCTTAAGCGGGAGGTCTTGGCGGCTAGGATCTCACCAGGAGGTCCTAGCGGTCGAGATGTCCTCGGGAGGTCCTCCAACACGGTGCTTTAACAGAGAGAGAGATGCGGATGGCTCGGATCTCCATAGGAGAGGTCTGGCGGTCCGGATCTAGGCGGGAGGTCCTCATGGTTAAGACCAAGACGAGGAGGTCACGAGGTTCTCTTTACAAAGAGACCAAGGGATGGTCTTTTGTAAAGAGGACACAGGATGGTTTTGAAGGTTTTCTTTACAAAAGACCGAGGGTGGTCTTTTGCAAAAGAGGACCTTGGTGGGGTGGCTCGGGGTGGTTTTAGAAAGCGACTAAGGAAGGACTTTTGCAAAGAGGACCCCAAGGAGGTCAGAGAGGCGGTTTGACAAAAGCGGCCGGGGTGACCTCTTCGCCTGAGAGGACCTCAAGGAGGTCTTTTGCAAAGAGGACCCCAAGGAGGAGGGTGATCCTAGCGGTGGGATTTAACCTACGGAGGTCTTTAGCAGTCGAGGATTCTATATGGTGGGAGGTCCAGAGACTTAGGATTTTTGGAAAAGATCCTAAGGCCCAGATCTGAACTTGGAGAGGTCGGGGCGGCTAAGATTAGCGAGGAGGTCCTAGAGTGGTTTTAATGGTGCAGGATCTCCGCATGAGTGGCGGCTAAGACACTTAATGCATCTAATGATTGACCATAAATGAATCTAACGGAACACTTAATGACTAAGGCCCGGCCTACACGATGATGACTCCACGGCACAAATTAGGACACCATTAATGCACCAATGATGAGCAATGATTTGAGCATTAAAGTGGTCCTAAGAAGATGACGAAAATGGGAGGTTTTGAACCGACAAAACCGGCGTGCAGCAATGGCTTGCCGCCGCGATGTGGACCTCGTCGGCGAAACCAAAGACACGAATGAGCTCCAAATAGGACGGAGAACCTCACGGTGCCAAAGCTACACCGAAAGCACCACCAACCGGCGGCTAATCGGAGACAACCGCCGGGGACCAATGCGACAAAGCGAAACCAGAAGAGGTCTAATGGGATCGGGTTTTGGGCCAAGTACTCACCGGGATTGAAGGAGAAGCGGGAGTGGTCGCGGTAGCTCGGTGACGGTGGAGGTCACGGAGATGAAAAAGACAGCTCCGACCACGAGCAGCAAGCTCCTCCTTGTCAACCTCTGTGAAGGTCAAACAAAGCAAGTCGGGAGGCTTGAGGTGACCAAGGGAACAAGATGACGCCAACAACTACAATAATGAACCACTTTGGAGCTCGGAGGCGACGGAGAGCTCCAAGGTCCGACAATGGTGGCAAAGATTTTGGGTGGTGAGCACAAGAGAACCGAGATGAGCTAGGGTGCAAGAGGGTGACTAAAGGAACTATGAGAGGAAGCTTGAGCTTCAATTATAGCCGGTGGGAAGGATGGCAAAGTCGGTAGGTGCACCGAGCCCAAGTACAACCGATGGGAGTAGGTTGTCGTGAGACTTTTGAGCAAAGGTCTTGCCGGACATTTAATGTTGGCGACACATAGCCGTTTGTCGACCCTAAAGTTGACAAGGCACCTGCTCTCTCTTGCCATGCACAAAATTTGATAACGCCCGAGCCCACCCGGCGGTGAGAGGACCAGTCAAGGAGCTCAACGGCTAAAATCCGCACCGAGCCCCACTAGGGAGGTCGTGGTCATTGGATTGAAATCAAGGGTTGGATCTTGAGCCAAGTATTAGAGGTCCTAACACTTAGGGAGGTGCGAGCCGCAGATCTCAAGAGAGATGGCCCACGATCACCCAAGCGCTAGGGGTGGTCGTGGAGGTCGAGGAGGTCGCCCAAGGTGGTCTTTGCAAAAGGTGCAAAGGAGGTCCTTGGGGAGGTCCTCGAGGTTTGTCTTTGTAAAAGAACAGGAGGAAGTCGTGGGGTGGGAGGTCTTTTACAAAGACCAGAGGAGGTCTACGCGGTTGGAGTGAGATCCAAGGGCTGTGGGTTGGCGAGGTTGCAGGCTCGGGTGGTGTCATTAGTTGGTTTGCCTGAGCCAGTTGGCACGAGCCGGACACAGTGCGGACCCGAGAACAGTGAAACCAAATTTGACTTTGAAATTAAAAGTGAGACTTGGGATTTATTTGAGGTAGCAACCGACTCCAAATTTTATGAAATTTTGACAGTAGCTTGCTAACCTTGAGATGGACACAGCATAAAATTTCCAGAGGTTTTATGCTGAGCATTTTCTCCAGAAATTATACAATGCTTTGAGCTAGGGTTTGACTACAAGTCAAACAAGTTTGTGACCCTTAAAACTATTCAAACAATTTCGAAAATTGTGAAATTTTTGAGAGGGTCACATATCAACCCAAGAACTTAGGAAAAAGATTTCAGGAGATGATCAACAGACTTGTGACTTTGTATTTCCATACTCTTGTACAATAATGGTTTAGTACACACAGGAAATACATGATGTAAGAAAAAGTTTTAATTTCTACCCATTTTCTTACATTTGAAACACAAGTTGAAAATGGGGATGTTACAACTTTCGACCTCCTCTTGGAAGTTGTGAGTGGTCTAACCACCCCCCTCCCCCACCGGTTCAAAACCGGCGAAATTGGTTGAGAAGAAGAGGAAAGCGAGCGATCTGAATTATGCTCCAACACGTTTCAAGGTTAAGACCAAAAAATTGACCAAGTACGTATAAATGAAAAAGTCATATAAGTACATACCTGAAAATATTTCTGATATGTTGAAATCCTGAAATTTCCTTTCTTCTTTTTGCATAGATCTTCTGGTGTTCTGGTCACTTCCGACCAGAGCACTCCTTAGGAGAAAATTCTTGAGGATGAAGTGATCGAGGAAGCCCCCGAGCAGGCGTCTACTCAGGATCCTGTTCTGATCCCAACGCCGCCTATGGAGGCAGAGGTCCCTAAAGATCCTCAGCAGATTCTGACCCTTGTTGGTAATCCCCCTTAGGTCAACAAGTTTCCTTTTTGCCCTCGATTTATCGAGGACAAGGAATTTGATGAGGTTTGAGGGAAGGTATCGGACCGTCAAGCTAAGACGGGTCCTGGTATCCTTTTTGTTGAATATAACGACGTAGCAATTTGGGTAAGCAACCACGACCATTTTATAGTTCTTATTCTAAAGTTTATTACGTCCGTTATATGGAATGATGATGCGTCTCTTGACCTGGAGGAACGACTACCTCTCCGCTCACTAGAAAAAGACATCAGTCAAAGATAATAAGGGCAGAGACAATCAGGAGCACAAATATTAGACTTTACCTTGATTGTAACCAGCATACTCAATACAATACACACAGGAGTAGGGTTGTTATTCTCTCCGAAGAAGGCCTGAACATGTATAAAAATCCCTGTGTCGTTCTTTCTGTGTGATCAATTGTGGAGACTCCCCGAATCAAGCAATCTTTACGTAAAATCGGTTCTAAAACATCAACACAACATGTGTTCCATTCATCACACGGTACATAATATACCTGGAGTTAGATTTGGGTGCCAGTTCATGACTTCTACGAGCAGTTATCTGGTCGGGGACTAAGTACAGGACCTTTCTGACTAGAGTACTCACAATGTAATCTCTGGAATCTTTACGACCACTGAGGTCGTTAGCCTTAGGGGTTACGACCACGAAGACATATAGTATTTTATTATGTATTAAAGTAATATATAAATATTTTAATCCTCATCAGCAAGAATCCGATGATCCTAAAAGGTTCGAGAGGTTGTAAGAGAGCAACAATTTCTTATACTCTTTTGAGGTAATGTTTAAGGAATTTGCAGTCAGCTTCGTCAAATCTTTCTCTCTCGGCTTAGTTGTTTTGTCGTCGTTATTTCTGTTCTCTCTACGAGATTCATCTATTTTATTCTTGATATCGTATACGCTCATGTCGTATCACACAAACTCTGATCCGAACCAGAGACCGCTATGAGGAGGGATAACAGTTATGATGTAAATGGAGTGGCTACTAGAAAGTGCTAGTCCATTGGATGACTTTCCCGGTCAGTCGTTGAGCTAGCTCAATTCGATCACACTGCCATTCTCCATTCGGCTTGTGTGAGAAAGGTTCTTGCAGAAAAATTCCACAGACCTGGTCCTACGTGAAAGGGCCTACGTGAGTTTGACTGACAAAACACAACAAGCAGAAAAATTCCACAGACCCGGCCCTACGTGAAAGGGCCTACGTGAGTTTGACTGACAAAACACAACAAGCTACTAGTGTGAAGGCTTGACCGGTTTCGCTCACTCGTCTCTGTTTCAGGTTAGACAATTCCAGTGGTCAGGAACGTAGCGCAGGCTAGTACCAATCTGCCTTCTGCCCAATCTCGATTATTTCTTAAGAACCACTTGCATAGTTGCATTTGCGTAATACACTACAAATATCGATTCTTTTTTTTGGTCGCTGCAGAGCTAGCATTCTTTCATACTTGCAAAACTCGAAAGTTTTAGCCAGGTAAAGTGTGGGGAGCAAGGGCAGACAACATATAAACGCTCACTCCCGGAAGACTTTTTATTTTTTTTAAAAAAAGTCCGTACAACGTCAATTTTTCAACGTCAGGTGAGAGTGACGCACTTCGTTATTTCAAACAATGCGTCTGCGACTTAGTAGTACGAAAATAATTGTGTTTAATATAGTTGTCCCCGAATGCGTCTAAACCTCTCGGTAAAATGGTGGAGTTGTGCGTATACGATTTTACTCCTTAGAGTTCAAATTGTGACATCCACCTTTATACACACATAAACACCTCTTGGTTGGAAATTCATGACGTCGCGGATTTATCTCAGATCATCCTATCACTCCAGCGTTCAAGAAGGAAAACACTTGTACTACGATCGTCACATCGATCGACATCTGGCACTCACCGATATCACGTAATGGTTATGGCCTGCCCATCTACTTAAATCCCACTTGGTGCTCCGTTCACGTGTCCTAACACGGATTAAGACCTGAACCATTGATAGTTGCAGGTCTTAATCCTTCTTATTACTCTAATTGCAGGAGCTTTCACTAATAATAATCAGCTTTTGGACCTAGGTACGGTTGCAAATCCACTGCGCGATGGTATGCTAACTGTTGCTATCAAATATGTACATGCACTGAACTGTCATCCAGAGGATTATCATAATAATACACCACTGGTCTGATCATGTGTGGTGTGGTAGTGTGCTCCGCGCAGCCAATTTAGAGCTGGTCAACTCACTGTTCTATTCGTGCGAATAGCTGACAATTAATGTGCACTCCAGCTTTGCCTGCGCAAGGTGCATCACTGTCGAATCTCGACCAGTTATTCTGGAAGCTCATTTCGATTTCTTAATGCAAGAAATAACGCGGGTTTGAAACGTTCCAGTAGACCAGAACTTGGTTGGTGCATGCAGACTGGAGCGGGGGCAAGAATGCGCCGTAGCTAGCTACCTTTTTGACGGCGCCCCGCGCTGCGATCCTTGTGTTGCAAGGTATTCAGAGACAGGAGGTTGACGTCTCATGTACGTGGGACGTGGCAAAGTTTACTGTGTCGAGGGCGAATGGAAGTTGGAAGGAATCCGTTCTCGTTGAGTTTGAGCGTGATACGCGGGGATTTCGTTCCTTAACTCAACTCATAGTTTTACTACTAAACAGAGTATTTTATGTATCACTGTAAATATATTTATATAGTATATAAAAAAGAGCAATAACTTTATTGTAACCATCTACTTATACGGTGATATTGCCTTCGTGCACCTATGATTTTTTTCGAAATGATTTTCTACGTAAAATCGGTGTATCCCGTTCCTATTTCTCCGTGTATTATTTACAACAGTTCTCGATTCCACGCAGCGAGAATCTTCTCAGGGCATCTCCAATAGTTATAGATAATCTTGTCTCTAACATATGATGCATCATCTTTAGAGACAATATCTTCAATAGATAGTCTCTAGCACTCTTCAATATTTATATTTTATAATTTTTCTTTGAAACAGACTTACATGTCAACTAGAGTAGATTAATGTATAATGTCTTATTTCGTATGCATGACAATCTCTTCAGCAAGAGACGATATGTGCTCTCTCTCCTCTCCTCTCTCGGCCACATAGGATTTTGTTGGCGTAGCATAGCTAAGAAACGATAATAAATACACTATTAAAAATATCCTCCGAGTGTTTAATTGGAGTCTTGCATTCTGATTACGCATGCGGATGTTAGCGTGTCCCGTGCTCTCGAGTCTCGATCGACAGTTCTCGTCGGGATTCGGCTTTTCAAAAGGCCAAATGGATGGAGCCTTAAAGTAGCTAGCTTTTCCGTCCTGCTATTTTTCTTCTGTCGCGGATTTTCGAAGCCAGCCAAAGACGCGCATGCACATTGTTCCGGGCTGCCGAGCTAGGTTCGAGCATGTGATCAATCGATCTTTCGTTGTGCTTTCTTGCACCGCGCGCTGCTTTCTTACGCAGATCGATACCGGGAGATCCAAGCCAACTCTGCAACAAGCAACAAGACATGTAGTCATGTACTAGTACCTGCTCGTTTTGGGCGATTCGGGAGGCGACGCCCCTGCCCCCCAACCCTCCCCTTCTCCTTCCTCCCCTCCCTCCCTCCCTCCCTCCCTCTTCTGCTATCGCTGAGGGAGTGCAAATGGCGGCGAGTCGTCTGTGGGCACGGCGGGCCTTCGGATTTGTGGAGCTACACCCCCCTTGGCCAGAGCTCAATGGCCTGCCGGCGCCCCTTGGAGGCCAAATCTAGATCTCTAGACCTGTCCCCCGGTAGTCGGTCGTCGCGCCACCGCCCCCCGCGGGGCCGCTCCATCCAGAGGTGACCACCACCTGCCGATGCTGCCACCGGCCGTGGGCTAGGGGGCGCCGATGCCGAGGAGTTCGCCGCGCAGGGAGCTGTCATCTTTGCCAATGCTAATGTTGCTGATGCCGAGGAGCCCGCCGCGCGGGGTGCTGCCTTCTTCGCCGATGCCGAGGGGTCCACCTACCGGCCGACGTGACCACAACGACTGTGGGTTCGGTGGGCATCGGCGTCCTACGAGACTGTCGACTGTCGGTGTAGTGGGAAAGTGTCGTGAGTGGAGCCGCGAATCGTCTTGGCGTGCGCCGGGTGTATCCCCGATCTTGTGCTCGCCTCTGCCCGGCTACTAGGGCATGACCGTGTGATCCTCAACACCTCCGCCCGCAAGTCCACTCAGATACCATCGACCGTCGGCATCATGAGTGGAGCCGCGAATCGTCTTGGCGTGCGCCGGGTGGATCCCCAGTCCTATGCTCACCTGCTCCCCGCTGCTAGGGCATGACGGTGCGATCCTTAGCACCTTCGTCAGCAAGTTCACCAGAGATCGTCCACCACAGCCAGAGAAGTCTCCTCACCCCCGGGCCTAGAGCCCAACCCCCCCACCCCTCGGCTCTCGTTGTGCGCTCGTCAGTCTGCACGAGGCGGAGAGGAGAAGGTCGGCCACCCATGCTGCAATGTCGGGAGGGGCCCGAGTGTAGGCCGTTGTCCTGAGGAGTGGCAGGCTGGCCGTTAGGAGAGCCCGAGTAGGGGGCCGTTGCCGTTGAAGTGCAGTCTCGAGGCGCAAAAGGCGCAAGAGTACTGTCCCAGAGGCCCCGTTCGTAGCAGTTGGTCCAGTCCACATTAATTGAGCCGTGTGGGTGGAGGGGGAGAGGAGTCAGAGTTGTCGTCCACTGTTATCGTCGAGAGGAGAAACCGCTTGCTCACCTAACTCATTTGAAGCTCCTCACTGGTGGCCATGTCTGCTTGTGGACCAACCTTGCACGTACTTCTATTATACTCTTTCAGGCGGGTGTTAGAGTGATCCTCTACATTGTTCGGTGTAAATTAGTTAGAAGTTTCAGTGCGTTGGTTGGGAGGTGTAACCCTTCCCTTAGCTATGACATGTGTGTTTCGACAGAGCTGTTTGGTGCTCGGTGTGGTTAGAGTTTGTTAGTTGGTGCGCCTAGCTCTACTGCTGTTGATAGGGTGTTGCTGGGCGTGCCCAGTTGCGGGTTCCCTCCCGTCGGGAATATTTATCTCATCAGGGTGTATCTTTTTTTAACTTAATTTCTCCTGCTTTGTCAATACAAAGGGCAATTCTCCTACATGTTCCTTAAAAAAAATGTACTAGTACCTGCTTAAGCTACTGGAGTGCCCGTACTGTACAAATGTGCAATGCACTAGGCGAACAAGCCCATGCACGCTTCACTGCAGGTACTGTCACTCTAGTTATTTATGGGAGTGTACTAGTTTTTTTTAAAGATAATAGAAGATAAAAAATCTCTCCTGATCTCTGCATCCGAGATGCACACAGCCTATACTGGAGTGTACTAGTAACGGTCTCCTTTTTGACAACTACCCGACCGTAACATTTGCAAGGAAGAAGAATCTCAAGATGTAGCATTCAGGAACTATCGTAGTCGTGCACTAAAAACTCTTCTTCTAATTTCTGGCCATTGTTGGCGGCTGGACTGATGGGCGTGCTACCACTGCAGTAGTAATTAGGCCGGACCGGGGATCACTTCCACTAATAGCTAGCTAGCGACAGTAGTGCCAATCCAGTCCCAAATTGGCCACCCCCCAAGTCAGTCAAGATGCTCACAAAGTCACAATCGCCAGCCCAGACGAGCACGAGGACAAAGACTCGGCAGGTCGTCGCGGCCACCGCGGCCGTTCGCGTCGCCGCTGGACCCGTCGCGCCGGTAGGACCACGCGTGATCCAACCTCGTCAACCCCTGCCCGGCGGCTGCCGCATCCCCTTGCGCGCGCCCTCGCGGTGTCACGCGTCCCGTTCCACACGCACACGGTGCCCCGCGCACCCCACCTGTCCACCCGCTGACCCACCCACTCACGGACGAGTCCAAGCAGCGCCGGAAAAAGCGAAAGGAATATATTAAAATCTAGTATATTTCCTCGTTGCGTTACCGGCGTTGTCGTTACGACGCCCCGGTTTTGTTGCGCGTCACACGATTCGGCTCGATCCGATCAAACAGCCTTCGTCGCGGCTTCCTTGTCCCGCGAGGACCGCGACGGTACAAATTCGCTTTTGAAAAACTCGGGCCTTTTGCACGTAAGACGCGGGCTTGGGCATGTCAGCCGCATAGCGTTGAGTACGGTGAGTGATATTACAAGGACTCGAAGACCGTTTTACAAGGAATACTACCTACTTCTTTCCGAGGTACCGTATAAAGCCATGAGGGGGTCATAAAAATTACAAACAACTAATCAATTCATCCAATGTAAAAGACGCATGAAAGAATTAGTAGTTAGATTATTCTTTAGCACTATATTATTATACAGGACAACGATCCAAAGGTTTTAACAGATTCGAGAGAGCTGCAAGAGAGCGATAATCCCTTATGTTATTTTGAAGTTCTGCTTACAAAATTTACGGTCGGTCTTGCCAAATCTTTTTTTTCTCGTCGTGATTATTTCATCGTTGTTATTAAGTTCTCTCTACGGGATTCATCTACGTCATTCTTAATATCGTGTATGCTCGTGCCGTATCTCTCAGCTCTGATTTGATCTTAGGGCTGTTGCGTATAAAAAGGGTATCAGAGTATAATAAGTGGTATTAGAGCCAAGATAAGATTAATCTAATTTGTGAGAAGGCCGACAAGCGTCAGGTGACACAAAATCAAGATCGATGTCTACAGCGTGGGATCAAGTGAAAAAAATTGAACGACGAAGGAAATTTTAGCGCGTGACAATGTGTGGTGAAGGATGTTATTGTCCAACAAGAGTTAATCGATGCTTTTGAAAGAGACAAACTGGAAAAGACATCCGATGAAGACTGGAAAATGATGAAGCGAAAGGCTATCAGTACAATTCCTCCATGTCTCTCCGATAAGGTAAAGTACACGGTGATTAAGTATAATTCGTTCATGTCTCTCCGATCTTGTGGGTGGATGGCACATTCCTGACTATGAAGTACAAGTGCCAGATACTGACTGTAATAGCGACAGACGGGAACAATCAGGTTCTTTCCGTGGCATTTACATTCGTTGAAAGTGAGAACGTGAACATCTGGTTGTGGTTCTTGGGGAATTTGATGATTTCTGTTGTACATAACCGCCCTAACGTATGCGCCATACATAATCGAAATTTAAGGATACTATGGAACATTCTGGATAAGCAGACCTGGACGTATAGAAAGGAGGCAGCGAAGAAGGTCGCTACAAGTGCTGATCAGGCCCCCGAAGCATTGCCGCAGTTAACCATAGATGGTCCTGATGTGACGAGGAAGACGGGAGTGCAGGTAAAATGCTTCTCGGATTGGATTAGGCACGAGCCTAAGAAGAAGTGGTCGCTGCTACATGACAGAGGTGGTGCTCGATATGGTGTCATGACGATCAATCTAGCCGAGATATACAATTGAGTTATGCGCGGCGCCAGGTACCTCTCTTTAGTTGGTATTGTGGAGGTAATTCTCTGCGATACCATAAATTATTTTATTGAAAGAAGCAACAATGTGTCGCTCTTTATGGCAAATGACAGAGTACTGCATTCCGCTATGATCACTAAGTACATGAAGGAGAAGAGCAAGAAGGGTTAGATGCACCAACATTCAAGATGAGCGCAAGGGAGCTTCGCTTTGAAATACTATGCAGGGATAAAGGACGCTACGGGATGAACCGCGGGAGATCACCCACGAGTGCACGCTACGCCGCGCTAGTTACGTATGCACTTGTAACAAGCCTATTCTTCTGCATAGGCTTTGCTCACATATCATGGCTACATGTTCACAGTGGTGCAGCATCCCGACCAATATCGCTCTGATTATTTCAATAAGGATGAGGTGATGCAAACTTAGAATGTAGAACTGTATGGTTACGACGTGGTTAGCCATTTTACCGGACATCCGACCTGAAAGCAACTTATCTGGACTGCAAACATTGATATGCCGAAGGGAAAGGTTAATCGGTGGCAGGTACACCGTATTAGAAATGATATGTACGAAGTAGAAGTCGGACATCGTACAAAGAAGTGCTCCATTTATAAGGAGCATGGACACAACTTCAAGAAATGGCCCGCAAGAAATGCATAGGATGAAGCAGACATCGTCAATCTGAACGGCGCCGCAGGGACCTCATTTGACCGCCCTACTCGAGGCGGTTGACATGGCGGACGTTGAGGTCACGGCCACGAGAAATGTTTGTCTTGTTGAAATATATGGTGCTTAATATTTTATAATATCATTGTGATTTGTTGAAAACTAGGTGATGATGGTGTGCTGAATATTTTATAATATCATTGTGATTTTGACGACAAAATATGTGATGACATGGTGCTAAATGTTCTGTAATATCATTATGATTTGACGACAAAATATGTGAGGACATTGTGTTGACTGTTCTGTAATATCATTGTGATTTGTCGATAAAATATGTGATAACTAGGGATGGCAATCGGGCGCGGTGGGCACTGGTAGTGCTCGCCTATGCCCATGCCCGCGACCCCAATTTTTCCCCACGGGCATGCTCGCGAAGGATGACGGGCGAAGAACCTCACCCATACCCGCCGCCCGTGGGTACCCGACGCCCGCAGGTATGCCCGTGTACCCCCGAAATGTTTCTGCTTCACAGTCCAAATATCTGGCCATCTATGAACCAAGACCATAAGGATATTAAGCACACAAACACATTTAGTAACTCGGTCTCCAAGTTCGCCAGAGATTGTTCAGTAACTATCGTACAAATCGACAGGTAGAAGCACTATTACTCAGCCAATTTCTAATCATGTTACAAGAACACCGCGTAATACAGTGCATTACAATATCTGAAGAAACAGACAATATAAACATACAACAATATCTACATTCTACAGTCTGTTTGCTCCAAGGCGGTATCATAATTAAAGGCCTGAAGCCGACAGCCAGCCAAAACATTTCTTTTCATGGCTAATTGTAGTTGTATGTACTATACAGAGAGAACTAGGATAAACTAAAACTCAGCATGCATTTTCCAATATGTGAGAATATCATCACAGGGGAGAATAATCCTCTTGTCGATATATGAAGCCAACAGAAAATCTAAATCAGTGAAGGATGTAGAAAAGCGCCATGCCACATCTCATGGATAAGTTATCCAACCTGTTCCGTTAGATGTTCATAGAAGAAATATCCACAGATCTGCCTCGAAAATATAAGGGCACTGCCTGGCAGAAGCATATGAAAATGCATACAGAGCCTTGTCAAATTATTTCGTCGAAAGAGAAGCAATATTTTTAAGGAGCAACAGAAATATGTATCAAAATTCAGAACAAATTGATATATGAAAGGAAGGTGGCGGTTTATGTCAACTAATTGCAGAATTGAACATCTTAGAAAATAAATCGTTTGGCACCTCAAGCACTCTTTATAACATACAACAACTGCACGATTATTTTTAGATATCCTATGAAGCTTGCCTAACATCAGATTTATTTTCAGAGTTCTCACTTTAGAAGGAATACCTTCCATCTGCAGAAAAAACATATATGTCAATACGTCCTACTTCACATCATCTGTCTTCATCATTACAAAAGAAGCAACCATACTTGAATCTAACTCTAACTCCTCCACCATAATTTTGAGAGGAATTATTTCAAGAAATATAATAAGCAAACTGTGCCGTGCCAGAAGTCCCAAATACGAAGGGGGTGCGGTTGTCGGAGGCGGAGCAGAGGACGTGGAGAGCAGGGCGACCGTGCCATCGAAGGAGGCCGTCGCGAGGAGGCGACCGCAGGGGGAGAACCGCACGTAGGAGGCGGCGCGGGCATCCGCATCACCCTCCTCCCCGCACGCCGCGCCATTGCCTCCTGCCCACTCTTGCTGCTCCACCTCCTCGTCGGTTGGGAGGAGGATGGGGACGCGGCTGGCCGAGAGGAGGACAGGCCAACAGGGGCGGATCTGGATTTGGAGTTCTTGGGGGGGGTGTTAGTGTGACTGCGTGAGGGGGAAGGACGGGGGTGACGGTTGGCTGGGAGAAGGACAGGGGCAGCGGCCGGCTGGGAGAAGGACAGGGGCAGGATGAAGGAGGAGGATCTGGGGATAGGGGCATGAGAAGGAGTGGAAGGGTGGTGTGTGGAGGACCGAGGAGGTGAGGAACTGCCGAACTGAGGATGGGGCTGGCGACTGGGAGCATGTGACTGAGTAAGACTAGGGTTTCAGTGGGGGTGTGGCCCACCTGTCAGTATAGGCTTGCGGGTAAACGGGCGAGACTGGTACGGGTGGAGTTTACCATGCCCTTACCCATTTACCCGATGGGCACATAATTTCCCCATTTTTATGCCCGTGGGCAAAGAAAATAGCCTATGCCCGACTCCATTAGGGTATTTACCCATGGACACGCGGGTAATCGGGCACAATTGTCATCCCTAGTGATGACGTTGTGTTGAATATTTTGTAATATTATTGTGAATTGTCCATAAAATGTGTGGTCCAAAATAGACAGTAAAAAACAGATACATGGTCTTGTCGTCGGTGAAATGGTGACAGGGTCCTGTCGTCAATTGGAATGGCGATATGGAGATATCACCAGTTCGCATGGCGACAAGAGTAGGACTCTCTCTGCACTATTTTAGATTACTGTCGCCAATTCGAATGGCGAAAAGACAGTTTCTCCATTTGAAATGATGATAGTTGCCTATTTTTGTAATTTTTTTGACTATTTATTTTTGTAATTTTCTTTTAAAACGATATTATTTCAAAAAAAATCCCATATTGGCGCATCTCTACCACCATCATTGGGAGTACTTACTGATGAATATTCTCGTAAAAAAATCTCTCAACTTTAAGGAGGCAATGTCATATCTATTGGAGGTGAAGTCTTTGAAAAAGTTATCGGATTCTTCATCCTCGGATGATTAAACATTGGTTGTCGTAGGTGTTGCAGCCAAAAGCAAAAGTCACAAGAAGAAGAAAGGCAAGAGAAAGAGCACACGTGTATGCTATCTATGTGACGAAGAAGATCATATGATAAAGGACTGTCCAAGTTTGAAGCAAATAAGGGGTGCATGCTCAGTGACGGTAGCGAAAGATGATTTGGATGTACTAATCGTCAGTCAATCATGTACTTCTCATGTATGGATATTAATTTTAGGTCGTTGCTTTCATATATGTTTGGCGAGAGAGATGTTTGGCGAAGGATCTGTACGCTGACACATGTAACTATTTATTTAGCGGATTATAAGGAGTATGCAATTATTGAGGTGGGAACAGTTATATTGGAGATGTATAATGGAGCATATCACATTAACGGGAGTTCGGTATGTTCTCGACTTAAAGAATAATCTAATATCTGTGATGGCGCTTGAACTCGAAGGTTGTGAGGTATCACTTCGAGATAGAGTCACACGAGTCACTTGCAATTGACAGATAATCATGAAAAGTATCTGGAGCAATAGGGGATACCGATTGATAGGTAATCATCAGGGAAAAGCAACCAATGGAAGGTCTGATAAAATTCCTGATCAGGAGAAGCAAACTATGTCATCAGCAGTAGGTACTCAGATATCATCTACAGTAGTTTTGCGAAAATAGCAAAAAACTACAAAACAATCGCAAAATCTAGCATGCACAAATGCGAATGTGCGAGCTGTTGGAAGAATGAAAACGTGGTGAGACCATCCACATGGTATTAAACGAGCAGGTAGATATTGGAGGAGGTAGAAATCTATGGCATGAAGGGTTGTAGGAACATGAGGTGTGGTTAACCAAACTACTGAAAGATCTAGACCCGCCATTATGTGGTAATGAAGTTTTGGTGATTAATGATAAATCTAATTGGGAGACTAACACCTTTATTGATATACATATTGTGTAGTCTTATTTGGATATAAAGGTGAAAATCATGAAGGCATGCAAAGTGATTAAGTGATTAATGACAAATGCACTTGTGAGACTAACACTCCTATTGTTATATCAAGTTTAGTCTCGACTTGGATATAAAAGCAAAAATCCAAGCAGTATGTATTCATTAATGACAAATCTATTTGTGAGACTAACAATTCTATTGATTATCTGTTGCTTAGTCTCGTTTGGATATAAAGATGAAAATACAAGAGGTATGCATTCTACTTCTTATTATTATATCTTGTTGCATTCCTCGGATCCAAAATATAGGTTAAACTCCACCAAAAAGGTTAACTTGGATATGTGCATATGTTTCCATTACACATTTGTGTATGCACACATTTAGGGGGAGTTCATTCTATATTTTGTGGTTTCATTAGTATTGATCCATATTCTCTTTCCACATATATTAAGGATCTTTACTTTGAAACATATCCTTGAATATATTTAACTTGTGTAGTTAGTATATTCATATGAGTATATGAGAACATATGAAACTTGTGTAGTTCATGGATGTTCATATATCCTTGAATATATTTAACTTGCGTAGTTAATATATTCATATGAGTATATACAACTTGTGTAGTTTGTATACACTCATATTCAGTATATACAACTTGTGTAGTTCGTATATACTTGTAGTATATATAACTTGTATAGTTTATATATACTCATGACCTTGTTGTTTCATTAGTATTGATCCTTGTGATCTACTTTGAAACATAACTCTTGAGTATATATATAACTTCGTGTTTATATATACTCATACCAATTACATTCAATTATTTGAAATTGTGTTGTGGGACTAACATGTGTGCTAAGATGTTTCAAGGCTTAGTCCCGGAGTTTGAGTGATGACATAAAAAGGAAATGCAAAGGTGATAAGAGATCAACATGGCTCAAGACAAAGGAGTCATGCATTGCATTTCGAAAAGCTTCGAAATGCGGTAGTCTGGCGTTGTATCGTGGTAGTACGCACTTGCGTGATGTACCGATTTACGTGCGGTATGAAAATTCGATAGCATTGCTTTTGGACTTGGTTTGCTCGAGGTGGAGCGGTAGTACGGAGTTCATGTGGCGGAACTACTGGCGTGGCGTATGACCGCAAATATGTTGGCGGTATGTAAATTCCGAGAAGGTATTTTTACGTATTTCTCGAGCCTCGGAAATCGGTAGTACCGCATTGAGAAGCGGTACTACTGGGAGGCGGTATTACGGATGCTAGTTGGCGGTAATACCGCACTTTGTTAATAATGGCTTGTTCAAAAGCATTTATGCAGGTATATCTTGTTAATTAATGTTAATGACATTGTGGGACTAACATTTTCCATGAGTTGGATAAATAGGTTATGTTCCAGGGTGATGAAGACTTTGGATGACATCATGAGTTGATTGTCATCAAGTCAAGGTTCAAGAAGATGATGCATCATGTGTTGATGCATATCAAGATCTCGAAGAAGAGATGATCATGAGTTGATCATCAGGTCAAGTAAAGGATGCATCATGGGTTGATGCATATCAAGACGATGACCCGGACTTGAAGTGAAGATGTGCGTCATCAAGCTTCAAGAAGATGGTCAAGGCAAAGGTATGACTAGCTAGGGCTAAGGATGTGTTCCTAGTCTTTTATCGGTCTTGGTGTTTGGTTGGAAGACCGGATTGCTAGTATAGGTTGCCGTACTATTAAGAGGGGTCTTGTCTAGTAGCTTGAGTTAGTCATGTGTTGATAGCTCATTGTGTTTGCTCTAGCTCAACTTAACATGTTGCCTATATTTGCGAATGCGTTTGCAAATAGTTGAGGCTCATGGATAATCCTTGTAGCATGTGACTATACTTTGCAAATGTGTTTTGCAAGCAGTTGAAGTCCATGTACCTACTCCTTGTAGCATGATCTAAGTTTGCAAATATGTTTTGCAAATTGTTGGGATTCATGTATTTTCCCTTGGCATGGTCTAAGATTGCTTGTTGCTAACTCTTTGGACTTAGACCATGGTAGTGGCTCTTTGAAGTTGTGCTTTTGATTTGATAAAAGTGTTTGAGATCAAATCAAATAGGTGGGTTGAGTAGCCCACTGAATAAGCTTTCAATAGAGTCCAAGATCACTCAATTCCGACATCGAGTCAAAAGTTATGACCTTTTTACCGAGTGTAAATGCGTGCTGAAATTTGGGCTGCGGTAGTACCGCCCGTATAACTGAGGTAGTACCGCAGTGCGGTAGTACCGCCCGTATAACTGCGGTAGTACCGCACCAAAGTATGAACGGCTAGTTTTGCTGATTTCAGCTCCCAACGGCTAGTTTTTGTTGTGGGGCTATAAATACCCCTTGGCGGTTGAGAGACAACCTTTGGTATCCCATTGAGTTCCTTTGAGCTAAGAGCAAGCCCTCTACTCCCATTTGTGCATGTGTTGCACTTAGTGAGGTTTGAGAGGCAAATCCTATTGCATGTGTTGCATTAGGTGGTGGATTTAGTATCCACGAGAGCTTTGACACTTGATTGGTTCAAGTGAAAGTTGGAGACTTGTTACTCTTGGTGTTTGCCGACACCTAGGCGGCGTGGGCGTCGTGCGTCGGTGATCTTCTCAAGTGAAGCTTGTGAGAAGACCAGGCGATTTGTGAGTGGCTTGGTGCTCGCCATCTCGGAGCGGAGTAAGAGCAACCCTAGTGGATCGAGGTGATAAGTTCAAGTTGGAGTCGGTTCAAGCGGTTGATCTCACTTAGAGGTGTTGGTTCGGTTGGAACCGGTCCAAGTTGTTTGGACTTACCTCGGAGGTGTTGCCTCGCGTTTTGGAGCCGATCCAAAGGTTGAACTTACCTCAACGTGGATTAGGGAGGCAAGCAAGTCTTCGATCACCACGGAAAAATATCGCGTGTCAATTGTGGTTTGCATTCTAGCTTTACTACATAGCAATTTATATTCTTAGAATTAAATTGCTTACTTGTGTGAACGCTATCTTATGTACTTAATTGTTTATATCATTAGTTGATAGCTTACAAGTCTTTGCTAAATTGCTCTATTTATTATTGACTTGTATTGTTGGTGCACCTAGTTGTTTAGGCGTTAATTGTGCTAAACCGAATTGATATTTAGCTTCCGCATTAGAAATCGATTTTAGCGTATAAAAGTTTAATTTGACTATTCACCCCCCCTCTAGTCGGCCTCCTCGATCTTACAACTACACAATAAGAAGCTCTCGGGTGGGGTTTTCGGGCGGCTAGCCTAGATACCAACACACACATCGAGATGATATGCATAAGCTCCTGTGGGGAGGAAAAAACAAGGGGGGGGGACTAAAGATGCAGAGCCAACTTGGTGTGAGTTCTTTGAGGAACACCATGAGTTCAACAGATAAGAGTTAAGGTGAAGATTATTGAGTATGTTGACTCATATCATAATCCATTAGGAATTGGATATGTGTTCTACAAGGATTCTTATCCTAATACTAGGATTAGGATTTCTACTTTCTTTTGAAGAAGAACTAGGAGATAATATATAAAGCCACGAGGGTGGTCATAGATAACACAAGTTACAAACCAACTCATCCAAAACAAAAGGCACATAAGAGGATTAAAGGCTAGTTATTTTTTAGCACTACATTCTTGTATATGGCAAGGATTCGAGGGTTCTATAAAGTTCGAGAGGGCGCATGAGAGGATTAAAGGCTAGTTATTTTTTAGCATTGGATTCTTGTATACGGTAATGATCCAAGGGTCCTAAAAGGTCTGAGAGGATTACGAGATAATGACAATTCCTTATATTTTTTTGGGGTTGTACTTGAGGATTTATGACTGATTTCGCTAAATCTTTCTCTCTTATCATTATTATTTCGTCGCTGCTAGTAGTTCTCTCTATGACATTTATGTACTCCGTTTTTAATACGGTGCTCGCTTATACCGTATCTATAACTCTGATTCAATACAGCGCTGCTACGCATAAAAAAGTACTCAAAGTGGTCACGCAGATCGTTGGTGCGTGTGGACGTGCGCGCGGGCCACGCCGTGCCACGGCCTCCCGCTATAAATTGAGTCGCCTCCTCCCTTGCCGCCCCAATTAGTTATACTAAGCTTTGTTCGTTGCCCACAGAATTCATCGCCGAGACAAAATAAGCCCGTCGTCGTCTCCACCTATCCATTTGTCACCTTGGTGCCTTCGTGTCCGCCGGCTCGCCATTCATAAGATCTTTGCTGGTTCGTGTCCGCCGGCACAGTAGAAGGATCAGTCCCGGTCGGCGTATGGCCATGAAGGTAAATGATTAATTATCACCGAATTTTGGTTTGCAGTTGTTCTGTTTATCGTTGAAGACCACTGGTTTCTTAACTGGTTTGTTGCTCTGACGACTGCAGAAGGTTGTGCTGAAGCTGGACCTGCACGACGACAAGGAGAAGCAGAAGGCGCTCAAAGCAGTCTCCACTCTCCCTGGTGTGTACTTCTCCCCTTCCCTTCTCTGTTGCGCTCTGCTTCCTCGAAGTCATGGCCTCATAGGCATGACCAAAGCAAGACTTCACATAATTGATGGGCATGGGCCTTGCAGAATTGTAGTTATCTGGAAGAAACTTTGTTTGATCAACCATTTAGCATCGCTTCAACTCTGCCGTAGTGTGACGCGTTTTTTTTTTTTTGACTTTTAAGCGATTACTGAGCAGAATTTCACTGTAGCCCACCAATCCTTAATTTCCGGTTTGTGATCCATATCTGAATTCGCTCTGACGACCACAACTCACCGCGACGCAACCTCAGGTATCGACTCGATCGCCATGGACATGAAGGGGCAGAAGATGACGGTCATCGGTTCCGCCGACCCCGTCGACGTTGTGAACAAGCTGCGCAAGCTCTGCCCCATGGCGGGCATCGTCTCCGTCGGGCCGGCCAAGGAGGAGAAGAAGGACGACAAGAAGGACGAGAAGAAGGACGAGACGGCCAAGCACATCGTGTACTCGCCGTGGTACCCGTACCCGCAATACGTCGAGAAGGACGACAAGAAGGACGGCGGCGACAAGAAGCAGGAGACGGCCAAGCACATCCCGTGGTACCCGTACCCGCAATACCCCCAGTACGTCGTCCGCAGCGCCGAGGAGGACCCCAACTCGTGCGTCATCTGCTGATGCCGATCATGGCTTTTTTTGGGGACGCAGTGCATGCTACCGCTGAGTTTGTAATGTGCAGATATGGGAACTATAGTAGGAAGTGGAGAACTTTGCATAAATTAACTCCTGCTTTCAAATGTATTATTTGAAGTAGTGTGGAATGTGGATGGGGTTGAACTATTTTATGAGACTGGTGATGTTAAGTGAAATGAAGACATGCGCTCTCCAACGATGGTCTAGATTCTAGAAGTAGAAAAGTAAGAGGAGGAATTGAATGGGATTTTTTTGGAGACTGATTGAAAATAAGATAAAGTAATAAATAAAACATAGGAAATGCAGGATTCTTGCAGAGTTCAAGTAGTTAGCTTGGTCTCCCACTCTCCCATCTTTACATTTATTTATCAACTGAAAGTCTGAAACTCACACTGCCGGTCCCTCCACCTGAGTTGTTTCAGTCAGCAGTCTAGATGGACTACTTTTCTACCTCTTTTTCGAACCAAATACGTGCACAAGGATTTGATTCATACTACTTTTGTAGTTTTGTGCGATTGCATACTTGAGTTCGTATTAATTACTGTCCGTGCTTATCTCATGACAATTTGATTGCTTACCTCGTACTCACTCCGTTCCGAAATATACAACATTTTAGAAAATCTGCGATCAAATGTACTTAACTTTGATCATTAATATATAAAAAACTATTTGTATTGATCATACGAAAATGATACCATTAGATTAGTTATTTAAAATATTTTTATAATATAATAGATTTATATTATTGTATGAACATATTTACTATCGTATCGATGTCCAGAATATCCTGTACTGTCGAACATAACCGGTATAACGGACTGTCCTCCACACATTCTGTCCTCCACACATTCTGTCCTCCACCTTCTGTCATTGCTGTCCACCTTCTGTCATTGCTCTGCTCCTCAATGGACCCAGTGGATTCTCATGAAGAAGAGGGCAGCATCGATCCAACTGAACTGTACTCAATGGATGAGTACCTGCAACAGCAAGAAATATTAGATGATTTAGGCGACCATCTAATAGCCGAATTGAAGTCCTGTGCTGATGATTTACAAGGTCAAGGTAGAAGAACTACACGTGGTCAAAGGAGATATGTGGATAGACCTCGTGAAGAAGCCAGGCAGCGGCTAATGGATGACTACTTCTCGCCTAATCCGATCTACAATGATGCGATGTTTAGTAGAAGATTTAGGATGAGAGACCCTCTTTACGAAGATAGTTGAGGCCTTGAGTGGATGGTCTCCTTATTTCACCATGAGACGGATGCTCTTAATCGGCGGGGTTCTCGCCAATTGAAGTGCACAATGACAATTCGTCAAGCGGCAAATGGCGACCTGAGATCAACTTGATGAATATCTAAAAATTGGAGAAAATCTTGGCGTGGAGTGCTTGAAAATGTTTGTTAAGGGTGTTATTGAAGTTTATGGTGAAGAGTATCTCGACCCCACCGTACAAGATGTGGAGCGTTTGTTGCATATCGGTGGCGTCGTGGTTTCCTGGAATGTTAGGGAGCATTGATTGTATGCATTGGCATTGGGAAAAATGTCCCTACGCATGGAAGGACAATATACCCGTGGTGACCATGGTGTACCTACAATCATTCTAGAGGTTGTTGCTTCACACGATCGATGGATATGGCATGCCTTCTTTGGAGTTGCTGGATCCAACAATGACATCAACGTGCTTAATCAATCTTCTTTGTTCATTGAGCGGTTGAGAGAGAAGCTCCCAGTGCGATACTATGTGAATGGAAGGCAATATAGCAATGCTTATTACCTTGCAGATGGCATATACCAGTGTTTGTTTTGTAAAGTCAATACGCGAACCACAATCAGCTAAGCATAAATTGTTTGCTGAACATCAAGAGGGGGCAAGAAAGGATGTTGAATGCGCATTTGGGATTTTGCAATCTCGCTTTTGTATTTTGCGTCGACCAGCACGTCTATATGAACAAAGGGACCTTGAGAATATCATGCTAGCTTGCATAATCCTTCACAACATGATAATCGAGGATGAGAAGGATATAGAGCAAGATTCTCTTGATTTGAATGAGGAAGCAAGCACGTCGGCTGTTCAAGCATCTACAATCTCTCATGGACAAAATCCACAGATGGAAGAAGTACTACAAAGGAATGCCAATATTCGTGATCGGCAAGCTTACAAACAGCTTCAATCTGATTTGATTGATCATATCTGGCAAAAGTTTGGGAATCAAACTAATTAGGTAGAAATATGAATTTATATATATGTATACACACACTTGCCTATGCTCAACAACTTTTAAAATTTAGATTTACTTGTATACTTGCCTATCCCTATATTACCATAAATTTGTTAATTTACTAGCCCATCGTCTTTTTTTACAGGTTGCTCAATGATGGACTTGGAGTTCTGCTGCGTGGAGGATGATGGATGGCTCAAGATTATCTAAATATTATTTTCTATTTATTTTGGCATTGGTATCTAGATTTCTATTATTATTGTAATGTACGATTCATGGCGTCAACTAAACTGTGTTGGAATCTTGCTAAGTTTTTTGATTCAGCTGTTTTGGAATCTTGGTGGCGTCAACTAAATGATTGATTTGAGCATAAGCTATTTTCGATTCATTGCCTTTTTATTTTTGATTCTGAGATGTAGCAGCATACTGTGTCACATGCTTACTTTGTCGTAGCTGATCTTCTTTGTTTGTAGTGCATGTAAGTGCTAATTAAATGTTATTTTCTATGGAAACTACTATAAAAAAACCATGCATTGGGATGGTTAGGTCTAAATTACACCATCTCTCCTCTAGAAACTACCTATAGAAACCATGCATTGGGAGTGCCCTGATACGTGTAATTGGAACCTACCTCAGATAGGGAGGCACTGCCTCGCGCCGAGTCTACCGGTAGGCGACACAGTTCACCGATAACAGTGCGACCGCCGCCACGTATGGAGCATTGAGCCGCGCGGGCCACTCGACGAAGCGGATATCCCCAAACCCCGTCGTCCCGTCCCCGAGTCAATCCGTTCCAAAAATTTCTGGTGGCTTCGGCTTCCTCGATCCCAACCCCCTGCTGGCCTGCGTTTGTCTTGTCGGCATGTAGCGCCACCAGCCAGCCAGTGTCCGAACTCCGAACCATGGCGCTGCTGCTCCGCAAGTGTGGGGCTCCGTGCTCGCCCGCGCAAGCACGGAGCGCCCCGGCGGCCGGCGAGTACGCCTCGCTGGGCGCGCTCGACGCCGTCCCGATCGACGTGCTCGTCCAGATCCCGCGCTTGCTCGGCCCCGCCGACGCCGCGCGCTCCAGCGCCGTCTGCCGCACCTGGCGCCTCCTCGCCTCCGACAACGGCCTCTGGGCCTTCTTCCTCCGCCTCGGCCCCTGGGACCTCGTCGTCTTCGCCGAGGCCCACCTCGCCGCCGGCCCTGCCTCCCAACCCAAGTCCGTACTGCCTGCTCTCCCATCTCACTATTTCTCAAGGCGCGGAAGCCTCGCATTTGGTGTTTCACCTACCTAACATAGCCGTACGTATGCAGCGTGTACTACGGCAGCTCACCGCAGCTCTCATTCAAGCAGATTTACGGACGCCGAGCGCTGGTTCCGGGTTCTATTATAGTCGATGGTAAGGGCTACTAGCATCTCCCTGGCATGCGTGCTGTATGCATGTTCTAGATAGCCAGCGATTGCTTAATCAACGTGAACAGTAGAGAGCGCGATAGATATGTGCATTGATTACTTCGTTAGGGACTTCTACAACCAAACAATTTGTATCTGTGCATCTCTGATCTTCAGTATTCGGTAACTAGGCAACGATTATATATCTGCATTAGATTGGCATGGTAGGCTGATCATATCTGACTGGTTGTTTGTTCAACGGAATGGGCATTGTTTATCGATCTCGGGATCTCAGTTGTTTTGACTTTGTGGTCTCCTTAAAAAAAACATCTTTGTGGTCTCCTTAAAAAAAAATTAAACATCTTTGTGGTCTCCTTAAAAAAAAACATCTTTGTGGTCTCCTTTAAATGGCGCATTCATTGTTGTTTGTTTTCTTAAAGGTGGATCGGGCTATTGCAAGTATGGCTGGAGCAAGTATGCTGCTCCTTCTGGGCGCTGTGCAACGTTTTTTTGTAAGCTGTGGTGATTAGTGGTCAAATCTTAAAGGCATATGATGCTAATGTACATCATCATGACCAATGGTGATTTAATAATTTCAAGATTTATGCTAATTGAATCCATAAAAGGATATCATTTATTTGCTATTTCTGCTGGATCATCATGCAGGAATTTGGTAACATTGAGTCCCCTATGTATGCCAGGCTTCGTCACTTCTTCTTTACAATCTACACCAGGTTCTGTCTCTAGCTCCTGCTGTAGGATGTTCATAGTTTGTAGTACCGATTAAACATTTCAGCCTTAGCTGTCTTGCACAAGAGAAAACATACTTAGAGAAAATTTGTCAAGATATGATTCTTCTTTCTTGAAGGGAATTTTATTGATGATCTGAATTGGCATTCGGTGAATTCAGTTGAAACACAATTTGTTTATATGAAAACTTTGGCTGATTAGGTTGCCTACTGTGTCATAGTGACTACTACATCTCTTGCTCTAACATGAGCAATCAGCATGCATACCAAAGTATTCTAGGATGTGTGTGCTCATTTGTATTGCTGCTTGCACACTCGCGGTTGATGGCACACGTTTCAAATCTGCTTCTAGCGCATGTTGGGAGATAACTCTCCAAAATTCTGTGATGGACTATCTGACCAACCATGTATTGCTGTGGTTGTGTAGGATATTTTGAATTGATTTTAAGAGACAGCATGTTTAGCATTGCATTTGAATAGAAAAGCAAAAGTTTAAAACATATCGGTTTTGGGGTGTGTGTGTGTGGTGGGGGGGGGGGGTCATTCTAGATAACACCATAATCAGCCAGAGTAATCATGAGCTATAAAGTACTGACCCTGTACTGTATTATGATACATGATTATCCAACATATATTGTGATTTCACACAAGGAAGTTTGAACATTGTACTTTAGTTCCTTTTCTCTTGGCCGCTGATTTAGCTTGTAGTAACTATGAGATATAAGTCTATTTAAGTTTTTCTGATTAATCATCTAAAATCATGTTTAGTTTTGTTTGTCATAAAATATATTTATTCTCGATACTCTTGACTTTTTACAGGATGCAAGTAAAGCCTTCCACTGAACCAATTATTGTTGCCTTTCCACTCCGCCACTCTGATGGTTAGTATTTTTAGTTGATCCCACTTTCTAGTTTATGGTTCTGCATTTTGGCCATATTACATATGTTCATCAATATTATTATATGGTGCTACTGAAATATAATTCAAAGCTGCTCGCCCATCAACTCTTACTATCATTTGTTTTCATTTCAAAGTTGAATTGGTCACTATGGTTGATAAACTATTTCCAACTGGCTGCCTGTAAGTCTCTAATTCAGTTTGTTACAGGTACTGAGTCTGCTAGGGCCTCAAGAAAGCAATATAAGGAGACATTGTACTCGGTTTTGTTTGATACGAATGTTCCCGCTATTTGTGCTGTTGATCAAGTATGCATTCTTATGTTCCTTTTAATGATTCTGTTCAACCAAATGCATACATTTTGCACCTCTTGATATTTTTGGTAGTTCACTATCTGCTTCTGTACCACTGTCCCTTTAATTAATTTTGTTGGGAGAGTTAGATTTGAAGCAATTTTGTCGTTTGGATTTAGTTTTTGGAAGGCTAACATAATTATATTGCATCAGAATCATAAGTTGTGGTTCAAGCTGGAGCTCCTCAACCGTGAGTTTTATCATTTATGTAAAATATGTATTCAGTTTTTGGCCTCAAATTAAAACAGAGCTTTGATGTAGTGTCAGAATCAAACCACTTTTTATGTTTATGTCCATACCATGTATGATTTATTAATTTTACTTTTTTTAGGAACACTTTTGTGATCATTTTGCTATTTGCTTTCTAGGCACTTCTAGCTTTGTATGCTGTTAAGGCGGACCTCTGGTATTTGGCGGACCTCTGGTGTTGTTGTCAACATTGGATTCAATGCCACATCTATTGTTCCGAGTAAGCATTTACCATTGGTTTGTTCATGATTTTTTTTTTTTTTTTGGTAAGGTTCAAGGCAGTTGACCATACATAATGTTTTCTTCGGAAATTAATTTTGACACTCTTAAATTTTGGGGTGCGAAGATGCAAATGACGTTTCAAAACATGGAATCACACATGATAATGTAGAATGGTGGTTGTATATTTGATATTTAACGTATGGAGTACACTCTACAAACTGAGGAGAGTTTCCACAGTGTGCAAGTGAAGCAATTTTCGAGTTACATTGTAGATGAAGCTAACAAAAATAACATGTTTGGGTATAGCTAATCATAGATGTGTCCTTTCCCTATTATAAAAAGGACAGTTGCAGTAGTGCTTGTTAAATATGACAAGTTCCTGAAATACATGGGCATTCAGGAGTGCACATAACAGAGGGAAATATAGGGTGGGAGACTAAGATTATGTGTGGACTGACATAACTTTTCATGGTGTCGGGCTTTGTCCCGAATGGTTATAATACATGAAACTAGATCTAATGGTACTACCTCGGATACCCCTGTCATTCCCGCACACGATACGACACTGATATGGCGATACAGCGCGATACGATGCGATACGGTATCACGGAGTATTGGTGGAATTTAGGTTTTTTAAAAATTTCCCGATACGTTTCCGATACGCGAAGCCCAAACTATTCATTTGAAAGCCAGCCCAACATCCGTTCTGAAGTAACCCTCCTCCACAGTTCACACACGCTCTGCTGCCCCTCAACCCTCTGCCGCCACCGCCAGGAGTCCTCCCTCCGCCCCTCCTCCCGCCTGCGTTGCCCTCCTCCCGTCGCCGCTCCTCCCTCTCTGCCCCCTTCTCCTGCCAGCGCTACCCCTCCTGCCTGCGTGCCAGGAACTGAAAAACTGAAGCAAAAGCGCGCAAAGGAAGTTTCAGACAAGTGAAGAGAAAAACGCTTCGAGATGGAGATCCAACGGAGGAGCTTGTTTCAAAGGATTTTAAATGAAGATCAACGGTTGGCTAGCACCCAGTACTTTACTGTGCTTAGAAGATTCAGTAGCAAGGGAACTCCGAATTGTAAGGGCTGTAAGGCCCAGGTATTGGATGATTCGGGGGTACCGCGAATATTACTCTTCCGTTTAGCCTTTAGATAGTTCCAATTTAGCTTCTGTAAGATTATTTTCCCCATTTATCAAATCTGAGATGGAACTATCAGCTATTTCCTTTCGCGATTGAACTTGAGTTTCGTGATTTCTGAAGTCTTCACATTGCGTCACCGCCACCCCCGCGCTGTCCGTCGCCCCTCCTTTGTCCGCCGCCGCTCCTCTTCCTCTCTGCCGCTGCCGTCGCCCAACGCCTCTCCTCCTCCATCCTGCCGCACAAAGCCCTCGCCGACATGAGGTGACCACCAGGAGGCAGGAGCTCCTCCTTCCCGAAGGCCGAAGCCCTCTCTACCGTTGCTCCTTCCCGAAGGTCGAAGCCCTCTCTGCCGCTGCTCTTTCCCGAAGGCCGATGCCCTCTTTGCCGCCGCTCCTTCTCGACGCCGCCGAAGCCCTCTCTGCCGCTACCGCCACACTCGCCTGACGCCTTCACCGAGCGAAGCATTCCTCTCGATCCAGGTATGTCAGGTTGTCAGCAAGGAAGAGGAGGAATTGTGTAGTGTGTACTCATCAAGGATTCATTCAAGGATATGAGGTCAAGACATTTTGTTGGGTAAGTCATTCTTTCTTTATTCAGAATTTCTCAACCAGTCCAAAAAATGCAACTGCAAATCTGCAACTTAATGATTAATAACAATATTGTCTACATGACTTATTTGCATGGACTGAGGAGGAATTGAGGAGCTCGACTGGTCCAAAAAATGACTATTGGCAAGGGATACATTGTTTTCATCAAAATAATCTCATTGTCTCAATCTCTCGTAGCCTCTATACATTTTTCTAATTTTTAAATTCATATATACTCGCCGTATCGACGTATCCTTGTTTTTAGGAAATTGTGTATCACCGTACCGGTATTGCGTATCGGTGCTACATAGGGTACTACCATACTGTTAAATACCAGAATACTTATTTGATGTTGCCATTCTTATGTATTTTGCTTTCAACAGTCTTTCAAGGTAGGGTGAATAGGTGATGCATGAGATAGGTGTTGAAACTGTGGGCCAAGGTGCACTCAAACTTACAGGATTTCTGAAGGTGCTAATGCAGCGAAGAAATAGGCCTTTTGAGTCACTGTACACTGTTCGAATCATCAAGGAGGTACAGCTTTGTTTACCCCACGATAGCTAATGTTATTTGGTGTATCTAACATTCTTCTCATAAATCTCACATAACTGTGCTTGGAGCCTATTAGTTGGGCGGGATACAGACCAACTAATTGTGCTTGGAGCCATTAGTTGGGGGGCAACCTATTTAACTATGTACATCACACATTGCAGATGGTATCTGACACATGGCTCTACCACTCTTTTCTATTCCATATGTAAAGAAACTTTGTTACGAAGCAGCTGTTTATGAAGCTGCTGAACTACGAAAAGACACGAGTTTCCTGTGAGGTGGATGGTGAAGAGTGGTTCACTCTATCGGAAGAAAGATTCGAGACGGCAGAAATCCTTTTCCAGCCCCAGATCGGAGGAATGTATGCTATCTTCTCTTTGACTTGGCCTGTTTTGCGCCTTTAAATATGGTATACTTATGCTTGCTCAATGTTGACCTTGCAGTCGTGCTATGGGCTTGCATAAAGCAGTAACTCTATGTATGGATCACTGCCACAGTTCAGAAGTGCTTAGTGACAACAGCTGGTTCAAGACGGTCGTTTTAGCTGGTGGATCCTCGGGCCTACCTGGTTTGCCAGGTATGCTTACCTAATGCATTTTAATGCTGAACTGCTGATTGGATATTAGTGGGTACCGGAATTAAGCTAGAATAATCATGGATAATGCTATATTTTCTGGATTATGTCTATCTTTGGTGACATCATGGCACATACCTATTTGTTATACAACAGAGGCTGGAGAAAGAGCTCCACAAACTTCTTCCTGCATACATTTCAGAAGGAATAAGAGTTCTTCCTCCTCCATTTGGCACCGATTCCGCCTGGTTTGGTGTAAAAATGATTAGCAATGTAAGGATATCATATGCCACCTTAAGCTTTGATTCTCGTGACCAATTTTATCGCTGTTTTAGTTTTACTAATGGCTGCCCTAATTTTAGGTGAGCACTTTTGCTGAGGCATGGTGCGTAAAGAAGATACGCCGCAATGGTCCATCTTTTGTGAACGCGTGGTAGTAGAATCCGGAAATGAATTCTATGGACCGTTCGACACCCCCCCCCCCCCCGCCTGTTCCCTCTCTCTCCCGGATCCAACGGCGCGAGCAAGAAAAATAAACATGGGGTTGTTCATTGGTTATTCTTCAGATCCAAAATATGGTACACAGCATCCGGTATGAAGTCCACATTGTGTACGAATGGATTATGGGTAAATACACAATAGATTATTATTGTTATAGGATGTCGCACAAGGGAATGCATCGCACAATTCTTTTCTTTCTTGGGACTGAAGTCTTCATATGTAATTATTTGTTGTTGCCTATTGGTACAGTACAAACTGTTGTTATACGCAATAAAATTATTTTGTAGATGAGAGAGTAGTGCATTTTTTCCATTGATGCTACAACAACGCCCGTTGGATCATCAAGTATCCTGATGGTCGGAGCTTGCATGCCATTGGCAACAGCTTGCCCTCCCCTGCACAATTCCACAGCAGGAAGCGGAGCCCCGTCTGGTCAGTGCCTTGTGCGGACCGTAGAGTGTGAGTAAAGATCCCTGGGAATAAACTTAAGAAACGGAGCCAAACACCATTCGGATGCCGTTCCTGAGGTCGTCCGCGCTACGGCATATGGATGCACATGGCATAGTGATCCGCGGCATCATTGATCTTTTCCGCGTTCGGCTATAATGGAAACCCTCGAATCTAAAATCTGGAATTGTTTGGCAACGGCAGAGCTGGATGCGGTGCCTCTCCAAGGTAGGCAATGCCTTCCTTGCTTGGGCGTTTGGGTACTCCTTTCAACATGGTGATTGGTGAAGCATAGGCTCTAAGCCCCCTCTCCCCTAAGCATCCAGCTTGGAGCAACATACGGCTTGTTGTATTGCTACATCATATGTTTTGGATTGGGACCCAGACATTTGTTAGGATAGCGGATAATGTACATTGAAAGCAACGATACATCAATTGAACCATCATCTATACTACTACTTTCCAATGAGCAAACTCGTAAATCGTAATCAGGGTACTGCAAACGGATGGCACATATCATATAATATATGATTTAGGAAGCAGCTTAAGATAACGAAACAGTCAGGTAGAACAGACTACCAGACTTTTAACGGACTTCACAAGGTCGAGTACATTCATATGAGTTCAACGGGGCACAATAGCCCTCAAAAGTCCATTCATACTTCACTTCGTTGGGGAGGGGGACTTGGCTGGTTATTTAGGCGATAGCGTTTTGGGTTTGGCACATTGACCAGTTGGCTGTCTTCTAGCCCATGGCGTACTTCTGCGTCCAGGAGCGCGCTGTGGACTCGTACTTGGCCCTATCAGTCTTGTACATGTGAGCGATCTCAGGGACCAGCGGGTCGTCAGGGTTCGGGTCCGTGAGCAGCGAACAGATCGACAGGAGGACCTGTTAACACAGGCACATTAGAACACATATTACTCAGGAGGATAAATGCACAATTACTTTTGGAATATAGAGTGCTTAAGGAACCCAGCTGCAATATCTGAGCAATCAGCCCAAGGCACACTGAGAACGGGGATGGAATTGTTAAACTTCAATCAAGCAGGGAATGTGGATGGTTACCTTTGATATGGTCAGAGCAGGGCTCCACTGTTCCTTGAGAATGTCAAGGCAGATGCTGCCATTGCTATTGATATTCGGGTGAAATACCTTGGTGCGAAAAGAGACCTGGAAATTTCATTATCTGAATGTTAGAATGCACTAAAAAGAGAAGCAGAAAATGATATGCTCTTTGAGGACCCAAACATTTGTGTAATTATAGTTCCAGCTCAAGAAATTACCTTCGGCGGCTTGAAAGGATAATCCGGTGGGAAATGAATGTTCACTAAGAATACCCCACCAGCAAATGGGCTGTCCGAGGGTCCCATGATAGTGGCTTGCCAATGGAACATGTCCTCACCCACAGGACCTGACAACATAAACAGTCAGTGCTAAGGAACTCCATACTAGTCGAACAAACTTAGTTCAGGATTGAAGGAAAATACTTTATCCAGTGTTGTTTGTCCAAAGCTCAACTACTATAATGATTTCAATTATTCAAACAAGGAGATCCTTATCCAATGCGAATTGAAGGATTCAATTCAAGCTGACACGCCAATGGCATGTGAAAAAAAAGGATTGGTACAAAAGGTGTCATATTGCAATTTTCAGCTGGTAAAAGACAGTCCTCTCTTGACAGATCTTGTTTCTGTAGTAGCCTAGTAGGTACTGTTTAGCTTTCTGTTTTTCCTGTTCCTAGATCATGCTTACTGTCTATATCAAACACAGCTCTCAATGCTGTGATTTTAATGTCTTTGGTTAAAGGGCAGCTGGTTTGCATATGATGTGATAAACTAGTACATAGTAGGTTCTTGTGTGGCGATACGATATCCTCGAGCATTTTTAGTGCAAACTGTAAACAGATTTGACATCTTTCATTTCCAAAAGAAGAAACACAGTGAGAACATAACCATGGCGTGCATAACGTACTCATGTGACCATCACAAATCATCCTACAGAACATCATACATATCATCATAGGTTATATATAGTTTCACAGGTATTCTCTAATCTATAACAATCAACTCAGCAAACCATGGCACCTACAACTTGTACAACCACAACTAAGCACCTAACAGCCTAACACTCATGACTAGGAAGTAAGAATCAAACATCCACCTACAACAAGTACCACACAACAACGTGTTCATCGTACTAGAATTCGGCAAGATCTAGATGGAATCCAACACGGTATAGATCAAATCACCTGCGCTGCAGGAGGTGGGAGGGTCCTTCTGCAGGTCCTTCAACTCCTTGAGGATCCTCTTGGACGCCATCGATCAAACCCTAATCCCCAAAAAAATCCACAGATCAAACCAGATGGCACTTAAAGAGGAGAAATCGATCGAATCGAGAGGGGGAATTTGGGAGCCGCGTACCGATCGGCGAGGGGGAGCTCAGGTGGGATGATTGGGTCGTCGCTGCGGCGGCCGGCTCCCTCTCTTCCTGGGGCGCTCCGCGGCGACGGCGTGTCGAGGGGTTCGGCCACAAAACAAGAGGAAGGGAGGAGTCGGGGGAAATGGGTGGGGGAGCTGGGGGCCCAATATATAGGCCGACGGGGGCCGTCCGATCGAGGATCCGCCGGCGCCGATGACTCGCGTGATGCTTACGCTGGACGCGCGCAGATTCGCCTTTCGGTGCTTTTCGGGTTTCTTTTAGGGACGTCAAGTATTTGCCTCTCCGTAATAGCCTTTTTAGGATTTACCATTACGTGTATTGTAATTTTTATTTGTCACTCCATATACCGAGTATTTGAGATTTTGTCATTTTCCTTTTAACGGCACTTTCTATTATTTCCCCTATTTTAATCCACATGAAAAGTTTGTTTTCCCCCTGCTTTCTTCCTCCTCTTTTCAATTGACGCGGAGGCGCATGAGCAGGTAGAGCCTGCGCGCCATGGTGAGCTCGCGTGTGGAGGGCTCCCGTACGGTGAGGAGGATTGCATCGAAGTGGTTGAGACGGGGCCATGGAGTCTAGGCACGTCGTGGCGAACTGTGCATGAGTTTTGCCCCGCGTGAAGTCGTTGTGCCACCGTGACCGTGACGACGAGCACGCGACAAAATGGAGGTGTGTGCCTGCCATCGTGGGAGTTGAGGAGGTGGCGCAACAGCATGTCCGTGTTGTACGCAGCGGTGACTATCAACCATGGCAGCTGTTGTCCTCCGCCGGCCATCTTCTTCGCCAAGTGCAAGTTATGGCTCGATCGAACCCCCCTCGAACATAGCAGCAGACCGTAGGGGCAAAAGCCACATTTCAAGTGAACTAAAATAGGGGAAACAGGGGGAAGTGCTGGAAAAGAGGGAAAATGGTAAAGTCTGAAGTGGATCTCCTATAGAGTGACAAATTTTGAATTGCAATATACATAATGGCAATTCCTCGTAGAATGGCAAATACTCTATTATTTCCCCTATTTTAATCCACATGAAATCATAGGTTTTTTACTCTATTAGAATTTGCTACAATAATTTGTTGGTTAACACTAACTGCAAATAGATAGCTATTGGAACCTTACGAATTAACATAGAGTTCCTGTCATGCTCAATTGGCGATTGGTATCTGGTGTACAACGCGTTTAGAACACAGCTTAAGTTAGAATATCTCACTCTTAAATAGTAACCCCCCCTTTTTTTTTGCTGAACATTACCTTATATCTCATTCATCAATAGTAGGAGTACAGTCAAGAAGAAAACAATTCTCAAGGAACTCTGGCACACAATTAGGCCTTGTGCATCTTTGCCTACCCTCGGACGCTTGTTTTGCACATAATTAATAGTAAAACTATTAGCAGTACAAGCATAACATATACACACACGTACTTTCTTGTAACATGTGTGGATAAAAAAAACTCATTATCATTACCAATATATCCTCTTTCGTGATCATGCTAATTTCACGAGCTCCCCCCCCCTCCCAACCCCACCCACAATTTTTTTATATATAGAAAAGGGTATATATCTCTCCCTTTCCCGATCCATTATTACATTACATTTACATAAAGCAATGAGTCTAAAGTGTAATGCATACATGGGTAAATAAGTAGATATAATGGGATAAGCAAAACAAGCAATTTCTCAAACCAAATAACCTTAAACCCTAAGAAGCAAGATAAACTGTGAGAACCCGCATAATTAACTAAGCTAATCCAACAGTAATCTGTAATTAGTGTTAACAAAAACTCGTTAAAATCATCTCACAGTAAACTTTCAACTAACATCAAAAGTTCGATTCGTACAGTTGGCAAGTAAACCGTCATCACAATCTCGCAGCAACTAATATGTCAATATTTTACAACCCACCTTATTACATGCATCAATACAACCAATTCGTATATTACAAGAACAACTAAAAAAATTACAATTCACATTCTTGCATTCATGTAGCTGCAGCCTTTTTGACCATCTCGTCTAGTAATCACCAATGTCTCCAAAACACACACCTCCGTGTGCAACTAAAGACCTAGAAAATGTTTAGCAAAACCGTGGCGATGTTAAGAAATAGAATATAAAAGGTGGCCGTCGGTATGCGGAGTCCATTAGGATACGGACCAACCGAAGTTAGTCGACCTCTTGATCGTCAAGATATTCGGACCACCGAGGTCATTCGACACTGTCACTTAGTGGGTCTCATCACTCGGCGTTTAATTTAGTCTGTCACCCACGTATCTTTGAATTACCCAACCGCGGATAATCACCCGCATAGTGATTTTCTAACCATGGACCAAAAAGCCCGACAAAAATCTTGCCATGTGAAAGCCATAAGGATAAGGGCAAGGGCATAGTGATCATTAACCGACCATAAGGGCGACCGGCGAAATATCCAAGACAGACGACCTCCCTAGTTCATTCCCCACGCGAACCATCCCCATAGCCGACCTCGAAGTTCATCTCCCAGTCAAGCCAACACAATGCACCATTTCCACCCATAGCCGAAGACAACCATGGCGAGTGGCACAAGAGAGGCAAGGAGCCGGCGGTGAGCGGCGACCAAGCCACCTCAAGCCACCATCGAGCATCAAAGCAGCCAGGAGCAAGCAGGGACCCGCAGCAAGCTCAGAGCTCTCCCCATCCTTGCTTGCAAGCACCTAGGAGGAAGAGAAGAGCACCAACTGAAGCCGGTGCTACAATCCTATTCCCCCCTTCCCTCAGTACCCACAAACGGTAACCCCAATATATCTCAGGTTAACACATCATAGAACTCATGCATCCTTTAGCCTCAGCATCTCTATCACAGAGCATATACAGCTAGAGCTCTCAGAACACCAAGAGTTCATCATAGAGCATCAACCATTTTCAACAACAACATTCAACTCTCAGTTCATTTTCATCACATAGCATTAGAGGGGAGGGAGTAGAGATAGGGATTTGAGAGGGGGAGTTTTACCTCAGTATACCAGTGATGCAATACCTCAGTAGCACCCACCTCCATCACAACATTCATGCATGAGCATCTTGTATCACAAATCAAAATCAGCAATATATCAAAAGCTAAATCATGCTCAGCCTAAAAGCGTAAATAGCGAGAAGAGGGAATCGAAGGAGACCAAGCCAGCAGCGAGCCGCGAGGAGGAACCGGGTCAAGGCATCGGCGGCCGGAGGCCGAGCCGGCCGGTCGAGAGCACCAAGCCGAGAGAGCGAGTCGGCGCGAGAGGCGACACGGTGGGAGCCGTGCCCAGGTAGATGGGGCGGCGGCGGCACGGGAGGGCCCAATCGGGCGCCGTGGGGCGAGCACACCGCGGAGGAGGCGTCGACCACCGAGGGCCGAGGGCGCTAAGAGGAGGCACGCGAGAGGAGCTCCAGTGCTGGAAGAAGAAGAAAGGCGGAAGGAAGATGTGGCGATTGGTGGGAGGTGAGAGGAGTTAAGGAGATGAGGGATTAGATTAGGGTTAGGGTTAGGGTAGTTTAAATTGCTTAATGCTAGTAACCTGAGCAGGATAAATACAGGAGGTTGTCTAAGGGTCGTATTCGGTGTTCAATCTATTTGCTTAATTTGATAACCTTGCTAGGATAATTAACTTGATCCACCTAAGTTTATTTGAGAAGGGTAGTTAGCCGTTCGCGCTTAATTAAATCTCTGTAGGAGTAGGCGCATGATTGGAGAGCTTGATGCGCTTGGTAAGTGTGATCGCGGTGGTAGTCTAGTCGGTGCGGATAGATCGTTGTTCGGCGACCTAGAAGAATTGAAGCGTGGATCGACCACACTGGAAGTGCTAACAGAGCGAGGACCGGAAATTGTTGCTAAATTAGAATTTTGCTAACAAAATAAAATCTACTAACCTATGTACTACTAGTATCACCCAAAATCGATGGTATAGTTATTTTGTGTTTTGCGTGGCATCGCTTTGCTTGAAGGGCGATCACCGCCGGCGGGAGTAGTTATCTGAGTTCTTAAATCGACGACCTTTTCTCTGATTACGAAGGCAAGCTATCCTCTTGAACATGAATATAGCTATCTTAAGCGTAAAACATATATTGCTATATCATATATTTCTTGCATCAAAACTATTTCTCCAAAAGCAAAACATTAAATGAATATGAGAAAGAAAGAAAGAGAAAGATATGAAGAATGATGAATGAAATGAAGGAAAGATGTAATATTATGGTACAGTAAAGGGGCGGGGTAAGGATGAAAGAGGGCAAGAGGTGTGATCTTTTTACATATGGTTAAAATATAAGGACCAACAAAACTCTTACTCGGTCAGAAGCCGTATCTGAGTACCAACCATTCTCTCATTTCGATGAACAGAAAATCCTACTGTGTTTCATACTCTCCACAACAGGTAAGTATATATGTGTGCGTAGTATGTAATGTGACGAGTGCTATAGCGCTAAGTGGAGTGTTGGGTGCAGAGAGAGGATGAATGGCCCAACCAACATTACGAACTCGATGGTGGCGGTCGTACCGCGACGAAAGTAATGGGTGGAGAAATTAATCACGTAACCTGAAAAACGTTCTGTATTCTGAACTCGAAGTCGCATCAAAGGAAATACGATGGATCTAGCTCATAAAGAGCTCGGAATAGTTATGGGTAAAGTGGTACAAGCTGCTGCGATGCTATACAAAATCATGAATTCATGCGGTCTCTGGATTGGAGTCTACTGGGAACCGCTAGGGGTCTATCTTCTCTCCGAGTGATTAGTAGTTTCTTCAGAATTAAAATTGCCACCTAATGTTTTGATGAGTTATTTTCAGAAAACAGGATGATCTAGAAAATGAAGTAAAGAAGATGAGTCATAAAGTGCATTGTTGCTATTAATGCTGCTGAGTACACTCATGTACTCAACCTTGTTAGTATTCTCCTTTGTAGATCCTAGTCCGAAGGGAATTATCCATGGGACGAAGAACATGCAATACCGAAGAGGCCGTGCGAGGCGAGGCGTTGACTATGAGGACCGGGGTGAGATGGGCGGTGATTGGTCTTTGGAGGACAAGTTGAGGACCGATGGAGTAAGAAAAGCGACGAAGGGCGAAATCCCATTGTCCGTTATAAATTACTATGTAAGAACCATAGCCTTGCGTGGATAAGTGGAATAAAAATACGGTTTCTATTTTATTGTTACCTCACGCTAACTCTGGTAAAGGCTTACTATTCGTTGGAGCGGTTTCTCTTGGGCAAATAAATAGAAAAACTCATTATCATTACCAATATATCCTCTTTCGTGATCATGCTAATTTCACGAGCTCCCCACCCCTCCCAACCCCACCCACAATTTTTTTTTTATATAGAAAAGGGTATATATCTCTCCTTTCCCGATCCATTATTACATTACATTTACATAAAGCAATGAGTCTAAAGTGTAATGCATACATGGGTAAATAAGTAGATATAATGGGATAAGCAAAACAAGCAATTTCTCAAACCAAATAACCTTAAACCCTAAGAAGCAAGATAAACTGTGAGAACCCGCATAATTAACTAAGCTAATCCAACAGTAATCTGTAATTAGTGTTAACAAAAACTCGTTAAAATCATCTCACAGGAAACTTTCAACTAACATCAAAAGTTCGATTAAATACAAGTTGGCAAGTAAACCGTCATCACAATCTCGCAGCAACTAATATGTCAATATTTTACAACCCACCTTATTACATGCATCAATACAACCAATTCGTATATTACAAGAACAACTAAAAAAATTACAATTCACATTCTTGCATTCATGTAGCTGCAGCCTTTTTGACCATCTCGTCTAGTAATCACCAATGTCTCCAAAACACACACCTCCGTGTGCAACTAAAGACCTAGAAAATGTTTAGCAAAACCGTAGGCAGTATTTAAGAAATAGAATATAAAAAGGTGGCCGTCAGTATACCCGGAGTCCATTAGGATACCCAGACCAACCGAAGTTAGTCGACCTCTTGATCGTCAAGATATTCAGACCACCCGAGGTCATTCGACACCTGTCACTTCCGTGGGTCTCATCACTCGGCGTTTAATTTAGTCTGTCACCCACGTATACTGAATTACCCAACCGCGGATAATCACCCGCATAGTGATTTTCTAACCATGGACCAAAAAGCCCCCAGCAAAAATCTTGCCATGTGAAAGCCATAAGGATAAGGGCAAGGGCATAGTGATCATTAACCAGCCATAAGGGGGCAACAAAAGAAATATCCAAGACAGCCGCCTCCCTAGTTCATCCCCCCCCCGCCGAACCATCCCCCATAGCCAGCCTCAGAAGTTCATCTCCCCAGTCAAGCCAACACAATGCACCATTTCCACCCATAGCCGAAGACAACCATGGCAGAGTGGCACAAGAGAGGCAAGGAGCCAGGCGGTAGACGGCGACCAAGCCACCTCAAGCCACCATCGAGCATCAAAGCAGCCAGGAGCAAGCAGGGACCCGCAGCAAGCTCAGAGCTCTCCCCATCCTTGCTTGCAAGCACCTAGGAGGAAGAGAAGAGCACCAACTGAAGCCGGTGCTACAATCCTATTTCCCCCCTTCCCTCAGTACCCACAAACGGTAACCCCAATATATCTCAGGTTAACACATCATAGAACTCATGCATCCTTTAGCCTCAGCATCTCTATCACAGAGCATATACAGCTAGAGCTCTCAGAACACCAAGAGTTCATCATAAAGCATCAACCATTTTCAACAACAACATTCAACTCTCAGTTCATTTTCATCACATAGCATTAGAGGGGAGGGAGTAGAGATAGGGATTTGAGAGGGGGAGTTTTACCTCAGTATACCAGTGATGCAATACTCTCAGTAGCACCCACCTCCATCACAACATTCATGCATGAGCATCTTGTATCGCAAATCAAAATCAGCAATATATCAAAAGCTAAATCATGCTCAGCCTAAAAGCGTAAATAGCAGAAAAGGGGGGAATCAGAAGGGAGACCAAGCCAGGGCAGCGAGCCGCAGGGGGAGGAACCGGGTTAAGGCATCGGCGGCCGGGAGGCCGAGCCGGCCGGGTCGGAGAGCACCAAGCCAGAGAGAGCGAGTCGGCGGCGCGAGGGCGACACAGGTGGGAGCCGCACTGGGTAGATGGAGGCGGCGGCGGCACCAGGAGGGCCCAATCAGGCGCCGTGGGGCCAGGCACACCCGCAGGAGGAGACGTCGACCACCAGGGAGCCGAGGACGCTAAGAGGAGGCACCGCAGGAGGGAGCTCCCAGCTGCTGGAAGAAGAAGAAGGAGCCAGAAGGAAGATGTGGCGATTCGGCTGGGAGGTGAGAGGAGTTAAGGAGATGAGGGGATTAGATTAGGGTTAGGGTTAGGGTAGTTTAAATTGCTTAATGCTAGTAACCTGAGCCAGATAAATACCAGAGGTTGTCTAAGGGTCGTATTCAGGGTGTTCAATCTATTCGCTTAATTTGATAACCTTGCTAGGATAATTAACTTGATCCACCCTAAGTTTATTTGAGAAGGGTAGTTAGCTTCGTTCGCGCTTAATTAAATCTCTGTAGGAGTAGACGCATGATTGGAGAGCTTGATCTGCTTGGTAAGTGTGATCGCAGGTGGTAGTCTAGTCAGTGCGGATAGATGCGTTGTTCGGCAGCGACCCTAGAAGAATTGAACTGTGGATCAGCCACACCTGGGAAGTGCTAACCGAGCGAGGACCCGGAAATTGTTGCTAAATTAGAATTTTGCTAACAAAATAAAATCTACTAACCTATGTACTACTAGTATCACCCAAAATCAGTGGTATATTTATTTTGTGTTTTGCGTGGCATCGCTTTGCTTCAGAGGACGATCACACGCCGACGGGAGTAGTTAATACGGAGTTCTTCGTCGACGACCTTTTCTACAGTTCTGAAGGCAAGCTATCCTCTTGAACATGAATATAGCTATCTTAAACGTAAAACATATATTGCTATATCATATATTTACTGCATCAAAACTATTTCTCCAAAAGCAAAACATTAAATGAATATGAGAAAGAAAGAAAGAGAAAGATATGAAGAATGATGAATGAAATGAAGGAAAGATGTAATATTATGGCTGGTAAAGGGGGGCCCGGGGTAAGGATGAAAGAGGGCAAGAGGTGTGATCTTTTTACATATGGTTAAAATATAAGGACCAACAAAATTCTTACTCGGTCAGAAGCCGTATCTGAGTACCAACCATTCTCTCATTTCGATGAACAGAAAATCCTACCAGGTTTCATACTCTCCACAACGGGTAAGTATATATGTGTGCGTAGTATGTAATGACAGAAGCAGGTGCTATAGCGCTAAGTGGAGTGTTGGGTGCAGAGAGAATGAACTGGCCCAACCAACATTACCCGAACTCGATGGTGGCCAGGTCAGCACCGACGGAAAGTAATGGGTGGAGAAATTAATCACGTAACCTGAAAAACGTTCTGTATTCTGAACTCGAAGTCGCATCAAAGGAAATACGATGGATCTAGCTCATAAAGAGCTCGGAATAGTTATGGGTAAAGTGGTACAAGCCTGCGCAGTGCTATACAAAATCATGAATTCATGTCAGTCTCCTGGATTGGAGTCTACGGGAACCGCTAGGGGTCTATCTTCTCTCCGAGTGATTAGTAGTTTCTTCAGAATTAAAATTGCCACCTAATGTTTTGATGAGTTATTTTCAGAAAACAGGATGATCTAGAAAATGAAGTAAAGAAGATGAGTCATAAAGTGCATTGTTGCTATTAATGCTCGCTGAGTACACTCATGTACTCAACCTTGTTAGTATTCTCCTTTGTAGATCCTAGTCCGACCGGGAATTATCCCGCATGGGACGAAGAACATGCAAGTACCGAAGAGGCCGTACGAGGCGAGAGCGTTGACTATGAGGACCAGGGTGAGATGGGCAGCTGATTCGGTGCTGGGGACAAGTTGAGGACCGATGGAGTAAGAAAGGCAGACGAAGGGACGAAATCCCATTGTGCCGTTATAAATTACTATGTAAGAACCATAGCCTTGCGTGGATAAGTGGAATAAAAAATACAGTTTCTATTTTATTGTTCTGCTACGCTAACTCTGGTAAAGGCTTACTATTCGTTGGAGCAGTTTCTACTGGGCAAATAAATAGTAATCCGTATACCTAAGTGTGATTACCCCTGGGGTAATGACATGGGGCGTCGCATAAACTAACAAGCAAGCAATTTTAGGTTCCACTTGAAACGCAGAAATTTCACAATAATCATATAAAAAATCTTATTTCCTACCAAATTCATAACTAGATCAGTGGAATACCATGCTCAAAAGTCTAAACGACCATTCAGTTTCCGATGTATAAAGTTGCGGCCAAGCAAAAATGTCCTAGTGAGAATGGTCTTCAAGTAAATTTTCGCCCGCACGCTACTGTGCGGCGCCGTCGGAGCACCACCCGCAAAAGATGGCAACCCTGTCGTGATCTGCCTCCTCCTCCCCTATATTTTTTTATAGGGCTTGCGGGGAACCCAAAGCTAGCGAGGGCGAAATAAAGCCGGGCTCCGTTGCCCATACTTTTTTTATAGGGCTCGTGGATGAGCCCAAAGCTTACCACAATGCAAACCCCTTTGCCCAAAGCTCAGAATCTTGGACCACATTGAATACATTCGAGGCTTTGGTGCACTCTCCTATACTCATTTGCTCATATTTCACATTTTGAGGTAGTTAAGACCATTCAAGTGTATTACATCATTAGTTGATCTCTTTGGCACTTGATAATCTTCAAACAAGTGCTGCGATTTGTTACTTTTAGTACTTGCCGGCACCTAGACAGCTTGAAGAAGGTTTGTGTGATGATCTCTTCAAGAAGAGTGTGAAGAGGCCCGACAACTTTTGTGATTGATTCGGTGCTCACATCTCCGGATTGAAGGAAGAGCAACCTTAGTGAAATCGAGGTGTTGAGGCTTAATTCGTGGAGCTGGTTCAATTCTTTTGGACTTATCTCAACGTGGATTAGTGAAGACCAACAAATCTTCGATACCATGGGAAAATATCGATTGTCTTCGTTTCAGTTTTTTCTCTTGGCTTTACTTTTTCTGCATTTATATTTCTAACTCTTACTTACGTAGAATTGTTTAGCTAGAATTATTTTTAGTATAGCCTTGGGTTGACTTAGCAAATATACTTGAATATAACTTTTGACTTGTGCTAAAATCTTTAATTATGTCATATTTGTTAAAATTGCTAACTAAAGTATAATATTTTTTAAAAACTTCCTATTCACCCCCTCTAGTCGGTCATCCTTGATCCTATAGCTGCACACCCTCGCCGCACAATTTTTTTAAAGGTAGGGAACGTCGCTCAATCTTGGTCTCCTCCTGTAGGCAACATGAATCCTTCGCACCGCTTTTAGTTACGTGCACAAAACCCTAAACGTTGGCCGAAGGGAGGGACGCTACCTCTCCGGCCGGAGCTAGATCTGTGCCTGCGCTCTCGTGCCCTTATCCCTTACTCCTGGTACCGCTCTCTCCCTATCCTGTTCCACCTCCACAACACAACCCCTCTCGATTTCTCAGCACTTAAGTTAACCTCCACGCCGGAGGCTCGTGAGCTGCCGGCAAGGTGCTTACGAAGAGGGGAATGCCGGTGAGACCACGAGAGAGCTGTACAAAATTTTGATTCGTGTTCTTTAGACTGTGTGTAAGTGTGTAACCTTGCTTCTTGGTTGTTGTTGCCTGACAGCGAAGAATAAGGCTATGTCGAGTCCGGACGAACAGTTCAATCGTTGCAAGGATGGCAGGGCCCTGGAGCCCATGGAAAAGAACTTATCTGATAAGTCTGTGCAGCTTTCCTTGGATGAGGAGGAAAGTGATGGCGTGGTGTGCGGAATCAGCGAACGCATAGCGCAGGATGTAGAGAAGACCGCAATCGAGCTGCTTGCTGCCAGGTCAGAAATCAGAACTGATAGATGGTGTTATATAGATATCCACCTATAAATATTGGAGGGATAACACTGAAAATCTGCTTAGAAGCAATGTGTTGCTTTAAATGTTATTGCCTTTTTCAGTCCGTAGTATTGACTCTTTATCGAGTCTGAATGATTCCGTAGGTGATGTATGCGCATGAAGTTGATGCTATAGGTCTCATTGTGAACATCTTGCTATACTCGTTATTTTTTCTCACTGAGATAGTCAGGAACTTGACATGAATTGGTTGTAGAAAATAAATATTACACTTTGCTGTGTAACACCTTTATTCTGGGCAAGCATGTTTTATGTCTGATGATCAGGAAGCCGAAGCACCATAACACATCATATGCCAATCGGCTAATTAATCTGTTCAATTTGCCAATTATGACATTATGGTTTTGTTTTATTTTAAGTAGCATACATAGTCTAAACGAAGTTTCTGTGCTATGTTTTTTCCGATCACTCAAATTCAGTTGTACGGTTAGCGTCTTGTATGCCACTATTGAAATTGAATACTGAAATACGCCTTCTTGTTTATCTTGAACAGAGCATTCACGGTTTCTGAGCTTAGAAAGAAACTACGTGGTAAGAAGTATCCTGATGATACAGTCGATTCTGTGATTGCTGATTTCAAGTCAAGGTAAGACCGTTTTCCTGTTGAATATGCTGACAAATCAAATGTGAATAGATATTAATACACTAGATCATCATCCTAGTTGAATCAACTAGCGTAGAATTGTGGTAAGATCAACTAACACAGAACTTTTCATGCTCACCCATAGTGGTGATTATCCGTCGTTAGAACTTATGTACAAAAAGTCATACAACTGGATTGCATTCGATAATCCAATTGGTTTTGCATGGGGAATCCCCAAAAAAAACTGTAAAGGGAATTTTAGTGTTAGATTTAACTAACACTTGTAGCTTCTGTAGTAAGACAGTAATATGTTCGTTGTAATAATATCTCTTTCTGTGCCTAGCCCCCTGCTTTTCTTAGTTACGTTATCTTTGTTCCTTTGTTCCTGGAGGGGTCTGTTGAATGATGGTTATTATGCAGAATCATTTTCACGATCCCGGTGGTTATCATCAACTCAGGATCCAAGGCGTATAAAACAGGTTAGTACTATTTTTCCCTTTTCTCCCCATTCCTAGGAATCCATGATTTCTGAAGTCCTCTGTTATGAGTTGACATCTGTGTATAAACTCGCTAGGAATCAGTCTCCATGATTTGTTAATTGTCAATTACTACATTGCACATTCCCTTGAGTTTTCACAGATTCCTATGGTAAGCATAATTTCCATGCCTAAAAGTTCAACGAAGTGAAAGAAAATTGATTTTGTGAATGCCTTCTAAAAGCAAATTTATATTACCTGTGCCTGCGTGTAGCTGTTGGTCAAAGCATGAATTCACCTTGGCATTTTAGCTCCGTGGCTGATTTCATGGAGATGACGGAACCCTAATATGAATCATGCATTTAAGTATCTCATGTTTATTTTTCATACCAATCATACCATCAATACAGATTTAACAAAAAACAAACAGAACTGAAGAACACTATCTGTCTGTGTTCAAATTAGGCACTTCGCCAAAAAGGGGGGGTCAGAGGCAGAAGTGGACCAGGTGACAATCTGGTTCCAGGATGGTCACGGCCATGCAAACCAGACAATGTATGGGAACTCAGAAGCTTCAATGGATCCTCTCTTTGCTCAAGCATCTAAACAGTGGCAGCGAGGGCAAAGCTTGCCCATGGAGAACCGCCGCGCACACGTAGTGAGGTGGCTTCAGTACAGAGGGTTCAACTGGGCTGCGACCAACGCTATTGTCAGGAAGATGGAGGCGCAGCACCCTCCCTGAGCCTTCTGTTCTCTGTTATTTTTGTTGCAAGTTAGTTCGGCAAGTGCCTGGTATGTGGTAGCCTCTGTCTGTTGTATCTGGTTTCTGATTAACATGACCTTTCTACAATGAGACAAATGATGATCGCTTTGACATCCAAATCAGATATTATTCAGGAAGACGTGATATATGTGAAATCGCACAAAATGAATAGCATCAAATGCAAACTGCAAATTAAACAAGAAAAGAGTATCGTTGTCCATGCATCCTCAAGTTTTTTGAAGGGGATTTTTTCTCTCTGGGGAATGCATCATGCATAATACTAGAAAAGAGAGGAACAGAAGACGTCGCTATTCCTCTGGTGGATCATTTCAAGAACAAGACGCCTTTGCCTATAAAAAGAAGAAAAAAACAAGACGCCCACCGAGCTCAGCTCGTCGACACAACGCAGCAATGGCCGCATCGCGGGGCGCTCCTTCCGGGCCGTTTCGTCGAGCACCTCGCGAGCGGCGGGACGGCAAGCCCCGCGGCCGCGTTTCCCGCGGGTCGTACTGCGCTACGCCCACGTCGTCGGGTTTTACGTCCCGTCGCGCCGGCACCGGCCATCGCGCCTCCGCGTGGTCCTCGGTGGTCCCAAAAGGAATGTGTGATACAAAGTAATTCTGGGGTCCTATATGCCAAACTACTTCTCACGCAGTCACGCTTACGTAGGTTCTAGGTCCGGACCGCCTATAGTTGATCCAACGGTCACCAGTGAACCCAACTAGGATCGCGAATATTATACCCGATCCAGGCCGGGAGCTTTTCTTGTGAAATAGTATCTTACTAGGGATGTTTTCGAAAATTGTACCGTGGCATTCTTCTCCTTCCCGATCTGGACCGCTCAATATTAATCAGACGGTTGACATGAAACGATCGCGATTCCCAAATCCCACCTGCCAGGGGTCTTTTTTTTACAAATTGAACCAATAAAAGGGATAATTATGTAAACAAGCCCCGGCCGCTTTTCTTCACCAATATCTGGATCGCCTATATTCGATCGGACGGTGAACACGGCACCTCTCTCCGTGGCTGCCGTCACGAACCCTGCAGGCCTGCACACGCACGCGCCTGCTCCCTCTCGTCGCTGCCGTCACCAACCCGCCCGGTGCCCGCACGCTTCCTGCTTCCCGGCGGCGGCGCACCGCGCCTGGCGTAGGAGGAGGCGATAGGCCGAGAGCGGGGCTCGCTCTCTCCCTGCGTTGGGTGATGACTGATGAGTTGTTTCCAGCGATCGAGTTCACTCACTAGGAATCGCGTTATTGTCCAAATCCTGACGCGGATTGTTCGATAAGCTGTAGTAAACTTTCCGTGTGACGTCGTCACTCGTCGGTTTCACCCTGTCACGGCCGGCGGTGAGTGTTCGCCTCGCCCCAAGCAATGGCTACCTCGAACAGGCGTCGCGGCGGCCGGCGGAGCACAACACATCCACGCACAATTAGAGCTCGAGTGGTTGAGTGGATGCCGAAGAAGTGACCGCAGCCCACGAGCGCATGACGTCCCTTCCTCCTCCGATGCTTCTGAAGTTCCGGTGATTCTTGACTTCCTTCTACGTTGTAGTATCTTGCTTAGGCTTGCATTGCTCTTAATTGGGGTGGTTTGTACTACAGGATTTGATTCTTAGCTACCTATGAGAGCTCTATTGTGAAGTGTGGAATACATGATATTGCTGCAATTAGAAAACTAGCGCTTAATGAGAAGGTAATTGTCTTATGAAATCTGAATGGAGACACTTTGGTAGCATGAACAAGCAATTAATATATCAAGGTATTGAATTCTTCAAATACTACAAATCCAAACGTTGTATTTAGCACTGGCAGTGTTACACATTTGCATTGGCCTTTGACCGTGATCAAACTCCGCCACTGCTAAACAGAAACAACATTATCAATCAGAACACAGAAAGTATACAGCTCTAGTACTAGCCTTAAGTATCGCCATCTCATCGGTATTTGATCAGTACTGTTCCCGGCATGCGTTGAGAGGAAACAGAAGACGGCTTTATTAATTCCTCCGACGTACGGATCATTTCAAGAATTCACTTCGCTTCTTCTTATGCATCAGCGGCGCTTGGTTCGTCACGCAGACGGGCTGTCGGCGCTTGGCCCGTCCGCCGCTGCATCGGCCGGGCCGGGGGCTGCCGCCGGCCCGCCGGGCCCCTCGGCGGGCGCATCCGCCACCGACGCAGGGACCCCCGAGGAGCTGACGGAGACGGACTCGGACTTGGCCTCGGCGAACGGCGCCACGGCGACGGCGGCAAGGAGGATCACGGCGAGAGCGAGCGCGCGTGCCATGGGCCGCTCTTGTGCTGGTGAGGTTAGCCGCGGTACGTGCCTTCGCTGCGGTTTTGTACCGTGTTGGTTGCTGCGCTTGTGTGCTTGGTGTGGTCGCTGAATGATACGAGCAGCTGAGGCGGTGGTTTTATACGTGAGAATGATGGTGGCTATTTTTGGGTGGTGCACTGGTACTACATGCATTGGCATGTTTTGTAGTGTGCCACGTGGTAGCAGCCCAACGAGAGTGGTAGTAGCCCTTAGACCCGGTCCGATCACCATGCCTTTTCCTGGTACTACTTGGCTTAGCAAATGGTAAATAAGTGGAGGTGTAGCGTACTCTCCCTCCATTCTTTTTTAATTACGTTATTTTATTTTATTTTTCACGGCTTTGAGACGTGACTTTGGACGGTTGCTTTTTATAACTTTACATTAAGATATATTAGTAAAATTATAATATTATGATAGTTTTTTTAATGACAAATTTAAGGATATAATTTTTATATAGCCAATTTATATAGTTTTAAACTTATTGACAGAAAGTTTGGCGGCACGGATTATAGCAAGTCAAGTAAAAAAGATCGGACGGAGTAGCTCCTCTTCTGCAAAACAGATTTGACTTCTTGAGCGAGTACTTTAAGAGCAAATGGTAAACAAGTGAAGGTGTAACATACTGCATTTCGTGTCTTAGTTACCGTGTGATCGTGTAAAGAATGAAAAACTGCAAAGACCAATCCGGCCGCACTGTTTCTTAGATGATTCCCAACTCCAGATGATTCAAAAGGATGTTGCTCAAAATAAATTAAGATGTTGCAATACAACATTGCCTCTTACATTATCACAAATGCTTGGTGGTTTACCGCTTTGAGACTAGGGATGAGATGACTACATGTTGTCCAACAGCCCACATCTTTCAGTAGTAGCAGCAGCAGCCTCCTACAAGGTACTTGAACGAATTAAGTTTAATTCCCCCAACATTCAGATGGTTTGTCCATGCTATATATGAAAATCTCAGTGTACACGAGATTTTGGATTTAACTCAGAAGACGATGAAAATGTACACCGTCAACAACATAAGTTACTAAGAAGCTTTTAACGCTACCAATTGTAATACGTGAATAAGCTACAAGCTCAGGCCACCGAATGTGACTATCTCCACTAAACGAACAAGGAGACATTACTGACCATATCTTCATTGTAGCCGAACAACTTTTTTACGAGGAAAAAGTAAATACAAAAATACAAAAGGTAAACACAAAAAATAGTACATTAGAAAAACTGTAACAGCGAGGTGGCAGTGGCACCCGGACACTCCTTGATCTCTCAGTCCATTGTGTAGTGGTTATGACAGACGATGAGACGATCCTAGAAACTAGAAAGCACGAACATTGCTTCCATCAGGAACTGTATCAAAGCATCTTTTGGCAAATGCCATGGCAGACAACAGCAGCAACATGTAGAAGTTAGACAACTGCAGCAACATTGTGCAGTGGTTATGCGATGCTTGGCATGAGGGCAGACCTGTCACCAATTATGGTAGTCTTGCCCCACACCGGAGGTCGTAGCCATAGCCATAGGTGCTGCTGCAGATCTGTCTCCCTCCCAAACTGTCATATGAGTACTACTGAGGGCCACTTGTGCAAATGGTAGGCTGTTGAATTTGTCAAAAGGTCTTCTACAGAATGCGAGAGTACAGGAGTATTTATAAATGCTACAAAGAAAAACTACGGTTCCACAAGTTAATTGGCGCAGATGAGCCACCATACTGATGTTCGCTGCCTTTAGTCTCTAGTTTGAAGTGAAATCAAGTCATTAGTTGCTGCCGTCCTGGTGTATGTATAACCCAACTTCAATAAACCAAGAGTGATTTTCTTACACCTACACCAGTACTCTCATGGATCTGAGTATGACCAAAGCAATCAGGAAGATTATTATCGAAAACCTATTTTTTTTACATTTTACTTATCCTGTTTTGTTTTCTGCTCATGCTAGAGATGGCCAAATGGAGCCATGCCTGCTGGGCCAACCGGAGGCATGGTACTGTTGGCCGGCCTAGGCCCAACACGATGTGTTGTGTTTGAGTCGTGATCTCGGCCTGGCCTGGCACGTACAGTACTGTGGCTATCACGGCCCACCTAGGCACGACATGACGCCGCATCTCGACATTTCCCACCACCTCGGCGCTGGACATGGCAGTCTCTGATCACGTCGTCACCGAATTCGGTGTTCACGCACCATGCTGCCACCGTCCCCGGCCGTACAAGCAACAAAAAGGATGGACTTTCAGGCGTGTAATATATAGCTGGTGGATAGGACAAAACATAATTTTGAACAATTATTGAATGGTATTATCAAACTGAGGGCTTTAGAACTATGTAGCCAACTAATTGAAAATACATTTAATGCCAAAATTTTACTAAGAATCGACTTATGAAGACTATGCTTCATACCATTTTCAAAATCAAGTATTTTCTTCCTCAAGATTCAGACCACCACTCATAAAAGGTAATAAAAACTACGGCAGCCAAAGCCTAAAATCAAAGACTAGTAACTCAGATGGGTCAAATTACAAGAAAGATACTCACAATAATCAATCTGAACATGACTTTATCATCACTTCCCAGAAAAAAGAAATAGCACAAACCCTCTGAGTCCTAAACAATCAGTGGCGTACACGGACTGTTAGTCGCTGGACTCTTGCTATTGGTGATAGCAAGATCCTTACTCTCATGGAGAGGATGACACTTGGAGATGGGGCAATTTTTCTTGTATATCTTCACAATGCCATGCCAACCCGAGGGTTGGGGATACATATTTATAGGGCTAATCACCAAGCATATGCTAGTCTAAGATGCTCTGTCCTAGATCTTTGTGTCCTAGATGCTGTCCTAGATGCTCTGTCTCTAAAGCTAGTCCTAAAGCTAGTCCAAGATGCTCTGTCCAAAGATGATGTCCTAAAGAGATGCTAACCGCTATCAAGGATGTTCATCCTTGAAGGGCGGCAAAGCCAACACAGAGACTTATCCATCAATCTCCCTAAGTCTTGTGTGTCTCCTTGTGAGGAATCGAGCCATCCCAATCCTAGAGCAGGGCGTCGTCCTTGATTTCAACGCGAGGCGGCCCCAAACTGACAGAGCCTCGAACGTCCGAGTCACGCTCGGAGAAGAACTCCGCCGCCCGGTCATGTGGTGGGTGTCGCGCTGTCGAGGCACCACTGTCCGTCTTGTCTTTGTTTCTAACTTTCGCGAAGGGCGTGTGCTTTGGCTCGTCAAGGTGGAGGAGAGCCGCGGCCGGTGCAGGGCCGAGGTAGTTCGATGCTCGCTGAGCAATGAAGCAGTCGGATGCTCCTCCTCCGCCTCGCCGCGCGACGTGGGCTCGGCGCGGCGTGGCAATCGACAATCTCTTGGCCCGATGACCAGGGCTTGCGCAGATGCAGCAAGAGTCGCCTCGTCTGGCTCTTGTTTGCCACCGCGCGCCTTGGGCGCCCCACGGTCATCACCCCTGACGCCTCGCGCCACCATGCTGGCGTCTTTGCGCGGCTTGCCGCGCGCTTATCACGCGACACGCCGCCGTGGAAGAAGGCTCCCTTCTTCCGTTCACCCTGGTCGGTGACCCATCCCTCCCAGTGAGGAGGAGCTTCCGCCAATGGTGACGGGTCCCGAGAGATCGTGGCTCATCGCGTTGGCGACCTTGAGGCGACCTATCGCCTCTCGATCGACATGCTCGGGAGAGGTCCAGAGACCGGATCGACTGAGCCATCTGCTTGTACTTCGGGACGCAGCGTAAAGAGTTTCTCGACGCTCTCTCCTCGCAGTAGGTGTCATCGCCGAACTTTACCAATTTCGCAGCGAGTGTTGAGACGGAGAGCAAAGTCATCAACGCCTCACCGGCTTGAAGGCGTGGTCTCCACTCCGCGCGGCGCTGCAGTGTGGACTTGCGCGCGGTGGCCGCCGCGCGTCTGCAGCCGATAGCGCCCCAAGCCTCCTTGGCGATGCGCGTTGGAGAGCGAAGCGCATCTCGGGCGGATCAGCCGATGAGAGGCATCCGGCGCCCGTCGATCCCGGTCGTCGTCGTCGCCGCCGTCCGGACGGGACCTCCCACATGTGTCGCACGAGCCTCACCTTCATCACCGCGCCCACTCGACGTGAGTTGGCCTTGAGGGTAGGCACCCACCGCCGGCGGCGTCCCGACAACGACACGGAACCCGTGGTAACCACGGCACGGTCCGGGAGAGCCACGCCGCGTGCGGAAGGCCGCGCTCTCTCTATCCACCTCGCCGCCGTTGTCGCGGCGCGCTTCTTCCAGGCGCCACGCGCGAGCGCCTCCTCCAGAGCGCCACCGCCGTCGCGCGCCTCCTCCGAGCGCCACCGCCGAAGCGCGCCTCCTCGTGAGCGCCACCGCCGCGCGCGCCTCCTCGAGAGCGCCATCGCGCATCAGCGCGTTCTCGACCGCCGCCAAGTTCGTGGCGCGCGCGCTGCCCCATCGCGCTGCGCCCCATGCTGCGCCTCTCTCAATGCTCAAGGTCCGTCGGCGCTTTGCCATCGCAGATGGAGTCATTTGCTGCTGCTGCGCAGATCTTGACCTCTCGCCGCGCCGCACGCAGCCGATGCGCCGCCGCCGCCGCCGCTTCCACTCCGCTCGGCCCGCGTGCCGCTACCGCTGGCGGCCGTACCGCGCTTTGCGCCGCGCGTTCTGCCGCTGCCATAACGCTGCTTTGCCGCTGGCGAAGCTCGGCCGTCGGCGACGCCGCAGCGTTTCGAGGCGCATCAACGCCGAGATCGCTCACGCGAACATGGCGCCATCGGGTGTTGCGTGAGAGAGTGCCGCCGACGAGCCGCCTGCCTCTCCGGGAGGTGGCGATGAGCTGACGGGCTCGCCGCGCACCGGCTGGGTCAGCCGCGAGGTAGGAGAAGGAGATGAGCAGGAGATGCTCAGCACAGGATACACAAGCTCGATACCACTTGTTAGTCGCTGGACTCTTGCTTGAGGTGATAGCAAGATCTTTACTCTCATGGAGAGGATGACACTTGGAGATGGGGCAATTTTTCTTGTATATTTCTTCACAATGCCATGCCAACCTGAGGGGTTGGGGATACATATTTATAGGGCTAATCAGCCAAGCATATGCCAAGCATATGCTAGTCTAAGATGCTGTATCCTAGATGCTATGTCCTAGATGCTATGTCCTAGATGCTCTGTCCTCTAAAGCTAGTCCTAAAGCTAGTCCAAGATGCTCCTGTCAAAGATGTCGCATCTAAAGAGATGCTAACCGCTCGAGGAGGATGTTGTCCTTGAAGGGCGGCAAAAGCCAACACAGAGACTTATCCATCACGGACTGCTTCCAAGGTAGCTATTGAAACCCCACCATTCTTTCCTCTAAGTGGCAAAGTTTTGAATTACTAGCTAAAGTTATCTAACAAAACCTCTCTTCTGGGTAATCAATAGTGGTAGCCACTCCATCAAAGTGTTGAGCGTGTCAATGAATTGCTAAACGACTTTTCCTGCATGGTTTAGCGAAACATCGGGTTGCCTCTCGACAAGCGCGTGATGACGGATGTGCGCGGTGACGGGCGACAGATGCCTTTTTCTAGATGTGCTACATGGCCGATCGGCGTCGTCAGTTAATCGTGCTTGAACCGACACACAACACGACTGCATGAGCTCGGTGTCGTCGGTTCAGGTCGACGACCCAACGCACAAATTGGCATAACCCGCTTAGCTAACCGCGGTACCGGCCATGCCTAAATGGACCCATGTTGAGTCGGTCGCCCATTTGACCACCTCTTGCCCATGCTTTTCTTGTTTCCCGATCGCTTTGGACGCACTGGTTCCTAGTTTCTTTCGCAAGCGAAGTGAAATGCTAGCTGGGCGCCTAATCTAGGGTTGAGCCCAATCGGTTGGCTCAGGTGACGCCGCGAGCAACCACACCGCATCTAGAGATGACCAGATGGGCCATGCCTCCCGCGCCGAGATGAAGCATGAAATTGTTGGCTCGACTCTGGGCACAATACAATCCACACTCAGAGTTTGGTTGGGCCAGACCGCCGAGCACCGTGTCATGCTTAGCTTTGCACTGACCCAGCAGGCCGACCGGCATGACATAGGCACGGTCGGCCCGAAACAAGAACCATGCGGTGGTGATGAGGCCAACACGGCATGGGAGGAGGAGGCTTACGCGGGGAGGAGGCCGAGCTCAGTGCGACCCAGCATGGAGGAGGATGGCGGGAGGAGGCGCGAGAAGCGGGCTTAGTGCAGGAGAGAGAGGCGGGGTTGGGTGTGACCGGCCGAGATGGCGGGCGCGGCTGGCGCGAGAGAGAAGGTCGCCGGAGATGCGCAGAAGCGGACGACCTTGCGCGCGAGGCGGCGCGGTGACCGGGAGTGATGAAGGAGGCGATAGGACGGGAGGGGCGGGGCGTGGTCGGTAGGAGGAAGCGGGTTGGATGGCTGACTCGAACGCTTGGGCTGTCGGGCGTGCATAGCTATGCCTCCTTATCCCGGCCCAACCAGACCAAACAGTGTTGGACCGGCCCAACACAGCCAGAGGTGTTAGCGTGCCATCTCTGGGTTGACACTTGACCCGCTGGCCACACGGCACGACTCAATTAGTGCATGGCCTCATCGTGCTGGGCCGAACCGTGCCGGAGTTAGCCCATGACTACCCGCACGTCCGCGCCCGTTCTCTCCTCTCGCCCCGACGGCCCGAATCCGCTCCCCCGTTTGCCCCGACGGCGTCTTCCCCATTTCGCAGCTGCGCTCCAGCGACACACGGAGGAGAGAGTGGACGCCGACTCCGTCCAAAAAGAGGGCGGAGAGGGGAGAGAAAGAGGGGAGAGAAAAACAAAAAGAGCAGCAACTCAGTCAGGTGCTGCCGCCTCTTGAAATCCCCCAGATTTGAGATTTCCCCTCGAATCCCCCCGATCTCGCGGCCGAATCGCGCGATGGACGCGGCCGCGCCGGCGCGAGCGGCGCGGCCCACGAGCCCGTCGCGGCCGCCCAAGGCGATCCGCAGCACCAAGCCCCGGGGCCTTGACGAGGAGACCGCGGCGCCCGCGGCCGCCACGTTCCCCTCCATCAAGGTCCCCTCCGCCGCGTCGCTCCTCCACGCCGACGTCCGGATGGACGCCCGCGTCTGGGCCGCGCTCCCCGATGACCTCCTCCTCGAGGTGCTGGCCCGCGTCCCGCCCTTCCTCCTCTTCCGCCTGCGCCCCGTCTCCCGCCGCTGGGACTCCATCCTCCACGACCCCGCCTTCCTCGCCGCGCACGCCGTGGTCCCCTCCCACGGGCCCTGCCTCCTCACCTTCTGGAGAGGAGCTGCGCACCCCACCGCAGTGCAGCGTGCTCAGCCTGCCCTCCGCGCCCGCTACAAGCTCCCATTTGGCTTCCTCCCGCCTGGGACCTCTGGCTCGTCGGCTCATCGGGCGGCCTTGTCTGCCTCACCGGATTCGACGGCGCCGGATTCAGCACCGTCGTCTGCAACCCGCTAACGCAGTCCTGGCGGGTGCTACCGGTCATGCATTACAACCAGCAGCGGCAACTGGTGCTTGCAGTTGATAAGAAGCGCCGGTCCTTCAAGGTAATCGCCGCGAGCGATGTGTATGGAGACAAGACGCTCCCCACTGAGGTCTATGATTCCAAGGAGGATAGATGGTCCGTACACCAGATGATTCCTGCGGCGAACCTGTGCTCGTCGAAGATGGCATTCTGCGACTCCAGGCTGTACCTAGAGACGCTCGCGCCGCCGGGCTGATGATGTATAGTGTGGATGCGGGCATTGGGAGCATATACCAGCCAAGTTCCCACGGTCGCTGCTGGATGGATATCTAGTAGCTGGAGCTCGCACAAGATTGTTCTTGGTTGGGAGGATTGGGCTATACAGCACTCTGCAGAGTATGAGGATCTGGGAGCTGGATCATAGTAGGACAATCTGGGTGGAAATATGCAGGATGCCGCCCAAGTACTTCAGGGCTCTGTTGAGGTTGTCTGCTGAGAGGTTCGAGTGCTTTGGGCAGGATAACTTGATCTGTTTCACGTCGTGGAACCAGGGCAAAGGTCTTCTATACGACGTGGATAAGAAGGCTTGGTCATGGATTGCTGGCTGTGCAAGCCAGCTGTGCAATAGTCAGGTCTGTTTTTATGAGCCAAGATTTGACACATCAATCTACTGATGGTGGCAATATGACCTGCATTGCAATGGTCTGAGGCTCAAATGCTTCCGGGTTCTGGGTTCAGTATCCAGATGCTTTGTGATGTACTATTGAATCATGGCTGTCAGCTGTATCAAGTGCTGGGTGAATATGCTTCTTCCGTGATACTATAATTTGAAACATTTCTAATAGTTGATTGGAGCCACCAATCTTCTCAAGTCATGCCATTGGACTGCTAAAAAAAGGTCATGCGATTGGAGATCTTTCACTGCTCCAGCAGCTAGAAGTATCGCCTCAACACAATCAACCTAAAAGCACTCTAGATTTTGGACCTCAATTCCCCTGTCTGCTGTTTCTTTTTTCCTTCCTTTTTCCATCGTTTATTTGGGCCTTTTCATTTGCTTGGGCTTTGATGTGATGGGCTACGATGAATTGAGGATCGACAGTTAACCAATCCTGCTGTTGGAGTGTGTAACCACTGCAAGTTTTTCAGTGAGGTTAATGTCATGTTTTCCGTATTTGTTCTTGCTTTGTGCAGAGGGTCTGTCGTGCATGCTTAAAAAAAATAGTGACCCTAGAGGAATTAGAATTAGCCGTCATGCACCATGGGTGTCACACTTGCTCTTTGCCGATGATTGCTTGATTTTTATGGAGGTTTCTCAAAGAAATGCTCATAGAATCTCATTGATCATGGAAGATTATTATCGAAAACCTATTTTTTTACATTTTACTTATCCTGTTTTGTTTTCTGCTCATGCTAGAGATGGCCAAATGGAGCCATGCCTGCTGGGCCAACCGGAGGCATGGTACTGTTGGCCGGCCTAGGCCCAACACGATGTGTTGTGTTTGAGTCGTGATCTCACGGCACGGCTGCGCATGCGATCTTTGTGGCTATCACGGCCCACCTAGGCATGACATGACGCCGCATCTCGACATTTCCCACCACCTCGGGCCGGACATGGCGACCTCGATCACGTCGTCACCGAATTGGTGTTCACGCACCATCTTGCCACCGCCCCCTACGTGCATAAGCAACAAAAGGATAGACTTTCAGCGTGTAATATATAGCTGGTGGATAGGACAAAACATAATTTTGAACAATTATTGAATGGTATTATCAAACTGAGGGCTTTAGAACTATGTAGCCAACTAATTGAAAATACATTTAATGCCAAAATTTTACTAATAATCGACTTATGAAGACTATGCTTCATACCATTTTCAAAATCAAGTATTTTCTTCCTCAAGATTCGCACCACCACTCATAAAAGGTACTAAAAACTACACGACCAAAGCCTAAAATCAAAGACTAGTAACTCAGATGGGTCAAATTACAAGAAAGATACTCACAATAATCAATCTGAACATGACTTTATCATCACTTCCCAGAAAAAAGAAATAGCACAAACCCTCTGAGTCCTAAACAATCAGTGGCGTACACGGACTGCTTCCAAGGTAGCTATTGAAACCCCACCATTCTTTCCTCTAAGTGGCAAAGTTTTGAATTACTAGCTAAAGTTATCTAACAAAACCTCTCTTCTGGGTAATCAATAGTGGTAGCCACTCCATCAAAGTGTTGAGCGTGTCAATGAATTGCTAAACGACTTTTCCTGCATGGTTTAGCGAAACATCGGGTTGCCTCTCGACAAGCGCGTGATGACGGATGTGCGCGGTGACGGGCGACAGATGCCTTTTTCTAGATGTGCTACATGGGCCGATCTGGCCCGTCGGGCTAATCGTGCTTGACCGACACAACACGACCTGTGAGCTCAGTGTGTCGTGTCTAGGTCGACGACCCAACGCACAAATTGGCATAACCCGTTTAGCTAACCGCGCCAGCCGGGCCATGCCTAAATGGACCCATGTTGAGTCGGGCTGCCCATTTGACCACCTCTTGCCCATGCTTTTCTGTTTCCCAGTCGTTTCAGACGCACTAGTTCCTAGTTTCTTTCGGCAAGCGAAGTGAAATGCTAGCCGGTGCGCCTAATCTAGGGTTGAGCCCAATCGGTTGGCCTAGGCGACGCGCGAGCAACCACACCGCATCTAGAGATGACCAGATGGGCCATGCCTCCCGGGCCAGCATGAAGCATGAAATTGTTGGCTCGACTCGGGGCACAATACAATCCACACTGTAGCTGGGTTGGACCGGCACTGCCCGAGCACCCGTGTCATGCTTAGCTTTGCACTCAGGCCAGCGTCCGGCCGGCATGATGACATAGGCACGGCCGGCCGGAACAAGAGCCGCGGTGGTGATGAGGCCAACACGGCATGGGGAGGAGGAGGCTTACGCGGGGAGGAGGAGGCGGGCTCGGGTGCGACCAGCATGGAGGAGGATGGCGTGGGAAGGAGGCGCGGAGAAGGACGGGCTTGGTGCAAGGAGGAGGAGGCGGGGCTTGGGTGTGACCGGCTCGGAGATGGCGGGGCGCGACTGGCGCGGGGAGGAGAAGGTCGGGTCGGAGGCGGTGGTAGCGGCGCGGACCTTGTGCGGCGGAGGCGACAGCGGTGACGGGGAGTGATGAAGGAGGCGACAGGGACGAGAGGGGGCGGGGCCAGGGTCAGGGCCGAGGAAGCTGGTTGGATGGCTGACTCTCGAACGCTTGGGCTGTCAGGCGTGCATAGCTATGCCTCCTTCTCCCGGCCCAACCAGACCAAACAGTGTTGGACCGGCCCAACACAGCCAGAGGTGTTAGCGTGCCATCTCTGGATTGACACTTGACCCACTGGCCACACGGCACGACTCAATTAGTGCATGGCCTCATCGTGCTGGCCGAACCGTGCCGGAGGGCCCGTCTGCCCATGACTACCCGCACGTCCGCACCCGTTCTCTCCTCTCGCCCCGACGGCCCGAATCCGCTCCCCCGTTTGCCCCGACGGCGTCTTCCCCATTTCGCAGCTGCGCTCCAGCGACACACGGAGGAGAGAGTGGACGCCGACTCCGTCCAAAAAGAGGGCGGAGAGGGGAGAGAAAGAGGGGAGAGAAAAACAAAAAAGAGCAGCAACTCAGTCAGGTGCTGCCGCCTCTTGAAATCCCACAGATTTGAGATTTCCCCTCGAATCCCCCCGATCTCGCGGCCGAATCGCGCGATGGACGCGGCCGCGCCGGCGCGAGCGGCGCGGCCCACGAGCCCGTCGCGGCCGCCCAAGGCGATCCGCAGCACCAAGCCCCGGGGCCTTGACGAGGAGACCGCGGCGCCCGCGGCCGCCACGTTCCCCTCCATCAAGGTCCCCTCCGCCGCGTCGCTCCTCCACGCCGACGTCCGGATGGACGCCCGCGTCTGGGCCGCGCTCCCCGATGACCTCCTCCTCGAGGTGCTGGCCCGCGTCCCGCCCTTCCTCCTCTTCCGCCTGCGCCCCGTCTCCCGCCGCTGGGACTCCATCCTCCACGACCCCGCCTTCCTCGCCGCGCACGCCGTGGTCCCCTCCCACGGGCCCTGCCTCCTCACCTTCTGGAGAGGAGCTGCGCACTCCCCACCGCAGTGCAGCGTGCTCAGCCTGCCCCTCCGCGCCCGCTACAAGCTCCCATTTGGCTTCCTCCCCGCCTGGGACCTCTGGCTCGTCGGCTCATCGGGCGGCCTTGTCTGCCTCACCGGATTCGACGGCGCCGGATTCAGCACCGTCGTCTGCAACCCGCTAACGCAGTCCTGGCGGGTGCTACCGGTCATGCATTACAACCAGCAGCGGCAACTGGTGCTTGCAGTTGATAAGAAGCGCCGGTCCTTCAAGGTAATCGCCGCGAGCGATGTGTATGGAGACAAGACGCTCCCCACTGAGGTCTATGATTCCAAGGAGGATAGATGGTCCGTGCACCAGATGATTCCTGCGGCGAACCTGTGCTCGTCGAAGATGGCATTCTGCGACTCCAGGCTGTACCTAGAGACGCTCTCGCCGCTCGGGCTGATGATGTATAGTGTGGATGCGGGGCATTGGGAGCATATACCAGCCAAGTTCCCACGGTCGCTGCTGGATGGATATCTAGTAGCTGGAGCTCGCACAAGATTGTTCTTGGTTGGGAGGATTGGGCTATACAGCACTCTGCAGAGTATGAGGATCTGGGAGCTGGATCATAGTAGGACAATCTGGGTGGAAATATGCAGGATGCCGCCCAAGTACTTCAGGGCTCTGTTGAGGTTGTCTGCTGAGAGGTTCGAGTGCTTTGGGCAGGATAACTTGATCTGTTTCACGTCGTGGAACCAGGGCAAAGGTCTTCTATACGACGTGGATAAGAAGGCTTGGTCATGGATTGCTGGCTGTGCAAGCCAGCTGTGCAATAGTCAGGTCTGTTTTTATGAGCCAAGATTTGACACATCAATCTACTGATGGTGGCAATATGACCTGCATTGCAATGGTCTGAGGCTCAAATGCTTCCGGGTTCTGGGTTCAGTATCCAGATGCTTTGTGATGTACTATTGAATCATGGCTGTCAGCTGTATCAAGTGCTGGGTGAATATGCTTCTTCCGTGATACTATAATTTGAAACATTTCTAATAGTTGATTGGAGCCACCAATCTTCTCAAGTCATGCCATTGGACTGCTAAAAAAAAGGTCATGCGATTGGAGATCTTTCACTGCTCCAGCAGCTAGAAGTATCGTCACAAATGGAGGTCTGCTTGTTCCCATTCCTATTTTGTTAGCAAACAGCGACTTGTAAGTTGTAAATGATTTCATTTCCATTTCTGAAATGAAAAAGATCTTATGCTATAAGGAGGGATGGGGTATGTTCTTTTGATTCATGCAGTTCTATCCATACAATTTCAATCGCTAACTGCTCTAAGCCTCTAACTTCGAACCGGAATTTCAATTGGATCTGTGATGGTATTTCTCCATGTAACTGATCACTAATACTTGTATGGCTGTATGTTGTCATTTCAATAACGCCATATGGTGGCGTGTAATGTTCTTTTGTTGTCCAAACAGCTCAACCCTATGTTTGTACAATGATTCTTCTTTGAGGCAAAACATATTTCCATAGCTTTTAGCTTCTTAGTAATGTTTTCATTATTTGCTTTTTAATAGTTTCCCCTTGTTATGTATGAATATTTGTACCATGATTCTTCTTTGAGGCAAAACATATTTCCATAGCTTTTAGCTTCTTACGAGTAATGTTTTATATCATTTGTTTTTTAATAGTTTTCCCCTGTTTTGATATGTTGTTTGTACCATGATTCTTCTTTGAGGCAAAACATATAACCAATTAACCATAGCTTTTAGGTTCTTACTAGTAATGTTTTTCATTATTTGCTTTTAAATAGTTTATGTTTACTTCATTTATTGGTTAGCCAACATATTCAGTTATTTCTTATTTGAGACACACAGTATTTTCGTTTTGTCTATTGGCGACCTGTTAACAGAATGAAGCAACTTATTCCGTATGGATTAGTGCATGGTTGAATTAAGTCATCCTAAATGGATGCATTTAAGCTTGGTGTGTTGTTTAGTTGTTTGAGTAGGTGCTGGATCCTGGATGTCCTGAGATGGCCCTTTTTTTTTGTCATTTTGGTTGGCTGAATAATATCAAGGCCTATAATTTGGTTCCATGAGGGAGTCCTAGATAATGTCATTAATTAGCTATGCATTTTACCCAACCAATGAACCAAACACCGTCAAATACTGTTTTTGCCCTTTGATTTTGGTGAATTTCATTTGTAGTAATGCTATCCACCCCCCTCATCAGTTCTTTGTCATATTCTGCCCCCTCATCCTAAATACCTGGCTCCGCCCCTGCTTGAGTTCATAAACACTGTACCACTTAACACCTACTAATATACTCAAGTGCTTAACTCTCTTAAGCTGGTATTTCTTGTGAGAGTGGCATGGCCCAAAAAAATGGAGGTAGTGTCTTTTGGGAGACAAAATTTGTTTTTAGCATGACCTTTGTCAATCTTTTGTATTGTTGATAAGATACTGGACCAGATGTGTTCACTTAGTGAGATGTTGAATTGAAGGCTTTCAATGATACTGGCTACTGAAATGCTTACGGTTCCTATGTTGTGCCACTGAAATGGATAGAAAAAGTTATACTGTAGTGTGTAGCCTGTAGTAGTGATCGACTAATTGCATATGGAAAGATAGACAAAGTCATGTAAGTGCAGATCTGCTTTTCCACTTCATTTGCTAAAAATGTAAACACACAACCAGTTTGCTTTAAAATGACTTTTCAGAGTGGTAAGTTTCAAATAAGATTGTGATACTGCCATACTGGTGCCAGTGTTTAGACCCTGCAAATGCTTTGGAACGTATTCCATACTTGAATTTGGTTCTCATTTTCATTGCTTTGGAAAGGTGGCAATTCTTGTCAACAACACTATCTGCAGTGGAGATCTTGAACATGCATGATTGCATGGTATGGCAAAGCGTACTCTCTCTCTCTGGACTCTTAAAAGAGTTTTTGACAAAGTCAAGCTGTTGATTGGCAAATGAATTGGTAAGTTCTACTGCTGTGCATAGGGAAATTATGCTTGAGGGTTGGTAATGTTATATCTTTAACAGATCAACCATCATGATTGCACAAATGGAGCAATTCAATTTGCTGCAAGATATACTTTGTGACTCCCTCTTATTTACTTCGAATGCTGCTAAAGTGCTAAACAAGATTAATAGTATTCGAGGTCAACAGTCATTCATATACCAAATTACCAAGTCATCTTGTGCAAGAGTTTACAGGATACAGCATCCAAGTTGGCCTAAGTATATGTTGTCAATATGTAACTAGCTTCATAACTGGTTATGTTAAATGCTCAAACTAGCTGTAGTGCAAATTGTATTGATCAACTATGAATCTATGATGATAGAAATGCCATCCACTACTAAATACTGTAGGTTATCTCTCTCTTCATATTCTATATATCGGCCAATCATATGGTTCAACATACAGCTGCACCTGACTATTCTTCTTGTCACAACAGAAGTAATTGAAGGTAGTTTCCCCCCTGGCAGATAAGGTGGCTTGACTGAACCCAGCAGATACTCCGCAGTGTATTCTTCCAAACATGGAATACTGAATTCCAGCCTTGGAAGCTGGAATTGGCTTGGGTGCTTGTGTGAAGTGTTAACCTTATTGTTGCTAGCGGAAGACACAATGTACCTCTGATTAAATTAGTTTGTCCCCGTATGTGCAATTATATGAGGTAACTGGAGGAGAGAAAGAGCTCCTTTCTTAGTTCTTGCACACTTCCATTGCTCTTTGTGAGTTGAGTATTAATTTGGCCACTTAGAAACAACACTTTTAATCTTGTCAGATCTGGAATATCAAGAAATTTGGATATCAGAACCCAACGCAAAGCAAGTGCGCATCCAAGATGTTCAACACATGGTAAGTATTTACATCAGAAGTACATATTTACACTGCTTACAACACAAAGAATGTTCAACAGCTAACAAATCGCACACTGAAGTATTTAGCACCTAACATAATATACACAAGCCGACAAGCATTTATTAGGCAGTGCCTTTTGGACGTAGTTAATTAACATATGAAGCAATTCTCCACAGCCCACACCCATCACCAACCTTTGGTCTGATCTACCTGATGAACATAACTTAAACAGTTACACTGCAACGATGCGCAAAGTTGTAGGTGTCTCATGATCAGATATCTCTTTTCTGTACTCAATACATTATTTCTTCTTTGCTGCTCTATGGTCCTACTCAAAATTTGCAGGAAGTGCCCAGCCGTTGCTTCATCCGCTGCCCTGCAGCCGACATGCGCTCGTGCAAGGCTTCTTCCAGCAGCTCCTGGAACTTCTCAAGGAAGATACTCCACTCTTCTGTATTCATGTCCGACAGCCTGACAAAGCACATACTTGATGGAAGCTGTTCGTCTGCACTTCTATTCAGGGCATGCACATTGCCATGTTGACCTGTAGCTTTGTTAGGAACACTGGGAGAATTCAATCCAGCAGATGGGGGCCGATTAGATGGCTGTACGGCAGACTCCTTTCGATCTTCATCGTCGTCATTGCCCTCGTCGACGCTCTCCACAAGCTTCGACAGAGGGCTTCTGAAACCAAGCCCCTTCATGTCTGAGCCATTGAATCTTGGCGATCGAATCACATCATTATATTCTCCTAACATATCCATTGAGAACTGGAAATTCATGTCCTCCCCTTGTTCAACCGCTGGGGTGAATGGCTCCCATTCTGCTACCCTGCTCCTAGCTTCCATGCAGACAACCTCCAGCTCGCTTGGTTCCTCCTCCATCCCTCTGAACTCCCTAGTCATCATCTCACCTATCTCTGCTAAGCAAAGCCCGAAAGCAGCAGCCTCCTTAAGGAAGATAGTGCACAGGACCAGGACACGGAGGCAGGCCTCGCGGATCATGGGGAGTTCTCTGCGCAGCATTGCAGCGTCCCTCATTGGATCAAGATTCCTGATGTACTCGAGCTCTTCCTCGGAGAACGGGATCGACGCCTGTGCCCAGTGTATCCACTCAAAATAAGGGTCCTCCAAGTTCTCCGGCAAGCACAGGCCATGATCAATAGGGAACAACTCCGTCTGGCAACCAAAGCGGCCGGTGCCATCATCAAGCTTCCTCACCAGCACATTACCGGCATGCCTGTCGGTGTTGAAGATTCTGATGTCTAATATGCTGATCCTGTGAACGGCAGCAACCGGGAAGCTCGACGTGCCATGATCACTGGCATCAAAGTCATGGGCGATGAACTGCTGGAATGAAGCAATCTTACTGGTAACCTGCTGCTTCTGGTCATGAGCCTGAGCTGGATTGCCACCGTTCACCGGACAATTGATATTGAAAACCGAGTGTGTTATCTTCACCAGCGCCGTTGCAGGAACATTCGCAAAATTTTCATGGTCCAACAGGTACGCTGCGACCTCCCTGAACCCCGTCTCCCCTACCCGCACAGACTTCTTCAGTCCCGGCTGGCCAAGTGCTGTACCGATGAACCCCTTTGGGTTATTCGGGGCAAAAGGTTCCTCGTCCGTCGGTTTCACAATGGCAACCCTGTCGCCGACGACATTCCTGAAGTAGTAGGAGCCGCCAAGGCCACTATCGATGGGGACTGGGTCCACACCGCCCTTGATGGCGGCCACCACGTCGTCGACGAGGCGCTTCACGCGGGCGCAGCTGCTGGAGCACCCGAGCATCTCGACCAGGCCGCTGCAGTCCTTGTGCTCGAAGTCCTTGGAGACCGGGCAGAGGCACGGGGTGGAGCAGCTCCGGTGGATGCTGTTCCGGGTGAGCAGCAGCGGCGAGTCGGGGCGGATGAAGGAGAGGTCGTTCTCCAGGAGGCGGTCGCCGAAGGTGAGCGAGGTCTCGCCGGTGGGCACGTTGAGCGCGAGCTGCAGCCGGCGCTTCACGGTGTGCGCGTTGTCCCCGCGGTCCAGGTCCATGCCCAGCACGCAGCCGGTCTCCGTCTGCACGAACACCCGCCGCCTCCCCACCGGCGCCGGCATCGGGGGCGCGGGCGGCCGCGGCAGCTGCTTGGCCTCATCCCGCCGCCCCGCGCCGAAGAGGCGCCTCAGCAGCAGCGCCGGCACCTGGCTCTTGATTGGGCTCTCCAGGTTGGGGGACATGGCAGCTTCCGCCTCTTCTTGGTGCGCGCGCCGTACAGGGGGGCCGGCGCCGTCAGGGAGAGGGGAAGGCGCGCTCTTGTTGCTTTCATCGGATCACGCCTGCCAACAAACAAAAAGAGACCAAATTTTCACTCGAATCTCTCCACTGAACACCTCAAGATCACAACCTTGCTACGAACTCAGCATCAATTCGATTGGCTCGAGCATGGAAACCAAGAATTCGAGTGCCAGATGCAACAAAATACAGATGGGAATTCTCCGCTCTCACCATGAGGGGGTGAGGTGCCGGTGCGGCGCAGCAGAGCCGGATTCCTCAATCCATCTACCTCTCGCTCCCCCAAGGCCCGAGTCCTCTCCTCTACTGCAGTACTGCTCCCGCTGCCCAACGAATTCCGCTGGGTTGCCGTTAGTTTTCTACCTCGTCCGGAAAACGCGAAAAAAAATGCCTTTCTGTCACGCAGCCCCTTGCGTTAGTATAGTACTTGAACATGACTCTGCAATGCTACTCAGAGAGGCTCAGAGCCATGTTTATTATAGGAGGATGGTCTGAAATGGAGAACTTGCAAGGAGCTATTTGCGAAAGATAGAGCTCGACGGACACGATGGCTCGTGCTTGTGTACTCTACCGGGAGATCGGATGGGCAATCCGTGCCCGCAACGTGCACGGCCCGTTGATCTCGATCTGGACGGCCCAGATGAAGCGAATGGTTCTCTGGGGCGGTTTAAGAGCGCAGGATAAGAACCGGGATAACAATTTTCCACCGCGTGGAAGGCTCTAGAAGGGGCTCCGGCCACCGTCCGATGGTGGACGGGGGGATTCGCCGGCCGTTGAAATCGCGAGGACATGGCCCTCCGGACGACGGCGATCTGGATAAGAGCGATTGGCCACAACCGGGTGACGTGTGTGGTCCCTTGCGGCCGTCTACATTGCTATGCGGCATTGCTATTTCCAAGACATTTTATCATCAGCTGGTTTACGAGGAAGAGAAAGCCTTTGCAACTTCTCTGTGTAGCATCGCAATGCGTATTTATAGTTGGTATGGCTCCAACTCCTAGTTTCATAGTTGGAGTGGGTGAAGTTGTGCCAAACGGGGTTGCTCTACAAATTTTTTGGAGTTGAAGCAATCGGGAGTGGAGCAGCCTGTAGTGCAATTTTTGGGAGCAACCTTCCACCAGCTCCCCGCAAGGAGCAGCAACTCCCTTATCAAAATGCCCTTAGAGTTGAGAGGTAATTACCCACCTTTACCACTCCACAAAACCCCCTCACCCCCCACCGATTCGCCCCAATCACCCACATTCTTCCCGACTCAATCCCCATCCTCCCTGTTCTCTCTCTCTCTCTCGCCCCTACATCTTCCCCTCCAAACCCTAGGCGCTGCCGACCGGAGATGCTCACCGCCGCCCGGGAGACCCACGCCGCTGAACTCCCTCACCCCTGGATCCCTCATCGCCAGAATCCGTCGCCCCTGGACTCCCTCGCCTCGGATCTCCATGGCGACCCTTGAGTGGCAATCGCGGCGACGAATGGCGACGTTCGTGCGGAACTCCTCGCCTCGTATCCCTCGCCGCCGAACTCCATCGCCACTGGACTCCCTCACCCCGGATCTCCACTACAACCCTCAAGCGGCAATCGCGGCGACGATCACGCGGACCTCCTCCCGTCGGCACATTTTCATCCGTTTCTTGTCTTCTTGACCCTTGGTGACAACCGCCAATTTTGTGCACAGATCTGTTCTCTTTGAATATGTTATCTTGCCTTGTTTACATGCGAGATGTTTCACTTGTGCTCGCTGTTGATGAACAATTTTTGCACTTCATGAACCGATTGATGATGGCTAGCAATTTACGACAAGGTAGGCATCATCCAAAACATGCATCTGTATGTGAACCGGTTGATGATGAGCATGTGCATGATTTATGCTAACCTACCAGCATGGAATATTTTGATCAGTTTTTTTCAGTTTACTTGCCTTGTGAATATGTATATGGCCCCGAGAATTTTGCTGAGAAATTTCACGAGGTTGTGCTTGCCGTGTAGATACGTCCAGTGGTTGCAATCTTCTGAAAGTTCTTGTTGATTGCTAATTTCTGACAGTCTACGAATACCTAGGGGACATATTAGTGTGGTGCATAAGCTTGTTGTTCAGAAAATACATTGTTTACAACCTCAGGTCATTTGTCTGATGGATATCTTGGATTTTTCTTCCCGTACGGTCATTCATATCCACAGAATTCTCAACATTTTTTGCCAGCCCCAACACTATTGTAGAGCTGCACGTCCGAAATACCATATAAACAGTAAACGTTAATTGAGGTGTTAATAAGCCGAAATACAATGTAAACAGTAACAATCTGATAAAAATAAAATAAGGTTATTCTCGTCTTTTTACATAGATCATTCTCATTTATGGAGTGAGAGTTAGCTTCTTAACCAAACATCCCCCAAACTGCTTCAACTTCTCATCGGAGCGGATCCAAAAGTGAAGTTGGAGTTAGAGCTGCAAAAACTTGAAGCAGAGTCATACCAAACAGACTCTTAGCATTTGGATCCGTTAAACAGTGTTTTGAGAGGCATGTTTAAGCACCCAACAAGTAGGTGTATTAAAAAGACTTTATTAAAAGACTTTGGGGGTGGTGGATATGACACAGCTAACCACTCTAAAATCACATTAGGCTGCTCCCAATGGGTGGTTTCTTATTGCAGTTTCTTATTGCATGAAAGGTATTTAGATACCACCTTCCCAATGCATTGTATCCTAGAGTGTTGTATCTTATGCTTTTGATATAAATGTCTTTACTACTATTTCTACCTAGGATACTGTGTATGAGTGGTATCTAAATAAGATACTAGGCTGCTCTCTCTCTTCCTTAATTACAGTGACACATCAGATTTTTGTTTATGTAGAGTCTTAAGATACTTGCTAAGGTGGAGCATTGGGAGTAGCCTTAAGTTGTATAAGTATCAATGCAAGTTCGTGTGCTAATCGCGAGGACATGGCCCTCCGGACGACGGCGATCTGGATAAGAGCGATTGGCCACAACCGGATGACGTGGGTGGTCCTTGCGGCCGTCTACATTGCTATTTCCAAGACATTTTAACATCAGCTGGTTTTCGATGTATCTTTAATAGTTAGAGATAATATTGTCTCTAATATATACTATATCATCTTTAAAAATAATATCTTCAATAGATAGTTTCTAGCATATTCTAAAATATTTATATTTTTTTCTTTGAAACAGGTCTACATGTCAAGTAAAGTAGATTAATGTATCATATTTTGTTTCACGTGCACGAGACGATCTGTGCTCTCTCTCCTCCACGTAGGATTTTATTGACGTGGTATAGCTAAGAGATGATAATAAATACACTATTAGAGATGCCTAAAAAAGAGAGCCTTTGCAACTTTTCTGTGTACCATCGCAATGTGTATTTAGCATTTGGATTCGTTAAGTTTTGAGAGGCATGTTTAAGCACCCAACAAGTAGGTATATTAAAGGACTTTGGGGGTGGTGGATATGACACAGCTAACCACTCTAAAACCACATTAAGTTTGTATAAGTATCAATGCAAGTTTGTGTGCTAATGTTACGTGTAATGCGGTTGGTTGACATACATATGGGATCTTTTTACTCACACCAAAGGATGTGCCGGAGCCAGGAAATTTTTGAAGCCCGGACAAGTCTAACTACGATGAGCGTTTGCATGGGGAAACACCACCTTCTGCCCTTCCGACGGCAGAGAAACTCCATTGGCTGCTCGTCGGCGAGCCCGGGCAGCAGGAGGTGGCTCCGCCACCACGACTGGGTTTAAAATAAACGTTGATGGTGCCTTTCAGGTAATGATGGGAGAGCTGGAGATGTGCTCGGGGCAATGCTTCTAACCTCCTGGCGTTCCATTGTGCATGGGTGCGATGCAGAGGAAGTTGAATTGTTGGTTTGCTGAGAAGGTTTGGCCATGGCATCGGAGTGGATTCGAAGACGGATAGTGCCGGAGTCCTATCGTGAAAGCATTGTCCAGGTGCTTCGTCATGCAAAAAACCATGCTACCATCAAGGAAGCCATCTCCTTCGCAGAAAGTCTCCTGATGTTTAAGTTCCGACACGTGAGAAGATAGCGAAATTCTATTGCACATGAGCTCGCACAATTGGGGGAAAACACAATGCACGGTGTTGTGTAGCATGATAGTTGTTCGTCTTGTGTCGAGCAAGTAGATAATTTCTCAAGAGTGTAATCATATTTATGTTATTGAGTAATCAATAAAGTTTTAGCTCAGTTGGCATGGTGCTTTCAAGCCTCTGCCCGTCCGTATTCGAGGATGGCTGCGCCAAACGATACTCCTTTGATGCAGTAGAGGGGAAAAAAATTCTGACCATAATAATAATAATAATAATAATAATAATAATAAAGTTCTCTTCTCTAAAAAAACATGTACATAAGGATTTTGTCTATGATCTAGTATATGCTAATCCGACAGTTAATGGCAAGGAAACTGGCGGAGCTGATGGAAGCAGCAGCTTCCATGAAAAACCGGAGGTACGACACAAAAAAAGTGGGGAAACTGGCGGTGCGGAGGAGGGAGGGAGGGAAACAGTCGCGGTGGAGCACGGCCGACCAGGAACAAACCCATTTGAATCGGAGGCCACCGCTGCGCCCCGAAGCCACCTCGCTCACCACCCGCTCACACAGAGACTTCGCGACGCGAGGCAGACAGAGAGATCGATGGCGAGCTCGCTAGCCCGCCTGGGAGCGGCGCTGCCCCGCGCGTGCCCACGCGCCGCGGCGCGGATTCTGCCACCGGGGCGGTGGGACTCCGCAGCGCTCGGCGCCTCCCGCCGCGCTTCGCTGTATGGTGAGCAAGCATAGCAGTTTCGGTAGCTTCCGATTCGTTTTTAGAGGGGGGGCTTGCAGGGTCGCGGCTATAGCCTGTATACTAATGAGCATTGTGGCGATCAAGCCGCACACTCCATATCAAACCTGCTCGGCTGCAACGCTGCGTCGCTTGATGTCTCGACTTTTTCTGCTGCATTGTCTCCTTAGGAGATCGCGCTTGCAAATTTTAGGTGGTTGAGATAATAACACAAAGGGGTATATTTGTCAGGGTTGAGGAAGGCCACGAAAGTTTAGTTGGATGATGCTATGCTGCGTTTATTCCTCCCGTGTCAAAAGGGCAAAAATGCCTTGCTGTTAAGTTAGTGCTTTTATATTTAACTGTGAATTACACTTCAGCCTGCAGGCGGCAGGTTCACTCTGGTGTCAAAGTAGGCCCTGCATCAGAATTGAAGGACGGGGAAAATTCATCTAAAAAATGGAAGATCAAGATGCTCTATGATGGCGACTGCCCACTCTGTATGCGTGAGGTATGTTGCATAATCTATGATTGGTTGGGCTTTTTATATTTAGCCTTTGCATAATCAATGTGGTGTTAGAATCTACAATGCAGCTTATAAGAACACGTCCTTTTGTTTTCCAACAATTGTTGAGCTTGAGCATTTAAACTAGTGCCATAACTGAATGATGACATTGGTGATTGTATGACAGGCCATAATGATGCATGAGAAAGAACTAATGTTCCGCAATGCTAGTGACTCATGCTGTGTTCACAGGTTGTTTTTGTGTTGGCTCAATTATAGAAACAAAACTTTTCTGCATCTATTGGATAGCCCAGGGTACCACTGAATTGTCTAGTCTAAACGCATCGATATGTTCTTTCTTTCTTTCCTTAGCATTGTTTTGAATCCATTTTCCATTTAGATGATGTTCGATGTTCAATCAACTGCTGAGGACTAGTTGACTATGACAAATGGAGAGGACATATTATTGTTGGGATTCTGAACCATCGCATGATGTAGATAAATTCTTGTTGAACAACCATGTGACTTTTGTGTTCTAAAAAAGTCCTCTTTTCGGACAATTTGTATTCCTGGGTAGAACTTCCCTGCCATCATCTTATACTTTTTCCATGATGCATAATTTGTTTCGTCCGAAATTTCCATCAGTGATAGAGACCTTTTTTTCAAGACACTCAGCGATAGAGACCTTACATCCATACTTAGAACTCTTGCTGAGATCTCTGAACTCCATGTCTTCCGGAACACTCAATTTGGAGTTCGGACTCCACCAGTCCTCCGCCATGAACCTTAAGTCCTTCATATTTTAGGACCCTGTGACAAGTATTAGTGTAATGTACCTAGTACATTTTACAAGGGATAAACACCGTGGAAAGGAAAACGACGACGACGGTTTGAAGTAGAACAACGCTTAGAGGAGAGGGTGCCTGTTGGGGTTGAGAGAAACTAGACTAGGGGAGAGGAACTTGAGACTAATTCATCTTCTTCCCTAATTCCAATGGTAGCATGCGGTTCCTCTTTTATAAAAGGTTGACCCTCTTTAACAACTCAATCTAATGTTTCCTTATTAAGAAGGATAGCCTTCCTAATAGATATGATTTCCTATCCTAACAATAACTTGGTAGCTAGGAAACCTAATCTAATCTTTAACTGCGCCGGCCAAGGAAGGTTCCTCGCTGCTTCCCGTGTGCTACAGTACCCCGCGAGTACTATTCATGTGCATTATTTTCTGCACATGACAGTTAGCCATGCTACAAACTCTATGTGCAGCACTATCTTCTGAAAATTACATACTTTGACTCGCATTTATTTGAATTTGAATGGATTTTCTTCACTGATAGTGTTAGTTATGAGCAAAACAATAGAGACTAACTGTAGTAATTTTGCAGCAACTAAATTTGCTTGCGCTAACTCTCATGTCTCTACAGGTAAACATGCTGAGGGAAAGAAACAAGTCATATGGAGCTATACAGTTTGTTGACATAAGCTCGAAAGATTACTCTCCGGAGGACAATCAGGGTCTTGATTACGAAACTGTGCGTATTACTTTTTTACTACCGACTAGCTTGCTACTTACTTTCACGCCTTCTTATAGAGAAGGAATGGCATTGGTATTGTTTGAAGATTTATTACCTCAATGTCCAAAATCCCCAGATCTGTTTGATTTCTTAAAGGCTACTGGTGCGAAACATACTTAGCAATAGTACTGATATAAATGTAGACCATCTCTAGCAATTTTTGGTATGCACCAAAGACTAATGAATTTCTCCATGTCCACTGACCCAAAAAATTGATGTGTTTTTCCCCTTAAGCACTTGATTTTGAATATTTCATGGCTGCCATTTTGTACTATTCACCATTTTCTGCTACTCCAGCTACTTAGGTTTGTATTTTCTTGATGGTGTTTAATTAATTAATTGTTTCCTGCAACCAAACTGCATGTTAATGCTATGTTTCATGGCCAACTCGGTAAATATAAGAGGTGCTTAAGCATAGTATACATTTGTTTATCCTTTTTAAATAAATTATTTTCTGTTTTCAGTCCATGGGGAGGATACATGCCATTCTTTCAGATGGAACTGTCGTCACAGATGTTGAGGTATGACATTCATATCCTCTCCTGAAATTTTCAGGGATTTTCCTTTTCAAAATGCAGAAGTTACTGTAAGGTAAACTGTTGGGCTATTAAAACAGAACAGTTTGAACATATCTGGCAGCTAATGAAAGGCACGAGTTCGACATGGAACTAGTGAATGATCCAATGTTTTACTACCTAAAACCTGTAATGCATCTATTTCTCCTGTAGTCGCTTGAATACTCAGCATTTGTGCATCAGTTCATGCTTTTGTGTTCATGTGCGTGAGGTACTTCAAAGTTCAGAAACCAATATTTTGTCTTCTCCAATGCTGAGTAAGCCCAAATAGTAATGGTACTTAAGTATTATGTTTCTTGATAACATGCAAGAAGTATTATTATGTGCAGAGCTTATTATCATCACAACGTCACAGTAATATTTTTTAACCTTGTGAGAGTGAATCATACGCTAAAGAACTTGCCTTTGGAGTTAGTTTGACCTAAGCACAAAATACCATCCCATACTGTAGCTCCAAGCTAGCAAAGCTTGAGATTCTAATACCAAGATAAATAAGATTTTCTTAGGAACCTATGCAGAATATATTTACATTCTGTTTATGAATTGTTATATATATATATATTTTAAAGGTAGCAGCTATGGTTATGATTGCAGGCATTTAGAAGGCTTTATGAGGAAGTGGGACTTGGATGGGTTTATGCTGTTACCAAGTACGAACCTGTAAGTGCACACTTACAGAGAGTTACCATTCTATAATTTTCATATAGTGGAACATTTGATACATCAACCTAAAAGAATTATGGAGTTCATTTTGTTCTTCTAACGACATTAACTTAATTTTTATCTTCTTTTGTTATTTTTACTTCTTTTATTCATCTTATTCTGATTTTCTGCAGGTGGCTACCATAGCAAATGTAGTATATGGCGTATGGGCCAAATACCGTATGCAAATTACAGGTTTAGCCACTAAGAATTCCTTATATGGTTGGCTCTGATAGTGTTCTTGTTCCATTTATTTTGGTAGTAAGGTGAAAACCATTTTAATGGAACAAGCCTGTATAATTTAACCGTTTTTCTTCCTGTCGCAGGTCGACCTCCACTGGAGGAAATCATGGCATCCCGAAAACAAGCGGTTAGTTCGCCTTACTTTTAGTCAAGGGTTCAGCTCCTCTGCCTGGAACTTTCAATAATATCATATTGTTTGCGTGAGCGAGCGTAGCAATCGCTTGAGCTTGCTGACCGCGCTGTCCTTCCGCAGGGTGAATGTAAAGACGATAAAGTATGCAAGATGTGAGCAACAAATCGTTGGTCTGCTCTGCTGCACATTTCACTTCTACATAGGCTTTGATAGGCACACATACGTAGCTAGTCTTACCGTACAAATAACTCCAAGAATGCCGATACAATGGTTTGTTGGAGAGAGTAGATAATGCAATCATCTGCGCACTGATTCAATGGGAAAGACAAGCAGCTTTGGCCAATTGTTCATTCCGCGTTGCTGCCTGCCATCAGTACTGCAGTGAGCTCGCCGATTGGCTTCATGGCCTTCCATGGTGACCACCTCCATATATACTGTTATCATTTTCATTTCTGAGCTTCGTTGACTGTCTCCTCACCGTGCCTCCTGATCACGGAGTTCTCCACTGCTTTTGGAGAGCGATTTGCCAGCGTCATTCCGACAGCAAAAATTGATTTCACAAAGCATCAAGATGTTAGCGTTACACAAAACAGTACACAGCTAGATTACAACGCTGCACAGCCTGCGCTAACATCTAATCCACAGTGCGCATTCCATTGTGCATTTGCAATGCATTTATACCTATTTCTATTCTGTATGATACACAAGTACAAAAGGATGAGTAATGTTTTATTTAAAACAAAAGAAAAATTGGAACATCATAACTTCAAAATTTTGTGCTCTATTCTATGAAGCTTTAGTGTGAAGGTACAATTTGTCAATCTTTACGTGCAAGAGATTTTTTGACACAATCTATGATGTCTTCGCAATTATCTTCTTCATTCCGTATCAGTTTCTAAGCACTGCATGGAATGAGGAGAACGAAGATTTCCATGTGTTTGACAGGCCTTCATCGTCTTGCAATGCTCTGCCTCGTCATCTCGTATATTGACAAATACATCATATAAGTTATCTGCAACGGGTTATGGGAAAAAGTCAACACGTGCCGGGAACCAGTAACCCAGGTAATGATCAGCTGAAAATGAACCGAAACTGTTATTTGATGGACCGAAACTGTGATCCTTTATATAGGTCTGTTTCAGCAGCTGGTGTATGGTGGTGACCAGCAGACTTATCGCATGAACTCATGACTCGATCAGATGGATCAGTGAAACTAATTTCACAAGCTACAGCTAACTTGTTAAACCTCAACCTTCTGAGAAAATTAACTCAAGAAAGCTGTTAGGGGGAAGAAACAGGGAAGGACAATCATACCAATTTTAGGCCTCCTAGAACATGGGACTCTTGCTGTTTGAAACTCATCTGAGAAAACAAGCCATGTAAGCAATAAGCATAGATATTAATGATTAATATAAAGTATTAATAGAAAAACAAGTCAATGCAAGGGCTTACCAAATAAGTAGAGATCCTCATTCAGGTAATAGTTTATAGCGGCCTCTGGAGCTGGTAGTTTTTTCAACTCCTCTGTTAAACAGAAACAAATAGCTTACATCATGGAATAGGAAATGTTATTAAGAAATTAAACAAATGTCCAACTGGGAAAAGAGATTAAATGATTTAGCAGCTTGCCCAGTGCCCAGGTAGATATAAAAACCACGTAAGAATGAATGAATAAGAGCAATCAATGGTCCAAGATGGTTTATAGCTTAGGAATTACAGATTCAAAAATAGGTTGAAGGACAATGGTATAAAATTACAATGATTTGGCCCTCAGCCCCTCACCTCAATAAATTCTGAACAGAAGGTAGTTCAAACATGGGAAAGAAGAGGTTACCAACTTGATGATGTAATCTAATATTCAATAGCAATATTGTTCCATTAAATCCAAGAGCTATACAATTTAACACATGTCGCACATCACAAAGTAGATGGTTAGCTATTGTACTAGTTATTGTGATAAAATTTTGCACAACATGAAGAATATTTAGGATATTCCCAATAGCTTGATACTATAACTTGTTACTAGAGGAGAATGGTTAGATGAGATTTTAGATACAACCACTCCAATAGTTTGTATTTTTAGCTTGATACTAAAGTTTGTACTTAGATGAGAGAGAATGACTAGTTTGGAGAGAGATGGCCCCACTAATTTATTGGTTTCCTAAAAAGGCTTGATACTTGTATGAGTATCAAACTTCTCTCTCGTCCATCTCACCAAAAAACTAACGTGGCATAGGCTAAGTATCAAGCAGATTTGCCCGTTGGGAGTGCCCTTAGCCCGTTAAGGTTGTCTTACCTTCGTGGAGCTTAATAAACTTGTCATAAGTTGAGTATGCATGCCTCTCAACACATTCAGAAAAGTGGTCTGCATTTAAGATAAGCGAGTTCAAGCATTATCATCACAAAAAACACGGTAGAAAAACAAACGTTTACTTCATAATTGGTGAGTAACACGTGTACTTACATGCCATTCTTGGGCTCAGCATGTACATCGCAACAGTCACGAAGTAGTAAAAAAATGCAACAAACCGTGCGAGGAAACGGTCAACCCATAAAGAGTTGCCACCTAATTCCTGATATGAACCAAGAGGCAGGAGAAAGTGAGAAATATGCAATACCATAATCTGACAGAAAGCTATTTACATATCAGGTTAAGGACTCAATAAGCAGTAGGTTGAATTCATTTACAGATTACTCAGATAAAGAAAACAGGATAGGCTAACATCTAGCAGAATTTGAAAGCAAGAAACAGTAACACTTTGGCATAACATTGAAAGGAAGGTGCATACATGAATGTACTAATGGACAAACAGATAAAGATGGAGACATACTTCCATGATTAAGAGGTGATGGAACTCATTCCAGCTTTCGGCAAAGTGCACCTTTATATAATCAGCTCTTCTCCACCAGCCAAAGGTCTCATACATGTGAAGCACCGATATAAACGCTGTTCAATAATCAAGCAGTCAATAAAACAGGCACTACAATGGTATGGGAGAACCATACCCAAAAAATCATATGTACTTCAAAATTTAGAGACCTACGTGAAATTGCAAGCATGTAAGACGAGACCCTCACCAAAATACGGCACCCTAGCGATTGTCTCCAATACGAAGAATCTGGCATAGTTGCGGTCACGGTAAAAACCATCAAGTATCATGATGACCGACCCCTGCAGATAGAGCAAAATGTAAAACCATCAAGTATTATGATTAGTTGATGACCGACTCCTGTGAATGTATAGATTGAACAACATGTTGCCGACGGCTACAAGGCCTTTTGAGTAAAATTTGAGCTAAATCTACTGGGAATCTGGTGTTATCTGTATTACCGTAAGGAAAATGTTAACCGATTGCTCAAGCTTCACCACCCAGCTCTCCTCCGTGGGAACCAGCGGATCGTCGGCTCCTTCCAGAGGGGCCGTCTCCCTGACGGGGAAGGACTCCTCGACGGCCACCTCGGTCTGCTCCTTCTCCCGCTGCGTCTTTATCGCCTCCGCGCGAAACCTCCTCCTGCGCAAGCCGAAACGTGCCAAAGTTGCAGAGAAACACAACCGCAGAGGTGGGAGGAGGGGGGATCGAGCGCGTACCCGGTGACGAGGCGCGCGGCGCGGAGGCGGTGGGTGCGGAGAGTGAGGAAGGCGGAAGGGGGCGCCGGCGAGCGCGCGGTGGCCTTGGAGGAGAGCGCGGCGGCGACAGGGGAGGCGGAGGCGACCGCCATGGTGATACTACAACTTTGTGGGGTTTTGGAGTGCGGTCGTGTGGAAATGGGGGAGGAGCGGCGCGAGAGGGGAGGATGTCAAGAACTCAAGAGTTCCTTCTGGTTATAATAGAACTGGAATCCTGATGTGCGGAGAGGATAGAAGCAAAAGCTAACACGAAGATCCTAGAAACGGAGTCTCGGCGTCGACTTATTAAGCGTGCACTCGCGATTAATCGGAACTGACCTTCGGACCAATATCTAACGGCCGGAATCTGATTCACTTGAGTTACCGTGCGAATGGACTGTAGTTGTTACTTTCGTTACTGTTTAGCGTATTGTCGCTGTCATTTTCGTTTTTACTGAACTCGGGCTATATAATCCTTGCAATCGAGCAAGTGCTCACCATCTTTTGATCGATCCAAACCTTAGCCGCAATAGTGTAACTTTAGTTCTTCGTTTTCGTATTCTCTAAGCGAAAAATACCAAAAAACAGCGTAGCTTGTGTGCAGTTTTAGGTTTAGGATTTCGGAACCTGACAAATGGGTATCAGAACCCTAATTCTTGGCCCCGGTCCTGTATTTGGAGCTGTTGTTGGTGAGGGTTGAGCAATTCTTTGTCTCATTGTAAAATTCAGTAACCGAGTATCCATTGAGGAGTTGAGGGAATATGTGGGGGATTTGTATAGATCTGCACGGGTTGGGTGGTGCACTACCATACTTGTAAAATCTCGGTCTAGATCTAAGCAAATCGGTGAAGATGGTAAAGCATAACAAAGGAGTTGGAGCTTAGGAAGAGGAGATCTATGTGACTTCAGCCGAGATGGATGAAGTGAGAAATAGTATTAAATCCCTCAAGGAGATTCAAGATGACAACAATCTGCAGATGCAGCTACAAATAGATAAGCTGGTGGGATTAATGGCCAATTTCATAAATGGTCAAACCGGTCGAGAACCTTCTGATCGACAGTCAAGCTATTAAGGTAATTTTGGGAACTCACCTACTACTTTAACGCCTGCGATTGCATCAGCCCCACAAATTAGTCCAGTAGCAACTTTGGCCATGCTGAGTAGTGGCAAGGGAGTAAGCACTGACCCAATCCTAGCAGCTTCTGTCATGAATCTCAATTCAGCAATTCCTCCTAGTGTAAACTTGACCCAAAGTAGACCCATGGGTAGTTTCAACAATGTTCCTGTGATATTGCGGGAGCAAAATGGGAGGCCTATAGGAGTTGATAGCCCTCAAGGAATGACTCATTATACTCTGAACCCAGACCTTCCCTACAGTAACCGCAATAGGGCTAATTTGGCAACTAGAGCAACCCTTTATTGGCCAATGCAGTGGGCCACTACTGTCACAGCTCAGCCCTTAAACTCATCCTCTTTTGACAATTATTTTGAACCAGGGCAGCGCAGTAGGCAGCCTCATTTTTCTAAAAACAATAGAACACAAATAGTACTAGAATCACCAAAATTGAATTTCCCTGAGTTTGATGGCACTAATCCAGATGGATGGATAGCTAAAGCTGAAAAATATTTTAAAGTAGCTAGAATGCCCCAAGAGCAGAGGTCAGATTATGCAATGACATATCTAAAGGATAGAGCTCATTATTGGTGGAGAGGCATAGGTTGTAATGCCACAACACTTCCCTGGTACTAATTTTGCAGGATGGTTGGAGATAGATTTGTTGAATCTTCAATCTATGATAATGTGAGAATGTTCCATTGGTTGAAGCAAACAAGAACATTTAAAGCTTATGTGGATCACTTGAAGAGGCTATGAGCCTGATCAGAAGAGACAACCCTTTGCTACCCGATGAGTACTATGTATGTAGCTTTGTGGCTGGATTGCAACACTACATCCAGAATCACTTGCAATGTCATAGGCCCAGGAACATGATTGAAGCAATTTGGATGGCTAGAAGGATTGAACAATCTCATCCCTTTAATTCCAGAATATATAATAGCTTCAATAGAGGGGAGAACACTAACCCAAGGGATAAAGGAAGGGCAAGTACAAATGCTGGTACAAAGACTTACAGATATGATAAAGAAGCTAAGTCTAGAGGGACTGGACAGAGCAACAAACGTGGAAGAGATTATGGGAAATACAGAAAGTGTCATGAATCTTGGTTGCTAGGTCATAAGTGCAAGCCTAGTGAGAAACAGTTATTCACAATTACCCAAGGACACCAGGAAGAGGATGAGGAAACAGAGGGAAAAGAAATAGCTTAATATGACACTCCACCCTCTAGTCCAGAATATCAGGCTGGTGAAGTAGTGCTGCAAATCTCAATTGCTTGCAGTGCAGGGCACTAGCTCAGCCCGTAACACATTTACATTGACACTGAATGTAGGAGGAGTGAAAGCAATGGCATTAGTTGAAGCGGGAGTAGTGCTACATTTGTGAGTCCTCAATTTGCGATAAGCACAATGTGTAATTACTAATCACACTGCAGTTAAGGTAATGAAAGCTGATGGAGCAATATTGTGGAGTGACACATTATGCAAAGATTGCAAGTATGAGATACAAGGAGAACAGTTCTCTTCAGATATGAGAGTATTGCCACTGAAGGGTTATGATATCATCCTAAGGGCTTATTAGATTTACACCCACAATCCTATTGGGCTTAATCTCAAAACTAGAAAATTCTCAGTAACCAAATGTGGCTTGAAACAAGTGATCTTTAGTGATGAAACACTAACTGGACATAATTTCCTGATTGAAATGAGTCACCTTTTGAAATTAATGAAGAAGGGGGGTCATTGGTGTTGTTATCTATGCCCAGACCTCTGTGCAAGAAATTGAAAAACTCAGCCAAGTGCTTGACCTAATTCAGACTCTACTGCTACATTATCAGGATATCTTTGAGGAACATCAGCAACTTCCTCCCAACAGGGACTATGATCACTCAATTCCTATTGTCCCAAGGGATAAACTAGTGTACTAGAGACCCTATAGACTCCCACACTATTAGAAGGTTACTATGGAAGGTTTGGTTGAATAGCTATTGAAATCAAAGACCATTAGGCCAAGTGTGAGTCCTTATTCCTCACTTGCAATTCTAGTGAAAAAGAAAGATGGGTCATGGAGGATGTGCATTGACTATAGACATTTGAATTCAAACACTATCAAGAATAAGTATCACATTCCTGTTATTGAAGATTTACTAGATGAACTTTATGGGGCTAGAATATTTTCTAAAATTGACCTCTGGTCTGGTTACCATCACATAAGGATGAGGTGTGAAGATATTGAAAAGACAACATTTAGTACTCATTTGGGTCATTATGAATTCACAGTTATGCCCTTTGGGCTCACTAATGCCCCTGCAACATTTCAAGCATTAATGAACATCATATTGAGCAAATTTCTTAGACAGTTTGTGCTAGTATTCTTTGATGATATCCTAATTTACAGGAAGTCCATTGAAGAACATCATTCTCATTTGACAACAGTGTTTGAGATTCTGAGATGAGAAATTGTATGAAAAAAGGAGCAAGTGTGTGTTTAGGCAGCCTTAAATTGAATACATTAGGCACATTATTAGGCATAATGGGGTGGCCACTAACCCTGTAAAGATAGAAGCTGTTAGGAGATGGCCAGAGCCTCAGAATGTGACACGGCTAAGAAGCTTCTTAAGATTAGCAGGTTATTACAGAAGGTTTGTGAAAGGATATGACATAATTTGTAAACCCCTTTTTACAACACTTAAGGATGGATTCATTTGGGGAGATGAGCAGAAGGTAGCATACAGGAATACTAAAGCAGCTATGTCCTCAGCTCCAGTCATGGCATTGCCTGATTATTCACAACCATTTGTCCTAGAGGTAGATGCAAGTGGTTATGGGATTGGCGCAGTCTTAATGCAGGGTCGAAGGCCAATATCTTTCATGAACAAATCGATTGGGCCTAAATCTGTAGCCATATCTACCTATGATAAGGAGACCCTAGCAATTCTAGAGGCAATTAAGAAATAGAAACATTACTTTGCAGGATCTACATTGATCATCAGAACTGATCAACAAAATATGAAGTATATCCAGGAGCAAATGCTTACTTAAGGAGTACAACATAAGTTGCTAGTCAAGCTGTTAGGGTATAATTACAAGGTGGAATACAAGAAGGGTGAGAAAATAAAGCAGTTGATGCCCTTTCAAGGGTCAAATATGATTATAAACTTCTAGCAGTCACAGCAGCAACCCTTGTATGGATCACTGAAGTGATAGCAAGCTATTAGAATGATGAAAAATATAAGGACCTCATGACACAGCTTAGTATTAATGCTAATGCTCAACCTAATTATTCTCTAAAGCATGGAATCTTGAGGTATAAGGGCAAGTTATATGTGGGCTCTTAGACTACACTCAAGGAGCAGTTGTTGATTTCATTTCATGATTTTGCACTTGGGGGCCTTTCAGGTGAAAGAGCTACATATCAGAGGCTCAAATTGTTTTTCTATTGGCCTAAGATGAAGCAAGAGTTAGAAGAATTTTTCAAATGTTGTGATGTCTGTCAGAAAAACAAGTCTGAACATGTTCCCTACCCTGGACTATTGCAGCCCATACCAGTGCCAGACATGGCTTAGACTCATATCTCAATGAACTTCATTGAAGGACTACCAAAATCTGAAGAAAGGAGGTAATCTTGGTTGTGGTGGATAGGTTCACCAAATACTCTTATTTTATTGCCTTGAGTCACCCTTTTACAATCTAGCATGCGGTCAAAGTATTCATTAACAATATTTTTAAACATCATAGAATACCATCTATTTTTATCACTGGTGGAGATAGGATCTTCACTAGTCATTTGTGGCAAGATCTGTTCAAAACCTTAGGGGTTAAGTTGAGACTTAGTACCTCATATCATCCTGAAACTGATGGTCAGACAAAGAGGGTGAATCCATGTCTAGAAGCTACTTGAGATGCATGGTATTTGCTAATCCAAGAAAATGGTGTAGTTGGTTATCTACAATTGAGTGGTGGTACAACACTAGTTTTCATACCGCATTGAAGATGTGACCCCCTTCCAAGCATTGTATGGATTTTCACCTCCTCATATCACTGAAGTAGTATTGCCAGATTTCCAAAATGAGAAAGTGAAAGGACTGTTGCAGAGAAGGCAGCTGGCCTTACAAGAGATCAAGGATAATCTGCTCAAGACTCAGAACAAGATGAAAACCTATGCTGACAAGAAGAGAATGGAGAGAAAATTCACAGTTGGGGACATGGTTTACCGAAAGATCCAACCATACAAACATACTTCTCTGAGCATACATAGATCACTGAAACTGCACTCTAAATTTTATAGACCATTTAGAGTGCTGGAAAGAGTTGGCAAGGTTGCATATAAGTTATTGCTGCCTGAAGGCTGTCAACTGCATTGAAGAATCTAGACCTGTCATTATGAGTTAATAGAGTATATTAGTAATTAATGACGATCGTTATGTATACTAATATTTTTATGAGTTGGTGAAACAGGTTGAGTCCCATAATGAAGACTTATGATGTCATCATGTGTTATGAACATGAAGATAAAATCATAAAGTAAAGAAGATCATCATGTGTTGATAATATTCAAGTCGAGATCCCAGACTTAGAGTGAAGATGTTCATCATCAAGTGATCACTTCAAGATGGATGTTCAAGGCAAAGATATGACTAGAATAGGCTAAGGATTTATTTCTTAGTCATTTTACCAGTCTCGGTGTTTGGTGTGAATACCTGATTGCTAGTATAGGTTGTCGTACTATTAAGAGGGGTCTTGACTAGTAGCTTGAGTGTGTCATGTGTCGATAGTTCTTAGTGCTTGATCTAGCTCTCTTTAGTATGTTGCCAATATTTTCGAATATATCTTGCAAATAGTTGAGGCTCATGTATAATTCTTATAACATGTGACTTTAGTTTGCGAATGTGTTTTGCAAACAGTTTAAGTCCATGTACCAAATTCCTTGCGGCACGACTCTAAGAGTCGATAAATGTGTTTTGCAACTTGTTGAGAATCATGCTTTCATACATTGTTTGCATCGCACATCAATTAGCAAATGTGTTTTTGTAAAATTGAGTTGAAACAAGATGCAAAATTTGTTTTCTGTATCCCTGGCGGTCTGACCGCACCCTTTTGGCGGCCTGACCAGCCCACCTTGGGTTTGACCAGGCCGAGTGTCGGTCTGAATGTCCTAGCGGTTTGACCGCCAGTGATGACCGGTTTGACCGGTGGGACCCCGGTCTGACCGCCATGTGTTGGCCGGTCTGATCGGCCCCACGATCAAAGTCCCCCGGTTTGTTTTTTTTTTCAGATAGGGGTGTTTTCATCTCAGCTTGACTCATTTTTGGAGCAGTCTGACCAACCTTGCTGAGAGTGGCCAGTCCGATTGAGCGTCCAACGGCAAGCTTTTATAGCCGTTGGAGCTAGGGTAGTCTGACCGGCTATTGATTGGTGATCAGACCAAGAATCCCTGTTTTTCTGTAGATTCTCCTCCAATGGCTAGTTTTCTTGTGTGGGTGTATAAATACCCCTTGTGACCGGTTGTGGGAGGGTGCTAGTGCTATTTTCGTTCCCCATAAGCAAAGAGCAAGCTCTCTCATCTCTTTTGTGCATGTGTTGCACTTAGTGAACTTAGAGAGCAAAATTCTAGTGCTTGTGTTGCATTAGGCATTATATTTAGTATCCATTAAGCTTATATACTTGATTCATTCTAATGAGCGTCTCCGACTTATTACTCTTAGTGTTTGCCGATACCTAAACAGATTGGAGGAGTTGCGCCGGTGATCTTCTCAAAGAAGGTTGTGAGAAGGCCCGGGCGATTGTAAGTGGCTTGGTGCTCACCATCTTCGGAGTGAAAGAAGAGCAACCTTGTGTGGATTTGAGGTGTAGACTTAATTTGTGAAGCCAATCCAATTCGTTTCGGCTTACCTCAATGTGGACTAGGGGAAACCGACAAGTTTTCGATCACCACGGGAAAAAGTTAAAGTGTTCTTGTGGTTTGTTTTCTCAAGCTTTACTTTCTTGCTATTTACTTTTATAGAATTAAATTGCTTACTCGTCTCCTTAGGATTGCTATCTTTGTCTTAGTCTTAGCTTGTTGATGCACTTAGTCAAGTCTAGTTGATTTAGGTTTTAATTGAACAAAACTGAATTGATTTACAATTCTACATAAAACTCGGTTTCAACCAAAAAAAAAATTAAACTACCTATTCACCCCCTCTAGTTAGCCTCCTCGATCTTACATGCATCACACCTTTCATGTGAGTCAATTGAAGAAGCACAAAGGTGATAAGGTAGTGCCAAAGGGTGGTGAGGGTAACATCAAAGTGGCTCCAGTAGCTGTTCTAGAGAGGCGTGTGATTCCTTGGAACAATGAACCAGTGAATCAATGGTTAATTCATTGGTTGAATCTACCTCCTTCTGCTGTGACCTGGGAAGATGCGGATTTCATACAAGGAGTATTTTACAGCTTTGTTCCTTAAGACAAGGAACTTAAAGAAGGGGGAATTGTCAAGAACTCAGAGTTCCTTCTAGTTATAACTAAACCGGTATCCTGATGTACGGAGAGGATGGAAGCAGAAGCTAACATGAAGATCCTATGATGTTGATGAAACGGAGTCTTGGCGCCGACTTCACTTAAGCGTGCACACACGCTTGATCGGAACTGACCTTCGGATCAGTATCTAACGGTCGTAGTCTGATTCACCTAGAGTTACCGCGCGAATGGACTGTAGTTGTTACTTTCGTTACTGTTTACCGTATTGTTGTTGTCATTGTCATTTTTACTGAACTCAGGCTATATAAACCTTGTAATCGAGCAAGTGCTCACCATCTTTTGATCAATCCAAACCCTAGCCACAATAGCGTAACCCTAGTTCTTCGTTTTCGTATTCTCTTTTTAGAAAAAAAGAATAGTTCTTGTAACAAAAAATAGCGCAGTTTGCATACAGTTTGAGGTCCAGGATTCTCGGAACCTGACGAAGAAGCAAGGAGAGCGGGCAAGGAGGTTGGTGGTATGTTCGCGCAGCCGCACAGTGCCTCCCGTGTTTGTCTTGTCGCGGCTTTTCGGAGGGCGAGGCCCCACGGAACCGGCTGTTGTGGGTGGGCGGCCAGGGCTCCGGCTCCGCACTCGGCACGGCAGCGGCGTCAACAACCGGAGGAGGCAAGTGTGGTGAAGGGATTAAAGCAAAACCAACAGAATCGGTGGGCCGATGCCGAGAGGCTTCATTGATTGATCGTTCGTACTGGGTTCGCGTCGTGGCACGATGCACATCGCTCCTTTTTTACGGTGTCGCCCGTGCCGTGTTCCGGCGCTCGCTCCGAAAGTCGTCCGTTTCTGTTTTGCCTGCTTGCTGCAGTGTAATTGTGGGCTCAACAGAAGAGACGAAACACGCTAAAAACTCTTAACCTTCAACCTTTGAAAGTTCTTGGATTCAACCTCTGAAAGTTTGTGGTAATTGCTTGTCGCCTTGTCTGATCTTACAGTTTTGGCATGTGGATTGTTGGTCCTTTGCTGTGGGCTCGCGGTCGCGGGTGAGGGCGGTGCGGAATCAGTGAATGCCGCTTGCCACGAGTCAATGCGTGATGGCCCAAAGGCCGGCGCCGAGCACAGGCAGCATGGCTAAGCGCGGGTTGGTCCGCGGCAAAGCTAGGAGCAGCAGGTTTCGACCATCAGTTTTGCCATAGAGGTGTTCTCAATTTTTTTGTACTTATTTAGCACATTTTAAAAATGAAATAGCAAAAATATCTCCTCCTCGTCTCTCTCCCCACGCGAACGAAATGCCAAAAATAACACTCCTGTCACGCAAAAACACCGCATCAGGAGGCCTACCGCACACCCAGAGTGTGGCATGACACGCGGCGATGTGTCATTCGGTGACAAGTAGCCTGCTACGACCTACCGCAAATGGCGTGCGTAGACGACCTACCGCGGACTGAATCAGTGGCAAGTGGCCTGCCACGATCTGAGTGCACGGTAGACCTCTTGCCGTGGTGTTTTTGTACAGTAGAAAGTGCTTTTTTATCATTTTGTTCACAAACCATTTTTTCTATTTCACTTCGAAGGAGGCTAGATGAGCAAAAACTCGGCGTTCTCTTGTCTGCAGGTTGCCTTGTTGGAGGGACCGTTCAGATGAGCCTTGTAAACGCCAGATAATATAATTTCCAGCCTTTTGATTTCTTCAGACAAAATGTTTGTACAGTCTCATGTGTTAATCGAGGAATCAAAGTAGCATGCCTCGACGAGGCAATCACATTCTGAGTTCTCAAAACAACATGGCAAAAAGACAAATATAACCAGGACTAGTAAATGGTACATCAGCGTAGACAGGTTCGTCGTCTATCATCAATCAATTGATTTCATCGCTCTCGCATCTCCATCCGCATCTGCAAGTGCGTTATAACTTCAATGCTACAAAATAATCCACCATTGGAGTGACTACCAATGATATGAACCTACTTCTTTGGTTTCTATTCTCAAGCACAAGGGCTGTTTGTTCATCATTTCGCATCATGAACCATCTCTATCAAAGTTGTCACGCACAGCCTTTAGCCTGAGAGTTACTGCTAATATTCGCAGAAGCCCCGCTACTTGAAGGGGTCCCGGTGCTTTGACCCAACAATGGAGGTGCGTCGGCGCTCTTGGACGCTGATCGGCTGGTTCTCAGTCTGCTTCTCAGTTTACTGAAAGGCTGCCAGTGCCATCGGTTGTGCGACTTTATTTGACCCATCAGCTTTTGTTGCTCTCTTCGGAAGCTCCTTCGAGCGTACCAAGCTCCACCCCGCCACCCTAGCGCACACCTGACAATTACAAAAGATAAGCGTATTTAAGTTTATGCAAGAGACAGACACAGTAGGTACGATATATTACTTGCGTGACATTGTCAACAGAGGGTTGGAATACGTTTTGCAATCAAAGAGGGTTTCTTGCTTGCAAGATGGTATCGCAGAAATTGAAGTTGCAGTTCATGCTGGAATTGGTTCTAGATTAGCAGCAGATGCCAGGACAGTTTATGTGCAGCACTAATTCGTAATTAATTCAGCAGAATTGAAGCATGAAGGGAAATTTAACACAAATTTACATGTTCTGAGTTTTAGACTATATACAGGACGACATCACAGCTAAAATATGGCCTTTGTGCATATCCCAGTGGTGCTATAGTTGGAGCAGGGTATTCGGACTACATACATAGCAACATCACAGCTAAACTATACCATTTGTGCATATCCCAGTGGCGCTATTGGAGCAGTGTATACAAAACCAGCTGTAATACTTCATACAGTCTCTGTTGTGGCCTGTGGGTACAAAAAACTGAACTCAAAAGGAACCAAAACTTAGTCCAAAAGTAAATAGGCTCCCACTACAATTACTTCCCATCTTAACTCCGTCAGTCAGTATTACAGACCAATGTTTATATGATAGATCATTGATTGAGACAATTTGATCAGCATGGACCGCATTAATGTGTCATATACAGAACATATTGATATAATCTTGAGTTCTTGACTATGGCATTAGAACCTTATGTAGAAATGAAGTAGAATGACTGGTGATACAAGACATTACATAAGCTCGAAAGGTAGTACAATCCAACATGGTAATAGTGAATTCCTAGAATAGAAAACTACATATTAACAGCAGGAGCATACCCAACAATCGAAGTTGTCAATGCTGTGGCTACACAGGCTGGAGTGCTAATATTACTGGAAGTGACAATCTTTTTAATCTCTTCATGTTCAACTTTGTGAATATCCTTCAACTGTTCCCAAAAAAAAGGATACCAGACATCATTCAAGGTACATACCAGTAAAACTAACAAAAGAAAAACACTGAAGGTATTGCTGGTAGTCAATCAGCAATCAAGAATGAAGGGGAAAACGAAAGCAGATAGTCCAACCATTGCCATAGATCCAGTCTGCCTTTAGGACAAAAGCAATGCCTATGGTCTATGGAAGTTGCAAGCACCATGAGAGTGCATAAATACACTCACAAACTCACCATGACTCATTTTAGAAACTAAAAAAGCATCTTAATCTTGTCATCAACAAAACAGCAAGCATGTTGCACTGGAATAACAACGTAGGACGTATGCATATGGGTTATAATATCTTATGTGCTGTCTTTTAATGTCCTACCATGGAGCAATCTCGAACTTTTGCAGAGTGGCTATTGCCATTTCAAGTCAATCGCACACTGAGAAATGCACATAAAAAAGGGAATAACACAGTGATGTATTTACAAAATAAGTAAAATGTGCTAGTAACAGACTATCTTCTAAATTTCTTACAGATTGCTCAATTGAGTGAAGCCTGTTGTCAATCCTTGATTGTTGCATATGACGAAAAGAATAACCTATAACAAGAAATTCACAGCATATTAGAAAATTTAAATCTTCCGAACAAGCCATTTCCAAATAACTTCAGTAACAGTACAATATACTCCGCTAGGAGTACATTAAGGAAGCAAACAAGAATCAAAACAACGCATAAAAAATAGACCACATCCTTAGTTAATTGCAGCACATGAAAGGGAAAATATCAGTTGAAAAGGCAAGTAGGCTGACTTCAAACTAAGAAATTTTACATCTCAATTAGAAGATATGTTTCATGCCAGCTAAACTGTGGATTATCAAAGGAAAGGATCCAACACCAAAAGTGAATAAGTCAATTATTTCCCAATTACCATAAACCTAACCAACAGTCACGGGGGAAATGGGAAACAATCAAACAAGTAGAGGCCAAGTCCAACCACATTGCGGTTTTTTTAGGGAACCACGGGGGAAGAGAATTCCCACCTGAACAATTTTCCATTAAATCAAGCACAAATCGTAGGTTACATCAGCATGTCCACGCACAAAAGGGCTTACACAACAAGACAACAACGGGAAGAAGAGAGAAGTAAAGGAAAAGAGGAACACGACATGCGAAAAATATTGCTCTACTGCAGCTATGGTCTTACATATGCTAAACAAACTAATAAAGGTTTAGCAGCAAAGCAGTTGCACAATTGCAGCACTCGCCCCCTCAGCTACAGCAATTACAAAAACAAACCTAATCAATTGGATTGAAATTTGCCGCACTTGCACTCACGCTGTCACGTACCACCCACCAATGGTGTTGAAACAGAAAATAGAATAGGGAGCAGGGAACAGTAGCGTACCGGCCCATGCCGTGAGGACGGAGGCGATGGACGTGCCGACGGTGAACACGACGCGGTGGCTCTCGAACACTTGCTGCGGGCATCGGGAGATCACACGCGTCAGTCAACCACGAGAGACGGGGCATTGGAAGGGAGGGGTAGGGTTTGATTCCGATTAGATCACCAAACCTTGGTGGAGAAGAAGGTGTCGCGGACGGCGGCCCAGGAGTTGGACGCCCGCCTGCGGATGTTGGGGAGCGAGAGCACGTCGCGAGAGAGCAGCACGCGGCCCGTGCCGCCAAGCCGCCGCACCACCATCTCCCCCGATCTCGGCGCGGTGTTCCTTAGGTTATTCGCCTTTTCGGGGGTGTTTCTTGTTCTGCGAGGTGGGGGGTTTTGAGGATTTTTTGGGGGGAATTTGGGGAGCGAAAATTATTCGCCGTTCAGTTCCTTCTCCCCGTGACGAGTGCGACCAACTTGCGCACTAAGAAACGAACGGGCGCCGGCGCGCCGCGCCGGTGAGGCGGTGAGGGTCGAGAGAGTGGTTGCGAGGGCGCAGCGTCGGAGATCAGTACTAATCCAACGCGCAGAGGATACTGAACCGGAATCGTATCCTTACTGGCTTTGTTCGAAGGGTAAATTGACTATTTGACTCACGTTGCCTGCGCTTTTGCCCATTTAGTACTAAGCTAGAGGTAACATCTTAGATGTCACATAGTTCATGAAATAATTAATAATTTGCTTTTTTTTTTGGAAAAATAAATATCAAATTTATCTTTTTTCCCATCCTCTTCCTTTTCCTCATCCTCAGTGGCTTTCTTGTGCTAGTATTTGCTTGTGTGGATGTTTGCATGACAAGAGCATTGCGGCCGTAGGATTATTATATCATGTTTAATGGTCTCTGGTAGCCTAGTAAGGGTGTTTGGTAACATGGTTTTTTCTACGTTTTTTTTTTGTCTCTTTAGCTATAGCTTAAAGTTGAAAAATATGAAATCCCTTATACAAGTTACCATTGGTTCATTCACTGATAATGATGAGGATCAAACCTCGAGACAAAATTAAATCCATAGGTTGTCCAATCTTTCACGATGATAATTCCTAATCAGGACAAATTACATGATGCAACTCGCACTTGGATAGATAAATCTCACACCCGCGCACACCATAGTACATAAACGAGAGAAGAGGTCAAACAAATCAGCACTCAAGTTCAATCAATGAGATAAAATCTGAGTAGCAATCAGAGATATCCTAGATGAAAAACTCTCATGAACTCGTACACACAATAACCAGGGTACACATAATTTGCCACGACATTCATTATAGTATTTAACTATATTTTACTAGATTCACCGGCTGTTGTTTGTCTAAAAAAAGGTAAAAATATAGAATTATGTGCAATCCTAATATAATTTTCAAACGATTTAGGCTCACAAAAGTTTAAAGGTAGATTATCCGAAGCAATTAAACAACAAAGAAATTGACGAGCTACCTCAGGACTATAGTCCTAGCTACGTACCGTACCGTCGGGGTTGTATTGCAATTGTGTCAGCCTCATGATCAATTTTTTTTTGTCTTGCTTTACATCTTGCAGCATATCTAAGAAAATGCCCTGTTCCCGTGAAGACTTTGCAGATAATTCATATTTACAAATTTTACAAACAACATATCTTACGTGAAATCCTTGTCCATCTAGCTTTGTTGTCTTATTGAAATCCTCCAATTCCTGATGTACTCAACCTGGATCTCTCTACTCCAGTGCTTGTAGACGCAGAGGCACTCATAGAGCGTGATGATGGTATTGTTGTGTGCTCTTAAGGTTGAGTTGGAGCCGCAACATTCTCAAAGGATGCAAGATCCTCCAATGAAATTCTGAAATCACTAATAGCAAAAACTAGTGTAATTTGTCATCACGAAAACTGTAAATAAAAATTACACTATTATTTATTTCATCTTAGCATAAGAAATAAGAACAATAGAAATATATATATATGTATATATGTGTGTGTGTGTGTGTGTGTGTGTATATATATATATATATATATATATCAGTATTGTACCTTTTTCCCTGATTGCAGTTAGATTTTGAATATTTATCGCAAAAGGGATCTAAATTTGCACAACATAATTCAAAGAAGACATTGAAGATTGGATGGGTGCTGAATAAGGGGTATGCTGCCTATTTGTAGAAAACATCTTGAGATTTTTTTAGTTTATTTATTTATTTTTAAAGCTCTCCAACAGCTAAAAAAAATTGAAAATTCTGTCAATTACTTGGCTTAATCGTGCCGACAGGCCGTTTCATGCCTACATGGGCCCAACGATGCTAGATAGGCTAATTGTGTTGTGTCGGCCCGGCCCAACAGGAACAGCGTGCCTCGTCGAGTCGTTTCATGTCGGGCCTAGCACTATGCATACCGTGTCGGGCCGGCTCGTTGGGCTAGGTGCCGATCCAAACACGACACGCCTCTTCAAGCCATACCGTGTCTAGACCGGGCCAAAGTCCCATACCGTGGGCCAGCCCGACACGCACAACCTATTTGGACACCTCTAAGTGTACGCACCAATTGAGCAAAGACGACCTTACCTCCTTGTAGGCACGAGAGGGTTTTATATTAATGTTACCTCTACAAGTGTACTAAAACCTAAGTATGCACATGAGGTCTTATAGCATCGGTCAGCACGATCCACATAATTTGCATGTGTACATGCATGGCTACAGAAGTAGTTAAACCAAATATTCATTAACCTTCTTGCATAACCAAATAACCAAACTGAAGTATAAAGATACCTAAATTGCAATAGACACATGACCAATGATTTCAGTAGATAAAAAAAAAAAGAGACACATAACCAAACTACCATACACAGAGACTAAAACTGCAGTAGATACACCACCAAATACTTCAATATACATATACCAAAAAAATTGCAGCACACACATAACCGATCTGCAATACACAAAAAAACTACAGTAAACACAAGATCAACGACCGTAGTATTCATATACCAAAAAGGTACAGTAGACGCATAACAAAACTACAGTATATACAGGACCAATGACTGCGTAGACGTGTACAAAAAAATCGCAATAGACGCATAACCAAAACTGCAGTACACAGAGACTAAAATACAGTAGACATATACCAAAATTTGCAGTAGAAGCATAACATAAATTGCAGTTACAAATACTAAAATGCAGTACTGAACCGGAATCGTATCCTTACTGACTTTGTTCGAAGGGTAAATTGACTATTTGACTCACGTTGCCTGCGCTTTTGCCCATTTAGTACTAAGCTAGAGGTAATATCTTAGATGTCACATAGTTCATGAAATAATTAAAATTTTGTTTTTTTTGAAAAAAAATATCAAAGTTGTCTTTTTTCCCAATCCTCTTCGTCTTCTTCTGTGGCTTTCTTGTGCTAGTATTTGCTTGTGTGGATGTTTGCATGGTAAGAGCATTGCAGCCGTATCCCTTATACAAGTTACCATTTGTTCATTCACCGATAATGATGAGGATCAAACCTCGAGATGAAATTAAATTCATAGGTTGTCCGATCTTTTACGGTGATAATTCATGATCAGAACAAATTATGGGATGGAACTCCCACTTGGATAGATAAATCTCACACTCGCGCACACCATAGTATATGAACGAGAGAAGAGGTCAAACAAATCAGCACTCAAGTTCAATCAATGAGATAAAAATCTGAGTAGCAATCAGAGATATCCTAGATGGGAAACTCTCATGAACTCGTACAATAATCAAGGGACACACAATTTGCCATGACATTCATTATAGTATTTAACTAGATTCACCGGTTGTTGTTTGTCTAGAAATGGTAAAAATATAGGATTATGTGCAGTCCTAATGTAATTTTCAAACGATTTAGGCTCACAAAAGTTTAAAGGTAGATTATCCGAAGCAATTAAACAACAAAGAAATTGACGAGCTACCTCAGGACTATAGTCCTAGCTACGTACGTACCGTCAGGGTTGTATTGCAATTGCGTCTGCCTCATGATCAAATTTTGTCTTGCTTTACATCTTGCAGCATATCTAAGAAAATGCCCTGTTCCCATGAAGACTTTGCAGACAATTCATGTTTACAAATTTTACAAACAACATATCTTACGTGAAATCCTTGTCCGTCTAGCTTTGTTGTCTTATCGAAATATTCCAACTCCCGATGTACTCAACCTGGATCTCTTTGCTCCAGTGCTTGTAGACGCAGAGGCACTCGTAGAGCGTGATGATGGTATTGTTGCGTGCTCTTAAGGTTGAGTTGGAGCTGCAACATTCTCAAAGGATGCAAGATCCTCCAATGAAATTCTGAAATCACTAATAGCAAAAACTAGCGTAATTTGTCATCACGAAAACTGTAAATAAAAATTACACTATTATTTATTTCATCTTAGCATAAGAAATAAGAACAATAGAAATATATATCAGTATTGTACCTTTTCCCTGACTGTAGTTAAATTTTGAATATTCATCGTAAAAGGGATCTAAATTTGCACAACATAATTCAAAGAAGACATTGAAGATTGGATGGTTGTTGAATGAGGGGGTATGCGGCCTATTTGTAGAAAACATCTTGATATTTTTTTAGTTTATTTATTTATTTTTAAAGCTTTCCAACAGCTAAAGAAAATTGAAAATTCCGACAGTTACTTGGCCTAATCGTGCCGACATGCCGTTTCATGCCTACATGGGCCCAACGACGCTAGATAGGCTAATTGTGTTGTGTCGGCCCAGCCCAACAAGAACAGCGTGCCTAGTTGAGTCGTTTCATGTCGGACCTAGCACTATGCATACCATGTCGGGCCGGCTCATTGGGCCAGGGTGTCGATCCAAACACGACACACCTCTTCAAGCCATGCTGTGTATGGGCCGGACCAACGTCCCATACCGTGGGCCGGCCCAACACGCACAACCTATTTGGACACCTCTAAGTGTACGCACCAATTGAGCAAATACTACCTTGCCTCCTTGTAGGCACGAGAGGGTTTATATTAATGTTACCTCTACAAGTGTACTAAAACCTAAGTATGCACATGAGGTCTTATAGCATCGGTCAGCACGATCCACGAAATTTGCATGTGTACATGCATGGCTACAGAAGTAGTTAAACCAAATATTCATTAACCTTCTTGCATAACCAAATAACCAAACTGAAGTATAAAGATACCTAAATTGCAATAGACACATGACCAACGATTTCAATAGACAAAAAAAATACAGTAGACACATAACCAAACTACCATACACAAAGACTAAAACTGCAGTAGATACACCACCAAATACTTCAGTATACATATACCAAAAAAATTCTAGCACACACATAACCAATCTGCAATACACAAAAAAACTGCAGTAAACACAAGATCAACGACTGCAGTATTCATATACCAAAAAGGTACAATAGACGCATAACAAAACTACAGTATATACAGGACCAACGACTGCGTAGACATGTACAAAAAAAATCGCAATAGACGCATAGCCAAAATTGCAGTACACAGAGACTAAAATACAATAGACATATACCAAAATTTGCAGTAGAAGCATAACCTAAATTGCAGTTACAGATACTAAAATGCAGTAGACAAATACCAAACATTACAATAGACGCGTAATCAAAACTGTAGTACACACATGGGTGGCTTTGGCGGGTCGTGCAGGACGAGGTGCGCGGGGGTGGGAACCATGTGTGCACGGGAGCTAGAGCCAGGCGCGCGGGCAAGTGGAGCCAAGTGCCCACGTGATACGGGCCTAAGTGTTTCACCGACTTTGATTGGTGCTTCTAGTTCACAACATGCAGTTAATTTTTTTTTGAAGAAAAGAGAGTTTTATAAATTACTACGGAAAAAGAGGAAGCTCTTGGGCTACCGGGTCTTTAATACAAAAAGAAACTTGCTCCCTCCAAACCGCACAATGATTCAAACGTTTCGCAAGTTGTGCTAGCTCATGAGTCATGAGCTACACCATTTTGCTCTCTTTTCATGTGGCAAATCATGAAACTTGGCAAAAGACACACTATATCTAGCACTTCAACCACAAGAAACATTAATCTAGATCGGTGATCCTGTGGGTGGGACAACAGGTGGACCAGCGATGCACAGTTAGTCTTAAGCACCGCCGCCTTGTGTATCCATTCTGTAGCCAGCTTGACACCTTCATAACAAGCCCAAGCTTCAACTTCCTCTGGATCTCTACCTTGTTGAATTGTCCGCCATGAAGAGAGTAACACTATACCCTTTTCATCCCGAATAATGACCCCCACTCCCGCTTCACCCGATTGGTACGAGAATGCTCCATCAACATTAATTTTTACCCAACCTGGATCAAGTGGCTTCCATTTTTCCCGTGGCTTCGATTTGGGAACAGGTAGCTGACATCCCCGTTCAGTAACCAGCCTTTGCTTCCCTTTGACAATAGAACCATGATCTTCTTGCTTATTGTTGTACATAAAATTCCAATAGTCCTCTCAATGAATTTGATAGAACCGATGACAGGTCATGGGAGTATGTGGCGTGCGACCAGCCGAGGGTGCCTAGGCAGCAGCATGCGGTGCCCAGGAGGCTAGCCATGTGGGGGCGTGTCGAGTTAAGCGAGTAAAGGAGGTACATAGGGGTGAAAATTGGTCGGATACAGGTGGATATCATTTTTCCAAATTCTAACCTATATTTTTTACTTTGAATTCAGAGCCGGACAAGATACCCTGAGTACGGATACAGATTTTTCATGATACAACCATGGGACGGATGCATATCGATTTCAAATCGGTCACAGATAAATTGACGGGTAGTGTTTGTATAAAGAAAAGATATAACTTCATCAACGAAAGTGCCAAATTATACTACCTATTAGAAAATTATTTATCGTACTTAACAACATAAACATAATCAAATGTAAATTTATATTATATATTAGCCAATGACTGAAAAACCATAGAGGATTTAAAGAATATTGATATTTATCATATATCAGATATCCTATAAAATACGGATGCGACTTGGATATTGATTTTTCCCATATCCTAACCCATAGTCATGAGATTTTCCAGATACAAATAATATCGAATGCGGATCGGTACTAAAAAATAGTACTCTGAGCGGATTTGTTCCGAATACAACATCAGATCGGGCGGGAATTATCTGCCCCGTTTTCACCCCTAACAAGAGGACAAGGTGGTGCGCGAGGGCCGCGTGCATGGCTGCGCTGGCCTAGGCGTGTACACGAGGAAAGGTTGAAGCATGGGTTGGGACACCCAACGTCGCACGCTTGCATGAAATCGAGCCAGGATGCTATTGTTGAAGAATGTAGTAATCGTAGAAATTCAATCAATCAATCACCACACAATATATGAATAATCAGGAGACAATAGATGGAGACACAATATCTGGAATTGGGGTTGTACACGGACTCTAGTCCGAGTCAATTTGTGTTTGGCCATGGGTTCGCGAAGTCCGTGTTCTTGGTTTGCGATAGATTGTTTCGATCCTGGTAAACCGAGAGGAGATTGTTTTTGGGCGTGAATTTGGAAGGCTGAGGCGAGTAGATGTGCTAGCAGCGTGAGGAGGTTGATTAGTACGAGCTAATCTCTAATACTACTGCTGCTGTACGTGTGGAAGAAGGGAGTGACGTTGCTGCCGGTTGGCTGAAAAGAAAAACCAGAGGATTAGTGTGCACCTATGTACTTACCTGTGATTCATTGCTGCCGTGACCAAGAATCAAGGCAAGAAGATGGCTGCTATTGGAGTACCGTGAAAGATCGGGCCAATTGCACATCGGCTACACGTTGATCTGTATCACCACGGTTGCGGGAGTCAAGTGCTGCGGAAGGATTGTGCGGTGGAGGGAGCTAGGTGTGCACGGGAGCCAAGTGCGGGGGGAGGGAGTAGGTGTGTGCGTAGGGGGCCAAGCGGAATGGATAATTTCCGTCCGACCGACCGACTGGAGGTTTGCAAAGTGAATACAGAAGGGATAAATGGGTATCCAACACTATCCATATCTGACTTCGACTCTGAGGAAAGAATACAAAAATGATATAAGATGAGCGATATCCGTCCATATGTCAGGTGGTACGAGGAAAGCCTGTTGTGACTCCACTTAGAAAACAAGATACAAATAGGTGAGTTGCTGCATCTGAGTAGGCAAGAGATACTGAGTGTTTTTCCTTCGATATCTCAGCGATTAGTCTCTCTGTCTTCGCTCTGATTGCACTGTTATTGTTCAATGTCCTATGTTGGGGTACAAAACAAGTGGATAATTTCCGTCCGATAGATCGAAGACTCGCAGAGCGAATACGAGATAAAGAAATAGGTATTCGATAATATCCGACTCCGACTTCGAGAAAATAAAATAAAATAAAATAAAATATAGGACGAACGATATCCATTTGTATCTGCTCCGATTGCATCCCTACGTGTGCATGCGCGCAAGGCATCTAACTAGAGATAATCGGACATATGTCCGTGTCTGTGGAAGCATCCACCGACTCAACCCGGTCTTCTCAGATTCTTTGGCCAAAATGGCAAATTTGAAGCGTGATTTGAAAAAATAACACCTTTCTAGATGCAATTGCAAAAATAACGTTATTATTATCTGCTCGGTTAACCACGGTCTCCGATGTACCTACAGATTGGGAAGACATTACCATTACCAGGTCTAAATCCAAGACTGGAAAAAAAAAATGAACTCTTGAAAGCGCACAGTTTGGCACAAAAGTTTCCCTCCATTGCCAATTTGTCACTTATCGCATAAAGAATAGTAGTACAAACACTCTTGGATACACGCATCTAATTAGGAAAAGAAGACAAGATAAAATCGTCTTCTCCGTATGCTGTGATTCGGCGGATCCTATCAGAGCCGTAGCTCCGTGCACAGTTCGTGGTCCCTGTCCGGCGGCGGCGGGAGGTTGAGGTCGAACGGCGCGCGAGACCGGACGGTGGAAGCGTCGTCGTCAACATCCACGACGGAGGCCGACGAGGCGCAGTCGCTGTGGCAGCCGGCGTCAGGCGCCGGCGGCCGTTGGCGCGGCACCAGCCTGCGAGGCACCGCCGTCCCTGCCGCCCTGGGCCCACTGAAGGACTCGACGGTGGAGCTGGCGCTGCACGCAGGGGCGACCGGCGGAGGCGCGGCGCGGCCACAGGGGCGGGACGGCAGCGGGCGGGAGAGGGGGAAGTTGGTCTTGGCGAGCTGCCCGCGGAGGTTCCGCGCCGCGACGTCGTATGCTCGGGCGGCGGCCTCGGCGGAGTCGAAGGTGCCGAGCCAGACGCGCGCGCGCTTGGCCGGGTCGCGGATCTCCGCCGCGAAGCGCCCCCACGGCCGCTTCCGCACGCCCCTGTACCGCGGCGCCACAGCCAAGGCCGCCGCGTCGCACATAACATCCCCCATTAAAACGCCGCGCGGCTCCTCCTTATTACTCACTTCCAAAAACTCCTCGCGGCACGGCTGTGTTTGAGCTGAAACGCGCGGGACTTGGCTATGGTCGGCACAGGGCAGCGCGGCTGTATATCGGGGCTAAAACGCGCGGGATTTGGTTGTGCCTGTGGCCTGTGGGGGAGAGGGTGGTGTGGCCGTGGAGGGTTGAGGGGTAGAAGAAGGAGGCGTGGTGGGGTTGGGGTGACGCGCGGATAGCTTAGCTTTGGGGTTGGGGTCCCCGCTGGCCACTGCCTCTTCCTGCCATTACTTTTCTTTTCCGATTTTTCTTTCTCTTTCATTCTTTGCCGAGTTTACTTTGTTCTCCCGCGTTTGGTTACGGGGCAGCGACGAGTATTTGGTTAAATTTGTACGTTTTCTCCTAGTTATAATAGTAAAAAGTAGTTTTTGCTAGCATAAAACTACAAAAATAACACCTTGGTAGGAAGGTATCCGCTGCGCTCTCAGTCTACAGTAGAAATATGCCTGCCTATGATAGGCACATGCGTATACCATCCTACCGTAGACTGAGAGCGTGTTAGGTGGCTTTCGCAGACTTGAAGCATAGTGGGAAATACCGCGGTGTCAATTTTGTCATTTCAGACATGGAGAGTTACATCTGCTATTTAATTTAAAAAGAGATTTTGGCTTCTCTTAGGGTCTGTTTGATTATGTACCCCAACTTGCCAAGTCAAACATTGGTAAAACCTAGACATTTTGGCCTCCATTTGATTGATTGCCAAATTTTTGGCATGTCCCGTAGATTTGGTAAGGTTTTGTAAAATTTTGGGAACAAAACGTGGGTGACAAAATTGATGACCAAAATTTTGATAATTTTCCTCTCTTTCTCCGTGTCATGTGAGCTAAGCATAGGCTAGCCAAATTTTAATCTGCTCCATTTTGGTCATTGTTTGATTTGTTACAAAACACTTTGATCATACCAAAATATTTGATAATATTCACTTGGTACGGAACCCTGCCCTAAATGAGCCGAAAACTCCGGCAACAACACGCTTCGCTTTGGTTTTCCTTTCGGTCTTAGCTGCTGCTATCTATGCTATACTGGGGTCGCTGTGCTGTCCACTACGTGGAACGGACTTCTGCCGCGTTAAGCAAAGATTGCTGTGAGATCCGCACGCATTTAACCCGCACAGTACCATCTGATGCTATGGGCCGCCGCAGCATTCAAATCCGAACCTCCGTGGTGCAATTGAGACGGGCAGACGGGTGGTGCGAAATCAATGGTAAAAAAGACACACGGATCTCTGCCGCATCATGTGGCTACCTCAGAGGCAAATAGTACTGTCGTATTAGGGTTTATCCGAGTCGTCCAATCGACAGCAATGGTCCATGCTGAAAGCACGTAGAACGATGCTAAACAGTAAAATTGCTACGCGCTAATTCATAGATGTTTTTTTTTTGTTTGCTACACCCGGATCCTAAAAGGACGGCTGCTACAACTGTGAATTACGCGTTCCACCTGACCGTCCGGATTTATTTTAATCTGATCGTCCTGTTTAATAGGGCCAGTCGTACTTCGGTTCATTCACAATCGTGTGATACGAATGATTTGTGACCAGAAACCTGTTTCATTTTGACAAGCACAGCAGAAGATTGCAGCGGTACTCCCCCTAGGATACGCACACATCGGTCTTACGTGATGCGTTAGTCGTCACCATGTCCTTCAGGAACTATAGTGTTTGTTAGTTGTTACACGCGCCGCCATCATCATACTTTTCCTTTTGAAGGCGCCGCCATCATACTTACAGCTAATACGACAACTTTCGTTACAAAAACCGAACTTTGTTTCCACGCTCCTCTGGCCTCAAATCAGTCTTGTAGGAAAGTTGTGGTAATTCGGGGCCAAACTCCGTCACCACCTTGTAGGATTCGGTAAGAAAACGGCGATGCACAGGTGAGTGGTCAGTGGTCACACAGCTCATCGGAATCAGCAGCTGCCTTCCTGCCATGCGTCGGCTCAGTGACTGCGAGTGGTGCCACCGCTGTGACTGTGAGTGGTCACATAGTTATCGTTTCATCGAGCCTTTTATCAAAATTGATATATTTTAATTTAATATTATTTTATTTATAATTTGAAGATATCTTTCGAATTAAGCTAATGAGCCGAGTTAAGCTGAGCTTAAATGAAATCTAATTTTATATAAATTAACTTATTTTAATATTTAACGGATTAACTAATGTAACTTTTTTCCCCTTACCTTGCCACCGCCGGGAACCACACCACCGCCACCGAACCCCCGGTCGACGACTCACACCCACACACCTCGCTGGATACCCATGAAGCAACCCACGTCCATACACCCGTCCAGATGGTGGCTCCCGCACCATACCGAGCCCACAAGTCAGTGTTGGGATGCGTAGGAGGTCGGGGGGACGCCCCGCGGCTACCCAGGGCGCGCAGCCAGAGGAACGGCGACGCGTGGGCACGCACTCGCGCCGCCCCGCCCGAGACCTCACCGGGCCGCACCGCCTTTTGATGCGACGTGATGGATGGGACATGAGAGTGGGTCCGCGGGTCCATTTGGACCGCACCAGACGCGCCCACCAGCCGACTCTTTAGCTGAAATGTATGTTTTTTTTACACGAAAACTACCATCGGTAAATGAAATGAATAAAAAAAGTTCTACCATTCTTTTTCGCTGCAGAAGCACACGCCGCCGACTCGGTGCTTGTTTGGTGATTTGAATTTTATAACCGAGAAAAAGTGATGTTTAAAGGTAGTCTAGATTACCTCTAGAAAGTAGATAATTTATATCTGATCAGACAAACCTAAAGATGAGTTATTTGGTTGAAAATATATGCCTGAAATTGATGAATGAAAAGTAGAACGTTGGATCGAGATATCAGCGGTAGATCGAGCGGCATGGGAGGCCTGGCTCCCAGGCGCTCGTTTTCAACGCCTGGACTGCTGGCTCGCCTGGGCTTCGAAGCAAACGCAACGTCCAGGTGCTCTGCCGCCACGCAAGTCTTGCCTAGGTTTCGAAGCAAACATCCCCTCAAACCACGATAGGACGACATAAGAGCGCAGAAGGGAACGCGGCAACAATCCTGCCTGTCTCAGTTGGTGGGAACTGAGCCTAGCTCAGTTGGTGGGAAGGTGTGGATGTACACCACCACCACTCAGGTTCAAGTTCTCTTCGAGGTGAATTTGAGTACCTATTATGGTTGTGTGCATTCTTAGTTGGTGCAGAGGCCGGGAGTTGTACTTCCATCTCTAAAAAAAAAATCCTGCCTGTCGTGGTCTGGAATGCTGATGTGGTCTGGGTTCGTGACATGTGGCTTCCGCGGTAAAACAGCATGGTAGATATATTATTTTTGTTACTTTATTAGTGAGGGACTAGTTTTACAGTTTCGTTTCAAATTGAAGGGGCCAAAAAAACTCCTCGCCGCCTTGCCTCTGTCCCCTGCGACCAGGTGAGGTTGCCCACCCGCACCGCGTAATCGGCTGATCTTTTGGGCCGGCTAGTAAGCGTTTGCTGGGCCGGGTGCGGCAGAAGAAAGGCCTGAAATCTTCCTACGTTGGTCCGTCGCAAGTGATTCTCTCGGCTAATTTTAGCAGCCGGAGACGCGGTGCCAAGTTGCCACCTGCCAACGCGCGCCGCGGTCGATGGGCAACGCCGCATTTGCCGCGGCGATCCCTTTTAACCCGCGGGAAGACGCTCCCCCGCGCGCGCCTACGGTGGCATCCTCAGTTCCTCCGGGCATTCCATCTCCCATCCTCTCTCTCCCTCTCCTCTCCTCTCACCCGTCGGAGAGAAAAGGGGGAGAAGGTGACCGAGCCGAGGAGAGATGGGATCGGACTCGTCGCCCAAGAAATGGAGCCTCAAGGAGCAGCGGAACACCTACCTCCAGTGGTTCTCCCTCGCCGACGACGGTTCGTTCCATGTTTAATCACAGTCCTTCGATCTTGCCGGTGAATGTTGCTGGATTTGTTGGAATTGATCTGACTGCCCGATCGTAGACGGGGACGGGCGCGTGACGGGGAATGATGCGCTCAAGCTCTTCGCCATGTCGAAGCTCTCCCGGCCCGAGCTGAAGCAGGTGAATTGGCGCATTCCGGATCCTTGAGTCACAATTGAAACTATATAATTATCTGCAATTTCTGCATGTGTAAAAGACAAATATGACTATTCGTAGCATGCAAATTTGATCCCCTCAACAAAAACATGAAACGTTTGGTTATGCTCAAAAACATGCAACGCGTTACCATTTTTATTGGAGAGTTTTTTTTACGTAAATATTGGAGAGTTTTCATACAGCACGCTCAGATCCTCTCTCTCCATTGTTTTTTTGGTGCTGTATTGTCATCTTTACAAAGACAGATCATTCCTTGCTTTTCTACCTATTTTACCAACACTTATCCTTTGAATCTTTAGGTTTGGGCAATTGCTGATTCCAAACGTCAGGGTTATCTTGGATTCTCGGAGTTTATGACTGCTATGCAGGTTTGTCCATGATACTGGGTCTGTTTCTATTTGTTTTCTGCTTATTCGTGTGTGGATTTTTTTTTCTTGCAATTGATGCGGTACATTAAAGCGGATGTGAATGTGCAGCTGGTTTCTCTCGCACAAGCAGGGCATGAGATCAGTCAAGAGACCATTGCACAAGCGGGTAGAGCTTATACAAATTAATTGTGTAACTACTAACAGACATCTCTGAACAAACTATTGGGATACTTACCATTTCCTTTTACTTCAGATTTGGAGAAGTTGCAGCCTCCGACAATGGATGGTCTGGATAAAAAACTAGTATGTCTGCATTAAGCATTTAGTTTCATTTGTGCCAGAAAATGCTGCAGCAATAGCACACAGCCTTATTTATTTCTCTTCATCTTGTTTTCTCTTTTCAATACTGCAAGAAAAAGAATTCTGCGAACAAGGGCGACTCCAATATTGTCGGTATGGGTTGTTTACCTTACTACCTAAGGGAAGAGCTAACCAATTTTTTCACTTAGTCTGCAGGCTTTTTTCTGACTGTTATTTTTTTGTCGATTATGCAGCATGTCATCCAGCAGAATTACCTATATCAGCTAGCTGGTTTAACTCTAAGTCGGGAAAGAAGGTCATCAACAACTAGCTGCGTGCAAATGATTTAAATATGTATTATTGCTCAGAGTGTTATATTATACTAAATATTTTTCTTTTTACAGATTCAGTTAAAATCAGTTACTTCAATCATCGATGGTCTAAAGAAATCATACATTGAGAAGTTGAGGCCTTTAGAGAAAACTTATCAATTCCATGACTTTGTTTCTCCTTTGCTGGTAAGTATCAGTGTATTGTATCACCCCCTTCTCCCTGGTGCTTATTTTCTGCTGAGTTACATTTGTTTTAATGTATTGCACTATGCTATTTAGACTGTACAACCAAAGCTAGCTTTTCTCCCTAAAGATGCTCCCGAAACAAGGACATGTATGGCCATATTATGTAAACCAGAAAAAAAAACTGACAGAAATGATACCAGATAATAAATACCCAAACTCTCATTTGCTGTTTGCAGGTGTCAAAGGAGGGCTTCTTCCAGCACACTTATGTATTTCCTCTCATGCTATTAAAATAAGTAATTGCAAATGATGCTTGCATTGTTCATTCCTACAGCTTTAATGTGAAAGTTGCATTGCTAAAATAACACATGATGTCTATTCTGTCACTCCCAATTTACATGCTTGACTTTACCATAGAAGTTTTAGTTTCTACATCATAACTTTCAAGTTGTCTTATTTGTAGACTAGCAGTGATTTTGATGCAAAGCCAATGGTCATGCTGTTGGGTCAATACTCCACGGGAAAGACCACATTCATAAAGCATTTACTAAAGACAAGTTATCCAGGTAAGCAAGATGGGTTGTTGTTCCTTTCATTTTTCTCCATTTGTTATTTGAGAATCTATTATACCTTTCCTTTTGCATCACACTATTTCTTGAATATATTTAAAAATATATGTAATGTTACTTCTGTAGGTGCTCATATTGGACCAGAGCCTACAACCGACAGATTTGTTGTTATTACTGTAAGTTCTCTATGAGATGTCAAATACCTTGCCTAACTTTTGTTAGTTCAAGTTTTCATATTCTGGTTCAGTACATATCTTCCCACTGCATCTTCCCATTCCAGTGATACATCTTTCCACTACTGCAGTCCGGACCTGATGAAAGATGCATTCCTGGAAACACAATTGCTGTGCAAGCTGACATGCCATACAGTGGTTTGTCATCTTTTGGAACGGCGTTTTTATCGAAGTTTGAATGCTCTCAGATGCCGCATCCAGTATGTTCTCTCTTGCATTGAGTATTTTATCTCACTTTTTTTTGTATTGTGGAGAAAACTAATAGTTAGCTTCATTTTCTTTGTCAAGTTACTGGAGCATATAACCTTTGTGGACACTCCTGGAGTTTTATCTGGGGAAAAGCAGCGAACGCAGCGCAGCTATGATTTCACTGGAGTTACATCATGGTTTGCGGCCAAGTGTGACCTTATTCTTCTCCTATTTGATCCCCATAAGCTTGACATCAGCGATGAGTTCAAGCGTGTAATTGGATCACTACGTGGGCATGATGACAAAATACGTATAGTTCTCAACAAAGCAGACCAAGTTGATGCACAACAGGTGAATATGCCTGCTTATCGCCATGCCTTTCTTTAGCCCTCAAATATGCGAACATATTCCATTTTCACCCTTTATTCCTGAAACAAACTGCAAAACAGCATTGTTTTTTATATTTTAAGTTTCATGTCTCAAGTGGTAACAAAAAGAATAGCCAAGTTGGTATAAAATTTTTAGAATAGCTAAGTTGATTGAAAGCAATTGATAACTTCGCTTTTGGTAAAATATTTTCAGCTCATGAGAGTCTATGGAGCACTCTTATGGTCGCTTGGGAAAGTCCTGAACACACCAGAAGTAATGCGTGTCTACATAGGGTATAGTGTCATCTTCACTGGAAACTTCACATATGGCAATTCATCAATCAATTTGATGGAGTACTAAATAATGCAGCATTGACACTGATAGTAGTACTAAATTAAATTATATAGTTCATTCAACGACAAGCCGATTAAGGAGACAGCAGCTGGCCCACTGGGTATGGAGCTGTTTGAGAAAGAGCAAGAAGACCTGCTCTCCGACCTGAACGATATTCCTAAGAAGGCCTGTGACCGTCGGGTGAGACGCACTTTTCCTTCATCAGTTAATATTTTTGCCATGTTAGGTTATGCTCACTTGTGCTGAACTTTTGTCATAAATAATTCTTTTGGATTTTAGATCAACGAATTTGTGAAGCGCGCAAGGTCTGCAAAAGTTCATGCGCATATAATCAGTCATCTGAAGAAAGAAATGCCTGCACTGATGGGCAAGGCCAAGGCTCAGCAGAAGCTGCTTGATAGCCTCGACGAACAGTTTGCCAAGGTTATTATGCATGCATTGCTTACCAAGAGGCTCTTCTGTACTGTTTCTGAAGCTGAATGCCTGTTTGTGTTTGTCACTGACCAGGTTCAGAAGGAACTGCACTTACCAGCGGGAGACTTCCCCAGCGTGGAGGAGTACAAGGAGACTCTGAGCGCTTACAACTTCGACAAGTTCGAGAAGCTAAGGCCTAAGATGGTACAGGGCGTCGATGACATGCTGGCGTATGACATCCCGGAGCTCCTGAAGAGATTCAGGAACCCCTACGAATGAGAAAGGAGCAACCATCTGGAGCGAAATTGAACACTGCAACTGCGGCTCGACTCGGCAACAACTCCCAAAGGCTTGTCCCAATGCAAAAGACCGACCCTTCATCTACAAAAGGTGTACGTTTTGGATCCATATCAAGGGAGCTTCCTTTCTGGGTGCCTTTCTTCAGTCCTCTCTGACTCTGATGAATGATTTGTGAGGCCCGTTGGAACATCGATCGGGTTGGGCCTTCAAGATCTAAATTAGCACTGAGCTCGGCCCATGCGCAGGAGGCACCGCGCCATGTAGAGCTAGTCAAGTCAGGTTGTCACACGATCACGATTCTATAAGATTTCTAAAAGTATATATATTTTTATATGAAAATTGAGTTATGTTTTCAAACATGAATTGTTAATTTTTTTTGAAATTAATTTCGTAAATTTGGGTACACTTATTCATTTTCAAAATAATTAAGCTTGTTTTTAAAATCTTAATTATTTTGCAGTAAAGTAATTATTTAAAATCTAATATACTAATGGTGATTTTTTAACCTAAGAATAACATGTAAACAATAACAAAATAAAAGCAAAATAAACTATTACAACTTAAATTAGCAATAGATAATATAAAATTTCATATATTAATATAGTTTATCGTCAAGACCACGATCCCACCCTATCGTAACCACGATTATACCCGGTTCTGTGAGATCCAATCTTGTGAGTCATGATTATACGAAATTCCGATACATTCAGCGATCCGTGTTATTTGGGGTTCCTGGAACCGTAGGATAGTACGATCCGTCGCGATCCTCGCAAACTTGGAGCTAGTAAGTAGTACTAGGCGGTGACCTGACTGAGACTGACGAGTGACGACTGACCTCGGGTCTGAACAGGACAAGTGTGAGTGTAACCACGAGGTCCGTGCGTGCATTTGCATGCGGTACGTTGGAAGCAGCCGTGCCGCTGTCACAACAAAGACTTGCGTAGCCGTCACGACACAACACATGCCACACACGGGACCAACGGACGATTTGGACCCGAACAAGAGGAGCGAAGCGAAGAGGCATGGATACCCATCACATTCCCACTAGTTCCCTTCCCGGCTTCCCCTCCCCGCAAAAAGGCGAGAAACGAAGCGAGACGACGAGAGGGAGAGGAGAGCGGCGCGGTGCGGGAGCCCGTTAAGGCAGGCAAGAAGAGCCGCGCGGCCGCCATCCCGCAGCGACTCCGAACAGCAACGCCCTAGCCGACGAGAGCGCCCACCACCTACCTCACCAACCCCTCCTCGGTCGTCGCCCTTTCGTCGAGCGGTTGGCGGGCGGGGCACCTAACCCAGCTGCGGCAAGGATGAAGAAGCTGTACCAGGGCAAGGGCCGGAGGGTGCACCCGGCGCCGGCGGATGCCGCCGCGGCGGTGGTGCTGCCGGCCGCCGTGCTGGCCCTGGCGTCGGCGCTCGCGGCGGAGGAGCAGGAAGTGCTCGCCTACCTGCTGTCCGGCGGGGCCGCGGCGGGAGGGCGCCGCCGCCGCCGCGGGCCCCACCAGCCGGAGATGGGCTGCGGGTGCTTCGGCTGCTACAAGAGCTTCTGGGCGCGCTGGGACGCGTCCCCCAACCGCCACCTCATCCACCGCATCATCGACGCCGTGGAGGAGGGCGGCGGCGGAGGAACAGGGCCCCCGCGCCGCCCTCCCCGCCGCCGGCGCCGCGGCCGCCGCGGCAGCGACGCCTATGAGGATGCCGCGGACACCGGGGAGACGGACGTCAACGTGGAGCACCAGGACTGCGGCTGTGATGGTGGGGAGGACGGCGACTACGAGGGCGATGGCGACGACGAGGAGGAAGAAGGGGACAGAATGGACGGCGATGAGGACGACGAGATGATGATGGACGAGAGCGATTGCAACACCAGCAACGGCGGCGCAAACACCGAGAAGAGCACGGTGGGGAGGCTTGTGCGTTTCATCGGGGAGAAGGTGTGGGGGTCATGGAACTGAGCTGAGCCGAGCTGAGCTGCCGGCCTGCTGCTGCTCACTTGTTCTTGTAGGTTAGGGGAAGGAAGGAAGGGAGGAGGAGACCACCAAAGAGGTCAGGTCAGGTCAGGTCAAGGTCAGTACGACTAGTTAGTTGTTTTGAATTTTGATCAAGAGCACTTCTGCGCTATGTTTTGTTTTTTGCTGTTCTTTCCTTTGATTTCTTGCACTCTGGTGAGCACTCTGAGGTTTGGAGGGGAATTAACATGGTGTAATCCAATTTCAGTTCTCCCCTTCATCCTCATCTGTACCATATTTTTGCTCCTTTGGTTCAACAAGGAACTTCTTGCAAGAGAACAAGATCCTTTCCATTTCTTCTTTGGTGTCAATTGCTTTGGCATTAACTTGCAGTTTTGATTGTTACTGCGTGTCATGTGTGTATGGAACTATGGCTTGATTCCTACTACTACTAGGAGGAGGAAGATTTGGTTAGCTTTGGATAAAGCTTGAGGGGGGCAAGAAATCGATAGTGCTTGGGATGTCTGCAATTGAAGGTGGTATCAAGTTAAAAGGCTGTGCCTGGCTCGTTGTCCATTCCTCTTCTACTCAGGAAAAACATCTGTGCAAAGCCATTGGTTTTTCCAAGTTCGTTAAGCGTGTTCCCTGCACTAGTGGGGTTCATGCCCCTGAATAATGGAATCATGGGTAGCATCTTTGATTAGTGAGTTGGAGCAGTTCTCCCCACCGATAAAGTTTCTGCTTAAACAACAAATTTGATCTGGACCCCTTCATGGAGATGCACTTACTGTTACCCAGTTTTTCCAACCCAAAACAGCAGGTTTCCCGTCATTTTTTACGTCGTCTTTTTGAACGGTACCTTTTCTTCGAGAGCCTTTTGTTTCCAAATATACAATTGGACGTGGCAAAAGGAACCATTAGAGCTTTCCTCTTCACTGCATTGGTACTCCAATCGAAAAGAAATGTGAAGAGAAATGCTACTTGCAACCTGCTCGTCAAGGACGTGTACTCCACAAATTTGCGATTTCCTTCAGCACAGTCAGTGCGAAGCTTATTCATCAGCTTCAATGATACACCGAGTTTTTACTTGGTAGCCTTTCCTCCCTCTCATCACCGATGTACTAGTAGTAAACTGGTGGCACCAGTACAAGATTGCACACGTTTTTTTGCCTCACCAAACCAGTTGCATTTGCACTGGCCAAATCTGAAGTCACTGCAGCTGGTAACCCTCGAAAGCGAAACTTGATAGCTGAAGGACAAGAAGCAGGTTGCTGACACAATTTAATGGGCACATATAATGCCCTGCCTGCATTTGCTATTCTGCACTGCGCTGTCCTCTCTGGTTACTAATGCTACACTCCAATCCTCCAAGGTAGTAAAAGAAGAGTAACAGTATTACAGCGGCGATGAAGAAAGCAAGTTGCAGTCATCCTTGTCAATACTATTGTGAGACCATATGGTTTCGCTTGATACATTTTGTTACCGATCCATTGTCAATACTATTCTGGAGACCATATGGTTTGGCTTTTCGAATTGTACATTTTGGTACTAGTTCATACCGATGTATCGTTCTGGTGTTTAATATAATAATATATATTTATAAGTATAGATATGTTTAACTGTAGGTATACTAAATTTCACTTGTAATATTACTCTAAATACATGGTAGTAGGATTATATATAGCATATACTTAACCGAGTTCAATAGATAAATAGATGGTGTTTTCAATTCCACCGATATAGTCGATATTGTCTATTATCGAAGTTGATATGGCCGATTTATTGACGAGCATCGAGACCGGTACAAAACGCTTTTTTATGTGTTGAAATGATGCATACCTACCGGCCATACCGGAACGTATCGATAAGTCCGTTTGCAGCCGCGACTGATTCAAAAGAAACGAATAGAAATGCTGCATTTGATACTCCAGTACCGCAGGGCCCTTTATGACGCATTTGCATTAGCATATCGCCCCAGGCAGGCATCAGTACCCTCTCCATTATTGCTCATTTGCAGCTCCATTTGCTGCCTTGTTTACTCCTACTCCACTCAACTCTGCTCTGCTTCGATTCGATCTCAATTCGATTTCGAGGATATTTAAGTTCTCCCGTCCTGAATGTCCATCAATTTGGAGAGTACTGTTGGTACTAGTAGTAGTACGTTTGCATGGGTGTGGGTGTGGATCGGTCGCTCTCACTGTGCCGTGGGCGTGGGCCTCGCGTCGTTCACGGAGTGAGCTAAGCTAGTGGACGCGGTGAAAAAGCCGACCAACAATAGACGCGGATCCTTTGCATTATGCATTAGATAGAGGTATAAATACAAAGGATGAACAGCTCAGTTCTCAACTACAGTAGTATCGTCTCTGCTGTACCGCGGAGGATCGGTCCTTCGAAGAGAAGCAACAAAGGTCAGTGGCTCGAGAGAAGCTCACTGTTAATTTGTCGCTTCTAATTTCTAAATACAGCCAATAGAAGTATGCCAGAAGTATACAGTATAATTTTATGCAGTAGTAATACAGTCCGTACGGTCGTATTCAACTCAAGTAGACCCCCAAAAATTGACAATGTTCTAGAGAAGATTCTCCGTCTTGTTGGATTGGAAAAAGGAGTGCATTTTGCATAGGATGCGAAGGTGTTGTGATGACTTGTCGAGGATGCACTCTGATATACTTGTGCTTATAACTAGTAGTCGTCGTCCTACCTGTCTTGTCTCTTTCATGATACGATAAGCAGAGGGGCCAAGAGATGTTATGCATGGCGAAAGCATGAAAATGACATGTAGGAACAATGGTACTGGTAAAAACTAGAGATGGCGAAGATAAGACAGGTGATGAGGCGGTAAGCACGAGGAGCGGGAGTGGGGACTTTGGCTTTTGTTCGCTTTGGTACTCTCGAAAGACTGGGAGAATGCGTCGCGGAGGTTTCCACTCCCTCCCCCCTCATTTGTTTCCGTGGTCGTGCTGGCGTCTACAAAGCTCCAACCTTTTCCTTGCGTAGTCTTTTTAGGTCGTGTTTTTTCGGGCAGCCTGATGCCTGATCGGCACAGCACGGTTCAAGTACAACACAACACGCGATGAGGTTGGCTGGGTCGGTACGGTACGAACGGTAATGCCGTGTTGGGCCTGAGAACGGGGCTCGTCGGGCAGCACAACACGAGGAGTTGGGCTGTGATAGGAACTCAGTGGTCAAATGAGTGGTCGAGACTGAGTGGTCGGAACTGAGTGGTCGAGATTGAGTGGTCAGAACTGATTGGTCGAAACTGAGTGATCAGAACTCAGTAGTCGAAACTGAGTGATCGGAACTCAGTGGTCGAAAATATGGTCCAAACTCAGTAGTCGAAACTGAGTGGTCGAAACTGTGTGATTGAAACAGTGGTTGAAAACGAGTGGTCGAACTGTATGGTCGAGACACAATGGTCGGAAATGAGTGATTAAAACTGTGTGATCGAGACACAGTGGAAGAGAATGAGTGATCGAACGGTGTGATCGAAACTATGTGATCAAGGCACAATGGTCGAGAATGAGTGGTCGAAACACAATGGTCGAAAGATTGATCGAACCTATGTGGTCGGGACACAGTGGTCAAAAATAAGTAGTCTCGACTACCTGATCGAAAGGAAGTTCGACTACATGCTCGGAAGGGGGTTTGAGTATTGTGCACTGTTTCGAGTTTCTAGTCGGAAGGGGTCTCAAGTACTGTACATCATTTCGAGTATTGTACATCATTTAGACTACCTGGTCGGAAAGGGATTTCGGCTATCTGGTCAGAAGGGATTTTGACCATCTGGTCGAAAGGGATTTCAACCACCTGATCGGAAGGGGTTTTCGACCACCTAGTTGAAAAGGGTCTTCGACTACATTCCAAGAAGAATGAGAGTCGACTACTTGGAGGTTCGACTATCTGGTCAAAAAGAAATTCGACTAAGCGTAGTCGGAGGGGGTACAATAAGGTACAATCAGAGAAGGTATGACTACCTGTAGTCGGAGGAGGTATGGCTACTAGTCGGAAAGGGGACTACTAGGTCCAACAAAGGATACGAACACTCGACGTGGTCGTAGGAAGGCTATGACTGCTCCACGTGGTCGTAGGAAGGATACAACTACTCAATGAGGTTATAAGAAGGATACCAAAAGGAATACGACTACCCAACGTGGTCGTAAGAAGGATGCGACTACTCAATGTGGTCGTATGAAGGCTATGACTACTCAATGCGGTCCTAAAAAGAATTCAAAAAGAATACGACTACCTGTAGTCGTAGGGAATACGATTGGTTTTAGTCGTAGGAAGTACGACTAGGTGTAGTCGTAAGAGGTACGACTACGTGCAATCAGGGAAGGAATGACTACCTGTAGTCGAAGGAGTCGACTATGCGTGGTCGTAGAAGATTCAACTGGGCATAGTCGAAGGAGTTTTCGACTACATGGTCGTAGAAAGCTTGACTGTACGTAGTCGAAGGAGTTTTGATTACATGGTCGTAGAAGGCTCGACTGTACGTAGTCGAAAGAGTTTTGACTACGTGGTCATAGAAGGTTCGGCTGGGTGTAGTCAAAGCAGTTTCGATGGTCATAGAGGATTCGACCATGCGTAGTCGAAGGAGTTTCGACTACGTGGTCGTAGAAGCTTCGACTACGTTTCCACGCAACTAGACCGGGCATGAGCATCTGGCGCCCATTAGGAATGTACCGGTATGACCCGAAGGGGCGAGCTAGCCGAAACTGGTCTGGCGTCTGTAGACAACGACAGCGAGAGAAGCTCCACGCTACTGTAGTGGCCTAAGGATGGAGAGTAGCCTTCGATCTTCAAGATAGCTCTGGGGAAGCGGTAGATGGTCCTGAAGGGATGTCTTGGAGTATTCCACACCGGCGGGGTCGATTCGACTGCTAAGGCTATTCTGGTCATAGGGGAAGGAGAGCGAGGTCAGTGGCGCCTCTGATGGGGGTCAACAGCGATGGCGACGTTGCGGTGGCGCTCGGGCGAAGCGAGTGCTCGAGTCTTGCCTGGAGCTCAAGCTCGCTTGAGGGAAGAAGAAGGTGGGGCTAGCACTGGTGTGGCGAAGAAGGCGATGAGGGAGCTCGAGGCTGCTATATAATAATCAATTTGGTACGGCCCGATAAGGCGATGTGGTGGTGATGTTAACAGGGTAGGCAACACAGTGTGACGGAGTGACAGTTGAGTGACGGCTATTAATAGCCAAGAGGGGAAAAAGAGACACAGCTGTCTCTGGTTCGCTCGGGAGAATTTTGCTAAAGGAGCTATCCTGGCTGCACCAGGTTTGGCAAGCCACTGGTCAGAGGAACAGGAGAGGGGGAGCGATGGCACGGTTGTTGGCTCGGCTGGAAAAGAAGGGAGAAAGGGGACGCGTGGGAGCTGGTCGAGTCGGACTAGATCCAAACTAATCAGTACTTAGCAAAAGGAAAAGTAGGAAGAAAGAAAAATGCTATAAAGAATCGGGAAAAGGCAGAATAATAGAGTTTTAGATTTGCTAAAAATTGATATTATTTGAGGAATTCTAACGCGATGATAGATAAATCACGATAGCAAAAGAGGAAAATGCACTCAAATAACTCTAAAAAAAATGCAGGCAAACGGAACAACAATAGATAACATATAAAAAGTTTTAAAAATTCTATATTTTTGTATTTAGGCATTTTTTGGATTTTAGGAGCTCTCGTTGTCCGGGCCAGAGTCGCCGAGGCCGTGCAGCCACAACAAAAAAAATTCCGGTTGCGGCCTGCCATGGGGCCGGGGACGAGCTGGGCGGGAGGTGAGAAGGCGATGCGCGGCGGCAAGGGAAGCTGCGAGGAGGGAGGCTGAGGCGAGGGAGAAGAGGAAGATGACGAGGCTACTCATGGGTCATGGGCCGAGCTTTTTTAGCCTGTACGCTGGTACTGGTAGAGTGGTAGTTTACTGCAACTTACTACGAGAGAAGGAAAAAATCTCGAATTTTCTTAGTTTGGCATCTTGATTTTGTAGATTTTATAGTTAACTGAAGCATCCAATGAATCACACGAATTCAGATGGCAGGCAACTGGTAGTATCATAAACCTCTAATCAGATCACGTTGCAAGGTATTCGTGTGGCAAGGTAAACTGAAATTCAGCACTGATCTGCCACCTAAAAATGGTACCCATCACTATTATTAAGTCACACGACTAGTCGACAAGTCTGTATGCAACCTCCGACTAGAGTCATCGACTCGACTGGGAGGGCTAGTTGTCCGTCTTGCCTACTAGTCATGACTAATCGAGATTTGCTAGCCGTCCGACTTGTTTGTTGGCCCACTGTTAGGTGAGTTTTGTTGGCCCACTGTCAGGTGAGTGACTTGCTATAGAACTTGTAAGTCATCAACTCATCATCATGATCACGATCGAACGACTAGCCATTCATCAAGATTTGTTACTCATCATCGCAACTAGTCATTCATCAAGAAAGATTTGTTACGATCAAAACGAGTAAGTCATCAACTCATCATCATAATTATGTTGTTCTTCTCTTTATTTCACGATTTACAATATATATGTCTTTAATTGTTATACAACTTAGTATATTACATACCCTATTTAAATACTTTCTAGTCTGTGGGCTAGTCGTGGTTAGTCATGACTAGTTGGTCGACTAGTCGACAAGTCACCTCTCTTGTGACTTGACTCGACTTTACGACTTAATAACCTTGGTACCCATAAATTGGACTAGAAATTAAGGAACATTATAATCAAAGAACAAGCAGCTAGTGAAGATCCTTGTAGTGTGATGACAATTATGCCCTTGCAACTTCAGTTCCTTGAGAGATCCCTAAACGATCCACTATCCATTGTTGAAAATACTGGAGCTCTTCATCCACCAATGAATGTCCAAGAGCAGGGTAAGTCTGATAACATGTTCGGGCGGAAAGCAAGGTAGAAATATAGTTAGAAAAGCTAAAAATCGAAGCTCCAATCATGAAAACCCGACTTCAAATATGTTTCACTGCCACCTTGAATTCGCAGGTCATACCAAGCTCTTGTAAAAATGCACACCCAGCATGCCCGGCTTCAAATAGTACCAACCCATCTGCCATTCCATGAAACCATAAGACTGGTGTCTGCAGGTTTTCAAGAATTCAGCGTTAAGACTAAAGACAACACATTTTTGCAAGAGGATGCAGTTCTGAAAATGTTCATTGTAACTACAGTTGCTGCCTCGTTGGGTTGTTTACCTTTCTAGCTTCAGATGGAACCCTCTCAGCAAATGATTTGCTTAGAGGAACTGAGCCACTGAAAACAACACAACCACCTAAAGTTTTTGGGTAGAGCAGAACACTTGCTATGGCTAGAGCACCTGTGAAAAGGAAATGGAAATCACAACTCTATGAGTACTATATTATAAACAGAAATGATATATGCAGATTTGAGTGCTATACCTCCTTGGCTTAACCCACAAACGAATATGTTTGTTGGACTCGTTCCAGCAGCCACTTCTTTGTCTAACATTTCGTGCACACGCTCAACAGCTTTAAGGACTTCTTTTTCATCTCTAACAGTGTTCTAAAAAGCAACGTGGGAACTATGAAACCGGTAAATGATGTTATAGTAGCAAAAGAAGAGGTATTAGCTGGAGCTGCTGGACAACATGTTGAAAGAGACTTTGGTTTCTTATCTGTTCTCCATTAGAGTGCATAGTCTAAAACAAGGCTAGAGAAGTATAACATTATAACAACAATCCACTGTATTCAGTATATCCAATCCACTGTATTCAGTATATCATCCAGGCTCCGGGTACTCCCGTGTCCGTCCCATTGTAGTTTGTACACTGATGACCTTGAAGGGTCATGACGATTCCAAGGAAACTATAGGATTGGGTGCAAGTGATTTGCTATCTGAGAAAGTGCCAAAAAAACTTAATCTAGCGAATTAAAAATTCATGAGTAAATGATGTCATGTTATTCTAAACTAACCGTGCAATAAATACTAAACCTTGAAACTCTTATTCTTTTTTTTTGTTCTTAAAAAAGAACTATTTACTTTGTAATACTCCTTTAAGTTCACTTGCAAGCAGCAAAACCAATTTTTATTTTATTTTTTTGAAGGGAAAGCACTAGCAGAATGAAATGTGTGAAGCAAGCTTGATTTCTGCCACATGCACACTGTGCAGCCTTGGCAAATAAGATAAGACATTATTTTAGCAGTAATGCAGACTTTTTTGAAGCGACAAAATATTGAAGAGAGAATGCAAGTGGCTACAATATGTAAATATTGGAATAGCAAGCGCTTGCTCGGATAATTGAGTAGGACTTACAGCGGTTATAGGAACCTCCGGAATGCCGAACCAAGCAGTGATCACCTCATCACCTACAATAATATCACAACTGAGCAACGGAATGAGAGACGGATCACATATGTTTTTTCCCCTCCTAAAAGTTTTGGAAAAAGGCCCAATTGGCATGAGCTTGCGCTTGGTGGCACGTAGGGCACACACATGAACCAACTTTTCACACTTGCGAGCATTTCAAAGCGACCATTCGCCAAAATACTAGGAAAGTAAATTGCACCCCCACGCCTCTTGAGTTTGAAGAAGTTGTTTCTGAATTGCGTTGACGAACTAGAGATGAACAACATGTGGGCACGATTTGGGTGTAGAACAAAAAGAATTTGTGGAAAAGACGAATAGTCGGAGGGGAGATGGGTTACCGTAGCAGGCGATGGGGGCAGTGGGCGCGGTGGGGAAGGACAAGCGGACGGAGGCGAGCTCCGGGGCGGAGAAGTAGGGGCCGACCCGGGTGCGGCTCTCCTCGCCCGTGCTGCCGGAGCCGTGCAGCCACAGCACGAGCCCGCGCGCGGCCGAGGGAGGCGCCATCCAGACACGCGGAGGCGGACAGGATTGCCAGCGAAGGGCGCGGTTAGGAGGGATCCGCCGCACCGGTTGTGCGGTGCTAGTTTTGTCTGTGACCGGGGGATCACCCAATGGGCGTGTGCCGTCCCGTCCTGCCGTGTGGCTTTGGAACTGTCGCCTGCCGACGACGACCGGCGGTTGGGGGAGCGGGCGTTGCGTTGCGTGGCGTGGCGTGGCGCGGCTGCGTGGGGAGCGAACGGCCCGCGGGTCGCTGTCCGTCTGACTCGGCCGAGCGTTTCGTTCGGTTCACGTTTTTGCGCTTTAGTTCTTCTACCAAATAGATTTATCGTATGTCCGTGGAAGCTTTATCCAGTCCCCTGTTTCAGCGCCTGGCGCAACATTCTTCATCGTGCTTGGCATGCTCATAGCCAACCTCACCAACTACGGCACCTCGCGCCTCCTCTGGGGCGGCTGGCGCTCACCGCCGCGCTCGTTCCGCTTCTCGTCGTCGGCGCCCTATTCCTTAGCATCTACCGTGAACGAGCTCAACTAAAAGTATCTGATGACCAGAATGGCAAAAATAACGTATCTACCATGCAAAAATGCTACGGCATATGCAACATCATGCGCTCCCACGCACGGAAGCCTGAAAAGCAGTCATAAACAGTGTTTCTTTTGCACTGCTGCTACAGTACACACCATCGTTCCATCACTGTGGCCCCTTAGTTGCACCCCACGGGAAGCACGAAAGGTGTCATGTCACATTGTTTTTGCACAATAGGAGTTTTGTTTTTGACATTTCGTTCATACAATATTAGAAATAAGCCTAGAACTCCTCCATCAGTAGTCAGAAGTCATCCTTCCTGCCACGGTTTCTGACTTTTGTGTGGCTCGTGTTGACTAATGTGGATGATATGACTTTGGCAGCTTTGATTGGGATCCAAGTTCGTATCTGTCGTAGGGACGCTCCACCGGCCCCACGACCCGGCGAAGCATGGCGCACCGAAAGGTCTCCCAAGGTCTTACTTGGAGGATACCCCGAAAACCCCTCAGAGGATCTCGAAGATCCTCCGAAGGACCCCGAATACCCCTTGGAGGATCCAGAAGACCCCCCGGAGTAGCCCCAAAGGGATCCCGAAGACCCTTCGGAGTGGTCCCGAAGAACCCTTCGGGGTGACCCCGAAGACCCTTCGGAGTGGCAACAAAGGACCGGCGAAGGGCACGGGGTCCACAGAAACGGTGGACCAGGTGTACCCCGCAGATAGGCCACGCCCACGAGGACACACCGTGCACCGGAGGTTACGCATAGGGCACATAAAAGACCCTGCAGCCCTTAGGGCTAGCGTACTTTTCTAAGAGCATATATGTACTTTTAGATGCTATATCAAGGGGCTATAAATAGCCTCCTCCACCATGTAACCAGGAGAGGCAATTTTTAATACAACCGAACCCCTTTTAGAAGCCTCCTCGTCTTTCCAGCACGAGGAGTCTTCACTTCTTACTGTCTAGTCTTCTCACTACGACAGTATTCATCTCCAATTTGGCTCCATGGGTGGTCGACATTTAGTTCTTCTAAAAAAATACCCACCTCCAATTTGGAGAGCTATAAGAGGAATTCTGAGTTAGCTCAATGTGTTTATCTGAAATCTCGCTATAAAGTTCCTGAAGCTGCCCTATTCCTAGCATAGCATCAAACAAACCTTGGCATCTGAATAGAGACCAGATGTATCCTCCACAGGTCTATGGCAGGTCTATGTTAACATGGGAAGGCAAAGAAAAACTCCAGTTGATATCCCCAAACTCCCAAGGATATCCACACGAAATAAAGTGTTAATAATCAGGTCTAGATGGTGAAAAAGAGAACATATCTTTGACAGAAAGCAATAAAAATCTGCTTGCCTGAAACTAGCAAAACAAAGTTTTATTGGTAATAGTAATACACACGCCTGTATCTATATGGATGTAAACGTCAAGATATCTCGTACATTCCATTATTCAGCTCACAGCTATGCTGGAAGGCTTTAGCCTAGTAGTACACAGCTCTGGTCTAGAGAGCGACCGCCACAAGGAGATTTCCTCACGATCCCAATATCGAAAGCACAAATAACCAGCAAACAGTGCTTTATAACAAACAATTCGTCAATACTCAAGTGTGAATGGTGCGTCGTGATAACGGACGAAAATACGTCTCCTATAACGGAAATGCCAAATAATTTGCTGGTCTTCTCAGTCGTGAGTGGCTGATTTAATGTGCACAATCACTTGCTCGATGCTCTCAAATTGGCGTCTTCCCTTCAGGATTGACTTTGCACAATCAAGCGCACGGCGCTCACACGATGCTCTCTTGCCGGCATCCTCAATTGACTCGAAATCCTCGACATGTGCAATTCCAACTATTCTCCTACACATAGAAGATCAAGTTTAGCAAACAGAAGTGAAGTGGAAATCATGCACAAGACACAAGAGCACGCACAAAGTTTGAAATTGATGTTTAAATGTGATTTATAGTTCTTATGAGGGTACTTTTTGTAAGTTCTTTATGCTTATTTTTCACTGCATAACATCCATGAAGTGCCTTGAACCTAACAATTTATTTTGTCTTTTCACATGCAATCATGAAAGCTGGCATTTTCAAACATTTGTTTTTCGATGCACCATTATGAAAAGGAGACACTACATCAAAAGTGAAATATGAAAACTCTGTACTGGCCTAACTTAGCGCGGCTCTGAGTCATTTCAGTTAAAAGGGCAAATTCGATACATCATCGTAGTCTAGACAACAAATAACTGAATATTATTTAGAAATTTACTGCATAATTACCTGATCATTTTGGCCGCACCAAATCCAAGACTATCATGAAATAGACTTGTCATGTACTTCTTCTGTGCAAGGCTCAAAAGCTCCGAGTTGTTGTATATAGGGGGCAGGTATGCCTCCCCATTCCCATCTTTGTGTTTATTCCATAGTTCGACAAACTTCTTATGGAACAAATTCCATGACTCTTCAATTGTCTTCAAGATCCATTCCTTGTAAGTCTGTGAAAGATTGGTAGCCGCAACACTCATTTTATGCCTTGGGTATCATGAAAATGCCTTCTAAGTGTTACTATTCCAATTTGCAAATGCATTGTGCTATATCATGAACTGTCATTAAGTAATACTGCAGAAGCCACATATGGATAAGGCGAGTTATTCCACACATGGCAATTTTTTGAGCTGATAAACTATTTGTCTGCCAAGCACCCTCCTCTCTATGCTAACTATGGCATCTTCATATCCTCTGGTATAAAAAACCAATTATTGATAAACTATTTGTCTGCCAAGCACCCTCCTCTCTATGCTAACTATGGCATCTTCATATCCTCTGGTATAAAAAACCAATTATTCATTCTTCTACAAGAGATAAGCATCATATTCTGAACATTTATCCTGCCGAATTTCTGAATAAAAAGAAGGCAGGAGCAGGAAGACATGTGGTTGCCATTACCTTAGCAGAGGAGAAACAAGCTAAACCACACAAAAAAACTATTTTTTTGTCACATAAAAAAAAGCACAAAAAAAACATTGGTAGATCATCAGGTGACCACAAAAAACATAGTTAAGTAACATAAAAGGCCTATTGCAGCATGAGCATGTCATGTACTACTGTTAGAGTTAATAAGGGTAGCAGAAAAACAGGCTAAAAAAATCCATACATACTTTACGATCATTTGCTTGATCAGCATGCCCATTCTGTGCAAAGTATGCCAAAATCAGGTTGCCCAAAAAGGCCCCAATGTCGAAACCCATTGGACCATAGAAAGCAAACTCTGGATCAATCACTTGAGTAGAATCTGTGGTCACCATGATGGAACCAGTATGGAGATCTCCATGAATCAGAGCCTGTGCTCTCTCAATAAACCTGCAGTTGTGAATCACATAAGAAACACAACATACGTAACATTGATTTGTATTCAGAGAGCTAATTACATTGATTTCAATTCAGCAATTTCCAACTTCAGCGCATCATCCCCTCGAACTGCTTCAGCATCTTTGTCAAGAAAAGGCGAGGTACAGCGATTGTATTTGGCGACCATGTATGGGTCCGAGAACACAACTTGCTCTGTGAGCCTACACAGCTCCACATTCCCACAGTACTGAGCAACTGCAATACATAGCACATCACATGCCATCAAGTTTATTCTTTTTGTTTTCCTTTTGCAGGCACAACAACGTAATTGGGACTAAGTCAAACGTGTGAGTAACTCACCTCCTTTCTTATGATCTGTAGTGGAGTTGTAGATAATAGACGTGAAGAAGAGCGTCTTGGCCATGTAATCCGACATGTGCTCGGCGAGCAGCGGGTACTCGACGCCGGCGATGAGCCCTTTGCGGAGGATGATGTGCGGGGGCTCGATGTAGCGCATCCCGATCAGCGACATGGCCCGGTCGAAGTGGTAGACCTCCGGCACGAGGTCCGGGCACAGGCGGCCGTGCTCCTGCAGCGCGGAGGCCTCGAAGTAGGCGCGCTCCCTCGTCATCGGCCACGAGTCCCCCACGCAACGGATGTACGGGAGCGCCTGGATTGGATCGCCGCGTCAACGTCGTCGTCAGGGAGGTCGAGATTGCGGGCTTAACGTACAAGTGTGTGCGGGTGTGGTGCGTCGAGCGTGGTGGCGAGTCAAGTGAGGATAGGGACCTGCTTGACGACGATGGAGCCGGCGTCGGAGAGGATGATGAAGACGAAGTTGAGGTTGCCGTCGCCGACCTCCTTGATGGTGAGGGCGTCGAGGCGGCCGCCGAGGCGGGCGGCGAGGGCGGGCGTGGCCTTGATGTAGGCCACCAGGGACGCCTCGTCGAGCGGGCGGAAGCCCTGCTCCTCCTCCCCGGCCATGGCCTTGACCGATGCGCAAGAGAGAGAGAGAGAGAGAGAGAGTGGGGAACGAATCGGTTGCGGGGTTTAGGATGCAGGTAGTGCTCCTTCCTATTAGTAGTGCTCAGTTCTGTGGAGCGGTTCTCTGAACCAGTGAACCTGGACTAGTTTACGGCAGTCACCGGCTGAGGCTGCTGTTGAAAATTCGAAATGCTTGAATTGAATGTGACCTCGAACTAGTATTTCACTCACTCTTCTTGGAAGATCAAGAAGCTTTACTTTCTCTGCGAGCTAAATTGCTTCGCATGTTAATAAACCGGAGAGTTTTCTAGAATAAACAAATCACGACAGAGGCAGAAGAGGTGACAGTGCAAACCAAGAAAGCGATTGAGCAAAGGAAAGGGTGTTCGGTAAACCTACTTATCGCTCTCTCTTTCGTAGTCCTAACCCATCTATCGGCTAGTGTGATCTTTTTCTTACAGGCACTCGCTTCCTTTTTCTTTTTCTTTTTTTCTACTTGTGAATCTCTTTTCTGTCTTTAATTGACCGGCAAAATTCCTACCTTCATTTTTTTAAAAAAATAACTCTTCGCACTCGATTCCCTACATTGTTCCACGCAACTCTCTTGCTCTTTCGTACACATGCCTGTGCCTTGAATTTTTACCGTCTTTAATTAAGAGTTTCTTTTAAACTCGTCTTTAATTAAGAGTTTGTAGAAATTCTACGTGAAAAAAGGGTTTCCCTTCTTGCTGGAGTTCGATTGGCCTTTATTTTAGTGGATCACAAATTATTGGGGCCCTTCGGCATATACAGGTCCACCAGCTCTTCGAGGTGATAAGGTGGGATCTCACCGATTAGTTGGCCTGCATGTTTCACGCTGTTCTTTTCGATAAGAGTTTCGATTCTGTCTGCCGGCCCCGCCCTTCGGCTTGATCTGAAACATGCTCTCTGATCTCTCGGTTTAGATATTTCTTTTCTCCAAACTAAGAGTATGTACAATAATGTGACATCAACTGTCTGTAACACGAGAAATACGATCCATTGTACCTGAAAGAGCTATCTATAGATATATGTAAAAAAAAAACAACATATTGTATGAGCTGTCTTTAGCATTGTTTATGAATTACATAGAGGAATACTGTAGACAGTAGTTATCTATATCATTGTACATATCCAAACTCCTAAGGCTCACGTCGAACTCGAACATGTCTTCACGTGTTATTCGGTTACTCCGTTACTGTGCAATACGCTTTTTGTCAAACAACATGGAAGTGGTTCGTCTAACAGGTTCGTCTAACAATTACATGATGAAAAGGAAAACGGCATGGAACAAGCTTGCTTGCAGAGAAATGTCAAACCGTGCAATTTTCTTCAAGGAAAACGGCATGGAACAAGCTTGCTTGCAGAGAAATGTCAAGGATTCGGTTGACATGGTAGGTAGCTAATGGGTCATGAAACAAGCTATGGTTATTTTGTATTGTACCACCTGATGCTATATGGTTGTGAACTTCTCTTATGCACTAGTAATTGATGAACTTATGGTTTACGACATTCTGGCTTCTGTGTTATGCACTTGTGAATAATGCCTGTTAATTAATATATAAGACTTCCACGGTTGAAAATAATTGTTGCTTTGGCTTCAGTTTACTGTTTTCTTTTTCTTTTTCTGCTGGTTTCTAGTTGCATATACGCATAGGTTGTGGATTTTTTTTTTCTCAAACTATCTTTCTTGTATGCATGATTATGTGACCTGAGGTAAGCTCGAGTTAGCATATTTAGGTGTGTTTGGTTCATGGCCTTAATGAATCAATCCAAAATTTGGTATAGCCAAAATTTGGCCAAATAAACGTTGTTTGGATTGCAGCCAATCCAAATTTTGGTATTACCAATTTTTTGGTGAGCGATTTCCTCACCTCCAGATTGCTCATGTGTGACTTTGCATTTCATTGGCGTTACTAAATTTTTATTGGTATTACCAAATATTAGTAACAAACCAAACAGTAGCTAATGGGTCATGAAACAAGCTTAGTTCGTCCTGACACCGAAACTATGGTTATTTCGTGTTGTACAACCTGATGCTATATGGTGGTAGCCACGTGTGACTTTGGATTTCGTTGGCGTTACTAAATTTTTATTGGCGTTACCAAATATTAGTAACAAACCAAACGGTAGCTAATGGGTCATGAAACAAGCTTAGTTCATCCTGACACCGAAACTATGGTTATTTCGTGTTGTACAACCTGATGCTATATGGTGGTAGCCACGTGTGCCTTTGAATTTCGTCGGTGTTACTAATTTTTTATTGGCGTTACCAAATATTAGTAACAAACCAAACGGTAGCTAATGGGTCATGAAACAAGCTTAGTTCGTCCTTACATTGAAACTATGGTTATTTCGTGTTGTACAACCTGATGCTATATGGTGGTAGCTATTTGGTCCTGAACTTCTCTTATGCACCAGTAATTGATGAACTTATGGTTTACTACCTTCTGTGTTATCTTCTGTGTTATGTACTTGTGAATTAGGCCTGATAATTAATATATAAGACTTCCACTGCTAAAAATAATTGTTGTTTGGCTTTAGTTTAGTATGTTATTTTTTCTTCTTTTGTTGGTTTCTAGTTGCATGTATGTGCCGGTTGTGGACTTTTTCAAACTATCTTTCTTGTATGCATGATTCTGTGACAGGAGGTAAGCTCACCTCTTTAGGGCATTTTCAATAATATCAATTCAGCTATTTCTAAAGTTGTCATATAGGTTTTCTGGTGACGTGGATAAGAGAGAATGAGGCCGTTCTCTCACGAAGCAATGGGCGCATCACGCGAAACAAGCCACTAGAGACGAAGCTTTTTGTTGTTGGCGCGCAGTCGTCGTTTATTTACGCGAAGCAATACACTTGATTCATGTAAAGCTTAAATGCTTGTAAGACTTTAAAGAGACAGCTCAAGAGGCAATGTATTTAAATAGTTGTCTATAAAACTATCTCAAAATGACGTAAAGAGTGTTAGAGATAAGTTAAAAGACAAACTATTGGTAGAGTTAGCAGATTCAATATTGACTCCATCCAAACAATAGACCATAGCTTTATCAAAGTTTGGCAAATCTATTTGGCTTCAAACCAAACAATAGACAATAACTACACCAAAGTTTGACAATCTATTTTACCTCGAAACAAAACACTTCAATTTGCCAAAATTTTGACAACGCGTGAGTTTTGGTAACACCAAATTTTGGTAAGTTCGTGTGGGCTAGCAATAGCATCCCAGCAGAACCATGCTCCTGGCCCGCATGTCACTGACTGGTCATTCGCGCCGTTCCTGAATCCCGACCCGATCCAAGGCTCCTCCACTTTCCCATTGCAAAACAGCCAACCTGAAAAGATTCCCCCCGTCCACTCCCCTCCAGCCCTCCTCCACTTCCTCTTCGCCGCGCACCAAACCCTAACCCCGCCGATCCCAATGGCCACGCACCGCCGATCTCTCCACGCACTCCTCGGCAGCGGCACAGGTACGTACACGCGCTGTCCTCCTTCCCCAATGTCTTCTCATCACCTCCCAATTCCTTCGATCTCTGACTCTTCCTGCCGCTCCTCCTCCAGTGGCCGACGTGCTGCTGTGGCGGCGGAGGAACGCCTCTGCCGCGGCTGTGGTGGGCGCCACGGCGGTGTGGTTCCTCTTCGAGCGCGCAGGCTACAGCTTCCCGTCGGTCATGGCCAACGCCGTGCTCCTCCTCGTCGCCATCCTCTTCTTCTGGGCCAAGTCCGCCTCGCTGCTCAACAGGTGGGTTACTCGGCTTCTCCGTCTTAGCTTCTTCTGTAGAGCGGCACGTGTTTGAGATCTGATCTACAAATCGTACCCTGCTGTGCTGTAGTTGTAGGCGCGGTGAAACTGTAGTTGTAGGCGCGGTTTCCACTTATGCTTATAAGATTCTGATAGATTACGACCAAAATTGGACTAATTTTCTTCCTAGATTGCATCTGATGCACTTCGACTAGGGCTTTACTGTAGTTGTAGGCGCGGTTTTCACTTATGCATATAAGATTCCGATAGATTATGACCAAAATTGGACTGTTTTTCTTGCTAGATTGCATCTGATGCACTTCGACTAGGGCCTTGCTGTAGTTGTAGGCTCCGTTTTCACTTATGCATATAAGATTCTGATAGATTACGACCAAAATTGGACTATTTTTCTTCCTAGATTGCATCTGATGCACTTCGACTAGGGCTTTGCTGTAGTTGTAGGCGCGGTTTCCACTGATGCAGGTTTTGCTACATTGAGAAATTATGTAGCTAAGAATTGCAGTGAAAGTTGGGTCCGTAGCACTTCGGAATTTGGATGTAGTCTGGACTGGGAGTTAATCATTAAGAGATGTTAAAGAGTGTTCAAGGTTTGATCTGTCTGCTATGTATGCAGGGGATCGTCTAATTTACCCTTTTGTTAGAACCTGCTTATTTCGTCTTTATTACATTAGTCATCATGCATGTACATGATCCCTTCTCTACAAAGTAAAGAGGTTACTTTACAGCTAAATGTTGATAGCAGTAGGATTATTTTTTCTGCTAGCATGTGCCTTTTCTCTCCATAGCCTGTAATTATGATGTATGGTGTCTTGTAAAAGCAACCCATAGGTGTTTCTGTAGTAATATTGTATTAAGTGCTCCGTCTTTGTCCTTTGATATGGATTGTGATCCATAACCAGTTTTAGGAGCTTGTTGCACTTGGTCATGGACTCATGGCATGGGTTTCTGTTAACTTGCTGGAAAATAACTATAATTTTTAATCATACCATCCGATTTGATTATTGCCTAGAATTGATTTCTACTTCATTTATGCAATGTCGCAATCACTGTGTGGCTAAACTGCAAAAAAAGCTGAGATTTAGATTTTGGTTGTTTTATATGTTGCGCTGTGGTTGGCAATGTACTTCCATTGTAGTCTTCATGTGTTGTCTATTCAAGGTTGATACATTAAACAAGTAATGGTGTTTGCAGGCCTCTTCCACCACTTCCTAATCTAGAGGTCTCAGATGTGGTTATTGAGAAAGCTGCAGATCAGGCTCGTGTATGGATCAACGGGGTGTTGGATGTTGGCCATGATATTGCCATCAAGAGAGATAGGAAACTTTTTATACAGGTCTCTCTCTCTCTCTCTCTCTCTCTCACACACACACACACACACACACCTCTACTGTACCTGACTATGTGTGCTCTCTTTTTGTCTCCTGTTCTACTCGGTGCAAAAGGTTATATTGGTTTTGTGGGTGGTTTCATACATTGGAATGCTCTTCAACTTCCTTACACTCGTTTACATTGGTGAGTTCTAATTAATTTGCTTCTCGGTTGCTTCATAAACTTCTGTAGTGTTTGGATGTACTGTTCTTTTATTATAACTCTTGTGTATACTAAGCTTATGTCATTTTGGCTTTATTCTAGGCGTAATGTTTTCTCTTTTGGTTCCGCCGTTGTATGAGAAGTACCAGGATCATGTTGATGAAAAGGTTGGTGTAGTTCACAGTGTACTGTCAAGGCACTTAGATACCATCATTAGCAAGACCGGACAATCAACCAAACAAAAGAAGACTGAGTGAAAGAAATGTTTTGCCACATTTGGTGAGTTTTTAGGTGACTTGAAATTTTTTACCTGTTTATGGTATACTATAAATCCAATGATCCAATCCAATAGCTTCTGTGTTATACATCTTAAGCGTATTACACATGTAGTTAACGTGATATCGTGGGTGGCATTTTGTATCACTTGGGATATCAAGTTTATGTAATGGTTCAAGAAACCAAGAAGATGCTAGAAAAGGTAATGCCATTGTCCATCTATTGCTTTAAAAGCTTCCATTACAATCTAGGGAGCAGGCTTGAAAAGTGAGGTAATCAGAGGATATAAAAAGTGTAGAGGCTAATATGTAGGAGGCGGAGGCTACTAGGGTAGCCCTCTTGTTTAAATATATTTTGGGGGCATAATGTTGTTTTCTTTGTTTGAGTGGGCTTCTGTGACATGATTAAGTTGAGGAAGATCTCCAATCACAGTCACAGTCTGTTTTAAATTTTAATAGAATCATCTATGTCATGTGGGGACGCTACTACATCAGGCGTCCATGCAAGCAGCAGGCCCTTGCGGCTGCACCAGGTTCATCTGAACCATAGAAGGATTAGTTGTTATTTTACTTGGTTATCAAGTTATCTCTTAGAGATATGGTAATATGGTATGATATCCCTTCCGGATTGTTAGCTAATGATTTAAGGCTATCTCTTTATAAGGAGACTCGCTATCTCCTAATGAATGATGGAAAGAGTTATCAATCTATCTTCTCCCATCCTCCCTGTCCCCTGCACCCACTTCCCCATGCGCATTCTCTTCTTTCCCTAACCCCATCTCTTACTACGTCTCCTGGCCGAGGCCCTGGGTCAAAGCCCCCGGTCTACCACACTTACAGGTTACGCTCCGGCACGGGGCGTGACACATCTATGTTGCTGTAAATATGCTGAGAACCATACTGGGACAACTTTCAGATTATCAACTTTGATGCATCGTGTGCATCAGTGGCCCCAAATTTTAATAGTCAGATTTATTTGCTAGCAACAACGTGCGCTACTTGGGTTATTGATCTATTATGCTTCTGTTACTACTGTAGCTTGTCTGGGTGGTTACATAACGTTAGAGGAACAAACTCCAACGAAATGCCATTACCGGTTGGCGGTTGCTTTACCCAAAATGTAAGTCAGACCTTCTGGCAAACCACCTTTGTTTGAACCTAGGTTCCTCAGCAAATGTGTTCCTTCTTTTGAGATTTCTACTCATTTTAGTCTCATGCAGGACAACACTTGTTTCTGAACCCAGATATCTCTCAATTCCATCCCAGAGGTTTTCAAGTCCATCGGTTCTTTTTTGGGTGGTCCAGAAGGCTAGCGCCTCTGTTTTTTTCCCTCGTAGCACAATAAATTCTCTGCTGAATAGATAATAGAGTAGCTTCTTGTTTTTGTGGTGGTGGTGCTTCTTTTAAGTCAAAAGTGCGTTATTTAAGAAACACAGGGCAAAAACGCCTGTCCCAATTTTCATTAATAAAAAAGAAACTGAAGAACAATAGCAGTGTACATCTAAGCAGCAACCTAGGGACAGCACATGAGCCACACCAAACACAAACAAGTCCTCTCATTGGCAGAAGTGCATCTTTCTAAAGTTAAAGATGCAAATCTTCATTCATATGGAATTTACAAATGTTCTGAAATATCATCACTGTGTTCCTGGCAATAGCCGCTTTTCTTAATCATGATTATTTTTTTCTTATCAGGAATCTCTTCGGTTGTCCTGTGCAGTTGGCCATGGTTTTTTCATCCTTGACTCTCCGTACCTGTGAACCACCACTGCAAATATTCTTGGATATCCAAGATATCATGTTTGACTGCTGATATGTGGTTTAGATGCACACTGTGATATGTGGTTTAGATGCACACTGTTCAATATGAGAAATGGAATTATTTGTATATTTTTTCCATGAACATGAAACATGCTGAGGTTTACCATGGAGGCATGTCTTGTGGTTAATGATATATACCATTTCCCGCAACATCACTCTATATCTGTCTAGTGGGGTAGTGTAGCTGGCATATGCAAATGTATTGGCTGCTTGTGCACTATATCAAATGATGCTGGTGTCTTTGATTTATTCGTTAGATCGTATGCGTGTAACTTTGGCAGCTCATTTGATACCAAAGTGCTCACAGGCACCGCCCAATCTCTGAATGACTTGATAAGAAGTATTTTACATCATTACATATACATTTTCTTCATGTGAAGGACCAGCTATTTTGTCCTATGCAACTAATTTTGCTGCCCCATAATTCAGTATTTACTAGGCAAGTGTACTAAATTATATGTATTCTGTACAACTATAGAATGTTTAGAGGGGGGTAAAATTCCCGGGCTAGAATGATCAAAATCCGACTTGGCGGAGCAAACACAAACATGCTCTCAACAAGTTTCTGGAACTCAGATGGGGAGTTCTATGCTGTGGAAAAAGTATCTTGCGTAGTTGGGGTCTTGGGGAATTCTATACTGTAGTGCCATGCATACTTGGAGAATTCTGTACTGCAGAAAGGTATCATGCTTAGTTCGGTTCTTGCGGAATTCTATGCAGTATACTTTACAATTGTGTAATGCATGGCCCCAGAGTCTGAATTTCACAAACACTTTTTTGAACAACTAATCAGTTCCCATCATATTATTTGAAGTCTCAACCAAAATGTCCTCAATGTGGATCGCCTTTCTGTGGAGGGCCATTACAGGTATCAACAATGGCTTAGCCATTTGCTAAAAGGGGGGGGCGAATCAGGTGCACATGCCCGATTATGTGTACATATGGACAAAATCAATCCAGACGCTCCATCGCGCAATCGACGGCGCGCAGGGCCACGGGCGAGCGAGCGCGCGCGGCAGCCGATTTTGCAATTTCCACCCGCGAGCGAGCCCTTCTTCTTTGATTCGCTGCGCATTCCCACCCGCGAGCGAGCACCTCGCTAGGGTTCGCCACTGCAGAGTGCCGCCTCCAGGTCTTGCCGCACCCGAGCCGCGGATCCCCGCGACGCGCACCCCGGCACCGCCTGCGGGGCGAGGCGAGCCTCCTTGCGCCTCCGCCCGCCCTGCATCCGCGACCGCTGCGCGCGCCCGAGCCATCCGCGCGGGCCTGCGCGTGTGCGCGGAGCCGAGCGAGCTAGGACCACGGGTGACGACGCCCCTGTGCCGCCTGAGACTGCGCCCTGCATCCGCCGCCCCTGCATCTTTCTTGCTGCAGATTGTATGGGAGCAAATGAAGATGCATTGCAAGAAGCCGAAGCATCCATGAATGTGATTGTTTGATTGTATGACTTGTGTATATAGATAGCATGGATTTCATTTTGATATGTAATTTTGTTTTATGAATTATCTTGATGTACTGCACAATGCTGTCATGTTGACATTTGAAATCCTGCTGGTCTGAAATGCTGTCATGTTGTGCACATTCCTGCAATGCTGTCTGAAATCCTCCTGTCTTTTTGTTTTATGAACTATGTTGATGTACTGCACAATGCTGTCATGTTGTGCATATTTCTACAATACTAGTTTGAAACCAAGAACTTAATGATGTTCAGAACTTCAGATGCTGAAATTTGTGCAATGCTGTCATGTTGTGCATATTTCTACAATACTGAACTATGTCTAAAATTATTGGTTTTCATGGAGAATCGTCAGTGCAGGTCAAGATTCTTGCTTTGAATGGCCAATATTCTGTTGTTTGAGAGGTAGGAAATGAATGGAGTTGAATTGAATTGAATTGATGCATGAACAATAGCATGTTTAGGGGAGTTTTGAATTTGTTAGGAATGGCACTGGCCTTGCATTTGCATGTTAGGAATGGCACTGGCCTTGTAATATCTGGACTCATGCACATGTTGGACATGTTGAGCTTCACATATCTGGACTCATGCACATGTTCCTTAATTTGATGCTACAGTACCAGGTATTTGCAAAGAAGAGCTGACACTGACGCATCAAGGTAACCTACACACAGTTACCTGAAAACTACTGCTAACAGTTTTGGATTCATATAAATGTACTTGTCATGAGGCTAACAGTTACATAATTGCAAACGGATACATAGTTCCTGCCAAGAATCAGATAGTGCTTGCCATATAAGAATTCAACATCATCAAATCAAGATTCACGACAGAAAGAAAGGTAAACAAGATGGTAGTATACTTGAATATTATTGTTTACCACCTCCTTTGCGAAAATACATGTAGAAGCATGAATCAGAACTTCAGATACATTATAGTAATCAAAGGTGTCAACACATGACATCCAATTGAAAATGAGGTCCAAGCAAACAAAAGTTCAAACACACACACACACACACACACACACACCCTTTCCGATCAAAATAATAATATGACCAGAAGCACAGTCATCGCTTAGTCTCCTCCAAAAATTCGAGGATCCAGGTAAGGAAAATAAAGAAATTAATAAGTGGGGTAAATTCATCAGTGCAGCGAGCGCAAATCTGAACTGACTGCAGTCACAGGCATAGGCTCTCTCTCGGTTCATGCACACGCACTACCATTGCATCCAACGAAAAACATGCACATACATTTCATTTCCATTGACTTGTATCAGGCACACACACTGCCATAGTTTCACTGAGTTTTATCTCAATCTCAGGATGTTGCTTCCATTGCCTCCAACGAAAAACATGCACATACATTTGGATTTCAATTCTAATTCAGACAGTTCAGACAAAGCATGCAGCTAATTCATACAACACAATTCTAGTTCAGACATTTCAAGTACCAGGAAAATGCATGCAGCTCATTCATACAACACAAAACATGCACATACATTTGGATCATTCACACAACACAAAACATGCAGCTCATTCATTCCATCTCTCTGACAACAATCTCCCAGCTGAACCGGAAAATTGAGAACTCCCTGCATTCAACATCTCTGCTCCCTTCACTGGTATCTCTAACTAGTGTCTCGTCCGAGAAATCATAAACGTTATGAAAGCAAGGATCAAGGGTAGGCCTAACACCATCATTGTCATTTTCAATTTCATATGTAAATCCCAGTGATTCATAAAAAAAAACAATCAACAGAGACATTAGAAATCCACAGAGACATTAGAAATTAGAAATCCACAGTTTTCACAGAGGCTCCGGCGGGCGGTGCAGTGGGAGGCACAGGCATGGGGAACCCTAGCTCGTGGCGCAGGGCTAGGTGCGGGCGTCCTCGAGGCCGTCGCCATTGGACCCTACCCCTCGCCGGTGTGGCTTCTCCTGGCGGCGCGGCCCCAACTGGCGGCATGGTTTCCTCCTCCAGCGTGGTCCCTCATGGTGGGAGCTCCCATCGAGCACGGTTTGGGAGGAAGGGGACGATGGGAGCTTGTGGGGGATTTGGTGCTGCTGCGGGGGGCAAAACGCAATAATACCGTAAGTGAGAAGGGGCAGCGCGCCCGCTGAGATCCAGGCCGCTCGCATCAGATCTGACGGCTGGGATTGGCTATGTACATATGTTCACAAAACAGGTCATGTGCACCTGATACGTCCCCGCTAAAAGGGAAGCCAATTGGCAATTCAAATTTGTGAGCATTATGGTCTCAATTAGGGCCGGGACCCTCGTAACAGAAAACCGTGATGCCACTTTTGTGGGTAGCCAAATCGTAGGGTCGCTGGGTTAAGTAGATATGTTGCAACATCTATATATTATCTTATTAAATCAGAGTCAAAAGAAATCACCATATTCGCTCCTAAAAACTAGAAATTCTTACATAAACGGTGGAAAAAGAGAAAAATCTATACCATCGACTGTGGTGGATTCAGATTATAACGGTCTAGATTAAAACAAAGAGTCTATGTTAAGTACAATAAAACTGAAATTCAAAATAAAAAATAAAATAAAATCAGCAATTTGATTTCTATACGAATTCCTAAGAAAAAGAGTTCATGTCAAGTACAATAAAACAGAAATAGAAATTCCCACGTTAATCGGTGAAAAATAAACAGATCTACACCATCGATCGTGGTGGGTCCAGAGTATAACGGTCTATATTAAAACAAAGTCTATGTCAAGTACAACAAAACTAAAATCCAGAATAAAAAATAAAATAAAATAAAATAAGCAATTTGATTTCCATATGAATTCATAAGTAAAAGAGTCCATATCAAGTACAATAAAATAGAAATTCGGAATAAAAATAAAATGAAATCAACAACTTGATTTCCATACGAAAAAAATCAGAAATTAGATTTGTATATAAAATCCAACAAAAAATGAACTTTGGAATAAAAATAAAATAAATTATCAATTTGAAATGAATTCCAATAATTATAATTCAAAATAAAAAATAAAAAATAATTGGTAATTATATTGTATACGAAATACAACCAAAAAAAAAATCAAAATTACGAAAAAAATTTAGCAATTTGATTTCAATATGAATTCCAAAGTAAAATCCCTACATAACTATAATTCAGAATAAAAATCAAAGAAAAAAATAGCAATTGGATCCGGATACGAATTCCAAGAAAATAGAACTGAAATTCAGAATAAAAAATAAAATAAAATTTGCAATTTCATTTCCATATGTATTCCAAAATAAAATCCTCAAATAACTAACATTCTGAATAAATTAAATCAATTTAGCAATTTGATTTGTGTACGAACTCCAAAAAAAATAACTAAAATATTGAATAAAATAAAAGTTACAACCAGGATGACATGAATGGTGTCCGAGGAAACACAAAAGAAACCACCACGTTGGCTCTCAAGACCATGTGTTTCTATCGTTGCTTCCTATGGAATAAAAATAAAAAATAACTAAAATTCTGGTTAAAAAATACAAGTTATAATGAGGATATCACGAATGGTGTTGGAGGAAGACCATAAAAGAGTGCAATGACATTGATCTGTCCTGCAAGAAGATATTGATCTACGGGGAAGCGAAGAGCCAAGACAGCGACGACAGAGATGAGGACAATATCGTGCTGCTCGCCGGAGCCATTAAAGAGAAAGTCTAGTGTTGAAGGAGCCAAGGGCCGCGATAACAAGTGGTGAGCGTCGGCGCTGTTGAAGAAGTTAGTGCTTAAAGAAGCTCGATGATGGAGAAGCCTTAGCAGAGAGGAGATGAAGCTTTGCATTGAAGATGAACTATGGACGATATAGGAACATCAGGTAGTTAGGAGCATGTCATCACTACTTAAGGCACGTTGTTGCCAACGATAGTGAAAAGTTTCTTCATATTGTTAGACAACAACTAAAGCAGATAAGTCGACATTAGTGAAGATGAGAAGTCGTCACGATTAGTAAGGAAGCCACAACATTGAGTTGGCCAACGTCGAAGAAGAGGAGCGACGAACACGAGAGAAGAGAACTTCGAGCATGTATAACATCATGCATGCATTTGTACGAATAGAATCGCGGACGTACAGCGACAGAGGAGCAAAAAGCTTGGAGTAGAGATGACTCAGCCATAGGGAATATGCTCAGGATCACCAAAGAGAGCGTGACACGCATCCCCAGCTAGGATCGACAATGGTTGTATGTGTATGTACGTTGATGTCGCAATGGTTAGCATTAAGCAATAATTAGAAAGAAGTAGAACATAACTAAGTGGTGAAGTATTGCATTAGAAGAGGTAGCAGCTGAGTGGGACCGATCAAGATTCGGGCTTACTATTGGAGGTTGAAGCGAAAAAACTGTGACGGCGAGAAGAGATAGAAGCCACACGGTTTGATGGGGTAGCTGGCGTGTGAGGAAATATAAGTTCAAGTAGGTCACATCTGGTGCATCGGTATATACGTGAGCAAGGTACTCTAATACATTATACTAATAAGATAATTTGTCGCATACATAATCAACGTATTGTTTGAGATTAAATAGAGGTACATGTAAATGCATACAATTTGAAGAAAAAAAAACTAATAGAGTAAGAATATAAGCATGCAACTACATGATTTATGCATGATAGAGAGTTGTTAGTTTCTAAGAATCCTAACAACTTATTATGCCGAACGATTTTCTTCCATCAAAGCACATACTTCAATTACGTTCCTCAAGTTGTAATTTTTTTTCAAACTTCTATTGTCGTTTCCAATGTTTATGCTATCTTAAAAGTTTAAATAGTCTATAAGATACGTAAATATATTATTAAACATTTATACAAATTTTGAAACAAATCTAGTCGTGCAAATGCGCGGAGCACCATGCTACTTTGACAAAAAGCAATGAATGTCTCAGATATGGTGGCTACTGGCTAGTTTGCAAGTTATATCTGACTTCACCGATTCACCACAATGTCAGAATACTAAGGATTGTGTCTTGTGAGGACCAAAAACTAAAGCAGCCTTACTGTTTTCACACACTGCATTTTCGTATGCTCTATACTGTATAGTACACATATCATTGCACACATTATCAGAAGGAGCTTATTTGTCAAGTTTGTGATCTGCAATCGTACCTTTCATTCTTTTATGCGCGAGGTATCTTCCTTTTTTCAAAGTTGTAGATGGAATAAGCACCAATCGGCCAAAGAGAGAACTACTCCAGAAACCTCTCTTTTAGTAGTGCACACTGCACACTCGTCTGTATCAATGAATGTCTCAGGAGCCACCATATGGTGGCTACTGGCTAGTTTGCAATTTGTATCTAACTATCACCAATTCACCACAATTTGTATCTAACTATCACCAATTCACCACAATGTCAGAATACTAAGGATTGTGTTGTGAGGTCCAAAAACTAAAGCAGCCTTACTGTTTTCACACACTGTACTTTCGTATGCTCTATACTCTATAGTACACATATCATTGCACACATTATCAGGAGGAGCTTATCTGTCAAGTTTGTGATCTGCAATCGTATCTTTCATTCTTTTATGCGCGAGGTATCTTCCTTTTTTCAAAGTTGTAGATGGAATAAGCACCAATCGGCCAAAGAGAGAACCACTCCAGAAACCTGTCTTTTAGCAGTGCACTCCAGAAACATGTCTTTCAGCAGTGCACACTGCACACTCCTCTGTATCAAACAATTAACAACGGGCAGAGGCTGAAGGAATGAGGTCCAGCCTGCCGGACTGCCAGTATGAATCAAATGGTACGTCTGAATTTATCTCAGACGGCGCATAGGACTAGAAAAAAAAAACAATTTTTTTGCCGAGGTCTGAGCAGAACCCCACATTGTGATTTGTCAAGAATGCTTTTGTCAGTGAATCCAATCATGTACCAAGAACGGAGCACTGACAAGTGAGAGCAGAGCAAATAATGTATCTGCCCTTCTGCCGAGGAAAGCCGACACGGCGCCATTCGAGCCATTGCCTTCCCCACTGGCCAAGGACTCGTCAGGGCTACCGAAAAGCTTTGACCGAACTCGCACATGTAGCTCGCTAGCTAGCCCAATGGTGGTGCACTCTGCACTGCACGCTGCTTCTGCTGCTTCTCTCTTCCAATCGCCGATGAAGACTAGCTAACTGCCAACCCCACTACCATCTGTGCTGCGCGGCTGTGTGCTGCGTGCCATCTCACCACTTCCCCCTCTCGCCCCCACAAAAAACTTCTCCCATTCCCACCTTCTTTTCGTTGCTAAAGCTATGCGCTTGTGCTCCACTTGTGTGTCCAGTGTGTCCTTGCTGCTTCCATGTCGTCCATGGAGGAGCTTGGCATGGACCCCGCTCCTCTTCCTTCTCCTCCTTATATCCCTCCCGGCATCTTCCAACCATAGCCGCCATTCTCCTATCCGATCTTCCTCTCCCCACAAATAATTGCATGCATTGCTCCAAGAAAGGGAGCAGAGGCGTGTCGAATTGTAACCAAGTGCTCGGCAACGTGCAAAAATGGCGGTTCTGGTGCGAATTCCAGCTCCAAACCATGCGCTCGTGCTTGCCCTTGTGGCTGCGCTCGCCACGGTGCACACCGTCCTCTGTGCCTCCAGCTCCAACCACAGCCACTTCTCGCTGGTGGCGCGCGGCGGCAATGCGCTGTCGTTGAAGCCCGGTGGGAAGGGCGAAGAATCAGCCAGCGGCCCTGCGCCGGCGTCGTCGGGGTCGCTGGAAGGGTGCGGGTGCGCGCCTGCGCCGCCGCCGTGGCAGTTCGAGAACCAGAAGCTGGCGGATCTGTACCCGGTGATCCAGGCGTTCAAGCGGACCCTCACCTGCGACCCGCTCGGGGTGACGGCGTCGTGGATGGGCACAAAGCTCTGCGACAGCGCCACCGGCGGCGTCATGTACAAGGGCTTCTACTGCGACTACCCGCCGGACGCGAACACCACGCGCACCATCGCGTCCATCGACTTCAACGGCTACGGCCTGTGCGCGCCGACGCTCGCCGGCTTCATCGACAAGTTCCCGGACCTCGCGCTGTTCCACGCCAACTCCAACAACTTCTCCGGCACCGTCCCCGACCTCACCGGCCTGCGCTACTTCTACGAGCTCGACCTCTCCAACAACAACTTCTCCGGCCCGTTCCCCGACAACGTCGTCCCCCTCGGCGGCCTCCTCTTCCTCGACCTCCGCTTCAACAGCTTCGCCAGCACCGTCCCGGCCCCGGTGTTCGACCTCACGGTGGAGGCGCTCTTCCTCAACAACAACGGCTTCTACGGCCGCATCCCGGACAACTTCGGGAGCACGACGGCCGAGTACCTGGTGGTGGCCAACAACCAGTTCACCGGCCCCATCCCGCGCTCCATCTACAACACCTCGGCGAATCTGTCGGAGGTGCTGTTCCTGAACAACAAGCTCTCCGGGTGCCTGCCGTACGAAATCGGGCTGGTGGAGGGGCTGACGGTGTTCGACGCCGGCGGCAACGAGATCACGGGGCCGATCCCGCTGTCGTTCGGGTGCCTGGGCAACGTGGAGGAGCTCAACCTGGCCGGGAACCAGCTCTACGGGCACGTCCCCGACGTGCTGTGTCTGCTCAACAAGACCGGGAAGCTGCAGAACCTGTCGCTGTCGGACAACTACTTCCACTCCGTCGGGCACCACTGCATGGAGCTCGTGCGGAACCGGCTGCTCGACGTGCGCCACAACTGCATCCTCGGCTTTCCCGACCAGCGCCCCGCGCTCGAGTGCGCGTGGTTCTACGCCGATCCGACAAAGCACTGCCCCTTCATCCCGCACATCCCCTGCAACCTGCCGGGGTTCAGGCCGCCGTCCTCAACCGCCGTGGCGACGGCGTTGCCGGCGGGGCAGAACGCGGCGCACGGCCATCGCGGAGGGAGTGGGAACTGATCGCTGAGGTGACACGAAGGAAAGTGATCGTTTGATCTTTTAATTTGTCAGCGTTTTGTCGCTCTGATTGCATGGTTGTGTGGGCTACCACCGAGCCGGGGGAAACAGATGTAACATTCGGAGTCAAATAACTGCCGACCTATTTAGCGTCGCCAGAATGTGTGACCGTGATGTATTTCGTTGGGAGCATTTTCAGGATCATTTGTCCTTCGAGCATGTCTTGTCACGCAGGAGCCCAGGGAAAAATCTTTCTTATTTTTCTTTTTTTTGGCAGCGAAAGGACCGAAATTTCGGTAATTACGGACGAATTTCATTCAAATGGTTTGATCAAATTTGAATTTTAAAATTTAAATATTTTCAAAAAAAATAAAGATAGGAAGGTGTGGGCTACGTTTGTCTTTGTGATTCATTCACTACTTTTAGTTTATTTAACCCTTCAAATTCAAACAAAATGAAAAATTTTGAACGAAACTATTTTCTTTCGGAGGGCAACGAAATTTCCAAAATTTCACTGAAATTGTGAACCATGCACAGGACACAAGATATGTGGATAAGAGAGGGGGAGTATAGAGAATTGAGACGTCTCTCGTGTAGTAGTCCGATTATAACACAAGAAACAAAACATATTGTACATAGAGAAGGTGTCTATAGATACACATAAAAAAGACAAACCCTAATTACTCCAGTTGCATGCATTCTCCTCTTAATGATATTAATTCACTTACTTGCTGACAAGGATCCAATCATCCTCAATTAATTGAACTGTATATCTATAATTAATAACAAAATCGCCACATGGTACTTAAGTATACCCCTTAGCATTCATAAGGGAGAAGCTTAACCGAGTGGTCGTAAGTTCATCTACGACCACCCCTATGGTCGTAAATCCTTCTACGACCATCTCATAGTCGTAAATCCTTCTACGACCACCGTATGGTCGTAAGACTTTCTATGACCAGGTTAGTGACGACCATCCTGTAATCGATAAGGCTCGCAGTTATGTGGGCCCAAACGATTAGGAACTCTTGCGCGCTGTGTTCAGTATATAGGGCAGTTATCTTACACTATTATTCTCTGGAATAACTGCAAGTAATACGCCTCTGTCTTTGATGGTAACTGCCAGGCGATGTGGGGATGATAACTCTCTGCTAGTAACTCTCATCAACGTGCTCATTATATGAAACGTTGAGGCGCCTCATGGCCTGGAGAAACTGTCACCCCTTCATGCGCCATATAAGGGCTAAGTTAGTGAAAATAGGGGCAGATTAGAAGGAGAAGACGTTAGCCGTTGATTTTCTCTCTGGTTGTAATCATCACTATCAATACAATCATACATGAGTAGGGTTGTTATTCTCTTCGGAGAAGGCCTGAACCTGTCTAAATCTCTATGTTATTCTTTGCGTAGTTCTGATTCTAGGAGACCCCCGAATATTCATTCATAAGATCGATACCAGATCATCGACAGTTGGCACCGTCCATGGGGAGTTTCCGGTGATTTCTTTTCGGCAAGTTCTTTTAATTCTCTCAATTCTTATGCTTTCATGGCAGGAGAGTGGAACGAGGAGAACTAGTTCGATTTGGCCGACTACGCAGAACTCGACATGGATGCCTGCTACGAGCAGAGCATTATTTCGTCCGATGAAAATGTTGCCTCCAGGGATCTCTCACTAGATCCAGGAGACCATGCCGCAGACATAGTTGATGAGGGATCCCCCCCCCCGCCCTCCACAACATTTTGTCCAAATGAGGAACCAGATTCCTCAAAGGGAATGGGGTCATCCGACCACAATCAAGATTGCACCAAGACAAGTGCTGAGCATAGCGAGGGTTCCCTCTCCAAATGTTCGACTCCGTCTGAGATAGTCCGATATGGCACGTCAAATCCTGGAATCTATCATTTTAGGACTCAACCATCATCTAATGGTTGTCACCCTTCGGTTAGCCCCACGTGGTGCGTGGTCAAGCCCGCTTTTCCTGCGAATTCTGGAAAATTATCTCGAAAATTAAGGGTTTAGGTCTCAACACAATTTCAGAATATATAAAATTCTGAAAAAATTACACAATAAAATCTACTATCTAAGGAGTCTTTAAAAAATCATATTTTTTAGAGCTCATTTTATATATTTAGAAATTCCTACAAATAGTATACTTAAATGAATTTTGCAGAAAAATTCAGAATAGATAAAATTACAAAAAAAAATTTACACAAGCAAGTACACTGTATCATGAAGCTCCACAATAATTTCATTTTTTGGGGTAATTTGCTATTTTTTAAAATTCCTAGAAACAATAGTATATTCTGAGGGGGGTATAGGTTCCTCTCGCCAATTCAAATGGTGACAGGGTCCTATCACCAGTTGAACTGGCGATAGGAACCTCCCCACTATTCCCTTTGGCGACAGGGACCTAGTTTTGTAATTTATTTTTTATTATTTAATTTTGTAATTATCTTTGAAATTAATGTTTTTTTTAAAAAAAATCTCGTGTACGCAATTATGCGGCCGAGGCACAACCCAATAACTAGGTCGTACCACCATTTAATGGCCCGAGTCGGAAGTCAGTGCCAAGCACGGACCCACTTGTCGCTTGCCGCGCTGCCCCCCCCCCCCCGGGAAGCTTTCGTGTGGGGATTGGCCGCTCGACACGGCGGACGCCTCAAGCGAAACCGTCACCGATGCCTCGTTGTTTCATCTTCCAAAGCCGCAACGGAGAGCTAGCCCATGCGCGCGTACATGCTCCTACCCCGTGTCACGATCCATGACTTTCATATACAAAATAGCACCCGTACTTGTGTGATTTGGATACAATAGAGTAGGAATTGGATAGAGTTTAGGATGGGATTAGCAAGGAATTAAGCAGCAAGAAATCAGAGAAATCGGTGAATGTTAAAGAAACAAAAGAGGCAGAGGAGGAGGAAGGCAAATGCCATATTTGTTCTCTTCAATGCCCTGTTGTGTAACTTGTGTTGCTGCTGCTACCCTTTTGTACTCCATGATTAGGCTGGCCCAGTTCGTTCCATGGTCCATAGCCCATGTCGGCCAAGCCCAAGGCTCTTCAAGGTGTGTATGACATTCCCCTCCCATTGAAATGTGGCTTGACCCCAAGCTGCTACAGTGCAAACCATCGAGATCCCATGGAACTTGCAATGTGAAATTGCCAAGCAAGAGTCGGCCATCATCATGAAAATTCCACATATCCATTAGGTTTTTCTCCAACGATGCTGTAATGCCATGGAAGTGGAGCACAGTGTCATCAGGATCCCATGGTATGCACAAATTCTTGTTGTTGACCAATTGAGGAAGGAAATTATGCATTCCAATCTATTACTCCTGAGCCATGTGCACTCCTTCGGTCGTCCAAATGTTTTGATTTTCTTCTCCATGGTGCTACACCTCACACTCTTGTAATCAGATTCCTCCATGAGAAGATTATACCTCAAATGAGCCCTTGTGTAAGATAGCTTCAATGCTTCCACCACAAAATATTCCTTGCCTTCAAAATGAAATAGCACTAAAGTATGAAAACTTGTAAACTCGTAGCATTTGATATCTCTTGCTGGCCGCAGCTTTCTTGTGTGAGATATTCCAAGTAACTTAGTCATATCCCCAGCAAGTAACTCATTATATTCTGATTTTAGGACTGGCACTCCCACGGAATTGTACTACTTCTGCCTCAACTGAAATTATTGCCGCAAAACACCAAGAAGCACAAATTCGAGCCCAACACTGATCATGACCAAGACAATATCCACCTATTGTCCTTATCTTTACTAAAAACAGGAACAAGTTTAATACCAAATCCAGGATTACTCGCTTCAACTCATGAACTTCCCACTTCCTAGTCCATGTCATACCACAAAGGGTCTAATAAGAGTCGCATTCTGCAGTAGGTTGTGGTACCTTCCTCTCAATCAAGTCAAGGTGATTTCTCTTGAACTGGAGTAGTTCCCAATTGCATATCCATTGATGCAGATCTTCAACATGGCCCAAACTGATACAACCAGCAACCATCATCTCAACGAGCTTACATGAAGTTGTAATCTTTTGATTAAATAAAGCATTGGCAATCGTGAACCAATTATGCTTCTTGACAACCAAATTTGCACCATGTAGCCTTCGGTCAGTAAGGAGCAGTCCACCTTCAATCTCACCATGAGCGAGGCTGGCTTGAGCAGGTGGCGACCATGAGGACTTTGGCTCCAAAAATGGTAAACACTTCCTAGGCTTGCTAACAAGGAGCACCACACCACTTGAGCAATCCCTCACAGCAAAGGCTCGTGAATATTTTTAGCAAAAGTAGTCTCGTCAAATTCAACAGTTACAACACAACATGGAGAGGGTTTCATGTGGCTCACTAATTGATAGTACCCCATCTATTCCTGCAGTAGCTAAGGTTATCTTCCCTGATTTGAATACTGCCTATTCATCGAACAACCAGAGCATAGTGGCATTTCCTTGAGGTGGTGACCACAGCTGCTTTGGCTGCACTCCGAATCGCTTGCACTTGAACAACGACCAAGGCGTCGGTCGCAGCTCAACCCTACTACTCCTGGTCTACACTTGAATAGGTGGCGACCAAGGTTGTCGTCGTCTTTCGATTAAACTAACATGGGCATGAGGTGGCCACGGTAGTTGTAGTTCCTCGGCATTGTTGAACAACCTTAACATACCGAGACCCATAATCATGGTGGGCATTTCCTCAAACACATGTTGTGCACTGATTGAGACGAGGCCCCAGTCAAGCAATTGTAGCCACTATGCCGCATACTGCTCATGGCATGTAGATGGCCTATCGGTGAGACACGAGTCGAATGCTAGGGTGACGGTCATGGAAAGGACATGGGCGATGTCGAAGGCACACCCGGTGCTGAGCGTCGCACAAGTGGCGGGCAAGGCAATGGATGGAGCAAGCTGGGGTGCTAGCAACAATGACACCCTTGGCCAGCCTTCTGCCTCATCGTGGTTGTGCGACTCCTTGTCGAAGTTGGCGAGAGTGGAATCCAACTTGGTGAATGTGGACGACATTGGCGAATGGGAAACTGCAGTCATGGAAATGTTGGCGTCGTGGCTAGAGCACCACATTGAGGACCTGGTGAGCATCCTAGTGAGGTAGGTGGTGGTGGTGGTGAGAATGTCGATGTCGAGGGCCACCGTAGCACAGGCATCGACGAGGATGCCAAAGTATGCCACAAAGACGTTAGAACGAACACGGACACAGCCTCCGGTAGCAGCAAATGTAGGAGACACGGGGTGGGTGTGGTCGCCATGGTAGATGCGCCAGCGTTGTGGTTGGGGCACGACGTCGAACACATGCTGGTTTTTGTGGTAGTACAGCCGATGGCGGTGGAAAGGGCGACATCGAGGGCCGCATCGACGATGGGGGTGATGATGAGGCCGCGTGAGGCGCTGCAGACTTGGGGGCGAGCGCAGATGTGCCCTCTGGCAATGGCGACAAGGACACGACTCTGATGGCCGGGGGTGCTGGGGTAAGCACATCAATGTCGTGGTTGGAGCACGATGTTGAACAGGTGGAGGGCGTCGCAGTGGTGAGGTTGGTGGAGTCAATGGTAGCGGCGACGTTGCCGGCATCGAGCTCCTCAGTGACGACTGTCGCCGTGGAAGACTTGAGGCTCGCCAGTTGAGCCAACACCCTCTCTCACAACGTGATCGCTTGCTTCAGCTCCCCCTGAATCGATAGCTCTGATACCATATTGTCACAATCCATGATTTCCAGATACAAAATAGCACTAGTACTTTTATGATTTGGATACAATAGAGTAGGAATTGGAGAGTAGCAAGAAATCAGAGAAATAGGTGAAGGTCAGAGAAACAAGAGAGGCAGAGGAGGAGGAAGGCAAATGCCATATCTATTCTCTTCGATGACCTGTTGTGTTGTTGTTGCTGCTACCTTTTATACTCCAAGATCAGGTCAGCCTAGTTCCTTCCACGGCCCACAGCCCATGTCGACCAATCCCAAGGCTCTTCAAGGCTTCAGGTACTACACCTTTCTTGCCTACGCTTGGTTTCATGGTGTAATGCCCCCGTTGTAGATAGAGGAAATTGCTACCAATCAGGATCATTAAATTCGGCCAAGGACAATAATCTAGATAAACAAAGGAGTTGAGGAAGAACTGATATGAGAACAAGAAAAGAGAGGCGGGGAAAACAGAATTGGTTTCATTTCTTCATTACCTTCTTTTGGGTAACCTACTTAGTTTACATTGACGGGTGGGCTCTTTGGCTTATACACCTGGACTACACACCCCGTCGCTGAGCACAAATAGCTCACCATGACAACGCACTCCACACCCGCCCGACCCCACATGCAGTTTCACAATACACCAACATGTGGGTCCTTCCCTTTCTTTTTCCTCTGGTCGTGCTCTAGCTTTCCTGTGTCCACCACTGCCATAGGTGGCCTTGAGGGTGGTAGTGTGACGCCCCCCACCCCGGTGATACGTTGTGCTGTAATGCAATTTGGTGCCAACCGCTCGAAAGAGTTCATGCCAAAATGTGCTTGTGAACACCTTATCCCGATCAGACACAACAGAACGAAGCACACCATGTTGTTTTAACTACATTGTTGATGAATACCATGGCAACTTGAGACGCTGTAAAAGGATGCCGAAGAGGAAGAAAATGGGAATACTTAGTAAAACGATGGACAATGACCAGAGTCACATAAGTTTCAGACATGTGTATATATATTTCACAGTGTATAACATTATCCCATGTATTTTGTATAGTACAATAGTATGTTAAGATAAGTTGTACATCATTATTTAAAGTATACGCTCATTCAAAATTTGAATCCAGGAGAGAGATCAGGCTTGGGGAGTTGGGGCTGATATGGAGACAAATAGTTAGCCCTGATGGGATATTATGATTTCTAATTTCCAACCAAATTATTTTTTTGGCATGAATCTCGATGCTGACAAATGGGTACATCGAATTGTTTATTGGTCTGGTTCTAGTACCAGCGCTGACGCCGATTCCATGAATCTTTTCCTTGGTACCGTGTGCTTCGATGCGAGGTTCCAGTTCCATTCCATGCCCTCTCTCTTCTTTGGTATGGCTAAATTGCACTTGAAGATGCTCTATGATGGGAAGGGAGGTGGGGGATCGTGCCGTGCGAGCAGCGGGGTATTTCCTTTGTCGGCCTTGTATGGGCCGGAATGGTACAGAGTGGGTCTGGCCTGTATTGGGTGGGCTTGATCTAAAGCATCGCCTAGACTTAATCCTTCCCATTTAGGCAAGTACTACTGACAGGGAAGCATGGTTATTATTCGCAACTCAAATTACCCAACGAGTTGGGTGGATGGCACTATTGCATTCACAGATTCATGAACAGCACGTACTGACATACGTGAACAATCCAGACTCCAGAATTCACATTAAGCATGGATAACTTGAATGGGCCCGGGACTTCGAACAGTAAAACACCTTTTCCCTGATGAATATTCTTGAGAACATTGACGAGTACAAATGGGAGCGAGCTTATGTACAGTGAATTCATGTAAGATCAAGCAAGCAGTACTAGTACGACGTAGACAATAGTCTATGAAAGACATGTCTAGCTCGAATTTTGAACAAGATCTGGAAGCACGGAGGCAGAAAAGCTCCACGCAGCCGCATCCCTCTCCTCCCCATGGACAGCTCTGTCTCGGCGAATTCATGCGGTGTTCAGATTAGCGAGGGTGCGCTTCGAGGCCTTGACGCTCAATGGGCTGTTCTTGCTCTGCTCAATTCAAACAAATAAGAGAGTCAGTTCATCCATTCCGTTTTTCTGGTCAATCTTGGAAGCACAAGCAACCCAACGTCTAGTTCTTTATGAAAAGCACGTTGATTGAAAGATATTTCTAAGTTAGTTCATGCATGTCCCGTGCCTTTTCAAAACTGTCTGACTTGCATAAGCAAAACACTACGAAGAAAGAACCTGGCAGGGCTGTAGATATGGCAATGTTAAAGTAGGAATGAACAAGAAAGTTAAGTGGTTACCGCTGAGCAAGTTCCAGCCCTGGTGTTGCAGACGGGGTAGTCCGGTGGGCAGCAGGTGGCTTGATCCTCGCAGCAGGTGGCGCCTTCAACCGGGCAGCAGCCCCAGACCATGCAGAGATTCCTGAAGCTGGATGCGCAGCAGCAGGTGCTGCCTGCCGGGCACGAGAAGTTCTCATCGCAGACATGGTCAGGGGCGACCGGGGGAGGCGGTGTTGGAGGTGTCGGAGATGGCTTCGGCGGGTTAGCGCCATTCTTGGTGGGGTACGATGCCATCATGGCAATCCCACACTTCCCAGTGTTGACGTTGATGTTGCGCTCCATGCGGACGTACCCTGCCTCGCCCCACTTCGGACCCCATGAGTTGCGGACAATCCAGTAGTCCTTGCCGTTCTCGGTACCATAGCCGACAGCAACCACACCATGGTCAAGTTGAGTGCCACAGCTACCACTGAAGACACCCTGTAATGTAAACAAAGAATCAGATTAGAACAAAACAACATATACGTTAGGATAATAGCGCACTGCTTGCTGCAACAAGTTCGTTTACCGATTGGTAGAGCTGAAATTCACGGCCTCCAGCCTCAATGGCAACGCTGACTGGCTGGTGAGCAACCGCCTTCTGCAACGATTTCTCATCGTTCTGAGGTACATCTTCAAAGCCATCAATGCTCACAACCTTTGCGTTTTCCTGCAATGATCATATCAATGTACCCATAGGAACATCAGCAACAAGCATCATGAGAAAGAGGGGGGTATATGAAGTTAGTAAAAAGATGTACCCTGATGATGTCACATTTGCCATCCACGGCTTTGTAAGGGTAGTCATCCTCAGTATCAATACCACCGTTCTTTATGATGAAGTCAAAGGCATCATCCATAAGCCCCCCATTGCAGCCACTGCTCTGTCCATTGGTGGCACACTCCACAAGCTCCTGTTCGGACAATGTGATCATCTCACCAGTAACTAGTTGGTTAATGCTTTCTACTGTGCTGACTGCAGAAAAGGCCCAGCAACTTCCTGCACGCCACCATTCGAGAAACAGAAGATGCATCAGTTAACAACAAAATAACTTCTGCCTGTAGAATGCCTCGATTACAATCACACTAACTTAGTTCTTCCGAGGACTGCATCAATTAAAGCCATCCTCATCTCACATGTATGCACCAATGGTAAACAGGCAAATAGTGTGTCAAACCCTCAATGGAGTTTAATTATATCAATTTTGTCAGAATAACATGGACAGACAATGATTTTCAATCAGAATATTTGTATTACCATTCAGTTTTTCCCCATGAGCCAATTTCGAAGGCAACCATAGTTAGTTGTTTGCTTCTTGCCATAGCTCATAAGGACTAGATACATAGATAGGGTAACAAAATGAGCAAAGCAGCAACCTCCAGTCACGATGGTCAACTTTGTCAGCAGTACCTAACTGGTAGATGCACCGAATACGACCTTTGAATTGAACGATACCAACAAAAAAACCACCGCAAAAACGGCGGTCTTAAATCAGGAGAGAAAAAAAAAAAGCAATTTGGGGAGGAGCTAAAACTTCAATCCTGGAAACAAGGAAACCACACTGCGCAAGGCAACTCCAACGAAGTGACGAACCGCGAGGCATAATCACACCGCACGACTCAGGACCATTGCTTCCTTCACAAGCAAAGAATGAAGGAAACAAACACCTTTTACAATTATAATCTAATAACCCCCCACGTGGAAAAATTTAAGCACACCGGCAGCATGTTCTACCAAAAGTGTAATCATCGTATTCCAATCGATTATTATGTTGATCGTATCTGATATATTCACTCAGGGGGAAAACTCGGCTTTACTAGAGTTTTTTAGACCTACTTCCTGATGGTGATAGAAAGATCCCTTTTTTTCAACAAAATTAGTTGATTAAAAAGATCTACTTTAACCATCGGGCGGAAATCTGCACGACGTTGCAACGATTAAAGTACACTCGCCAATCACACCGATTATTTGGATCCTAAAAAACTATGGCAAAATTGACGAACTTAGATCCGAGATTGGCGCTAAACAAAGGAATACATCAAATCTCTCATAGTAAAATCGCTCTAAGAGGAGTAAAAAGAAAAGAGGAGAAATTTCTCACCGCATTGCCCCTGGTTCTTGACGGGAGCAACGGCCCCCTTCTCCCTCCAGTCGACGGCGTCCGGCAGCTCCTCGACGGCATCGTGGCGGTACCTCTCCCCCGCAGAGCGGCTCCTCTCGACGACCTTGGCGCCGAGGTAGGCAACGCGGAACTCCTCGTTGGTGAGATCGGCGAAACGGTTCATGCCGAGGCGGAAGCCGTGCTCGTCCGCGCGTTCGTTGTGGGCGTCGACGAAGCGGAGGTTGTCCCAGAATACCCTGAACCGGCGGTCGTACTCGCCGAGCGCGTTGTACGAGCGGCCGTTCTCCGCGAGCCAGAGGTCGTACCTGGCGCGCGCCTCCGCTTCCGTCCGCTCCAGCCCCCGCGCGCCGTGCTCGGCGTTGTAGGAGATGATCGACATGTCCGGCTCCGCGGAGGCACCTACGGCGAGTAGGAGGAGGAAAGCGGCGGCGGCGAGGCCTCCGGCACGAGCCATGGTGTCGCGGTGGTGGGGGGACGTGAAGACGGCCGTCTCTCTCCAACCTTTTCGAAATCCTTTTTCTTTTCTGGTTTTGGGCTGCGCTTTGGGTTGCGGTGTGGGGTTGGATGCGAGTCGGATTTATAGAGGCGGGGAGGAGAGGTTGGGTCTGTGTGGCGTCTGGGTTGCTTGGGTTGTTAGACAGAGAGGAGTTCCGACGGGTTCGACCTGGTTGGATTGGAAGGTGGAGTTTGGTGTTTGTTTAGCCCTAATCCTAATTAAGGGAGGCCCAAACTACGAGGATGTTCTCTTCTGACTAAAAAAATCTGCAAAGACATTTTTTAAAGACTATTTCTACAAGGACACTTGTCGGATAAATACTCGGATCTTCGGCCATTATAGTGTAGAGTTAAACTTTTGATATTTTAGCTATCGTATGTCGTAGCCGGGCACTAAGGGGTGCCCCGCACCCTAGGGTCGTCAGGGATACCGGCGTACCGTCAGGGATACTATATATATATATAAATTTAGTCTGTATAGTATATTTAGGCAAATGTACCTAAATATCTCTTGTCTCTTTCTCGCCTATAGGGGCAAGAAGGTAAATGTCCCTTCTTGCCCCCATATAAGTAGAGCCTCAAAGGCATATGTAAGGTGCTGGGCTCTCATTCAAACACACAAACAATACATATCTTCATTCAGTGTCTTTAGCCCCTCTCTTCCTTCGCTCCTTCTCCAAGACAAAAGGGTACGGAGGGTCCTCGCATACGGAGGGTCCCCGTACCCACTGTCTAGCCTCTTTACGCTACGACAGTTGGCGCCGTCCGTGGGGACCGAACAAAAGGTTGCGCATGAAGAAGGAGCTGAAGCCTGAATCCCATCCTCGGTCGAGTCGAAGCACACTTTCGGCCAAGACCACACCGCATCGCCGAAGCTACAGAAGCCCACCTTCGGCCCACCTTCACACACCAGCCGAAGGCCCCTAGCACCTTCGGACCATCCCCGCTTGAGCACCCGAAGATTCCATCGCTTGGAGCGAAGGGTGCACTCATCCCCTCGCTCCAAAGCCACCTCGCATGCGGAGCTCGAGTTTGGGCGTCTCACCTCCGGCCTCCATCGCCGGAGCCACCTCGCGGAAACCCACCACCAAGGCGCCGCCTTGCCCCTTCACGGATGCTTGCAGTAGCCACCCCGCACCTTCGACACATGCAACTGGGGCTGAAGCAGGAAGCAGCGGCCCCACAACTCTGCGCCTTCGGAGCGGCCTCAGCAACCTCCGGAGCAACCTCCGCGCGGGCGCACCTCCCGCCGCCGGCACCTCGGCCGGCGGCGCCTCGGATCCGTCCGGCCGCGGCGCCTCGACCAAGCGCGCCTCGCCTCGTGCCTCTCGGCGCCGCCTCCACCTCGCGGCCGTCACCTCTTCGTCGGCGCTGCATTCGCGCATAGCCTTCGATGCGGCCTCGGCAGACTTCGGCGCAGTCTTGAGCCACCTCGGAGCGGCCTCGGCAGCCTTCGGGGCCTCCGGTGTGGCCTCGGCAGCCTTCAGAGTGTCCGAGATGCCAGGAGTGCCCAGAGCCTTCGGCGCAGCCTCGGTCGAAGCAACAAACGCCCTTCGCGCTTACTTCGTGCAGACACCGGGAGCTACCGCGACACCTCCGTCAACCGCGAGCCTGCACCTCGGAGCCTCCACTTGCTCATCTCGAGCCGCCTTCGTAGCGGCCTCGGCAGCCTTTGGAGCGCCCGGAGCGGCCTCGGTCCCCTTCGGCCTCGGCCTCCTCCGGAGCACCCGGCCGCCCCTCGCAGGGAATTGCCCCAGTCCAAAGGCCTCGAGAGCTGCAAGCCAAGTGTATAAACTAAAGACCGAAGATGTTGTCACCCTCGGGTTCCACCTCCACATCAGCCGGAGCCCCTCCGGCTGCACCTCCCCTCATCGCCGCATCTGAATCCAAGGGGGAGACGAAGGCCCAAATGGCCCTCGGTCCATCTTCGGTCATCACCCGAAGCGCCGGCCGAAGGGCGCCGCCTCCGAAGGCCCCCGTCGGCCACCACCCCCGGAGCACCCGCCTCCTCCGGGCCTCTTCGCCGGCTGTGCCCACACCTTCTCGGCCACCTCGGGGCAACCTCGGGGCGCCTCGCCTCTTCGTCGACTCTGGCCACCTCGGGGCGCCCTCGGGACGCCTCGCCTTCGAAGCAAGGCCTGAAGCACCTGCGCCAGCTCCAGCAACCTCGGGGCGACTGCGGGACACCTCGCCTCTTCATCGTCTACCGAGGCAACCCCCTCGCCACCAGCCCCCCAGAGCACCCCTCAGAGCAAGGCCTTCACGAGAGACCCCTTCGCAGCGATGCCTCACTTCGAACGTGCCTCCGCCACTTCGTCGAACCAACAAAGCATGCCTCCATGCAACCACAGAGGGCAGCCGCTGCTCCGCCCGAGCCTCGGCCTCGGGGCATCTTCACGTCCGCTCCACTTCGCTTCCAGTTGAAGCGGCAGTATGCACTTTGTAATTTCAGAGCTAGTATAGCAGCACAAAACGTGAGCAGGAGGGCCCCTACATTAATTGCTAGCTGCCAACCAGTCTAGGGTGAGCTCTGCTGCTACTACCTACTAGTAGTACTGCCTCCAACCACTAGACATGCATGGTGTAGCAGCACATGGACAGTAGGGCCCTTGCATTAGTTCCCTTCCCAGTTCCCACGCATGCGTTGCTACAGTACAAAAAACATTGACATGTGCATTAATTCCACGATAATACATAACCGAAACAGCTAGACATGCACATAAAACCTATTTGCCTACCAATGCGAATGGGAGAACGAAGACGTCGTGCGTGGTCCCGAGCCCCGGCGCACACCAAAGCCTTCCGAAGGCACGGTGTATAAACGAAGACGCCGTGCGTGGCCCCGAGCCCCGGCGCACACCAAAGCCTTCTGAAGGCACAGTGTATAAACGAAGACGATGTGCGTGGCCCCGAGCCCCGGCGCACACCAAAGCTTTCCGAAGGCACAGTGTATAAACGAAGACGCCGTGCGTGGCCCCGAGCCCCGGCGCACACCAAAGCCTTTCGAAGGCACAGTGTATAAACGAAGGCGCCGTGCGTGGCCCCGAGCCCCGGCGCACACCAAAGCTTTCCGAAGGCACAGTGTATAAACGAAGACGCCGTGCGTGGCCCCGAGCCCCGGCGCACACCAAAGCCTTTCGAAGGCACAGTGTATAAACGAAGGCGCCGTGCGTGGCCCCGAGCCCCGGCGCACACCAAAGCCTTCCGAAGGCACAGTGTATAAACGAAGACGCCTAGTGGCTCCAGGGGCTCTGCCTCGGCGACTAGGGAGTCTCCCGCAGCGAGGCCCTCGCCCCGGCGGAGAGATATTTTTCATATCGCGCTCAAACGCGCAACCCTAGTGCCTCCAGAGGCTCCGCCTCGGCGACTAGGGAGTCTCCCGCCGCGAGGGCCTCGCCCCAGCGGAGAGATATTTTTCATATCGCGCTCAAATGCGCAACCCTAGTGGCTCCAGAGGCTCCGCCTCGGCGACGAGGGAGTCTCCCGCCGCGAGGGTCTCGCCCCGGCGGAGAGACATTTTTCATATCGCGCTCAAACGCGCAACCCTAGTGGCTACAGAGGCTCCGCCTCAGCGACCAGGGAGTCTCCCGCCGTGAGGGCCTCGCCCCGACGAGAGACATTTTTCATATCGCGCTCAAATGCGCAACCCTAGTCGCTCCGAGAGGCTCCGCCTCGGCGACTAGGGAGTCTCCCGCCGCGAGGGCCTCGCCCCGGCGGAGAGACATTTTTCATATCGCGCTCAAACGTGCAACCCTAGTCGCTCCGAGAGGCTCCGCCTCGGCGACTAGGGAGTCTCCCGCCGCGAGGGCCTCGCCCCAGCGAGAGACATTTTTCATATCGCGCTCAAACGCGTAACCCTAGTCGCTCCGAGAGGCTCCGCCTCGGCGACTAGGGAGTCTCCCGCCGCGAGGGCCTCGCCCCGGCGAGAGACATTTTTCATATCGCGCTCAAACGCGCAACCCTAGTGGCTCCGGTGGCTCTGCCTCGGCGACTAGCGAGTCTCCCGCCGCGAGGGCCTCGCCCCGGCGGAGAGATATTTTTCATATCGCGCTCAAACGCGCAACCCTAGTCGCTCCGAGAGGCTCTGCCTCGGCGACTAGGGAGTCTCTCGCCGCGAGGGCCTCGCCCTGGCGAGAGACATTTTTCATATCGCGCTCAAACGCGCAACCCTAGTCGCTCCGAGAGGCTCCGCCTCGGCGACTAGGGAGTCTCCCGCCGCGAGGGCCTCGCCCCGGCGGAGAGACATTTTTCATATCGCGCTCAAACGCGCAACCCTAGTGACTCCAGAGGCTCCGCCTCGGCGACTAGGGAGTCTCCCGCCGCGAGGGCCTCGCCCCGGCGAGAGACATTTTTCATATCGCGCTCAAACGCGCAACCCTAGTGGCTCCGGTGGCTCTACCTCGGCGACTAGGGAGTCTCCCGCCGCGAGGGCCTCGCCCCGGCGGAGAGTCATTTTTCATATCGCGCTCAAACGCGCAACCCTAGTCGCTCCGAGAGGCTCCGCCTCGGCGACTAGGGAGTCTCCTGCCGCGAGGGCCTCGCCCGGCGAGAGACATTTTTCATATCGCGCTCAAACGCGCAACCCTAGTCGCTCCGAGAGGCTCCGCCTCGGCGACTAGGGAGTCTCCCGCCGCGAGGGCCTCGCCCCGGCGGAGAGACATTTTTCATATCGCGCTCAAACGCGCAACCCTAGTGACTCAGAGGCTCGCGCCGGCGACTAGGAGTCTCCCCGCGAGGCCTCGCCCGGCGAGACATTTTTCATATTGCGCTCAAATGCGCAACCCTAGTGACTCCAGAGGCTCCGCCTCGGCGACTAGGGAGTCTCCCGCCGCAAGGGTCTCGCCCCGGCGGAGAGACATTTTTCATATCGCGCTCAAACGCGCAACCCTAGTCGCTCCGAGAGGCTCCGCCTCGGCGACTAGGGAGTCTCCCGCCGCGAGGGCCTCGCCCCGGCGGAGAGACATTTTTCATATCGCGCTCAAACACGCAACCTTAGTGGCTCCGGTGGCTCCGCCTCGACGACTAGGGAGTCTCCCGTCGCAAGGGTCTCGCCCCGGCGGAGAGATATTTTTCATATCGCGCTCAAACGCGCAACCCTAGTGGCTCCAGAGGCTCCGCCTCGATGACCAGGGAGTCTCCCGCCACGAGGGTCTCGCCCTGGCGGAGAGACATTTTTCATATCCTGCCGCGGGGCCATCGCCCTGCCAGGGAGACACCTCATTTCGCACTCAAATACCCAACCGGAATCGTCTCGGAGGCCCCGCCCCAAGCGACCGGCCTATCCCCAGAGCCCCTTCGGTAGCTCCGGTCCGCTTAATCAATAGCTCTTGGGCTCCGCAGGCGAGCTCAATCAGAAAAGGTTGGGGGACGGCATCTTCGGTTTCGCCTCCCCCTCGCTAGCTTTGGGCTCCGCAAGCGAGCCCAATCAAAAAAGGGTGGGGGACGGCGTCTTCGACTTCGCCTCCCCTTCGCTAGCTTTGGGCTCCGCAAGCGAGCCCAACCAAAAAAGGTTTGGGGACGGCGTCTTCGACTTCACCTCCCCTTCGCTAGCTTTGGGCTCCGCAGGCGAGCCCAACCAAAAAAGGTTGGGGGGCGGCGACTTCGGCTTCGCCTCCCTCTCGTTAGCTTTGGGATCCGCAAGCGAGCCCAATCAAAAAATGTTGGGGGACGGCATCTTTGGTTTCGCCTCCCCCTCGCTAGCTTTGGGCTCCGCAAGTGAGCCCAATCAAAAAAAGGTGGGGGACGGCAACTTCGGCTTCGCCTCCCTCTCGTTAGCTTTGGGCTCCGCAAGCGAGCCCAATCAGAAAAGGTTGGGGGACGGCGTCTTCGACTTCGCCTCCCCTCTCGCTAGCTTTGGGCTCCGCAAGCGAGCCCAACAAAAAAAGGTTGGGGGACGACGACTTCGGCTTCGCCTCCTTTTCGCTAGCTTTGGGATCCGCAGGCGAGCCCAACCAAAAAAGGTTGGAGGACGGCGACTTCGGCTTCGCCTCCCTCTCGCTAGCTTTGGGATCCGCAAGCGAGCCCAATCAGAAAATGTTGGGGGACGGCATCTTTGGTTTCGCCTCCCCCTCGCTAGCTTTGGGCTCCGCAAGTGAGCCCAATCGAAAAAGGTTGGGGGACGGCGACTTCGGCTTCGCCTCCTTTTCGCTAGCTTTGGGATCCGCAGGCGAGCCCAACCAAAAAAGGTTGGGGGACGGCGACTTCGGCTTCGCTTCCCTCTCGCTAGCTTTGGGATCCGCAAGCGAGCCTAATCAGAAAATGTTGGGGGACGGTATCTTTGGTTTCGCCTCCCCCTCGCTAGCTTTGGGCTCCGCAAGTGAGCCCAATCAAAAAAGGGTGGGGGCGGCAACTTCGGCTTCGCCTCCCTCTCGTTAGCTTTGGGCTCCGCAAGCGAGCCCAATCAGAAAAGGTTGGGGGACGGCATCTTCGGTTTCGCCTCCCCCTCACTAGCTTTGGGCTCTCAAGCGAGCCAATTAATGACAATAGGCAGATGCCTCCTCGGGCAAACAAACATTAACCCCTCATGCCACTCAGTCAGGGCCCAACCCACTAGGAGTGGTCGAAGGGGGGGACGGTACTAGACCCCTAGTAGGACCATCACAAACGGTCGCACCGAGGAAGCAATCAGACACGAGGGCAGCAAGGACCGCCACGACGCGTCACCCACCTAGAGGACCATGCCTCGACACGGTGGCCCCACGTTGGCTTCACCTACGCGTACTTCATCACTGCTCACCGCCCGCCTCGAGGCCCACGCCGCGCGCGGCGGCAGATCGCTCGCCGCCCGGGCGCCTCGGGCCGCGCGCCTCGAGGCCCACGCCGGCGGCGGGCGGCTCGCACGGCCGCCTCGGAGCTTCACCGCCCGCCTCGAGGACCACGCCTCGGCGGCGGCTCACACCGGCTTCACCGGGCGCCTCGGAGCCGCACCCGCCCGAGGCCCATGCCTCGGTGGCGGCTCCGCACCGCCGCCCGGGCGCCTCGAGCCGCCACGCCTCGAGGCCCACGCCTCGGCGGGGCAGCTCCGCACCAACTTCGCCTCCGGAGCACCTCCGGAGCTTCGTCGCCCATCTCAAGGCCCATGCCTCGGCGGGGCGGCTCCACGTCGATCGCCCCGGCGTGGCGGCTCCCGACTGACGTCTCCCCGGGGTATCCCCAACTCCCGAGGGGCCGGGGGCGGCAAAATTGCGTCCGCTCGCCCCTCGGGACCGCGGGATTTGTCCTCGCAACCTTGGACCACGCAGACGAGGGAGTTGTTGTAGCCGGGCACCAAGGGGTGCCCCGCACCCTAGGGTCGTCAGGGATACCGGCGCACCGTCAGGAATACTGTATATATATAAATCTAGTCTGTATAGCATATTTAGGCAAATGTACTTAAATACCCCTTGTCTCTTTCTCGCCTATAGGGGCAAGAAGGTAAATGTCCCTTCTTGCCCCCTATAAGTAGAGCCTCAAGGGCATATGTAAGGGGCTGGGCTCTCATTCAAACACACAAACAATACATATCTTCATTCAGTGTCTTTAGCCCCTCTCTTCCTTCGGTCCTTCTCCAAGACAAAAGGGTACGGAGGGTCCTCGCATACGGAGGGTCCCCGTACCCACTGTCTAGCCTCTTTACGCTACGACATCGTATATCTTTAAAGATTTAGTTTGGATACATAAAAATCGTATTCGTATATTCGTCTCAAAAAATACTTTCGTAATAGTATAATTGTATTGGGTTTTTTGAAATATATTATAATAGAAATTAGTTATCAAATGTACTTTTTGGGACTGTGTCGATGTCTAAATCAACTTGTTTTCGTGAACATGTGGGAGTATATCGTAGTATTTAATTTTAACGCTGTATAATAAGGATTGCGATAAGAATTAGAGAGGATTCACCTCAGTAGGCTAAAGATGTGACCCAAAGCATTTTTATCACGATAAAAGGCTTGCTTGCTGTAATACGCCACAAAGGATCAGTATCCACATCCTCTAAAAACATGGCTAATCGTATATCCGTACCATTGATTGTCGACTAACAACAAAGGTAGGCATATATTATTGGGATTTTTGCAAAACAAGAAAAACTGACCACGAGTGGCGGAGTTTGTCAAAAACTCACATTTAACTTAAAGTCGGTCAAAAACCCACTTGTAAGTTCTATGTGGTTGTAAATTCTTCAGACCTTCAAAACAAACAATTTAATCGTTGATGTTCAAGAAGTCAAGGACTGTTAATCATGGATCATGTCCAAGTCAATCTAAATCGCGAGAATCCTCCCGTGTAGACACAACGTCGGGGATCGCCCCTAACAATGGCGAACCCATTATTTCTAGGATGTGTGTTCGAATTTATAAAAATATTGTTCAATGTAAAACATAAAGCTCTACGATAGCAAAATCAAAGTATAAATTATTTCTACTAGAGACAATGTCTCAAATAATTTAGATAAATCACAAAAATAATTAGAAACATTAAAAAGGACACAATGTGTTCACCAATCACGATTCAAAACACCACTAACAATCACAATTCATTTTTCAAAGCCCTGCCATCTACATTTGACAAAAAAGACACAATCCATTCACTAATCATGATTCAAAACAACACTAACAAAATTGATGAATTGGAAACTTGAGATCTGAGACTTGGTAACCGGGGATGTACATGTGTTGCATGTTGTGGTGTTGTTGACGTGCGGCGTGTCGGTGAACACCGTGTGCCGATGCGTGGTCTGCTTCATTGTCCTCGGCGACCCACCTGGTCGGTGGGAAGGGAGCGCTCCCTCCCAGCCTGCTGACCGCCACGTTGTTCCCTTCCCGCCAACCGCTTGACTACTGCGCTCTCCCAGTCTGGCCTCTGCAAGCTCCCTTCCCACCGTGTGATGCCACGCTCCCTCCCTGTCGGTTGTGCAACTCGCAGGTCACGTGCCACGTAGCTGCCTGTCATGGCCATGCTCGCGCCTGGCTTGAGAGAGTCATAGAGAGAGGAGTTAGGGCTTGAGGGGGGAGAAAGTCTCATATTTTGAAGTAGGTTGAAATTCATTGGGGTACAACAAATACGAAGAATCTAATCCAATTATCAGTATGTATGTGTAATATATCTATTATATACTAAGTAACACCCATGAACCATGGGAGGTCCATCACTAGCCCCTGATCGTCCTTCTTCCTTGTCCCTCTATTCTCCAGCTCTTGTTTCATGTGTCATTCTCTCGCGCTACATTGAGCCAGCATGTCTTTCTTACTCATAGTCCACAAGGTAGGAGTTTGAGCGAATAAATTAGCTTTTGGAGGTGGATTTGCAACCATGTAGAAATTTGCAGGTGAGTTTTGATGTCTGTACGTGGGTTTTTACAACAACAAAAAAAAAATCCCAATGTTATTTGCGTCATGCCATTGACGAACTGTACTATGGATTTCCGAATGATCCTATATGCCATTAAGGAATATATGGACTTGACATGTGAGAAGACTGGAGCACTGCCGTGTCGCCATGCATGCATGGTCATCACGAACGGAGACTTGCTTCGGTTGAAGCTCTCTGGCTAAGAAAGCCGTCAACGATGCCCAACTGCCATTATCGGTATTCGGTAGGAGGACTGGGTTCGTTTTGTCACGGATTCGTCGCCCAGGCCCCAATCGAAGACGCTTGAAAAAAAGCGGAGAGAGGCGATGCGGAATGGAACCACGCGATATCGAGGGGGCGGTCCGCGCGCGTTGGTTGGAATCACGGTGGCGTACACGAGAAAAACGCCGCGCGCACGCCTCGCCCATGCCCTCGCCGGCCTAACACGAACATGCGCTGGTCTGGTCGACCACTTGCCGCCGGTGATGAGCCTCTCCAATCCAATCTCCTCCGGAACCGGAGCCCGTGCACGAACATGGGGCACCTTCCTCGCCACCGATTATTACTCCCACTGTTCCGCTATATTTGTCAGTAGTCCACGATACGCACAGATAAAAAAACGCTAAATCTAATAAATACTTAATGTAAAATGAACATACAGATCTCTATTAAATAACACATCAACCACTTGACATCTTCTAAATCATTTAAGTAAGGGTAGAATGAGAAAAAAAATACAACAACTATAATTTAGACTCTATCAATGAACAAATATATTGAATCAGATACTCTCTGAGACCATACACAAATATTTCCTTGCCAGTTGAGTCATGGAACATCCTGCGGTAACCGGATTGCAGTAGTTTAGTGCTAACGTACTCACGGAGAATTGAAAACACCGCACAAGAGATCACGTGTTGTGTTGCGCCCGATCCATGGAGTAGTATACTCGACACCAGGATACGAAATACACGCTGCTATGCTAGGGTGTGTTCCCGGGCATCTCACATTAGAGAAGGAAGCTTGCAGGTTCAGATGGATTGCCACTTTATCGATCGTTGATACAGGCCACAGCAACCTAGCATTGCTAGATCTGCTGTGCGTTTATTTTACGGTGACCCAGACGTACGCCACGCATACAACAAACGCCCTGGGAGATCTTGACAGCGTAGGCGTGTAGCACCGCGAATTTTGTTCACTTGCGGTATTCGTTCGTCTCCCCCATCCCGTGGCCATAGTGCCATGGTGGGCGATGCGTCCTGCTCCATATCCTTGGGAACGGCTCTGTCCGGCCCACTGGGGCGTGCTCCCGACACCGGCCTAAACTGAGAGGCGGTTCGGGGGTCCGATTCCACGAGACTTCTTCTCTCATCTCACTTCTTTTGCTTGAGCGGCACAGTGCTCAGTTGTGTGGTTTTGGATCCAGATCCTCTGCGGTAAACATAGAGCACACTGTAGATAGCGTTTATCGTTATGTGAATAGTGCTCAGTCGTAGTATCCTAGCAAATCCGTAGCAACAGACGCCAGGTACGGTAGCAACTCCGCGGCGATCGCTCTCGTCCTTCGCTTTTGGATCGGACGGTGGAGATCACTCCTATCCCTGTGAACTGTAGCGCTTGATCTCAGACTTTACTTTTAGATCGAAGGGTAGAGATGGCTTCTGATTCTATTCTGATGCAACGTAGTAGCGTCTATGCGTAGAACGCTAGCGCAGAGGATCCCTCCGCGGCTCCGCCACACCACACGCGTTTCTTGCGTGCGCCCGTCTCCGCTCACGGGTGGTTACCCCGCGTGCCTGCCGAATCATTACTAGCAAGCAGTGCGTTGATTTGCAGAGTATACAGTACTGTAGGGCATGTGAGCAGGCGAGGTGAACTGGTGATTGGTGAAGGATACCTCGAGTATTTCCATGCCCTGCATGAGTGCATGACTGGATCAGAGACCCTCGAAGCTACACGGAAAAAGAAAACACCCAATGGCGGTAGGGCACTGGGCCGGCTAGATATTCCAGCAACGTGCCTGGGGTCCATGATACTAACGACTGAGTGCACCAATTATTTATTCATATAAAAAAAACTATATTTATTTCTTGCAAGATATGTCTCGGTATCTTAGAGCAGACTTAATCCGCGTGCACCAATTATTTATTCCTATAATTTATTGATTTATCCGTGTATGCTACTAATATATTGCCAGAATCAATTGTTCTACTAGAAATCAAAGCAATTAATTAGAACTTGTTGCCCTATGCTATGTATAGTCCATAACTAATGGAGTCTCACCAAGTCATGGCAGGTCAATTAGAGATTTGATCTCCCGAGTCATCACCGAATGGCTTTCAGATCTTTCAGCGGCATTGCTTTTCGGAGCGCCCAAAGGCTCAAAGAAGCATTTGACTCTTGAGTTAGTGGAGATCACGTTGTGCATTTTCTGATCGCAAGATGCCTTCCCTTCCTGACCAAGGAACGTCTCAGCGCTTGCTAAGCAGCTGGGTTTTAGCCTAAATAGCACTGTTCTCGGTCGTATTAGCGAAACTGGTTCTCATCGCACAAGATTTGCAAAAGTGGAGTCTGGGCCATGCGTCCACTGCCCAGACAACTATTGGGCCGACACGTACCCAAGTCCACTTGGTCACCGTGAGGACTAGAGGTTATCGTATGGCCACCGTGCGGGCGAAGTTGGTACCGCACAGCCACCGTGCGGGCGAAGCTGGTACCGCACGACCATCGTGTGGACGAGGTGGCTACCGCACGGCCACCGTGCAGACCAGCCGCATTCGCATGCCCCCCGCCCGGACAACCCTCCTCCGACCATCTGTCACCCGGTCGTTGCTGTCCCCCCTTACCCGTAGTGCTGCGCCCCAACAGCGTCTCCGAAATTCCCAGCACCAACGCAGCGACTCCTCCATTCGCGCAGCTATAAATACCAAACTCTCGCAGTCGCTCATCACTCATTTCAATTGCGTTCTCGTGCTCGTCGCTGAGAACTTAGAGAACATAACAAAATAATTATTTTTTTGAAGATTAAAGTTCGGAGCAGCTAGTAGGATCGTAGCAGTTTTGATTGCTTCCCCCGAAGGGCAGATAATTTTTTGTCGGATGCCTTCGTCGTTATTACCGTAGTCATAGTTAATCAATTTTAGTCAATTAGTCGTAATTAATGTAGCTTGTATTCCGAAGTAAGTAGTTACTAGTAATTTAGTCGTCAGTCAGCAGATGGCATTTACACGAACTGGGCTAGAGAAGTCACATTCTGGCTGAAGAAGAGACATCACACGCCGTCTACGGTTCAAGCAAGGCAGGCATCTCCGGGTAGCTGCATAGGAGTACTCGGTAGTCGGTACTGACCATCGATCAGTGTTCATATGCAAAGAGCTCCAAGATCTGGTGCAGCTACAGACTCGTGGTTCTGGACGGGCGCTGCTTCGGTTTTTTTTTATTATTATTATTTTTTATTTATTTTTATAGAAAGGGCCGTAAAACCCCAGTTTCTATTAACAGAAACCAAACTTACAAAAGTTCACTTACAAACTAAAAAAAACTAAGAAGACCCCAGTTTCTATTACCAGAAACCAAACTTACAAAAGTTCACTTACAAACTAAAAAAAAACTAAGAACAACGGAAGTAACCATCAGGAGTAATCCAAAACAGTAAAAATGAGCTCGGAATTTTTTTTTAAAAAAAAAGGGGCCGTAAGACCCCAGTTTCTATTAACAGAAATCAAATTTACAAAAGTTCACTTACAAACTAAAAAAAAAAAAACTAAGAACAACGGAAGTAACCAGCAGGAGTAATCCAAAACAGTAAAAATGAGCTCGGAAACTGCTATTACATCCAAAGAGATCAACTACCAGCAAACAACGCAGAAACTAGCCTATCTACCACTATGATTAGCTCCAACCCTCAACTTCTTTATCAAAGGTGTCCATCTTCTTCTAGCTCCAAAGATCTTCAGCGCCACTTGTTCAAGCAATTTAGCGCCCCAGACCAAACAGCTCCTGATCTGCATCCTTCTCCTTGACCTCTTAGCAAAACAATCCAACCAGTTGATCATCAACTGGTGGATATCATTTGAAGGGTAAGGCAAGCCAAATGCACATCCCACAATATTCCTCAGCAGAAGCAATGTCGCCGCATTTGCAGTACATGTCAAGCAGAGAAGTCCCCACCTAGGCATCCCTTGGCCGCCTCAGGTCCTGATGGGCATGCAAAACATATAGGTAGAAAATAGCAGCTTAGAGCACATCAACACACTGTACCAAAAATTAAAACAGCCCAAGTGTACTGTAAAGATTACTGGCCAGTAAAATATTCACACTGTTCATACATGAGATGATCATTTTTGCAACAAACTACTGTTCGGATTTCATGATCTGCGTACAACAGCAGCCATGCAGCGTGCAAGGGCAGTGACAATATTGCTTTTTTTCCCGAAGAACTTATTGAAAGAATGTTTACAACGGAAACATCAGGACAGAAGCTGGGCTGTAACATAGAATATGCTAAAAGACTAAATGAGGATGGAAACATTAGAAAGTCATGCCTTGGAGGTTCTCTCGATGGTATAGCCGTGGCTAAACTACAAGAAGCCTTGTGGTTCCGTGCAGATTTACAAGAGCACTCCTTGGTTTTGGACATTTCCTGTACAACATGACGATGGATAATTCTCATTTGCTCCTTTCACATATGGGAACATATGTTAAGGGTCGTCCACATGATAGTTTACCTTAGCATGTGAACTTTTGGATTTCTGAACTGTTTTGTCTTTGGTAGAACAACTTTCTTCTTCCTTGTGCTCAACCATTTGGTTCTCATCCTGACATGTGCTAAGCTCATCTTCTATGAAATATATGGCCTCTGATCATCCAGCAAATATGCACAACAAATGAATAGGTACAAGATCAATTTAGAGAACTAGAACAAGGATGAGAATCAGATAGAAACTGAAATAATTGATGCCTCGCTTTCCTAAATATCTACACAGCTTCCCGGAATTGATCTTCATAACAATCAGCAATTGGTGCAAAGAAAGTCTATACTACAGCCTTTCTTAGGTATCACCTACAATCCTACATATATACTCATGGTTACCAGAATTGCTCTTCACAACAACCAGCAATTGGTACAAAAGAAAAGTCTATACTACAGCCTTCCTTAGGTATCACCTACAATCCTACATATATACTCATGGTTACCAGAATTGCTCTTCACAACAACCAGCAATTGGTACAAAAGAAAAGTCTATACTACAGCCTTTCTTAGATATAACCTAAAACTCTTAGTACAGATCTACCGCCTACAGGGCTATTACCTATGCTATCAAACACCTTTCGCAATTCCAGGAGAACCAAATGAGAAATGCATCCAGAACAGCAAACGCAGTAGCCTATATTTTGGCAAGAAGTTAAGAACGATTGAGATTTCCCAAATATCTGTTCATGCTACTCGGTATTGTCTTCACAATGATTCTAGAAAAAAGAAGATATGGTGTCCATAATTACAAGCAAATAATCTATTTAAAAGTGAAAATATTCCTATGGTATCTCGAAAGAGGGGTAGTCCTAACTAAGGATAATCTGCACAAAAGAAATTGGAGGGGAAGTAAAAAGTGTTGTTTCTGTATTACAGATGAAACAATTCAGCACCTTTTTATTGATTGTCGACCCTTTTCGTGTCTTGCATGGTGGGTTGTTCAATATGCGTTTAATTTATCCCCTCCTGTGAATATGGTCAACATGTTTGGGAATTAGTTAGCCGGTATTCCAAAAACTTTAAAATCACAACTCCTTGTGGGAGTTAGTGTCTTATATTAGTCTATTTGGTTATGTCGGAATGATGCGGTTTTTGACAAAAAGACTATCACTAATCCTTTGCAGGTTATCTTACTGAGTGGGCAATGGATGAGGGCTTGGGCGAGTATGCATAAACCAGCCCAGAAAGAGTCCATGATGAGTGAAAGTGTCAGGTTGGAGTATGTGGCGAAGCAAATCTTCAACAACCATGGGTGACGGTTTAGTCACATGATTTGTAATGATTGAATTTAAAGTTCAGTCGTCTTTTGGTTGTAAGGCTTCGAGTCACTTTCAACTTTATGGTTATTTTTGAACTTGGAACTTTGTAATAAACTAGGTTGTGTGCATTCTTAATGCAGAGGTCGGAAGAGTTTTATCTTCCATTAGCTAAAAAATTACAAGCAAATGGTAAATTTGTTATTAGTGAGGCATGCACCCAGAGCAGCTACAGGCTACATCATCACCCATTATAGGTTTACTGCCAAGCAGTCATCTCTAATATTAAACCCTTCGACAATTTCGGGGGTGTGAATGAGGCACATGCTTAGAACAGAAAGCGAAACAGCTCATAGTTTGGCAAGAACAGTGGGACAGGGTTAGACTCTGAAAACTAAATTTATGGCGCCACCATAGTAGTTCAAATTTCACCATAGATGTCAATATGTCATCAGTTCTCGTACGGCGAAGTCTTCAACAAAGATGAGGACAAAGTTCATTAAAGATCACTCCAATATGGTGTACTACAGGTGATCAAGATTCACAAATGGGATAGGTCATATCAAGCATTTAGTGACTTCAGGATAGTTCAAGGCTTACCGTCGCATGCATAGTCCATATAAGGATCTCCCTCCGCATCATCAGAACCCACTGCAAATCGCTCGGTTATCATGTACTCAATAGCAGCATCACCATCACCATCCAATTCTCCCAAAACCTGTATGATTATTGCAAATGACATTAAAATATATTGACTGCTAACGATCAACCTAAAGCAAATGCACAACTGCAATGCATGAATGGCGATTAGTCATATATAATTCATACATGCTCAACTACAGCAACATTTGAACATCCAGTTCCAGCCATGACCAATTTAACTGATGTCTGATCATAGATTGATCTGTGCGAAGGTTTCTTCAGGTCTTTTGCTTTTGTTTGAGCATTATTGCTTGTGCTAGCTATATTGGCGTCCGTCTGTAATCTGATAACATAACAAAAAAACAGAAATGGACCATGGTATGCAACAGCATCGTCAGTATTCCCCAAAGACAATACTATCACACTGTCTTTCCAGGACACAACAGAACTGAACCATTTACAATTTTCACAGTGAAAAACCTTGATAACAACTGGCATTGCAGGACCTTGACATGGATCTTCCCTCAGCCTGACCCTATTGTACTGCTCACCATGATGACAAGATATGTATTGGCATCAAAGTAGAAGGAACATGAGAACTATGTCTTCCACCATCAGTACTAACATATTAGTTTCATACGACAGAATACATTAACTTACAAATGAACCATATTGGTAGCTTCATGGCCAGAAAAGTTGTTTATGTACCATCGTGGGGGGTTAAGCTGCAAATCAAACAGCAATGGTACAACTGTCAATCAAAAGTTACATATGCAAATTATTCTAACAAAAACATAGAGCATCCAAGGGAATATAAGAGGCACATAAATCTATATCAGCCACTGTGTTTAAAATACAAAATAGAAAAGGTTCGACTGCATAATGTGTGTCATCCATAAACCAAAGAAACCAGAAAGCAAGGCTTGTATTGGAAATTACCATGTGAATGCATATGTTTCTCCTTGTGAGAAGGGAAGCTGCTTGCAACTCCATATGGCCAGCCCAAGTCCCATCCTTCAGCATAGAGTCAGTATTTGTGGAACGGGACCTCATCCTCGATGAATGGCTCAAACTCCTCGCGGTGTTTCTATAAGATGTACATAAGAAGGATCATGAAGTGTAAATAGCCCGACGCCTCTTCGTACCATCAGCATGTCTATCAATCCCTCTTAGGTTCGATGAAATCCTAACTACAAGTCACTTGTTACAAAAGTTTGTTGCATACCACGATGTATTGCGCAACCATTGCTCGGTACTTCATGTGCTCCTCCTCCCCCATTGCCCTCAAGCTGGTCGCCACACATAGCCCTGCTGACTACGATGAGTAATCATATAACTCAAAGACGCATAACCAAAGCATAACAAAAGCGCACTAGTATTTTATTCAACGTCAACTAGCCGCTTCTTGTCAAGATGACAAGAATCTGGACAGAATCGAAAAGAAGACAATCCTAAACCTGAAGAAGCAGTTGCCGTCCGCGGTCACTTGGAGTCTTGGACTATCTTATAACCCAAAGGAACTCTGTCATATCAGCCTTCTTCCCGAACTTCTCCTACGAAGGGACCAATCACCAAAAAGAAAAGGTTAAATTCTCCTACCCCCGAAGAGGATCCAATCACGAAAGCAAGGCATTGAAGCATAGTTTGTTACTCAGTTACTGCATCACTCTTCGGCTCCCGGGGTTTGGGTGCAAAGACCGCCTTCTTCTTGTTCTGAACCATCGTGATGTCCTTCTGCGGAGTGCCGAGTTTGTTACGGCCCCATTTTTCAAATAGGGTGTATCCAGTTCATGCAACCGCTCAGGATTTGGGTTGTGAATCAAAATGAAATCAAACCTGCTTACGAATAGTTGAGAAGCATTAATTTGATTAAATTATAGCCTAACGGCTATTTTGCAAGAACAAAATGGGCATCTTAAGCCCAAACTTACATTCAGAAGAACCAAATGCTTCCACAGGAAAACTTGAGTGTGATCGCAATCCTAACACGTTCTCCAATGTATCCTTCAATCTTCTGATATACCTTTTAATGAAAATTGAGCAAGATTGAGTACACAACCGTACTCAGCAAGCCACATGGGAAAAGTAATTAACAATATGTGAGGAGTTTAATGGATTGTTTAGGGTTTACCATATCAGGCATATGTGGATGTATTTTGAGTTTAAAACAGTAAAATCATACTAATATAACATCAAGGGTTTACTCAACAATTGCAATTACAATTTTAATATATCAAAATCTCTACTTATGCATCATGCATTGGAATCACCCATGAACACAACTTCATTAACTGAAAGTACGGCGTATTCGAATATCTTTGATAATACTCTACAAAGTTACCCAACTTTACCCACAAGATATCTCAAACTCATATTGTCATGTCATACACACGCAACACGATAACATGTGACTGAGTTGAGATAACAAGACATTTTCACTGTTCAACCTTTCTAGCCTCTACCCAATAGGTTTTTGGACCATATAGCCCTCAGGAAACCACCGGCCAATAGTGGAATTCTCGGCCGATGCTGACGGTATCTACCATTGTGTAGACTACCGAGTGTCCCTTCAGCCCACTCCTGTCCCACCCCCAAAACTGCATCTGCTCTATCACACAAGAGCAAGTGTTCATTATGTAGATATTCAATCAGAAGAGCGGTATACTAAACCAAGTTGGAATAACCAAACTTATGGTTGAGTGATTTTTGTGTCTGTTACTTAGCACAAGGTTCTAGTCCTTACCTATCTTCAGTGGGGAGGTGAACTATCAACCAACTCGTGACTTTCCACTTTCTTGGCACCACCTTCAGCTCACTTTTATCAAGTCTATTAGGTTGTCCAACCTCCTGGTCTCAACCCTTAACTCTCCACCAAAACCATTGGTGAAAAGCCAATACTCTTTTCCAGAATTTATAAACACATTTTGTGACAATGCCGAATATTTAGTTATCATTTTATGTAACTTAACCTTGTCAAGGTGAATATGACCTACAAAGAATAGATGGGACTTATATGTGGGGTGATAGGATTTTATCTACTCATCATGGCATTTAAAAGTATTATTTCAATATTAAGTAATTGGCATAAGTATGATAATAAAAGTACTAATATAAATAAATGAAATGTAGACTCAAAATGACCAAATGAATGCAACTTGCCTTCACATCTGCAGTTCTTGACTGGATTCATGTGTCTTGATCAACTCCTTTGTAGCTTGATCAACAAAATCGAGTTCTGACGTGGAAGAAAATCAAATAAATAAGTCCGGACTCAACAGGAGGCGAGCTGAGAACAACATGAAACAAAGAAATTTAGAAAGAATATAAAGAATGGTGGTGTGGGATGCCGGAGATTTTATTGGGTGCTTGATTAGGTCAAACAGAGTTGAAAATGGGATTCACGGGCTTGAAACGGTCAAAATGCGTATATATATGTCTTATTGGGTCTTGGGTGAACAGTGGCAGTTTGGGTGAATAGTGCCGAGTGGTACTGTTTAATGTGGATTGGATTGGATGGATAGTAACAAATTTGGGATAAATAGTATTGGTCTAGGCTGGGTTGAATAGTAGCAGGCCACATAGTAATGGGCTTAGCCTATTTGGCTTTCCAGGCCTGAAGGCCAATCGGGCTGGCCTTGAAGGCCTGCCTCGGCTGCCAACAGAGGCAAGCAGGAAAAATTGCGACAGCGGCGAGGGTCAGTGGCAATAGTGGATTGTGTAGGGAGCATCAGGGAGGTGCGGGCCCCATTTTGGGGTTTCACGCAGTGGAGGAGGTTCAGCGAGGGGTGAGCGACGGTGAAGGCGCACGACCAAAGTAGAGCATCGGCGCGGTGCTCCGGGCAAATTGGGTAGGGCTTGAGAATCAGTGGATCAAGGGGGTCACGATGGTGGTGGCGATGAAGCTTGGGGTGGCTTGGTGGCGTGGATCGTGGGCGATGCGGCGGAGGGGCTCGACGCCGGTGAGCTAGAGGTGAAGGGGCTAGACAAGAAGGTGGGGAAAGATTGATGGTGATGGGATGGTGGTTGTGACGGGGTTAGGAGGGAGAGGATGAGATGGTGGCGGTGGATTGGTCTTCGGGCTTGATGAGGACATGACCTCTATAGATACAACAATATTTGTTATGTTTAATGTTCTAAGTATAAGAGCTCGTACGCTTCACTTAAATTATAAGGTGAGCTCGTTTTTAGGAGTGTCTTTATATTATATGAACTATATGATGCTACCTAATGATGAAATATATATATGTGCAGCACCATGTCACTTTTGGTCCAAGAGAAGCAAGCGGTTGAGTGGACTGTTTTGGAATCCATTCGGCCTCGAATCAGCTGACAGCATCAACTTAAAACAGGCATAACTTTCTCATACGGTGTCCGTTTAAGGTCCACAAGTACTTGATTGAAAGCTTATTTCGTCCTCTTTCCAACGGATCCGGCCTCATCTTCAAATTCCTTCTGGACTGATCACAATCATCAAAAGAAGACGTCATATCAATTGTTTGGGCCAATCGAGCTTTGTAATCATATGAACTTGGCCCATCGCCATTGGGCCACTTGGGGCGTGGTTACTGTTCACGTGAACAGTAACCCGCGAGTTTAATCCCACCCGCTAGTTCTATTAGTTGTGTGGCTCCTCATCCCCTATTTAAGGAGGCGCACCTCCTCTAGTTTTCTTGGATTTTGTTTATGTTTAGTTTGCCTTCGTTGCAACTTGTATCTTTTGCGTGTGTCGACTAGACCACCCAATTAAGATCCTTATTCAGAATCCCAACTCAATTCAAATATTTCAATTCCTATTTGCAATTTGATTGCTTTATCTTGTTCTTGCGTGCTTCTTGGTGTATGCAGAATCGACCTTGTGGTCGAGTCAACGGGTATTCGTACGGTTGATAACGACTTGTCGGCGATTCGGCGATTGCGTGGTTTCGAGCCTTGCGTGTTCGTGAGACGAGGATCGTGAGAGTTGAGCGACGCCTACCGAACTTATCGTTCTCATCGAAAGATCGGGCCAACAATCGGACCTTCGGGTTCATCAGGTGGTATCAGAGCTTCAGTTGATCGGTGAGAATTTCCAGTTTTCTAGTAGTAGATTCGTTTTTTATACCTAGAGTCCAGAAAATTGCCCAAAAAATTATTGCATCTATCATCCCTGTCCGAACCCCTTTGAGCCATTGCAATTTTTCTTTTCGGTATTTTGCTTGTTGAATCATTGGTTGCATCGTCGTGTTTAGTTGCTGATCTTTAGCTCTAGTTATTGTCTAGTTGGTCATGGTATAGATTGCTTCTCGTGTTTTCCTTCGCGTTGCTTGATCGTTCGTTTAGGGTTCTTAGTTTGTGCATCCAAAACAGAAAATTCGTGGGTTAGAACTCCTCTAATCCGCACCAAAAAATAGAAAATCCGTACTGTTGTTCATCTAAAAAAAGAGGGTTGCTGTGATATTTTTGGAGAATTCATGTTATTTGTGACTTACGGAAAACCTTAGGGCCGACCAAATATTAGAAGGAGAAAGAGGCAGCCGCATAGAACAAAAGCCGCGGTAAAAAAAAAAAGAGAAAAGAAAAAGAAAAGAAAAGTGCATGAAAATTGGTAGATACCTTCTACATATAACCAAAAGCTTCCACAAAAAATTTCAGCAAGTTTGGCCCACGGGTTTGAAAGATATAGCAGTTTCAAATTTAAACCCGAGACGGATTCGAGTCCGAGTAGAATTCCGTATCCGAGACACCTTCAGTAAAACGGGCATAACTTTTGCATACGGTGTCCGTTTTTGACGTTCTTGTGCTCGTTTTGAAGCTAATGACGAGGCGCATCTTTTCTACCTAAGCCACTAGTCTCCCTCCAGGTGCCCCAAAATCGGCCATCTTCGGCCCCGAATTCGCGTCGCAAGTTTTCAGTTTATGTTTTTGCCGTTTCTTTCGATCTTCCTTTCGGAATTTGGAGTTCACCTCAACTACAAAGTTGTAGATATCGTCGAAACCTTTCAAACAAGCATATATAAGCCATATAAAACTTTGCTTTGTTTATCGTTTGAGACTAGCTGTTGTTTCTGCTCAATCTAGAGGGCTGTTCGCGTGCACCCATATCGTTGTTTTTGTGCTCTACATCGCGCGGACAATCTTGTGCCCTAAGAAAGAAGTTTGAGTAGTTGGCTAGCGTCTCTCCTAGCACTTGTTGTGAGGCTTTCCCTTGCTTGCATCAAGTCACATCGATCGTTGCGTGTGCGTACATACACTTCTCTTCATAGGGCTTTGATTAGCTAGCTTTGATTAGGCTAGGATCAGCAACATTGACTAGTACTTTGAACAATCTTTCAATTTGCATTAACTGATTTGATTATTGCTGATCCTTGCTACTATATTGAAGCCTTCCAAGCTCCACTTCCTACTAACTCAGCAGGTGTCATTCCTCGCAATCGTTGGACTATTCACAGGTGAGAGTATCACGAACCAGCCACCGGTTGTATCACTTCCTTGCAGCATTGGTAAGAACTTGTAAGAACTGGGTATAAGCTTGAGTGTGAGTGACTTGGTTGAGCCTCCAGAACCTAGTAGTTGATAGGGACATATACTTGTGATTTGTTTCCTTGTTTTCTACTAACTATGGCAGGTTCACGGAAAGATTGCAAGATATATCCACCTCTTCTTCGAACTGTTGGACGGGAGTGCAAGATAGTGAACGAGGAAGATGCACACTTGAGACAAGTTTTGTCACCACGGGAGGTATATGATAGTGATAGTATGTCTCATAAAATTAACTTCACGGTACCCTCGCTTGTCGGGAATTATGATCCCGATGCTTATCTCACATGGGAATTAGATGTACAACAATTATTTACATGCCATGAATTTCCTGATCATCTAAAAGTTAGGGCTGTTACTCGTGAGTTTTATGATTTTGCATCTATTTGGTGGAGTGAATATTGTCGTACTAATCAGAATATACCTAGAACATGGAATGATTTGAAGAGATCAATGAGACATAGATTTGTACCTTCATATTATTCAGTGAATTGCTTAATAAATTGCAACGCTTAAGACAAGGTAGTAGTTACGAGAGGATTATTATCAAGATTTGCAAACTATTTTGTCTCGTTGTGGTTTAGAAGAAATCAAGATGCGAAGATAACTAGATTTCTAGGAGGATTAAACCATCAAATTCGGAATAAACTTGTTTATAAACCTCCCACTTGCCACTGCTTGTTTCGTCTTGCTTGCCAAGTTGAAAAAGAAGTCTGAGGGCGACAATCCAAGACCGTTCGTGCTTTTCGTCTACTTCCACTACACCTTCACGTGTACATGAAACAAATAAGCGCACGGTACAAACCTCCGCATCAAGATCATCTTCGGTTGCTTCTCCTGCTCTTGCATCTACCATGATTGCGCCCCGCTGCTGTGAGCGTTACTTTGTCTCGTTGTCTTGCACCCTTGGCTCGCTCCTTGTTAATTGAGTGGAGCAAGAAGAAGAAAGAAAAGCTTCTCACTACTCACCAACTTCGCACCAACATCATCCGAGTCGAGCCTACAAGGTAATACAAAGGTACCGATTTGAACACTCAATCTAAGAACAATAACCATGATTTCATGCCTAGTATCATTGAGCAAAGGGAAAATCAGATTGTAGTAGAAACCATCTGCATCACATGAGGTGGATGAACCTAGTCTTTGAGAAGGTAGAAATTCATTTCTAGCTACAGAATCTGATATTATTAAGAATTTGCATGAATCCTCGATAATTTGATTGATTTGCCGGTGAGTTGAGTGCACCATGTGATAAACTTGTTGATTTACTGTTAACTTGAGTGCACCATATGTGAAGTAATTGAATTGCTGTTGTTTTAAATGATTCATGTGATGATTTAATCGCATACAATGATCATGTGGAATTGGTTAGACATAAAGACGTTTTGACTAAAATTTCTCCTGCTTGATTCTTTATGTTATATTATGTTGGATTCACCTATGAAATTGTCACATGCCTTGGAAAAAGTTTCGTAATTGCATGTTCGAAATTCTTGTTTAGCACCTACACCTGGATATAAGTTTAACTTGATTGGAGATTATAGTGTAGACAATCAATTTCTTGTATATCGAATATGCATAACTTGTGATCACATCGATGAATTGAAGCATGTTGTTTGAACAACAATTCTTGTTTCTTTGAATCTTGTTCAATATGAGAGTCAAATAAAATTTAGTGCTCATCCCATGCCTATGTGTTCACATTTTATGGCACCATCTAGTAAGGACAATCAATGCGGATGTTGAATTATGGAAGAACTTACAAATCTTTTCACCATTTGCTAGATGAATTTGCTATTGCTCGTCGACATATGATTATATGGGTGAATTTTGTTTGATTCCAAAAGTTGTAGATTTGCCCATATATGCTACCACTGCAAGTTTACAACTTCAGATATTTGAATTGCATAAACACTTCACTTACATTTGCAAAACTAGTTGCAATAATTGTTGTGTGAGAACTTTTGTTTTGATCATTCACTTATATGATTGTTGCTGTCTTCTAACATTAATGGTGCAACAACGAAGAACTGTTAAAATAGATGACATATACATATATCATGCATACACTTTGGCTTCTTTGTTACCCTATTTTCAGCTTATCAAAAGCCGAGGACGGCTTTGTTTTCAAGAAAGGGAGGATGATGAGGACATGACCTCTATAGATACAACCATATTTGCTATGTTTAATGTTCTAAGTATAAGAGCTCGTACGCTTCACTTAAATTATAAGGTGAGCTCGTTTTTAGGAGTGTCTTTATATTATATGAACTATATGATGCTACCTAATGATGAAATATATATATGTGCAGCACCATGTCACTTTTGGTCCAAGAGAAGCAAGCGATTCGAGTGGACACATTTTGGAATCCGATTCGGCCTCCGAATCAGCTGACAAAGATCAACTTAAAACAGGCATAACTTTCTCATACGGTGTCCGTTTAAGGTCCACAAGTACTTGATTGAAAGCTTATTTCGTCCTCTTTCCAACGGATCCGGCCTCATCTTCAAATTCCTTCTGGACTGATCACAATCATCAAAGAAGACGTCATATCAATTGTTTGGGCCAATCGGGCTTTGTAATCATATCGAACTTGGCCCATCGCCATTGGGCCACTTGGGGCGTGGTTACTGTTCACGTGAACAGTAACCCGCGAGTTTAATCCCACCCCGCTAGTTCTATTAGTTGTGTGGCTCCTCATCCCCTATTTAAGGAGGCCGCACTCCTCTAGTTTTCTTGGATTTTGTTTATGTTTAGTTTGCCTTCGTTGCAACTTGTATCTTTTGCGTGTGTCGACTAGACCACCCAATTAAGATCCTTATTCAAAATCCCAACTCAATTCAAATATTTCAATTCCTATTTGCAATTTCGATTGCTTTATCTTGTTCTTGCGTGCTTCTTGGTGTATGCACGGGAATCGACCTTCGTGGTCGAGTCAACGGGTATTCGTGCACGCGGTTGATAACGACTTGTCGGCGATTCGGCGATGCGTGGTTTCGAGCCTTGCGTGTTCGTAGACAGGATCGTGAGAGTTGAGCGACGCCTACCGAACTTATCGTTCTCATCGAAAGATCGGGCCAGCAATCGGACCTTCGGGTTCATCAGGGCTCGTTGGGGGAAGAAAGAGGGTTGTGACGAAATTGAAGTAAAAGACTGAAGCTGGAGGGGAAGAATGGTGATGGTGAGGTTAAGGAGAGGATGGTGATGCTCTTGGCTCGGAATAGGTGGCTTTTATAGGGCATGGAGGCGGTGGCGCCAGTGCTCAACTCAGGCAGACACGGCGCATGGCGACGACGTGGGCAAACACGCACAATCGGTGTTGAGGAAGGGGAAAAGCAAACAGTGAGGTGGTGGTGCCGTGGCGTTGCGGGAGCAGCTCGGTCTCATTAGCGCGAGCGCGGGAGCTGGCGAAGGTGGAATGGCAGTTGCGGGGCATCGAACACCTGGTGTGGGAGCTGGCGCGAGGTGAAGTGGTGCTAGTGCGGGTGAAGACGCGCGACGGGGTGGTGAGATGAGGTAGCGCGGCTCGGCGTGGATGAAGGCGGTGTGCGGTGCGATTTGGCGCGGAGTGGGGGCGACACGATGAAGAGCGCGAACGAGTGGCAGCCTGGCATGGGAGCAAGAAGAACAGGGCGGTGGCAGCGTTTGCAAAAGCCGCCTTCAGGTGGAGAAAACAGAAAGAGGAAAGCAGAAATGGTGAGGAAGTTTCTGATTTGAGAAATATATTCAAATTTGAACCAAAATTCAAACAAGTTTTAAATTTTTGAAATTTTGGGTCGTTTTAGAGTTTTGGCAGGAACCCGACATGCTGCGGCCATCGAGGGGGAGGGGGCAGGACTACGCAATTGCGCCGGAGCCTATATTGAGAGAGACTGAGAGGGATCAGCTTGGGCCGCCTCCTAGGCCCATATGGAATCGCACGATATTGGTAGGTTGAACGTGCCAGGTCGGGATACTGTCTAGCCGGGATCAGGTTTTCGTGGGCCGTTATAACCGGATTCGCGGTCGCATTCTGTTCGTCTTGGAAGTTGGAATAGTTCAGAGTTTTTTTCCTCCGTAAAATGACACGTTTTTAAACTCAAATAGCAAAAATAATCCCTCTAAGAATGAAAGGGCAAAAATGACACCTCTGCTACCTGAAAACGACGAAGCAAGCACCTTTCGTGCCCCCGAGCACAGCAGGCTTGAAATAAGCAATGAATAGTACTTTTGTACTATTTTTGTAATGGCTCGCGTCATCAATTCAGCATGGTTTGCTACCCCACGCAACAGTGCTGCATCGCCCCGGTTTTTGCCCTACCGCGCCATCAATTCAGCACTGTTTGCCACATTGCTCAACATTGTTACGATGCCCTTTTCTTTTGCCCCGCCGCGTATGGGCATGGAACGTGGCATCACGGCGTTTTTGCGTGGTAAAAGTGTTATTTTTTGTCATTTTATTCACCGAAGGACTAGATTTGTTATTCCATTCTAAAAGAGTACAAATGAGCATAAACTCGAATAGTTTATCTCCCTCTCGGAAAAAGAAAGCTTGGAATAGTTCATCTCATGTGCATTCTTGAACCGGCTACACGTGATCGTCAAGTTTGTAGTGTCCATCTCGACCGTCTAGTTTCAAAGTCGAATCGAACCCAGTAGCTGCGTTAGACGCACTGAAACCATCGAACTATGTATTGGAGACGAGTCCGTTACCGTGCCAAGTAACTCTGCACAACAACGTGTAGTTGTCCCTCCGAAGACCAAACTAGCGTCGATTCGCATACTTACAAACTATACTAATTAAAATGGGGGATTTTAGGATTTACCATTACATGCCAATGAGATATCAAGAGATACTAGAACCACATGTCAGTAAGACATCGAGTGGTAAATCTTCGAATGCAACTTCTAAACCCCCGACCTGTGTAAATAGCAGGCGCCAACCTTCCCGAGACACACAAGCGCGAAACCAACAACTCATACGTTCGTACGTACGTTTAGCCTACTCGCCATGTAGTTCTCGAGTATCGACGACCTAAGCAAGCTAGGAAAGAGCAAACACGACCATGGCAGGCGGCAGTGTCTTTGTGGCCGTGCTGGCCTCTTCACCTCCTCGGCGGCGGCCGACATGTCCATCATCTTGTACAACGCGGAGCATGACGGCGGGGGCTACAGCAGATGGAGGCCGAGGCGCGCACGATGTATGACCTCTAGGCCCGTATCGGAGGCATGTGCGGCATGAGCTGGTGCATAGGCCCCCCTCCCTCGAAAAAAATTAGGGGCCCTTTTTTCTATCAATTCTTCAATGACTATTGGCTAATCTTTGTCATAGTAAATCATGGTGACTACCTTTATGCACACACAAGTGCGCTTCGGTAGGAATTTTTTAGGGCGTGGATTTATCCTCGATCCTCGTCTTTAAAGACATGTGCTAAGAAGATGCAATCATGTGATAATGTGTGCGCGTCTTCCTTGTCATCGCAAAAAGAAAGTTTCAACCAAAATTTATCCAGGTGGTCTTTCAAACAAATTCTAATACACCTATTTTGGGGAATTCCGTATAAGCCATCCCACCTCCATGTACCAATTATTACAAAGAAAACAATAGGTCTGTTTAGTTTGTGACCCCAGAGGGCTATACCAAAATTTTAGCAATACCAAAATCGGGACAGTGCAAAAACCAGGGCAAAAAAAATAGTGTTTGGATTGTAGCCATACCAATTCACAGGCAATGTCAAAATTGATGTGTTTGGATTGTAGCTATGCCAAAATTGTGAGTATGATATGCGAGTCCCGTATTATATATATATAGCCCTAAAATATGTCAACATAGGTCTTATTTTGTTGATAAAATGACAAGAAACACAACGGTTCAAACGAATCACAAATCGGATACTCTGTTTAAAAAATATGCTCATCTTAAGATATTGAATCAAACTACACAATAAAATATTGAACCAAACTACACATGCATTTATTGCTACTAATCAAACCAACAACAAACTGCCATGTTATCACAAATCTTTGCTGCGCCTCACCAAAACCAAGGCGACCAAAAAGCTCGCCTTGATTTCGCCAGAAAAGTGCTACTGAGCACACAGGCTTTACAAAAAAAAAAAATCAGACAATATTAAATATTTGACATCAAAATTTGACAATATTAAATATTAAAAATTCAGAGAAGCAAGAATTTAGTCTGTTCTACAGAAAGAACAAAGACTTAACTATGAATGACCGGATTCCTAAATGTGGTGGGAACCGCAATTCCATGAAAATCGTTTAAGAAATATCTTGTATCGACTTGACGAACCACTTGGAGATCATAGCATTGTACAACTTACAAGAATGTGTTTGGTCACGGATGATTCACCACATCCGCGATCGTGTGGATTGAATACGCGCAAACCCCTACTTTTGTATGAAGATAATGCGACTTGTGTTGCACAAATACATGATGGGTTATGTGAAGAATCCTCTCACAAAGCATATCAACCCCAAGTTCTTACTCGTGCTCATGAATTGCAAAGATGAACGTTTTTAAAGCATCGCATACTAAGTCATGTGAGAATCTTGCAGATTTGTTCACTAAGTCACTTCAGTGTCTAACTTTGAAAGATGCATATGTGAATTGGAATGATGAGACTTAGAGAAGTCACGAGAATCTGGGAGAACCTTCACAAACTCATTATTAAAGCTTGATCATGAAGATCGAGTACCCAAAGAATAAATCCGGAGATTAAATAAAATTGGGTGGATTGTACTCTTTTTCCTTGACGAGTTTTCTGAAGTTTCTTGGCTAAGGTTTTTAATGAGGCAATTCGTGCATCACAGCAGAACGTGTATCATGTACTCTTTCTCCAAATTTTTTCCACTGGGTTTTTATGGAGTTTTGACGAGACATGGACATGATGGATGGGTGCCCAAGGGGGAGTGTTGGGAAACCATGGGCCTGACCCTGCAGTCGGCCCATTAGTGGGCGCCCCATCCCAAACCCTAGCAGGGTGGTAGCCTATAAATAGGGGTGTTATTCATTGTAAATGACTGATCGATGGATGAAGGAATAAAGAGAAACAAGAAGTCCCCCTACATCTCTGTGTTCTATCTCTTATTCTTCTTGTTGTTCATGCATTGTTCTTACGATTCTATGCTTGTTCACGGTGAATCGCTTTTGGACTACCGCCAATGCGACGCCAATGAGGTTCCAAACCAAACACGCCCAACAACCCCCATCTTTTGGACATCTAGATCTAGTCACTTCAACGTCCTAATTTCGAACTCGTTTCCCTTTCGCTCTGATCAGGCCCGTCTAGTCAGTGAGCCAGCCCGACATGTGGACCCACCAATGACAGCAAGGCCATTTGACCAGGACTACGTAAATAACGGGGACAGGAGGAAAGACACACGATTAGTACTGTAACGAGCACGGTTATCTTGTAGTAGTATTACTGTAGTCTCTTTTATTGGTATATGTTACTGTTGTGCATAGGGGTGGGAAAAAAAACTCATTAGCGTGGCAAAATTGGTTTAATTACACTCGTTAATTGGTTAAACATTAAAATAAGTTAATTTCATTAGAAATTGGATTCCGCTTTTTGGCTCAGCTGGCCTTGTTAGGTCGATTCTAAAAATACTTTCAAACTATAAATAAAATCATATCAAATTAAACCAAACCGTATCAATTTTGGGGGAAAACTCGATAAGACTATATTTGGCTTGATATCCACCGCTAGTTGTGAACTTGAACGCCAACATACCAATACTGAAATAGTAGCATGATCCAAAAGTGTCCCATCGTAACAAGAACCGCGCGCGCGACGACAAATTTGCTAGCGAGTAACCACTGGCCGCCCGCAATCGCTCACTCCAGTACTGTACAGTGCAGGAGGACCACATGGCCGCGGCCGCGTGGCCCGTCAACGCCTTACCCTTGCCCTCCTCCCCCACCTCCCTGCTGCTCTCGCGCTCGCGCTTTCCTCCCCACGCCACCTCCAGCTCCGGGCTCGCGTCTTACCCGGTGAGCTCCATGCGGCGGCGGCTTGTCCTCGGCGTCGGCGGCCCGGCCATGGCGGCGCTTGCGGCCTCGGTGCCTCCGGCGGTGCTGCGGGATGGAGCGGCCACGCTGCTCGTCACCGCCGGCGCCTACTCTCTCGTGCGCGCCTTCGACGCGCTCACAGAGCGGCGGCTCATCGAACAGGTCTCGTGCTTCGCTTTAATCTCCCGCATTGCTTGTCGAAAAATCAAATCTTTGGCTCTGTTTCTTGTTCTCCGGAGAGGAGATGTGGCTGTAAATTCAATTGAATATATCTTGAACTTGATTTTTCAATTACTAGCAAGATCCTAACAGGTCCAGTTCAGTAGTACCTATTGGTCAGCTGGCTACTGCTCAGAATAAATCAGTGATTTTAGGACAGGCAATAATAGAATTAAGGTGTATTTGTATTCTTCTTTACTAACTTCTGATCCTTGTCATCATTAAAGGCAGAGTTTGAGCAGAAAGATTGTGCATGTGCTGTCCGGGGTTCTGTTCATGTCTTCGTGGCCATTCTTCAGGTCCTCCCTGCACTGCTTCCAGACTCAAAACACGTTCACCACCTCCAAATTGGACTAGAGATCTTAAGCAAAACATGCTCTATTTGCAGTGATTCGACTGAAGCACGGTTCTTCGCAGCAGTTGTTCCATTCTTGAACTGCATAAGGCTTCTGACCTACGGACTCCGTCTTTACACTGACGACACTCTAGTAAAATCGGTGACCCGTGAAGGAAAACCAGAGTAATCCTATTGTTCCAGCAGTGGTCCTTAGTTCCGATACTTCGTTCTTGTTTTAATGTTGACACGATCTTTGGTTGCTTAAAGGGAATTGCTGAGAGGCCCCCTCTATTATGTCATGTTGCTACTGTTCAGCGTCTTAGTCTTCTGGCGCGAGTCTCCAATTGGGATCGTTTCCTTGTCCATGATGAGTGGCGGTGATGGTAGGTTTTGTAACACCCCATTGCACTTGATGACTTGATTGCTTCTGCTAAGTATCTGCACTTGCTTTGATCTTAACTTTTCAGGCTTTGCTGACATTGTTGGGAGAAGGTATGGATCACTGAAGCTGCCATTCAATAAGAAGAAGAGCTGGATCGGGAGCATCGCTATGTTCATTTCTGGTTTCCTGCTATCCGCCCTGTAGGTTTCTCGCCTCAGCATGCATTGCTGGTTCTGGTTATACGTTGTCTTACAGATTTTCATGCCGTGTTAACGTATTGTTCCTTTTCATTGCAGGATGCTGTTCTACTTCTCATGCCTTGGTTACATTCAGGTCAGCTGGGAGCTGGCACTTGGTAAACTGCTTCTTGTTGCATTGGTAGGTACTGTGGTGGAGTGTATTCCTGTGACCGATATTGTAGATGACAATATCTCTGTACCCTTGGCCACCATGTTGGTAGCCTTTCTCTTGTTTGGATGATAGCTACCAGAAACGCAGTTCGTACAGGATTCAGGTCCGTAGTTCGCCACTTTTTCTTCCAATTTCTATTGGAAACACGAACCCCGTATCCTAAACCAGTTTGGGTTTGACGAATAACGAATCCGGTAACTTACTTTGGCTCCAGTGCACATTGACTATAAAATTATCTATTTTGAGTCCCTCATGCAATGGCTCCACAAGTTTTATCATCCTCTCCTTTGCTCTTTTAAGCACAAAATAAACTTTAGGGAACCATCGATCTGTTTGGTGACAGAAAAGAAATTTGCAGGCATTTCATTCAATCTCGGTGCCGTGGGATAGCTCTACACTCTGTTTGGAGAATTTGTCAGTGTCGTAGCAGAAAAACGTTATACAGTAGAAAATAGGACCCCCAGTATCGGAGAGTTAGATCAGGGGATCTTCGGAGAGAGGATCGGATGCAAAGAATGAATTGTGTATTGATTGTCCAAAAATTAGGATCTGAGTTATTATATAGGGAGATGGTTATTTATAACCTCACATACAGATCTACCTTTAAAAAGGTACTATCCTTGTAGGGGCTAGAGAGGCTTTTCCTACCCTTATGTCGTAGTCTTCGAGCCACGGTGGACCTTCCTGGACCTAGCTCACACAGCCGATGCGCTTGGTCCATCCGTCTTCTCCTCCTTTCGCTCCTCGCAGGGTGGCTTTGGGACCGAGGGGGCGCCGGACGCTCTTGCTGCCCTCGAGGGGTACCTTGGTGGCCCTTGGGGGCGCCTCCCGAGGCCTACAAACCCCCTTGGGGGCCTCTTGTGGCCTCCGGGCCCCCCTTGGAGGCAGTTTTGTGGTGCTTGTCGAATCGTGGGGGCCGGTGAGCTGCCCCTACGACAGTCAAAATTTACTCTTTACTACTTCATGCATCAATCCCTATTCGATCTCTCTCTTTTGCACAATATAGCAAATTTTCTTTCAAATGAACAATTTCCTCTATCAATTGTCATTGCAGTGAACAAACAAAACCCCTCCGACTACATACGGACCAATGTGGAAAACCACTCCTGAAGAGTCTCAAAAACTACATAAGCCTATTGTTGCATGCTCATATTTGCAAGTACCAACAAAAAAATGAATTGACTCGAGTCCCATGGGGGATTGACGGCTAAGAGACGTAGTCATGTACAATGGCACCGAAGCGGGATAGATGCGCCGTCAGGCTTCCGCTTCTCCCGGGTGACCGCTTCTTGAATCGTCGGCAACTTCTGATGAACCTTCTTCCATATGTGGTTTACAGCACCATCTTGCTGAACATAGCCCATGCTACTAGGGAAACCATTGTCGTACTCAAAGGAAGGCTGGACGCGAGCCAGGTTTCTTCGGAATTCATCCTTCTGTTGCTTGGGGATATTTCTTAAGTAGTTAGTCAGCCATTTTGGTCTCATTGCGTTATTGACTGACACAAAAATGGTGAATTCTGCATAGTCTATCATCCCTTCGAAAGGAAGCTCAATCTCATCACTAACAATGACTGGTATGCAAAGACTGGCAACAGCATCAAAGAGGCGACATGATGTTGGGGTGTCACCAGCTGGGTGCAAGCAAAACTCCGATGTCCGCATCCCTTTTATTGATTGTTCACGCCCTGTGGCATTAGGAAAACCTTCTTCCATGACAACATCAGGCTCATTAACCATCAAATCCCATATTTTCTCCCGAACCAAACCACCCTGAAAGAAAATTTCAAAAGACGTAGTCAATCAGATAAATGATTTTCTTTGGTATTGGAGCAATAAGAGCCCCCAACTTCCTATGCTGAAATTAGCCAGTTCATTCAAATACCAAAATCAAAGTGATAAGTGTCGTGGACTCTTTTGTGGGCCGCACCTACCAGCGCCATCCCAGGCCAGCCAACACAATTGGCGGTTAGGCCAGGCTCAGCGCATAAGGCAAGGAATAAGCCGGAAAGGCAATAGATATTGTTAGTTTGGTATTTCTCAGTTTGTTAGGAAAGAATCCCTTAAGGATAGGATTTGATTAGATAAGATCCCCTAAGGATCAGATTTGCTTAAATCCTATATATTGAACTATCCTTGTAATTTTGGGAATCAATCAAGAAAGAAGTTTCCTAAACCTAAGCGTGCTCAGAGCCCCGTCGCAGCTGACCGTAAAGGAGTCCCGTCCAGCGCACGAGGGTAAGCGCGAGCGCTCTCGCTACCCCCTTAGTTCCCGTCCTAACACTCATTCTCCTCTCCGCCCTCCGCTAATCTCCGACCGAAAGTTAGCCCACAACAATAAGTTAGTCTGATTGCTCAAACGTGCATTTTGTTTTTATTTTGTCACTACTGGTCGTAACACTAACCACTTTAAACAAATGATATCTTTAGAAATTATCAAGGCATCAAAAGTACAAAACTGTGTTTTTTTAAGCATCAAATCTATGTTCTAGAGTTCAACTAAAGTACAGTGCATAAATATCTCATAATCAAAATGCCATAATTTCCCAACACAAAGCTGCTTTGTAAAGAGTTTGTTATGATCCTTAGATCATAACGGGGTAAACATAACTGGGAGGATAGCTGGGTGGCGTCGGCTGCTAGGGGAGAGGAAAGACTATAGATTGGGGAGACGAAAGGGATTGAGACTTAAACTATTGTATTCTCATTGCTTAATGCCAACTATTACAATATACCTCTTTATATAGAGGGTTTTTCTAACAATTATGGATAGGATCAATCTAAAAGATAACCTTCCTAATTAATAGATAACATTCCTAATTAATAGATAACATTTCTAATTACCTAATTCCTATACAAAGAAACTAATCAATTATTTAAGGAAATAAATATTCTTATCTGGGAATGTAATCCCTTCCTATTCCCGTGCTACAGTGTTCACGCTTGTGAACAGTACCCCCGGCCCATGACACTACTCCTCTCCTTTCGCGACAGCTCGTCCTCGAGCTGTTGTGGCGGCCATGGTTGAAGCCCTAGGAAACCTCATGTTGACGATGATGGATAAGTCTCTGTGTTGGCTTTTGCCGCCCTTCAAGGACAGCATCCTTGACTGGCGGTTAGCATCTCTTTTGGACAGAGCATCTTGGACTAGCTTTAGAGGACAGAGCATCTAGGACAGAGCATCTAGGACACAAGACATCTAGACAGAGCATCTAGGATGAGCATCTTAGACTAGCATATGCTTGGTGGTTAGCCATATAAATATGTATCCCCAACCCTCGAGTTGGCATGGCATTGTGAAGAGAAATATACAAGAAAAATTGTCCCATCTCCAAGTGTCATCCTCTCCATGAGAGTAAGGATCTTGCTATCACCAATAGTAAGAGTCGGCGACTAACAAGTGGTATCGAGCTATAATATCCTGTAGCTGAGCATCTCTGCTCATCTCCTTCTCCGCCTCGCAGCAGCCCGTGTGCAGGCAGAGCTCGCCGCCCACGCCACTCTCTCCGGAGACCGGCAGGCTCGCCGAAGCGCCCCTCTCCACGCAACACCCGTCGCAGCGCCATGTCCGCAGGCGCTCGGCGCTTCGGTGCGCCTCGAGCACGCGCGGCGTCGGCGACGGCCGAGCTCGCTTCGCAGCGGCTCGCGTAGCGGCGGCAGAGACCGCGCAGCGCGCGGCGCGCCGAGCGTCGGTGGCGGCGAGGCGGCCGAGCAGAGAAGCGAAGAAGCAGCGGCGAGATCGGCGCGTGCGGCGCCGCAGAAGGTCAAGGTCTCGCGGCAGCAGCAGCAGCTCCATCTCTGCGATGGCGGCAACGCGCGACCTTGAGTCGGAGAGGAGGGAAGCGGCGAGGCGGCAGCGCGATGGCGGCCGCAAGACGCCACGAAGCTTGGCGGCAATCCGCACGGCGCGGTCGCTGATGGCGCTCTGGAGGCGCGTCTGGCGGTGGCGCTCACGGAGGCGCGCTCGGCGGTGGCGCTCTGGAAGAGCGCGCTCGGCGGTGGCGCCGAAGAGGCGCGCGACGACAACGGCGCAGACGGGTCGATAGAGCGCGACCTTCACGAGCGGCGTGGCTCTCTCCGGGCCGGCAGTGGTTACCACGGGTTCCGGTCGTTGTCGAGGACGCCGCCCGGCGGTGGGTGGCCTACCCACCGAGGACAACTACGTCGAGCGGGCGCGGTGATGAAGGTGAGGCTCGAGCACGGCACATGTGGGAGGCGCCCCGTGCGGCGGACGTCGACACGACCGAGATCGACGGCGCTGGATGCCCTCATCGCTGCGATCCGCCCGAGATGCGATTCGCTCTCAACAAGCGATCGCCAAGGAGGCTTGGGACGCCATCGCTGCGCGACGCATCGGCGGCCGCGCCGCAAGTCCACCGCAGCACGCCGCGCGAGTGGGAGACCACGCCTTCAAGCGGTGAGGGCGTTGATGACTTTGCTCTCCGTCTCAACACTCTGCTGCGAGGTTGGTAAAGTTCGGCGACGACACCTACAACAGCGAGAGAGGCGCCGAGAAGCTCTTTCGCTGCGTCCCAGAAGTACAAGCAGATGGCTCGGATCGATCCGGTCTCTGCTGGACTCTCCACGATGTCGATCGAGGAGGCGATAGGTCGCTTCAAGGTCGTCAACGATGATGAGCCACGATCTCTCGGGACCGTCACCATTGGCGGAAGCTCCTCACTCGCTCGGGAGGTGGGTGCCGACCAGGTGACGAGGAAGAAAGAACCTTCTTCCACGACGACGGCCGCATGCGTGATAAGCGCGGCAAGCGCGCAAAGACGCCGAGCATGGGCGCGAGGGCGCGCCGAGTGATGGCGATGGGCGCCAGAGCGCGCGCCGTGGCAAACAAGAGACGCGAGGCGACTCTTGCTACAACCGCGACAAGCACGGTCATCGGGCCAAGGATTGTCGGCGACCACGACGCGCCAGCCCACGTCGCGCAGCGGAGGAGGAGGAGCATCCGGCTCGTTCATTGCTCGGCGAGCATCGAACTACCTCGGCAGACGCCGCAGCGGCTCTCCTCCGCCTTGGCGAGCCAGCACACGCCTCTTCTGGCGGAAGTTCCAAGCAACAAGCAAGACCGACGGGTGGTGCCTCGACACCGGCGACACCCACCACATGACCGGCGGCAGGAGCTCTTCTCGGCGTGACTCGAGCGCTCGAGGCTCTGTCAAGTTTGGGACGCCTCCGCGTTGAAATCAGGACGACGCTCGCTCTAGGATCGGGATGGCTCGATTCCTCCAGGAGACACACAAGAATTGGGGAGATTGATGGATAAGTCTCTGTGTTGGCTTTTGCCGCCCTTCAAGGACAAGATCCTTGACCGACTGTTAGCATCTCTTTTGGACAGAGCATCTTGGACTAGCTTTAGGACTAGCTTTAGAGGATGAGCATCTAGGACACAAAGATCTAGGGACAGAGCATCTAGGACAGAGCATCTTAGACTAGCATATGTTTGGCATATGCTTGGCTGGTTAGCCCTATAAATATGTATCCCCAACCCCTCAGGTTGGCATGGCATTGTGAAGAGAAATATACAAGAAAAATTGCCCCATCTCCAAGTGTCATCCTCTCCATGAGAGTAAGGATCTTGCTATCACCAATAGTAAGAGTCCAGCGACTAACAGACGAGAGGTCGTGACGCCGGCGGAATATTGCATGGAAGATGGTCCGCAACGCTCCAATAGATGTCGGTCGGTCGCGTGGAGAAGACAGTCGTTGGGCAGCGGCCTTCTTCCTCGGTAAGGGCACCGTTTGGGCAATCACAGGCAGGGAGGTCGACGATGCAGAAGTCACTGGCGAAATCAGATATGCCTCCGGCAGCACAGATCGCGTAGCAGCTGCTGCCCGTGCCTCCTCCTTCTTCTTCTCCTTTTCAATCAGCTTGGCCACCATAACCGCTACGTCTGCCAAGATGGTTTTCATGTCGTCTACGCCGACACTCATCTCGTTGAGGGTGGCCCTCATGACTTTGAAATTCTCGGCAGCAGAAACCATGGTGTTGGCTCTGATACCAAGTTGTTATGATCCTTAGATCATAACGGGGTAAACATCACCGGGAGGATAGCCTGGTGGCGTCGGCTGCTAGGAGAGAGGGAAGACTATAGATTGGGGAGACGAAAGGAATTGAGACTTAGACTATTGTATTCTCATTGCTTAATGCCAACCATTACAATATACCTCATATAGAGGGTTTTCTAACAATTATGGATATGATCAATCTAAAAGATAACCTTCTAATTAATAGATAACATTCCTAACTAATAGATAACCTTTCTAATTACCTAATTCCTATACAAGGAAACTAATCAACTATTTAAGGAAATAAATATTCTTTTCTGGGAATGTAATCCCTTCCTATTCCTGTGCTACAGTACCTATAGTACAGTACGCCGGCCCATGACAGAGTCATTGCTTATCCTAGCTAAAGTATGATATCTTTGAGATGAAGTCCTGTTGAAAGTACAACGAATCAAATGATAATGCTTTTCTGGCTTGATTATATAACAAAGTTTGAATCGGATATAAAGCTTGAGAGAGCTAGCAAGGTTCTACAATAAAATGTTAAAAGTAGAATGTACCACAGGTTTCTTCTTATCATTTCCAATGGTTTATCTTCAAACATTACAAAGCAGATAAGCAATAAAAACAATGCAAGTTATATTCGTCTAAAGGAGGAAATTACAAGTGCTACATGCAGTGAATAGTTTGCTACAATCTGGAGTCCAGATTGCAGTAGCATATAGACTGCAAACAATAAATGTTTGATAGTGAGATAAATAGTACAAACCCGATGCCTGTGCTTGGCTCCCTTGAAGTACAGAAGGGTGGGGCGATCCTTATTCTCTGACAGTTTCAGTGTAGGGAGCAAATGTGTGTAAGGTACAATAACATCCTTAAGCAATGACACTTGAGTATGCTGTATCATATGAGAAGAGTTGCTGCTTGGAGATTTTGAATCAAGTTTGTACCATCCGCCAAAATCAACCACCAAAAGAATTGCACGAGCAATCTCCACCCGGATGTGCCACATGGCCACAGGGTCTGTCAAAGAATGCCTCAGTATTTAACATAACCTGAGCATCCAAAAGAACAATAAGCTGCTACGCGGATCAATCTTCACGAAGATATAAATAATACAACATAAATTGCTGCATTACTTGCATAGAAGTTGCAGAATTTTCTCTGCAACTCCAAAGCATCCTAATAGATGGATTAGCACCCTTGATGACATATGTACACACAGTTGCATGATCCACGATTGGTTTCTTAAGTGATCACATTTCAAACGTAAGTCACTTCCTCAGTCGAGACAACTATCAAGGGTACCAAAGAAACCAAACAGGCTATCCTGACCTCAATTCTAAGTATGCAAAACTAATCTGATTCGTGTGTTAATGCATTCAGCATTGTAAGGATTCTGCCATGATGACATTTAAGTGTCAACACACTCAGTAGCCAAGTAAGTCTCATGCTGAGCAAAATATCACATCTAGCCAATAACTAACACAACAGAAAAATATGATTTGGGGCCTTCATGCAGAGTTGATTAGCTAACCCTTCTAAATATCATTGTCAGAAAGTGCAGCTGCAGAAATATCTGCTTCAGCACTCACCGATCAACTGGGCCAATCGTGCAAATCTAAGTGAACCTTGACCTGATTATTCAAGGGCTTTGTTTGATTTAGATCAAATCTGAAAACCTATCTTGATGAGAATTGGTGTTGAACACAATAAACGACGACGACGACACAACCTGCGTAATGTAACTAGACTGGTTAAATATACACAAATTGGCAGCAATGGAGGATTAACCTAAACAATGACCCTCGTCATTAATGGCACTTCGATCGACTCAAACTCACTCGCGGGAAATCTGCAATTCCCCGACCGAATTACCTGCCAGGACGAAGACGTGGTCGCGGCCGCCGGACCGCCGCCACGCGGGGTGCGCCGTGACGCGGTCGACGACCTCCCGCTGGCGGCGGTAGTCGCCGTTCCCCTCCTTCCTGCGGAACGCGCCCTTGGCGCCCCACCCGAGCTCCATCTCGGCGGACAGCGTCGCGAAGAACGGGACGAACACGACATCGGCGTACCTCCAGTCCGCGACGACCCTCACGGCGGAGTTGGCCGATGCGGAATCCGGCTGGAGGGAGGCGAGGAGCCAGTACTCGGCGCTGTACTGCTTGATGAGTGGGTTGCCGGGGTAGGGCGGGTGGGTGCGTGTCGCCGGGTGGTCGGGGTCGGAGGAGGCCGGGATGCGGGAGTCGGTGGCGGGGAGCGACCAGTAGAGGTCGAGGAGGCCGTAATTGAGCGCGCGGGGGAGGTCGGCGACGTAGACCCTGAGGCGGCGATCGGGGTTGGAGGTCTGCGGGGGGAGGAGAAGGGGCGGGGAGGAGGATCTGAGGAGGAGGAGGAAGGAGATAGAGAGGAGGAGGATGACGGGGACGGTGAGGAGGGCGAGCTGCCTCATGGCCGCCTTCCAGATCTTGCGTCAGATGGGACGAGGGCACGGGGGAGTGATCGCGGAAGCATATCCTCAGCGTTAGAAACTAGATGCGACTAGCGCTATGAATACTATCCGAACGCTATCTCACAGTGTTTTTTATTTCCACAATGTTTTTTCTTTCCTGGGATTCAGCTGTCTCATCTCAATGTGTTTTTTCTTTCTCTCAAAACAAACGAAAGTAACCTTATGTAACAGAGCTGTTTTTAATTTTTAATTTTGTAAAAAATTATTTTAAAGATAGTCTCTTTCCAACTTTATTTTCAATTCTAACTTCTTTGGTCACGCCATGACTCGTGACGTGACCAAACTGTGCTGTAACGTCATTGACCACGGCGTGACCAAATCTGTCAGATAGCCCCTCGAACCAACACGCGTCCGTTTTTTGGTTAACTCCTGTCACACCAAAAGGAGTGGCGTGACAACACTCATTTACCACATCAAGATCCGTGGCATGACAACATGTTTTTGTCACGCCACGAGTTGTGGCGTGACCAAAGGGGTTAGAATTGAAAATAAAGTTAAGAAGATGTTATCTTTAAAATAATTTTTTAAAAAAGATTAAAAAATAAAAACTACTCTATGTAACATCATGGACCCCTAGTGCAACAAAAAAAAAACTCCTCCTTCGACTCATCTGATCATCTCTCTTGTCGGGGAGATCTTCGAACTTGCCCACGGGATTCGAAGTTTCTCCCCCAAAAAAAGATTGAAAAAATATCATATTATCACCGAAAATGCATAGGAACCATCAGTATAGAACCTAGTTGCGTTTTAAAACTAATTCAAATATCTCAATCAAATAAATTTCGATGTTACAATATTACAATATTTGAAAATAATAGTTGCAACATCTGAATATAATTTTTTTCAACATCAATAAATTTGCAACATTTAAAACTAACTTATAAAATATTTTTATTTCATGTGTACAACAATCGGTGACAATAGTTGCACCATCAAAAAATTCTTGAGGAAAAAAAATTCCATTTCAAGAAATTGTTGCAACATCTAAAATCACTCATCGCAAAACAAAAAAAAATTATAGCTACAACAAACACCAACACGAGCTGTGAGAACCCAATGGAACCTCTCCAAAATGTCTTGCGGTGGCTGAACTTGTGCCCGCCGAGCGCCTAGTACGAGGCGAACGCCTTCCCACAGACTGAGCACCAGAAGCAAGGTCCTGCGCCGGCATAGGGTACGGACACCACTTGCCGATGCTATGCTCCTCCCCCTGCTCGGCCTCGCCAATGCTGGCGAGCACAACGAGGCAAAATGGCAAGGTAGTCCTACTTCCTCAGTGCCGACGTGGTCTTTGGTGAGATGCTCCCCCACTGTTGAGTATACGTCTTCGGGGAGCCTTGATGTGTCGCCGCCGGACTGGGAGGAAGCATGAGAGAGAGTGTGGAGCATGGAAAATAGGGAAGGAGATAGGTGTTGTGTCATGCATGCATAAGGTAATGGAGGTGCTGGTGTAAGATCGAGGAGGCCGACTGGAGGGGGTGAATAGGCGTTTTAAAACTTTTATGAGCTAAAACTGATTTCTAATGCGGAAGCTAAAAATCAATTCGGTTTAGCCTAAATCAACTAAGTTCACTAAGTGCACCAACAAAACAAGTCAATAATAAATAGAGCAATTTTAGCAAAGACTTGAAAGCAATTAACCAATAATATAAACAATTAAGTACAAAGAGCAATCACACAAGTAAGCAATTTGAATCTAGGAATATAAATTGCTATGTAGTAAAGCTAGAATGCAAACCACAATTGACACGGCGATATTTTTCCCGTGGTGATCGAAGACTTGCCGGTCTCCCCTAATCCACGTTAAGGTAAGTTCAACCTTTTGGATCGGCTCCAAAACGCGAGGCAACACCTCCGAGGTAAGTCCAAACCACTTGGACCGGTTCCAACCGAACCAACACCTCTAAGTGAGTTCAACCGCTTGAACCGACTCCAACTTGAACTTATCACCTCAATCCACTATGGTTGCTCTTACTCCGCTCCGGAGATGGCGAGCACCAAGCCACTCACAAATCGCCCGGGTCTTCTCACAAGCTTCACTTGAGAAGATCACCGACGCACAACGCCTCCACGCCGTCTAGGTGTCGGCAAACACCAAGAGTAACAAGACTCAACTTTCACTTGAACCAATCAAGTGCCAAAGCTCTATGGATAAGCAATCCACAACCTAATGCAACACATGCACTTAGGGTTTGCTCTCAATCACTCACTAAGTGCAACACATGCACACAAGAGTATGAGAGGCTTGCTCTTAGCTCAAAGAAACTCAATGGGGCACCAGCAACTCTTTCTCACACAGCCAAGGTGGGTATTTATAGCCCACACACAAAAACTAGCCGTTGAGAAAAGATTCCAGAGAATCTGGACAAAACCGGTCGAACGCCAACTAATGGGCCGGTCGGACCGCCCAAGCGCCAACGGCTATAAAACTAGCCGTTGGACTCACAATCGGTCTGACCGCCAACCAATGGCCGGTCAGACCGCTCACGCCGGCCGACCGCTCGAGGGCGGCCGACCGCTCAACCGAAAGACCGAGCAAAACCAGAAAACATCTCTTCTGGAAAATTCATACCGCCAAACAAATATCGATACTACCGCACTCCGGTAGTACCGTTTCAAACTTCCGGTACTACCAAGACTCCTGGTAGTACCGTTTTACGACGGTACACACGAAAATCGTCGATCGCCCAACCCATGGCGGTCGATCGCTACAGAGGCGGTCGATCGCCAAGATCAAGAAGATCGAAAATGACTTTGTACATTTGCCTCAACTCAATTTGCAAAACATATTTGCCAAATTGATGCAACATGTACATAAAAGATGAAAGCTAGATTCTCAACAAGTTGCAAAACACATTTGCCAACTTTTAGAATCATCGCCACAAGGAATAAGGTACATGGACTTAAACCGTTTGCAAAACGCATTCGCAAACAAAAGTCACATGCTACAAGGAATAACCATGAGCCACAACCATTTGCAAAACACATTCGCAAATATAGGCAACATGTTAAGTTGAGCTAGAGCAAACACAATGAGCTATCAACACATGACTAACTCAAGTTACTAACTAAGACCCCTCTTAATAGTACGACAACCTATACTAGCAATCCGGTCTCCAACCAAACACCGAGACCGGTAAAAGACTAGGAACAAATCCTTAGCCCTAGCTAGTCATACCTTTTTCTTGCGCAACCACTTGAAGCTTGATGACGCATATCCTTGCTTCAAGTCTTGACATACATCAACTCATGATGCACTCTTCACTTGACTTCCATCAACACATGATGGATTCTTTTTGTCTTGATGATCAACTCATGATCATCTCCTTTACTCCAAGCTCTTCACTTCAATATCATCAACCCATGATGATGTTCTTCTCTTGATATCATCAACACATGACGATATTCTTTTCTTCATAAACTTGACTTGATGACGATCAACTCATGACGTCATCCAAGTCTTCAATCACACGAACATAACCTATTTATCCATCTCAAGGAGAAACGTTAGTTCCACAATATGATTATCATTAATTACCACATCATACTATTAACTCATAATGGTTGGGACAAGATACCACAATCTTTCCCTCTTTGGTAATTTATGATAACCACTTCAATAGCAAGTAATTGAATGTAATTGGTATGAGTATATATAAACTACATAAGTTATGTATACTCAAAAGATACATGAGCATATATGAACTCCGCAAGTCTCATATGCCCATATGAATATATACGAACTACACAAGTTGCATATATTCAAGGATATGAGTATATGAACTACGCAAGTCTCATATGCCCATACGAATATATACGAACTACACAAGTTGCATATATTCAATGATATATTTCAAGGTAAAGATCCTTAATATATGTGGACAAAGGAATATGGATCAATACTAATGAAACCACAAGATATAGATTGAACTCCCCCTAAATGTGTGCATACACGAGTGTGTAAATAAAACATATGCACATATACAAGTTTTCCTTTTTGGTGAAGTTCAACCTATATAATGGATCCGAGAAATGCAGCAAGATATAATAAGATGTTGTCGAATGCATACCTCTTTAATCTTTAAATCCAATTGAGACTAAACAATAGATGTATCAAAAAGAGTGTTAGTCTTGTAAATAGATTTGTCATTAATAACCAAAACCCCATTAACGTATAATAGCGGGTCTAGATTCTTCAGCTGGTTGAAGACAAAGGGGAATGGAGGTGTTGATTGGAGAGAAGGGGAATAGATGTGCTAGTTGGAGACAGGAGTGGAGTTGATTAGATCAAGTTGAGTGGATAAGGATTGGATGAGTGGATAAAGACTAGCTATGTAACGTCCAGAGCTAGCGATTCAATTAGACGTCAGGGTCCATGCATTATCCAAAAAGTTTTAGCTTTCAGGACGAAAGCCAACATGTCCAAAGCCGCATGGACAACGGTGTGTGATTCATGGTCGCACTAGGTCAACTCGATGCGTGATCGCACCATGGCAAATCCATCTACTTGGCCAGCCCGCACCGCTTAAGATATGTACAATGGTATAGACAATTGTTGTCTGTAGTACCTTTCTATGTCATCTATAGACATTACTAAAAACAACTCCTACATTGTGTTGTCTTTTTACATGTATTTATAAACAGCTCATTCATATACAATATGTCTTGTTTCTCGTGTTATAGTCGACTACTGCATAAGAGACAAGTCAATTCTCTATGCCCCCCTCTATCATCCATATCATCTCGTATCCTACGTGGTAAAGCTTACAAACAACCGATGTCACACTATTGCACATGCCCTTAAACCAGCACCACCACCTGGCCTATAACCACCGCAAAGCAACAATATGTGTGATACGCGTACGCGGTATGCACAACACCGATGGATGCTGCCTTTTGGGGGCCATTAATTATCATGTGAAGTATCCCTCTGACCAAGAATATATATATAGGAAAATGGTATGGTACTCTTGGGAGTACGTACTCACGCTTCTTATATACCACTTGAATCGTACGATGATACCTCTTTATCTATTTGAATATACTCTAATAATGATTATAAAATACTAGAAAGTGAGTTCTATGAAAAATTTCATTAAAGTTCACTTTTTATAGCAAAATTTGTATATATACTTCTTTTTATATATGAAAAGAGTATGTAGCAAAAATAAAGAGCTCTAACAAAAAAAATTCAATCAAGTCGTATTGGAGTATCTTATAATTGGTATTTAAGTATAATGAAAGTGATAAAGAAGTATAATATATTCGTTTATGTAGTATATTAGGAGTGGGAGTATGTACTCCTGGAGTACTAAACTGTGTCCTATATATATATATATATATATATATATATATATATATATATATATATATATATATAGCCTTTTTCTACTCTCGGGAGTAGCTACTCCCTATTTTGTAGAGAGTATCTTGCGCAACCAAGAGTATGTATGTGTAGTATACGAGTATATAAGACTACTTAGATGGTATTTACACCTTTTTCAGGGGTTGTATGTACAGTTTTTAGGCATACTTCTTTTTATATACGAATATGAATGTATTTACAAAATATGCTAAAAACTATTAACTCTCTTATAATTTTTTCATATGGTTCACATTGAAGTATCTTATAATTAGTATATGAGTATACCCAAAGTGATAAAGAAGTATACCAAGTTATTTTAGATGGTAAATCAGAGATGGGAGTAACTACACCCGGGAGTAGAAAATACTAATTATATATATATATATATATATATATATATATATAGGTTCGATGATTGATACGATTTCTTTTATGCAACTTCGAACATTATTTTTTTATGAATATATTTATAAAATAATATAAAATAATTATGTTATGAAAATATTTTTCATGACTAATCTAATGTTATCATTTTCACGTGACCAATACAAATAATATTTTTATATATTAATAATCAAAGTAAAAAAAGTGTGACTGCACGCTTTCTAGCACTATCATATATTTCTGAACGGAGGGAGCGCTACCTTTGATTTACTTTACACGAAATCGACCCCTCTCTTTGCATACGCATTAACGCATGGCGACAAGGGCATAGTGTATACTACCTCCATTGTTTTTTACTTGTCGTTCTCGACGTTCTGATACACACCTTTGACCACTACCTTTGCTAATTATATGTTACTAAAAAAATATAATGATGTCATAATACTTTCAATGACAAATCCACCCATATAAATTTCTTGTGACAAATCTAAATATTTTTGTAGGAATTAATGGTCAAAATTTTAAATATCAACTACACGCATTCTAAAATAATATCTATTCGAGAATGGAGGTAGTATACAACAGAGTACCAAACGCCGTCTATAACATAGGTAAGAAAGTACTCTCTAAAAACATAGATAATCTCTACTATTTAAAAATCGGAGTTGGTGGTCATCCGTCCTCTTACATTTTTCGTCGTCCGTTCGATCGGCGAGCGATGCACCGACAACGCAGATCGTGCCACTGAGCATAATGATAGTCAACAAACCGACGAGATAGGACTATATATTTTTTTAATTCGTAGCAAAATACGGACATTGAACCGGTAAAAAGTAGTATGGCACTTTGCATCGGTGACCGTGCTCATATGCATAGACCATACCGTGTCCTTACAGCCCGCTCGTCCAGTTGTGCATCACCACAGAATGCCATTTGGCCCATTTCTACAGCTCCGTGACATGGTTGGGCCCCAAAAATGCCGAGGACTCGGCCCGTGCCATACTACTCCATGAGGCCCGCCGAGAGAACTCACTGGGCTTGTAATGGGCTCTTTCTTCCCCTCCAAGCCGGACCAGACCGGCAACTCCGCGTTCCACCAAACCTCATTCGTCTTCCTCATCATCCCGCACGTTTCCACTTGCTTTGTTCCCACTCCTCCCCCACCCCCGCACCCACCAACACTCGCCGTCTCACCCAACCCTACTGACCAAAACAGAGAGAGACGAGCGACTTCGCCGCCATGGCCGGCGCTCCCCCGACGGCCGCGGAGAAGGAGACCCTTGTCTCCTCCTTCCTCGAGATCGCCGCCGGTCAGACGCCCGAGACGGCCACCCAGTTCCTCCAGGTTCTTCTTCTCTCGTCCCAAGCCCCCTACCTTCCGATCGATTCGATCCGGCTCGAACTTTCTGACGCGATCTGCGGGGTTTCCATTTCGCAGATGGCGAGCTGGCATCTGGAGGAGGCGCTGCAGCTCTTCTACATCGACGGCGAGGCCGCCCTCGCGGCGCATCCGGCCCCGTCGCCGGCTGCGGTTGCTGCTGCTGCTGCTGCGGCGGCGGCTGAGGTGGAGGAGGGGTTGAGGTAGGCGGATCGGAGCGAGATTTATAGGGTTTGGCTTTGGTTTTGGTTGGATCGTGGAGGTGCTTTCCTGACTTCCCGTGGCATGTGTATGCTTATCATGTGCTGTGATTGGCAGGTTCGCTCCACCTCCAGCGGCTGCACTGGGTGATGGGACGATGCAGGGACTGGGGGAGGAGGACGATGTCCGTGCACCGTTGCCTGTGAAGCGGGAGACTCTCTACGGCGATAACCCCATGGTCGTGTAAGTAATGGTGCTTAGCTAGCAACTTTGCAAGTTATCATGGGATCCTGGGATTAAGTTTCTCGTGTAGTTATTGATGTGGCGCGGGAGTGGATTAAGTTTCTCGAGTAGTTATTGATGTGGCGCGGGAGTGAAGTTTTACTGAAATGTAATCGCTGTGCTGTGTGGCGTTTGTGGTCTGCATGCTCTATTTCTCAATGAAAATGGAGCGTATTCGTAGCACAGGATTGACTCGAGCGTGACCTGATGAAGCATTGTTCCAACTAGAAGTTAAGGTTGGATTACGTGATAAGCGCACAGAGCAATGGGGCATGTTCCATAGGGGCTTGTGATTGTCTCCAAAACTCTCATAAACTTGAGGCCATGTTTGGGGGAGCTTAAATTTCAAGTGGCTTTAAGTTGAAGCTAAAGCTGCCCATAAAAGGCCTAAGAGTGTGTTTGGTTGGTGTCCAATGTATGCCATACACCCGTACTAAATTTTCTCACGGCCAACAAAATTTAGCATGTATGGTTGATGGACATTGTTTGGCTTGCTAAAGGAATTCACGCCTTTCAGCCAAAAATTGCACCTTTGGCTATGCTATTTGTTAGCGACGTTTTCTAGTACCAACAAATTGCAGCCAAGTCTTCTGCCCTATCTTCCTATGCCAACTGGGTCCAATCTCTCTTTCCAGTAGTTCACAACCAATGACGTCGCAGGAATTAGTTTGGCTGCCAATTATTGGCAAGACAAGACAGATTGCCACCACTTGGCTTAGAGATAACGACGAATGGTTGGCTGCCAACTATTGGGGCCCAAAAATGTAGCAAGCGATTTGGCTAGTCAGCTAAGCAAATTTTGTATTAATTTGTGCTAACTCCACTGGTAGGCCAAATATTTGGACATCAACCAAACCCGCTGCAAGTAAATAATACTTATCAACTAAACCAGCTTTTCCCCCTTTGTTTGTTACCAAAATTGCTATGGCAAATACACCTGAATTCTCGCCAGGCAGGTTGTTTTTGGAATGGTTATACTTTGTTTGTGTGGAGAAGCTTCAATTACTTTCCCTTAGCTTATGCCTTATCATTCTTATGTACAGACTCAAGCCCCGCCAAACAGGAATGAGTTTAATTATCCAATTTATCGTACTGGCAATTTATTTATATCTTGACAGCGCTCATGCTGGAACTTCGAAAACGATGTGCTTGTGTTTGCTCCGACCACCTATCCTAATTTTGTCAATTGCAAAGCAAACAAGCCTCCTTATTAAAGCCAGGCTGTCCAGAAAAATCTAACATCTGGATTATAATACAAAAATATGACTGCTCATATGGCACCTTATTATTTTTTCTGCATTTGAGTGCCGACATGCTCCCTGGGTACCAAGATTGATAGCATCCAGTTGGGCTTGTCCAACGGCCTACAACACCTGGCCCACCTTGTAAACTTCCTTCTATCTTTCACATGCATATCGAACACAACTTTATATTCTCTGCCCTGTTCTCCATGACACCAAATGGCGCATCTGAGACTGGCCAAGTACCCTCTAGTTTGGCATTGCAAATTAAAGAGAGACACATACGGAGATTCTTAATGCTTGAGGGGGGGTGGCTCTACTGATGCAAATTTAGTCATTTGATCGTTAGCTGCAACTACGCTAGTTAGCCATATATGGCGGTACTGCTATGGTTTGTCCTGTATAGTTTATAGTTGACTTTAATTTATGCTGTGATGCAAGTGTTATCATCCTTTTGTTTTGGACTGACATGTCCTAAGCAAGTCCTTGTTGTTTTAACTATGCAATCTATGTAGTGTTTCCAGACTCTTTTGAGATTTTAAGGTCTTTGGACCTCTTGATGACTGTTGCTTTGCTAAAACCAGACTGTTTTATAAAATTTAACAATGTTTTGGACACTTCTTTTCAGACTTCGGCCTAATTCAACGGTCGCATTTCGTAACTTTGAAGAGGAGGCAAGACAATCTGCTGTTTGGGATTCTGAGCAGAATGCTACATCAAGTTCTCATGATAATCTGGCTTCTTTATATCGTCCACCTTTTGCTTTGATATTCAATGGACCCTTTGACAAGGTCAGCTGTATGCCCTATATTTTTACATATCCTGTTTGGCAAAGTCATTTATCTCTGCCATGACCATGTGCTGCCTATGCCGGCAAATCTGCGTTCGCATGCTGTTGCAAAATTGTAGTGAACTGCTGTCATGGAACAGTACAGCCTGTAAACTATGAACACTTGTATTGTATCTCAGTTGCTCGATAGATATCCCAAGAACCTGAACTGTTGAACAATTAGTTTAGTCTGGTAAGTTGGTTTATTACTCAAGACAACGTTGTCACTCCTTTTACAACAAGCAACGAGGTTGAACATGTTTTAGGATGTGCTTTATTGGCATTATTTATCGCTGAAAAAGCATATTCATCTTTATATTAGTGTTATTTCAAATTCATTATTTAATGAAACCACTTTTCAGTTGAAATTGATGAACTTTATAATTATAAATTGTAATCCTTTGATTTTATCTATTACTCATTTATTACGCTTCTAAAAAATTGAATTCCACAAATGTAGGCAAAGTTAGAGGCTTCTTGTCTGGACAAGTGGCTTTTAATCAATCTGCAGTCCACAGAGGAATTCAGTTCTCACATGGTAAGCTCAGTCTTATTCTCATCATTCATGCAGCCTTATGGTGATCATTAATTTTATATCTCGGTAAAGTTTTGACTCGTGAGCCTGTCTTTCTTGAAGCTTAATCGAGACACTTGGGCAAATGAAGCGGTGGCTCAGACAATTCGATCAAACTTTATTTTCTGGCAGGTTGGTTCTCTGTACATTCTCTTTCCATATCTTAGCCATGGCTCCGAATCTCTAAATTGGAATTTTGTTTTCCTAACATTTTAGGAATTATATTCGCAACAAAGAGTTCTCTAGTTATATGGTTCACTTTTTTCCCTAGATGGAACCATGTCTGTGCACTTCTCAGTTGTCTATTAATATGCTTTATTGTGTGAAACACAGGTTTATCACGACACCAGTGAGGGGAGGAAGGTATGTACCTACTACAATTTGGTCTCTGTTCCTGCCATTCTTCTAATTGACCCAATCACTGGACAAAAAATGCGTTGTTGGAATGGAATGGTTCACCCAGACCGTTTGCTGGAGGTATTTTTGGTACCCCTGTCTTTCATTTCTCATATTGGGCTGTAGTGGTGTCCCCTAGGGACATGTGGATACTCATAATCAGCTGTAATATGACATAGCTGCTCCTTATTACTTTCTGCATGTGCACTGTCCGCAGGATTTGATGCCTTACTTGGATAAAGGTCCAAAGGAGCACCATGCTGCTCAACCTCAAAAGCGCCCAAGAAAAGTTGATCAGGAAACTTCTATGGGCAAACCAGGTAGGGTTTGTGTTGATTTAAGGGTTTCACGCCATCAGTGCTGAAAATTTTTCGTCTTGTTTGAAACATTTAAACTAGAAAGATTCATTTTTGCAGAACTATATGAGCTAAGCACATCTGACGCGTAAACAATCATTTTCTTGAAGCCTACTGCTTCCATTGCAATCTTTCTTAACATTTTTTTGGATGCATCTTATAGCTTTATCTGGGTTAACTTTGTATAGAAATAAAAATAATACGTAGTTAATGGTAAGTTCGTAACATGTCATCTGTTAACATTCAACATTCATCCTTCGGATGATGTCCAATTCTGGGAAACCTAGCAGGGGGCACTCCTCTAGGTGCACTTGCTTTGTTTTGTTTACTAGCACTTAATACTTTACAAAATGAGCTGGTATTTTTAAGTGTGCTAAGGGGGAGGGGGTAGTCCTTACCTCTGTATCATACAGCCTCCCTTAGGGTGTTCTACACTACATCGGCATGATTTCCAGGGGCAGTTGTCCAATGTTGTTATAAATTATGATGTAATAGTGGTTGTCTAGTGGATGTGTCTGGCACTCTGGCTGGCTTTGGTGGAGTCTGAGGATTCCCTTTAGGTGTCTTCATGCAGCATCTGTCACTGAATCTTTTTTGGGTTCACTGGCATTGCTCTTTCCCAGGCACTCCAAGGGTGCTTCTGCATCTTGGTGTTCCTGCTTTTGTCCTTGTGGAACCTTACTCTAGCTCCCAAGTTTTAACGCATTAGTTTCACTCTATAAATCAAAGATTTCTCCTAACTTGAGCAAATTAAGCCATTGATATAAGTACTGCATTTAGAAGCCCAACATTTTTCCTTCCATAATAGGTATGTGGACTTGTAAACTTCTCTCATCTTTAGCTTCCCAATGTATTCCTACATCATATTAATTGTATCATTTTGTTTTGGGTGAGAGTAGGGCTGTGTACATTACCACCGAACCGAAAAACCGTATCGAAACCGATCAATACCAATCAACTAGATTTGACCGATATTCGGTGCGGGATCTGAAAATTAGTTTTTTTTGTTCGGTTTTTCCAGTAAAAACCGGTTGAAAACCGCATGAACAGCCCACAAATGCGTGGAAGGACGGCGGTGGTGATCTCGTCCTTCGAGAGAGTCCGTAGGGAACCAAGCCGCGAGGGCGATGAGGGCCTCGACATCTAGCTCTCGGGCGAGGAGGCGGTCGCAGGGTGGGGGCACCCACGGTGGCGGCGCGGGATGCCAGTGAGATGCGTCGCAGTGGGGGCTAAGGCAGCAGCATGGATGACGTGGACACCACCAGCTGTGGGGATCATGTTGGGGAGCTGCTTCTTGCGGCAGCCGTGCTTCCTCGCGATGGTGGAGTCGTCGACGGCCGTGGTGGTGGAGGGGGCGGACGAGGCCGGGGAGGACGTCGGCGCATCGTCCTCCATGGGCTCCGCATCCCTCACAACTTCTGCAACTACGTCCTCCATGGGCTCCACGGCCGCTGCGGAGTCTGCTGCTTCGCCGCCCTCCATGGGTTCCGCAGTTGCTGCCCCGTCCTCGTCTTGGTCCATTGGGGTGGGAGGTGCCTTCTCCGCGGCTTCAGCGTGCGGTGGGGGCGGTGGTTGTGCCTTGTTGCCTTCCTCCATTGGGGTTTCGGCAAGGTTCAAGAAAGCGTTAGGCACTAGGCGGGTGGTGGCCCGGCGCCTAGCGCCTAGGCGGACTAGGCGACGCCCAGACAATCGGCTTGGCTATGGTGCAGATAAGCCCACAACAAGAATAGTATGATGAATTGAGCAAGCATCAGACATCAACTTGAGCAAGATAGAAGGAAAATTACCTGAAGAAACAAGACATGTGCAATTTGATGTAGTCATGTATATTATCTCCCCTCCAAGGCTCCAAGAGTTTGATGTAAACATATATGTAATCAAATAATGATGTAAACCTGCATATTTAATCAATGATGAGTTATTTTGGTACCGTGTTATGTGAGAAAGAATGTATGAGTGATTGATGAATGAATGAAAGTATGAAATATATGCAGCCACACATCTCAAAGACTTAACATAGAAAATAATCAAAATATCATAAGTTCATAACATGACAGTGCCAACTCCACAGTCTCACTCTCACACAATAAGATATAGAACCGCACGTAGACATAGACATAGTCTTAGACTCTTAGAAGCAAGCAAAATACTAATAGAGTTTATGATGAATTGCTAAGATGACTCAATCAGTCAATCATGAGTTAGTGTCTTCGTCCTCCTCATAATTTTTTGTAACAACCACTTCATCTTGGTAAGACTTGAACTCAATGTCGTCCCCCCCCCCCCTGTTGACATCCTCTTCGGAATCGGACGAGAAATCATCTTTATAGAGGTCTCTCACTCTTGTGCTCCTACGAGGTTGCATGGCTTCACTAGCCCTAGATGCTTCATCAATGAGTTTCCATGTAAGCCCCGTACCGGCCTCAACCTCTTGATCATCATCACCACCTTCAATTATTCACCCTTGAGCTTGTGTAGCATCCGAAGCTAGAATGACATCGATGTTCTTCACATTGCTTTTCTCTTTTTTGTTCAACAATCTTGCATTGAATTTAATATAGACTAGATTGTTGAGACGTTTCACATCTAGCCTATTTCTTCTCTTTGAATGTTTCTACGAATTGCATAGTAGAGTGTAGTTGTTACATAGTTGACATATTGAGAATGAGATAGTTCATACTTTATAGTTGAGAGTTGAGACTTACCATATTAAAAATACTCCAATTTCTTTCACATCCGGATGAACTTGAGGTCAAGGAGAGGATTTTTATGGCCATTCTTTGCAAAGTAGGAACTTGATATCCAAAAGTAGACCACCATGTTGCTAAACATTAGGAAAAGTAGAAGGAAATTAGTACAAGATAAATGGTCAAATAAGCGATCAAATAAGCATGCATTGAGTTGAAATCATAATTGTGAGCACAAGTTTACCGGGATTAAAATTGCTTTTTTGATATCCAAGTTTGGCGGTAGGTTTCCGAAAGACCCTTTCTTGATCTTTAAACTTGTGCTAGTCGTCATTAAGCACTTGAACTTGCATTTCATTATGACCATGATAAAATGTTTCAACACATTCAAATAATGCATCCATGAGATTTGTATCTTGCAAGATGGTTTTATCAGTGTAACTATAATGTGGATTTAGAAGGTATGCCATCAAGTGAAATGCAGAATCAAGCCTCCCCGCCATCTTTCCATCAATTGCATCCATGATCAATTTGTAGTTGTCCAAATTGTTCAAGGGCTCCTTGATTTGCTTTTTTGCTTGTAGTATTTCTCCATAAACAAATACCAAAGATGGACCATCCCCATCTACCATGCGAAGAACTTTCACCACTGGTTCAAAAACCTTCAATCAATGCAATATACAAGGTTATGAAATAGCAAACAATGCAAGAATGACATAATAGGCAAGAATGATATAATAGACATCACATATTCACAAGGATGTGATGCTTGACTATACCTTCAAACAAGTAGACACATCATTCCAAAAGGCTCTACTCATTAGTGTATTAGTAGCCGTCTTGCTTTTTTGTGTTTTAGTGTGAATGCTATCATCCCATTCCGAACTAAGTGCTATCGACCTTAGTACGCCCTTCTCAATCAAACTTTGCAAAGTAACAAAAGCCGATGCAAATCTAGTCACCTCTGGCCTTATTATATCTCTTCTCTTCGTGTGTTTCCTCATCAAGGCCAATGTCCTATGATGTGCATAGACAAATATGGTGAATGGCTTTGCTTGATCGATTGTCTTCTTATCCTTTGGCATATTCTTAACAATTGCCTCTAGCATCAGGTTAATAGTGTGAGTTGCACATGAGCTCTAAAAGATATTTGGTCTCTTGTCCTTCAATAATGTCTTTGCTCCCATGTTGTTGGAAGTATTGTCCGTGACTACTTGCACAACATTTGTTGGACCTAGTTGTTCAATACAAAAACCCATGTACTCGAAGATGTACTCACTTGTGTATGCATAATCCGACGCCTCCTTTGATTGTATGAAGCTTGTCCCCAATTTGCAATGCACACGCACATTCATGATGCTTCTCCTCTTTTGATCGGTCCAAGCATCTGTCATGATGAAGCACCCGATCAAAGCTCTCTTTTTTTCATGTGTTTTCAACAAATCATTTGTTCTTTTCACTTCCTCCTTCAACAACTTCTCCCGATAATCATATTGAGAAGGACCTACAACATGGTTATTAAGGCGATAAGGCGAGGCGAGGCGACCCACCCCCCTCACACCTTTTAAGCGTTAAGGCGTGAGGCGAGGCGACGCCTTAGACACTCTTAAGGCGCTACAGGTGGAGGAAGATCCGGAGGTGTCAAAGAAGAAGAAGAGCAGCAGACCGGAAGTGCATCATGGAAGAAGAAGAGCAAGAAGAAGAGCAGAACAAAAAGAAAGCAAAAAGAAAAGACTAACCTCAAGTCCAGACCCATCACCCATTCCGCCCAAGCCCAAGCGTGCATGCGTGAGGACTTCTCAACCCTACATATCAAAGCTCAAGACCCGGCGGCGCATCCTCTTCTCTCCCGTCGTCCTCCCCTTCCCTACCCCGGTGGCGGCGTCGATCCTCACCCTTCCCGTCGTCCTCCCCTTCCCTAGCCCGGCGACGCAAATCCTCGCTCTCTCCCGTCCTCCTCCCCTTCCCTAGACCGGTGGCGCAGATCTCGCCGAGAGCTCCTCCGGGGGAGGCTTCCTCTCCTCGACGCTCGCTAGGCCTTCCTCGCCTCGACGCGGCCGCCGGCGCCCTCGCTCCTCTCGCCCGGCCGGCCCCGACGCCGCTTCGAGGTCTCTCCCGCCAGATCCGCGCGACGGGGCCTCCTCTCGCTCCGCCCCCGCCGGATCGGCTCTCCAACGTCGTGACGGCAACGGCGGCGACAAGCGGGCGACACCTTAACCTCCGGCGGCGCCTTACCGCTTAGGCGACTAAGCGACGCCTTAATTACCATGACCTACAAACCGTGGTCCAAAGCGACCAATAGCCTCACACATTTGTTTGAATTCGTCATTGTTGATAGCATTGAAAGGGGCACCTAAACATAAAAACATATAATATGAGGCTAGCAATCAATAGTTCAACGAAAGGATAGCAATCATGAGAGAATGAGAGTTGCAAACAAATAATACCTTGAGCATAAAGCCATCTCACATCATATTGTTTCACCTTATGAGTCATTTCTTTCCAAAGTGCATCTTTAATATTTTGTTGCCGATCTGTCAAAGAAATGGAAGTATCAATAGGGCAAGCAAACTTATCCATTGGCCCTAATCTACGAGGTGCCGAGCCTCGAACAGCTTCAAGCTCTTCATCTTCATTAGAGTTATCTTCTTTTCTAAGCTCTTCCTCTTTGCTTTCTTTGCCTTCGTCAATGCTTGTGCATCCTCTATAGACTTCCTACATTTCGCTTGTTCTTTTTGTGTGGACTTTTGACATTTAGCAACGTTCCCGTGAATATGACTAATATGTTGTTTAAGCCTATACACCTCTCCGTGAATTACCTTTTGACACAAGCGATACTTCATTCTATCCAAGTTGTTTGGATCATCTAAATACCCAAATTCCCATTTTATATCTTCGGAATTCCTCTTAAGGACGCTTGAACTTGTCGCACCCCTGGAAGGAACGGATGGCATCTTGAGTTCTTGACAAAATGACAAATCAACAATAAGTCATAACATACATATCAGTATATCACACATTTTATACATCTATATTTGCAAATCATCAATCATACATATCAACAGCCCATGGTTCACCAAGTAAGTTTCCACTATTAAGTAATAACAGACCACACAATTAAACCGAGCACCAATAATTATAAATAACTGGGTATCACAAGACAATAATACGATGAAAAATACACAACAATGTAAAAAGATACCTCACATCTTTATGTAAACAGAAAACACACAGTTATAAGAAGAAAGTACATGTCTAATGAAGAGTTCTCAGAACAAAACACTAAGCTAGCTTGATTTATCTCTTAACAGCGAAAATTGAGAGCGAAAACTGATTTCCAGATCAGAGGTAGCCATAATATGCAAGACATCCATGTACTGATGTAAGCAGACAACACTTCTGAGCTCTGAATTCAGCAATCAACACAACCATTCAAAGCATATGCTCCCAAGAGTTTTCACACACCTGAGTCACACATTCAGCAGAATTCAATCAATGAATCAATAGTTCAGCAGAGCAGAAATATACATAGACAAAATGCAGCGCCGTAGAGCACATCACGCAACAGTGCTGGGTGGGGGAGCTGCGGCGCTAGCCGGGGAGCAGAGAAGGGAAGGGGCCAAAGCAGCAGATACTGAGGGGGAGCGGGAAGAGAGGGGAGGGTGGCGGCGTCGGGGTGGAGCAGAGAAGGGAAAGGGGCATCGGAGGGGAGGGCGGCGGCGCGGGAGACGAGAGGGGAAGGCTGCGGCGCGAGAGGGGAGCAGAGAATGGAGCATTGTAGGGGAGGGCGGCGACGCGGGAGGGGGGACCAGAGAGGAGCGAGAGCAGAGAGGGGAAGTCGGCGGCGCGGGAGCAGAGGGATGCGGCGTACCTCGATTTGGCAGCGTCGAGGTCGATTCAATGGCGAAGATGGCGGGGCGAGGTTGATTCAATGGCGAAGATGGCGGGGCGAGGTCGAATCGGCGACACGAGATGGTCGGAACCCGGGGCGAGCTAGATTCGGCGGTGGGGGAGGCCAAACCCTAGCGTGCCGCGACGAATCAACAATGTGGTCGGGGCGTCGGGCGCCAAATCCTTCTTATCTCCCGCCTCGGCGCCTGCCTCGCCTAGAGCTACCGCATGCCGCTGAGGACCGGCTTTGACCGACTAGCCGGTCCAAGGCGGCCGTCCCGCCTAGCTCGCTGCCTGGGTGGAAATCGCCGCGGCACAGCTCCGACTCGCGCCTAGGCAACACCTTGTCGGAGCCTTTTAGAACCTTGGGTTTCGGGGTGGGTTGCGGTGAGCTCGGCGGGTGGGAGCGGAGGAGGATTTGGGGAATTAGGAGGGTTCAAGGATTGCATTAGGTCCGGAACTATGCTGCTGCGGGTGCCAGGCGACACCATGAGCGATGCACGGCGGCCTGCAGCATTTGCGGGTGACACGCGCTGGGCCGAGCGGAAGACAAGTGCGGACGCGCGGTGAGCAACTCGGATCTAGCCGTGGGCCGCAAACCAGCCTGCGCGACTGCGTTTTGTCAAGTTCCCGCTGAGGTATTAAATAGTGTAGTAGTAGTACCAGTGTACCACCCATTCACACTATGGGCCTAAGCATCAGCGTTATAACCAAAATTGAATGAATAGCTTAGTTCGTTATAAATTATAATGGTTATTTGAATGAATGGGTAGTGCAGCACCAGTATTGCTTAATGATGATGCTTAGACCCGGCAGTCAAGTGTAAAAATTTGTGACCGCAAGTTGCGGACTCGCGGTATCGTTCACAATTCGCGTCAACTTTGGTAAATATGGTATTTACCGATACCGTACCGAAATAAATTGGTATTTACCGATACCAAACCGTATTTTTAAAAATACCGTATTTACCAAGCTAACAATACCGTATACACCGTATTTACCCAAAAAACCTAATGAGCAGGCCTAGGTGAGAGTACCATTTTCACTTCCCGTTGTCTATAATTTTAGAACTGCAGCAGAAAAAGGTCATTTTTTAAAACAGAAGTATATGGTATTCTGTTTCAAATGATGCACATAGCGACTAGCGAGTCTAGGCACTTCCAGGGTATAATTTCCTGGCAGTAACTGGCCATACTTTTCATGGCTGGTTTCAGCCGGATTTTAGCACATACCCTCTCTACAAACACTAAAACGTTGATACTAAGGATTGTGAAAGGTTTAGGAAGCACAAGAATTGGAGATAAGGGAAAGAAAACTAAAATAAAATTTTAGTTAACGAAAAAACCACTGGAAAACGTCTGGCTTCCGGCAACTCCTGTGATGTCCTTTTTGTTCTTTAAAATTGGGAAATGGTGACTTCTGTTTCCAACAGAGCTCATCTTGAACAATGGTAAAGCATAATATAAACCAATGCACATGAACATTTTTAAATTAAAAGATATTAGTAGTTTCGTGGTGCAACAATATGCTATTGAGTTTTTTTTATTCTCACCTGTAATTGTAAGAAAAAATTATCTGCATGTTAACAAGGATTGATTGGTTGTGCAGATAGGTATTTGGGAATAAAGGCATGTTTGGTTGGAGGTCACAGTTGTCCTTTAAGTAAAAAACCTGCACATGTGGCATCGCTGCAGTATATGACAATTGACAAGTAGGGTTTGTTTGCCCCGCGGCTGCAATTAGGGGTATATCAAATTTGGCTTATGGTCAGCAATGACCCGGATTTGTTTTTAAGAGTGGCATGTGTAAAAGAAGTTATCTAGCCATGCATAACCATAGCATAACACAAACAAAAATTTAAGTTTCCAATATGTACATGTACAGATCTCAAATAGCTCACCAATCATTGTAATTGTTGGTGTAATACTACTACTTTCAGCCAAAGATTTTGCTATAATCATCTTCTGGTTATTTTTTTTTATTTCAGCCACTGATAATGTGGTTATTTTCCTTGTTAGCTTTTTGTTAGCATCTGGATACCTGGAATACACTTGTTGCCTTGCCATTTTGCGCTTGCCTAAAGCACATGTTCACAATGTTATTCTTTGTAGGTAAAACAACTGTAGATGAAGAAGATGAAGAACTAGCACGCGCGGTAGCAGCTTCCCTGGAGGAGAGTAACGGAGTTGGGGGATCAGATACTGCCGATGACAAGAGTAAACCTGAGGAAAAAAATGAACCTAGCTTGAATGTTAAGCTTGACTATCCTCCTCTACCTGAAGAACCCAAAGGAAGCAGGGACCTTCTTTGTAGGATGGCTATTCGCCTGCCTGATGGTCGGAGGATCCAGAGGAATTTTCTTCACACAGATTCTATTAAGGTTACATCACTGAAATCAAATTTCTTATTAATCTCTGTTTTTTTACTTATTTACCTGATGCTCTCTCCATGCAGCTCCTGTGGTCATTCTGCTCTCCTCAAGTGGAGGATGGGGATAAGAGGGCTTTCCACTTTGTACAGCCCATTCCTGGAGCATCCAAGAACCTGGAGTATGGAAGTGATCAAACTTTCAAAGAAGCCGGGCTGGCCAACTCGATGATCAACCTTTTGTGGGACTAAGCCCATTTCCATTTCATCTTATGCTTGGAAGCAATCCTATTCCAGCATGGGCTTCAAGATGATTTTGTTGTTTTACTTTTGCTATGAGGATTATCTTATTGCCCCTCTTCTCTCTCTCTCTCCTCTGGTGCTTGGAGTTGGAGCCATGGACAAAAATCTGTGGCCCGAGCTTAAGTGTGAAAATGCTATCTCGCCACTCGGTCCTACGTGTTTATAAACCTCCAAGTAGGACGTAGGACGTAGTTCTATTTAATGCACATATTACTACAGTCCGGCAATGAACAGTGATACTGATGCACCTGGTGCTTTCCTCTGGGTCTTGTCAAATGCTGAAACAGAGGGTGACACTAGCTGCTAGTCAGCTAGTACTTTTCCATGTCCTGATCTGTGTATCATAATTTATGGGGAAAGACAAGGGTGGTATCCTTTCTCCGTGGTTTTTGTTTGTGCTCTGTATTATGTTTCCTTCCTTGAGACTCGATTGGCTATGCAGTAGGGAGTAGTATCTTTCATGGTCAGCTCAACTGCAGGCATACAGTTTTATTTTCCTGATCGAGGCGTACGCACACAGCTGCATGCTTGTCGGCTGTGTTGCATTTCTGGATGCGAGTGATTGGGTCGGGATTTGGTTCAGATTTCCGTTTCTGAGTTTGCAAGTTTGCATTCTTCATTGATTTTAATGGAAATGCAGCTTTCGATGGATATGCCACCAACTGATGCAGTGATGCGGGTGTGCTCACGAGTGGAAATGCAAGGGGCAATGACTGAGGAGATTTGCCGCCGTCGAAAGGTTCAACTTCGGCGTTATTCTGGCGTTGGGCTAGTTGCCGCCGGTCGTCCGCCGCTGGCAATTCAAACCACGATGTACCTTTGGTCTCTCTGTACTCCGTACTGCTCCGCCCAGTATGTCCAAGGGAACTAGCATAGTGTCACTGTCAGAGGTCGGCATCTCTCTTGCTTTACTTGGCTCGCTCGACCATTCTCACACCTAAAAATACCCAGCTCGTGATGAGACAGGGAGGGTTATGACACGCTCACCTCCGTCAATTATCTCACCATGTTAAGGTTAGTAAATGGTGCAGCCACGCGCGCGCGCACAGAGAGATATGTCGTGTTGTACAGCTACCAAGCAGGGTAGAGGATTTACGGTGCATAACATTAGAAAATAATCTCTACTATCTAATTAAAAATCAAAGATCGAAACAATAACTATAGTATGTACAATAGTGTGCTACTAAACACTGTTTACACGATGAGCCTATGCAATGCTGAGGATTGTATCCTGCATGGTGTGGGGTTGTAGCCTGTGGGAATGGTGGAGTTTTGACCGGGCACGTTTGACTGGCAGTGTGGGTCTGGGCTTATGATTTGCCTGCTGTGGTGCCTGCTGCTGTTGCATTGGCCGGTGTCACTCTGTCACAACACACACTCTCTCTCTCTCTGGGCACAGCAGCTAGCCACGAATTATTGCAACCGTGTCTTCACCTCTCTCTCTCTCTAGCCCTCCTAGACGAGGGGAAGATGAGAAGAGTTTGGTTTTGGGCGATCGCATTTATAGAACCAGCATCTCCGACGCATCGCTGCCACACCATTGTTCCAGTTATTTCCCCGGAGAGATCACTGTTTGTTCAGGTCCCCAATGGCCACTCACACACCTCCATTTCTTTTCCCCTCTCCTTCCTCCCACCGAAAGCCTGAAAGCGAGACTCCATTTATGTCCCGCGTCTTGTTGTTACAGTATGTCATATGTTGTAGCCTTGTAGGGGCCTGGACCTACCATCTATCTATCTGGCTTGGTTTTATGGAGTACCACTACGCTTTGCAGCTGCACCTTTGGCTCTCACTCTTAGTTGGGCCTTTGCTAGTACTAGAACAGTGTAGCAGCAGTACGGGTTATTTTGGATCACATGCTGGCTTGGCCGGACACTTGTGTGCTACAGTATGATCTACTGCTGTCTGCTGAACAGAACGGAAAGGAAAGGAACGGAACGGGAACGGATTCCTTGCAAATGTGCGAGGAAAATCGTGCCCTTTTTTACAGCTTGCATGCACCGGATCCACTGCATGCATTGCATTTGCATGCCTTTTTACAGAGCTTGAGTGGAGCTAGCATCCAATGCTGCGCGCGGCCTAGCTGCTGTGCTAGCTAGCTGCTAGTGTCGTACGCACGTGTAGGGCCTCCTCCTCTTCAGAAATCGCTGGCCGCTGGCTTCGTCATATTTTTTAGGCTTGCATGCAATGCATGCTTTCACCCAATGGAAAATGACTGCTACTGCATGGCCATAAGCTATGTAATTTCCCTATTAAGTATTATTAACCCTACCATCGGCTGAACGGATTTGCATCCTCTGCCGTTTCTACTGGAATGTCACGGGTGAACATTCTATAGATCCGAGCCGTCTGATCCGAGAAGAGCGGTTCAGATCAATCGCTACAGCATCCACAAACAGTCATAATGCTACAGTATTTCTGCTGCAGTATTTGTAAGCAGTGTTGCTGCAGTGTTCACAAACAGTGCAGGACGCAATCTCGACCGTTATTTTCTGATCTGACAGATGCTACTCAATGTTATGGTACTGTTCACCCAAAATATTGCTTAATAATGGTAGAGGATGCGCGTCCCAGCTAGACAGGCTTGAGGGTTGAGGGCTTGAGGCCAGTGACATGCACGCACGCATGGTCGCATGGATGAAGCTGATACAAGTAGACAGTAGCAAGGGCGGAGCTTCATGCAGGCTGGCATGGGACACACCTCTTCTTCTGTTTTGTCATCTTTATATACATTGTTAAATAAGCTAGTAGCTTATACTACATATAGCTAAATAATGATTAGTTTTGCCTCCTCTAGTCCATCAACTACGGCTAGTACAGAGACAAGAGATTACTGGGACTGGGAGAGAAGAAGAGTTACGGAGTAATAGTTGGAAGAGCTGTAATGAAGGAGCTAGGGGCATTTTGGGGAGGAGGGGACAGCTACGGTGGATGGCAATGGCAAGTGGCATCTCTCTCCTAGGCCCTCCTCCGGTCAAGGGACTTTGACTACGGCCCTGAGCGCAATGACAGCCGAGATTGTCAGGCCCTTTTCTGACACCAAAAGGAGGAATCCATACGTTCACCACCGCCAGTGTCCACCCAAAAATCATCGACGGCGCCACCGAATTAAAGCCCAAATGGCTTAGATGGGGAATTCCTTAGATGGGTAGTACTAGCTTAGACACTAGAGTCTTTTTTTCTTCTTCTGTTTACGGTGATGTAAGTAGTACGTAACATTGAATGTTCAGAACGTAGTTAAGCAATAATGAGGTTATGTTTGTTGGTAAAAGAGAACCCATATTCTAAATAAGTACTTGCGTACTTTTTTGCGAAACACTTAGTACAACACATAAACGCCTTCATACACACACACCACCACACGCACGCACTCACACACACGACGCCTACGGAAGACCGGATGAGCGGAGCTTGAAGAAATGACGAAGTTACCACCGGCGTCTCGCTTGCGACGAGTACATCGCCTCCCACTGAAAGAAAATTCTCCTAAATGAGACATGTAGGATCAAATCTGGGGTTTGAACCCTCGTAGGCTGGGGTACAACCACATCCCCTAGCCACCAAAGCAATGCTTGGTTCTCAAGTACTTCCGTACTTGGTAGTTGGTACCTTCTACTTTGACCGTTCACACTGAGTAATCTTAATCTTTGACTAATGGTTATTTTCTAAATATTTAGTGATCTTAATCTTTGACTAATGATTATTTTCTAAATATTTAGATTGGTCGTATTAAAATGGTACTATTAGATTTATTGTAAGAAACGCTTTCATAACATTATACTTCCACAACATTTTATAAATATATAAGTATAAAATTAAGAGTCAAAATTTAAATTTGGAGACTATGAGAAATCAAGAGCGCCAAGTACTTTGAAACGGATGAAGTCTTTTTTAGTAACCTTCTCTAAACAACTGAAAATAATGGTCATTGTTGACTTTGAATAAATAAAACTTAACCAATAATATTTTTTCCTAAAAATGTCTAATTAAGTAGTAATATGCAAACATGAAACAATATTTCTGTCCAGAGGGGGTACACTGATTGGGTCGATACTCGATCGGTGATAAGGGTTTGTTAAATCTAGCAAATTACGCTTTACGCACTTCTTAACGAACTAAATGATTTATGTTGTCCCCATCCCACCCGGCAGATATAGAATGAAATCGATCGGGTATCACCATACATATCACCATATGTATGTGGAGTGAATAGACATAAACTACGGGGTGCACGTCTATGCATATGTGGGTTTTGATAAGATAAAACGATATTGAACCCGATTTCCTGTGCACCCCTGAAGCTTTACTTGGATCCGCTCTTGCCTACCCGAGTGTAACAAATCAAAATTACCGTTTTTCTGCTCAATAGAAGTTAGCATGGCCCTTGTATCTATGACTATGAGGAAGAATTCATGTTCCTTAATTAGCAATGCATCGTGTATTAGAGCTCATGGTGTATGTCTATTAACTCAAAAAATTCTGTTCAAACTAGTTAACTCTTAGTTCTATACACACATATAGTTCAGTAGCTACCTATACTAAGTGCAGCTAAAAATGTCATGCAAGTACTGCTATTATCACTCACAAGTCACATGTTTAACATATTCCATATCCAACACGCAAACATGCATGGCTGGTTCATCCATCCGCCTATGTCCGTCCGCTCGCTCTCTTGCCAAGCCACCCCGGCCAACAGGACGTCCCCCACCGCAGCCAGGTGTGTAACCTTGCAGGCGCAAACGGACCAAAGTGCCCCTACCACCAGAGGGATGGTGCAAAGGGACGAGGCCACCGAGAAATTGTGTCACCGCATACTAATCTCACTGGATAAGTAATTAGAGTCACCACAAGCATATATAGAAATTAAGACCTATTTGATTGTGCCGAGGTCGCCAGAGTCACCGCATACTAATCTCACTCGATGAATAATTAGAGTCACCACAAGCATATATCTAGAAAGACATATTTGATTGTGTTGAGTCGTCGGAATCACATGACATGACATGAGTAACTGCATTGGATCCGCCCCTGCCGTGGGCTGGGAGATGATGGCCGGAAGCCGACAACACAGCGGTCCACCCTCCTCCAGGTACACACAGACCGTAGACCAGCACCCTTAACTTCTCCCCGCGTGGCACTCGGCTCCCCGCGCCATTCGCCCGTTCGCCGAGGGCATTCTCGTCACGCCGCAGGTTCGAAAGATCGCCGGGGTAACTGATGGGAGTCGCGTTCACCGTACTCGCCGCTTTTGACTGCGGGCGCCGGCTTACGCGAGAGGCTGGGCGGCCGGCCGTGCCTTTCCCCTGATCGATGATCTTTTCGTAAAGCCAAGCAAAGTGGAGGAGAAAAGCCGAACATCTCCAAGTTACCAGCAGCTAGCTGGTTACATACACTTCACGGCGCGATTGCATGTTTCCCGCGTGCGAAGTGCTATATCCTATAAATCTTGCAACTAATGTGCTCTTTGATTGGTGAGAGAGAAGGAGAGAGGGTGGAAAGTGAGATTGGGTTAGGGATATAGGGGTGAGGGTGATATCTAAACCCTGAATCTAATACGCGCTCCCTTGTGGACGAAGGAAAAATTGCAGTTCAACGTTGCAATTTGTGGTTTCCGTGCGTTGCAATTTTGAGCATGCGAGAGTGCGTTTTAGCTTACACGCACGCGAGACGCGGCCGGTGGGGTGGGTCTGCACGTTCGCTCGGCGTGCATCCGATCCGCACCATGCATGCATGCGTTGTGCCTAAATCTAGTAGTCCGATCCGGCCGGCCAGTACTTAATTTGATGCATGCATGGAGCTAGTGATCAAATGGTCGAAATTACTGTTGTCCATTAAATTTTGCTTGATTTTATTTATTTATTTTAACTCCAAAAAAAATTCCGGTAATCAAAACCCTGATCGGATTACCGGTGGTGTACCAGTACCTGGCTTTTTCTTAACAAAAATTAAAGGCTAAAAATCTAAGCATATACATCTTGATCAAGTGGATCTCATCATTTTTCCTTCGTCCTAGATGATCCACTCCCCGGGCCCTCCTGCTAATCCTCTCCTCTCCAGGTGAGACGACCTGCCGTTGACCATTCATCCTCTCCAGTTTACTGTCGCGCCTTCACCTGAGACGAGGGACGAAGGAGAAGGCGGCCACTGAGAAGACATTACAAATGTGCGGGCATGAGGCCCAACTGTAAGTGTGTGTGTGTCAGGTTGTTATGTTCTGTTGAGAGTTGTTGCAATCGGGTCAACTTATGAGTTGTAACCTAGTTTAAAGGGAACTATAGGAAAAACGACAGAGACATTCAGAAAGGAATGAACTCAGTTCCTCCATCCCCTTCTCCCATTTCTCATCTCCTGCTTTCCAATTTACGTGATCCTCCTGCAAATCGTATCGACGCTTGTGAGTTCCGATCCGAGTGCGATCGGGACACCACATTTACCCAAAACCTAGCTTGACCACCAAGCGTTCAGGCTATGCTACACGCCTACAAGCAACGCACTGTCCGCTGTCCACCACCCTTCGCCTCACCTTGTAGCTAACGGCGTCATCGCCGCCACCGTCGCCAACCGTAACTGAGCATGGTAGCCAGAAAAAACTAATCAACACGAAAACCTCACCGCCGTTGACTACTGAGGTCGCCGCCGCCACAAATTCAGTATCGAGAAAACTGCAGACTACTGAGTGCCGAATAGCTGGTCGTTAGATGTTGTGCTGCTTATACGTATGCCTGTTTTCACGTTATGACTTTTGACTGTCATTGTTTGTGTCTCCGATAAACACCAGGAATGCGGCAATAACACCGAGAATGCAAGCCGCGTTGCAGTTTCCTCCCATTCAGCAGGTGATATTTCTGACAATTCGTATATGAGTGACTATTTTTGTTATTTCTTTGTGAAAAGACTGTTATTTTAGTCGATAACTCAGTACTCGGTAACGGTAACGATACAGGGGAAGACGACACAACCCCAGGGATCTGGCAACAAAGGAAGAGATCGACAGGAGAAAAACAATTAAAAAAACAAGTACGGGTACAGGTAGACAAAGGTGCATGGCTAAGATACGGTACGGTGGATTTAGAAGTCAAGTCCGGTCTATTCTACACGACGGCCTAACAGCACATTGATAGCAGGAGGCAGGTCAGGTGATTGCGTGAGTGCTCGTTGAGCAATCGTACATGTGGAGTACTAAGCTAAGCGAGTAGATGATATGATATGATATATACGTACATACACACGAGGGCAAAAGCGGCATTCCATGCAGGCGCGAGCCTCCTCGATTCACCCAATACCAACGCAGAGAGAGCAACGCAAAGCAATTGCGGAAGCAGTGGAGTTGTTGCGGTGAATGGGAGAGGAGGGAGGCCGGGCCCCGCGGCCGAAGACCACATGCCGGCGAGGCCTCCCCCACTAATGATCACCGTCCACGACAAACTCAGAGCCCGAGAAATGCAACACCAGCAGCTGCAGCCTGCAGTGCAGCCCGATCGACCATCGTAATAATACCAGCACGGCAACACCACCGGCTAGTCCGTGCAGTCCATCCACCACTGCGCAGCCAAGTGCACGAAGAAGCACAGGAGAAAAATGGAAAACACGCGTCCACCCATGCACTGATGATACGTCGGATATCGCGGCAGCAGATACTCCTTTTTACCGAGTTTTTTTTCTTTAAAATTGATGTAATTTAATTTAATATTATTTTATTTATAGTTTGTAAGTATATAGTTTGGTTTTTACGTTGGCTCGCCGGGTCTAACACAATCCTTTTCCTTTTCCCTGGCTCACAGGCGTTTAAGGAAAGAATGATCGCAGAAGGGATATGGAACGTGGGAGAAACGAATAGTATGTAAACAGAGATGGCATATAGCATTAGAAAGGTGGCTACGGAGGTACTTGGAGTGACTCGAGTGGCAAGATGCGAACCAAAAAACATGTGGTGGTGGAACGAGGAAGTGCAAAAGGCTATCGAGGAGAACAAGATATGCTACAAGCATATGCATTATGATAGGAGCGATGACAACGTACAGAAATACAAAGCAACAAAAAAGAAGGCAAAAAAACGATGATTGAGACACGAGGTAAGGCTACGAGGAAATTTATTAGAAACTAAGTACAAAAGAGGGCGAGAAGGATGTCTATAAGATGGCTAAACTTCGAGAAAGGAAGACAAGAGATTTCAACCAAGTTAAATGCATCAAAGACGACACTAAAAGACTTTTTGTGAAAGACGATAAAATCAAGGATAGATGGAGCGATTACTTTGATGAGTTCAATTATGACAATGACGATAGTATGATTGAACTGGATGATGCTTTTGATGACACCGATAGTCGGTTTGTTCGAAGAATCTAGAAGTCGGAAGTAAGAGAGGCCTTAAAAAGGATGAAAGTGGGTAAGGCGTTGGGGCCTGATAACATTCCAATCGAGGTGTGGAAATGCCTAGGAGAAGTGGCAATCGTTTAGCTAACTAATTTGTTCAATAGTATTTTTAGGTCGAACAAGATGCCTAACGAGTGACGGATGAGCACATTAGTACCAATTTTCAAAGATAAATGAGACATTCAAAGTTGTACTAATTATAGAGGAATTAAGCTCATGAGCCACACAATGGAGCTTTAGGAGCGAGTGATCGAGCACCGTTTAAGAAGAGTGACTAGCGTGACGACAAACCAATTTGATTTAATGCTTGAGAGGTTGACCACGGAGGCAATTTTCTTGACACGGCAGTTGATGGAGAGGTATAGGGAGCAAAAGAAGGATCTCCACATGGTGTTTATCGACTTGGAGAAAGCCTATGACAGTGCCAAGAATGGTCATGTGGTGGATGCTTGAAAGGAAAAAAGTCCCAACAAAGTATGTTACTCTAATTAAGGATATGTACCAAGATGTTGTGACTAATGTCAGAACATGTGGTGGTGATACTAGTGATTTCCTTATTAAGATAGGACTACACCAAAGGTCAGCATTGAACCTATACATTTTTACCCTAGTGATAGACGAGGTCACGCGGAACATACAAGGAGCTATCCCTTGGTGTATATTTTTCGCTGATGATGTAGTGTTAGTTGATGAGAGTAAGATAAGTGTCATGGGAATATGAAGATGTGGAGAAAGATCTTAGAATCGAAGGGCTTTAGATTTAATAGGACTAAAACTGAGTATATGAAATATGATTTCAGCGGTGCCGGGGCAGATGATAGAGATATTAGACTGGACGGACAAGTAGTGCCTAGGAAGGACACGTTTCGATATTTGGGATCGATGCTACAACGAGATAAAGAGATTGATGAAGACGTGAGCCACATGATTAGAGCGGGTGGGTGAAATGGCGCCAAGCATCTTGTGTCCTGTGTGACAAAAAAGTTTCTCAAAAGTTAAAGGGTAAGTTCTATAGGACGACAATCAGACCTGCGATGCTATATGGAGCTGAATGTTGAGCGACTAAAAGACAACATATACAGAAGATGAGTGTAGTGGAAATGAGGATGCTGCGGTGGATATGTGGCCACACAAGGCGAGATCGAATCCGCAATGAGGATATACGTGATAGGGTGGGGGTAGCACCAATTGAAGAGAAGCTTGTCCAACATCGCTTGAGATGGTTTGGACATCTCCAACGAAGGTCTTCTGAAGCACTGGTACGTAGTGGAATTTTAAGACGTACTGAAAACGTAAGAAGAAGCAGAGATCAACCAAGATTAACGTGGGAAGAAGCAGTTAAAAGAGATTTGAGGGATTGAAATGTAGCTAAAGAATTAACTTTAGATAGAAGCGCATGGAAGTTAACGATCTACGTACCGGAACCATAAGAAGATTTAGGGGCTGTGTTTTAGGCTCTCGGCTCAGATAGCAGGATGTACGACTTAGGGTTTTAGCCTTGTAGGTTTTTTTATTTGTATTTTATTGCAAGGTTCTCGGCTCTTTGACCTTGAGAGGTTTCATTCATAGTCTACCCCAACTTGTTTGGGACTAAAGGCTTTGTTGTTGTTGTGTTTGTAAGTATTTTTAGAATCGAGCTAACAAGCTGAGCCGAATCAGAGTAAAATCCAACTTCATTTGAATTTGACTTATTTCAATGTTTAACAAATTAATTAGTGTAATAACTAATGAACTAGTATAACTGGAGTAATTTTGAATTAAACCGAGCCGACTAGCTTCACTAACGAGTTTTTTTTTTCACCAAAAAATTTCATTCAGTGATATGATGCACCCCCAAAAAAATTCAAGGCACAATTACCTCCCCTTCCCAACAATTACCCTTATTTACATATCAGTCCCTGGACCCTGCAGATTTGCAAATGTCGGCTTGCAATGGTGCTACTGCTAGCTTACGGTAGAAGAATCGACGCGAACGATCGTCTTTTCAGTTTTGCGGTACTCGATCGGCTCTGTTTGGTCGAGCTCTGGCTTCATGAATGGATGATGGATCACCTGGAGGAGTCGCCGCTCCGGTGATCGGAGACGAGCGCGTGGATGGCGCTCGAGAGGCTGTTCACGGCCGAGATGAGTCCCGCGAAGCCCTGGCGCCGCACCTCGGTGCGCTCCTCCTCGAGCCGCAGCCGGCGCTCCTCCAGCTCCAGGACCTCCCTGTGCTGCCGCTCCTTCTTCTCCTCGCACGCCACCAGGGTGCGAGCCAGCACGGTCGCGCTGCGCACCACGCTTGACCCTAGCCGGTTCAGCCGGCGCCGCTTCGGCTCCGGCTCGCCGTCCTCCCCGGACTCCGACGAGCCGGTCAGTTCCTCAGCTACATCAAAAGATCATGACAGCACTCAGCCGATCACAAGGTGTGTGTTAGCTGCTTGTTGAGACACTAGACAACTAGGATAAAAACAACCGGCAGATAGATAGATTCATAGATAGATAGATACTACGTACAAAACTACACGAGTATGAAACCAAAATAAAAGGTGCTTTCTTGCATGCTTGCTCAGTTGCTCTCGAAGCTTCCAGGCTTTACAAATGGATTTTGCCGAGCCTTTAAAAAGTGATCGCAACCTTTGTTTCTTTATGAGATATTGCAGAGATGGTGGAAGTAGTGGTAGATGAGAGAGCAATATATGTCATAATTTTCCAATTAAACCCCCATCAAATAGCTGAATTCGCCACCAACTTTTACCATACCACTACCACCCCCGGAGGAACACACGGTAAAAAGGTTAAAAGGCAACCCCCAACAGAGGTAAATAATTACACCAACGCAACGCAACGCAACGCAGGTATCTGATCCCGCCCAACCATAACGCGCTGTTTAAATACTAAGCCCATCGCGAAGCGCGGCCCCACGTGTCAGTTCAGGAACAGTAAATGGATGGATAGATATAACAGCTGCAGTATTAAGTACGGACGCGCACCGACCATTACCGGAAACGGACGTCGCCGGTGGCGGTGGCAGCGGCAGCGGCGGTGGCTGAGGACGAGGCTGCGCGAGAAGAGGCTTCGGAGGAGGAGGAGGCGGCGGCGGCGGCGCGAGCGGGGGTGGAGGGCTGGGCGCGATCGCAGCGCCCCCGCGGCGCGCGGCGCGGCGGGAGAGCACGTCGTATACCTCGAGGGCGAGGTTGGTAGGGAGGTTGCGGTCCTTGCGCTCGTGCCGCTCCATGGTCCAATAGGACGGGAGGGCTGCGGGGGCGCCTGTGCCGCCGGCGCCCGCGGCGGCACGGGACTCGTAGTCGCGGACCTTCTTGTAGTCGCGGAGGAGGTTGTCCCACTTGTCGTTGCACTGGTTCTGGCTGCGGAGGCAGCCGTTCTTCCAGCAGTAGTTCTCCACCCACTTCCACCGCTGCTCCGCCGACCGCGGCGTCGGCGGCGACCGCCCAGCACCCGCCGCGGCCACGCCGCAACCTCCCCCGCCAGCCCGGCGGTCATCATCCAGGCGCTTGGCGGTGATGAGGATGAGCGTCTCGTGGGGCGTCCAGTTGCCCTTGCGGTAGTCCCGGGGCGCGGACGCCGGGGAGGGCGGAGTGAGGTGCGGGTGCGGGTGCGAGCGGAGGAGCGCGAGCGGGGAGGCGGCGGAGGAGGTGGGCGACGGGTCGGAGGCGGCCGACATGGCTGGCTTTAGAGCTAAGCTAAGCTAAGGCGTTTGGGTGTTGGCGCGTTGGGCATTGGGATGCGATGCGGGGGCGGTGCTGTATTTACATGGCACGGCGTTTGCTGCGTGCGGTGCGGGTTTTTCCCGTCTTTTCCACCGTGTTTTGATCGTTTTCTGATGGCCGTGGCATGCGTTAACCGCGGTGCTTGCGTGCCACCGGCATTGTAGAGTAACGGAGTGAGCGGATCGTTTTGTGTGGGTGGGTGTGTACTGTGTAGTGTAAGCCTGTGTAAGGTAGTACTTAGTGAGTTGTACTGGAGGTAGTAGGGAGAGTGGCAGAGTTCTCCATGTGAGTGGGGGCTGAACTCTTCTCATCTTCATGTGAAAGGAGGGAGGAGAGTGCCAGAGCCAGGCTCCTCACCCAACTGAACCTCTGCTCGTGTTCTCTTCTCCCTTTCCTTCTTTTTTCCCCCCCTTCTTCTGTCTTTTTCTCGTCTCCTCCCCCTTTTCTGCCGATGCTTCTCTTCAGTTTTGTAACTTCTCTTTGGGCGTGTAACAAACCCAAAGGGCAAGAAGTCTGTTAGAATAGTCCCATATCAGACGTGGAAGGAGACCGGGCACAACTTATAAGCGTGAGGGTGGTACAGTTGGGTTTGCAAGTATAGCAGCCCAACGACATGGGGCCGGGACGCTGTTTTGCGGCCCCTGGATTGAACGTTGGTTTAGCGGTTCAATGACGCTGTGCAACAATTGGTATCGAAGTTAAGGAATTCTGGATACATCTTAGGCCTCATGGTTGTCGGGAGAGCACACCCGATGTGTTAGGGGGAGGTTTGTTGGGATAGTCTCGCATCGATTGTGAAGAAGGCAAGGAGGAGATTTGTTAGGATGGTCCTGCATCGGTTGTAGAGTAGACAGTGCATGATTTGTAAGGGTGAGGGTATACTCACATACCAGACTAGCCTTTTAGGAAAAAGACACAAAATCCCTTAATTGTTGCTCTGTAGTTGAGCTTACGGGTATAACGGCCCAACAACTTAGGGTCGGGACGTTGGTTTAGCGGTCCGATGAGCTGCGCAACAATTGGTATCAGAGCCCACGTATCCCGGATACATCTTAGGCCCCATGGTTGTCGGGGAGCACACCTGATATGTGAGAGGGAGATTTGTTGGGATAGTCCTGCAACGGTTGTAAGAGAAGGTAGAGCACCCTTTATAAAGGTAAGAGTGTATTCACCTATTAGACTAGTCTTTTATGAGGAGATGGTTCAATACCCCTTGGTTGTTGCTCTGTCGTTAGGCTTGCAGGTACAACGGTCCAACGACCTGGGACCGGGACACTCGTTTAGTGGGTACGAGATCATATACTAGTTTAGCGGTCCGATAGCGCTGCGCAGCAATTGGTATCAAGCCTAGGTATCTCGGATACAAATCTACTTATGGCCTTATGGGTTCCGGGTCGAGCACCCGATGTATGAGGGGAGCCTCACGGTTGCCGGTGAGCACATCCAGTGTGTGAGGGGAAGATTTGTTAAGATAGTCCTGTATTGGTTGGAGGAGGCAGATCATGATTTACAAGGGTAAGAGTGGTACCACCTATCGGGCTAGTATTATGGAGGAAGTAACCTAACACACTTTGGTCTTTAACTTTATAAGCTACTCGTTAATCACTCTAGCTATCCAGTATCATGCCATGGAACACACCGTGTCCCGTAGCTGCCGGGGTGCCCTCCTCATTTCCGGGCACAAGCCGGGGCCCCTTTCAGCAGTGGCCGGCCACGCCATTCTACCAAGGACTTTGCAGTCTCCACACTTTAACCCCGTTCCACCTAGGACAGGTCTAACTGCAGCTGCTGCTGTGAGTGATTTGTGCAATGCAGAGTAGTACGTACATGAAATAGTACTGAAACTTGTAGCATGAAAAGTACCAAAATAAATCTTTTGAATGTGCTCCTATATATTGTCGAGCGGAAAAGTATAGGGTACTACTATATGCAAAAATCCAGCAGCGGCACTTCCCCAAAATCCTGCCCTTTTCATCGAGGAGCCTTTTCACCGGCACTCTGGCCCTTGGGGCGTTTTGCACATGAATCAATCTTAGAAGTAAAATACTCTATCGCAATCATTTACTCTACTTCCAAAAGTCCCCACAAGTTGCACACTTAGAAACAGAACTACACCGAGGCTCAGGTCCACTTCAGAAGTTCCATTTGTAGATGCCTTTTCCCCTCCTTTTGTTGCATTATGTTGTAGCTGTACTGGTGCTAGCGAACTCCTCCTGCCCTAGTGGTACTGCTAGTAATCACTACCAAGAACATTCTTCACAAATTATGGCTTTTCCGTGTAGAGATGTTGGTTGCATTGCTGTCCTTGTGTAGCCTAAAAGTAAACGGAGCTGTTGCAGAAACTGTAGCTGGTTTTGAGCTGAAACGCAAGCGGAATTGCGTGACAGCTTCTCTCTACTTTTTTTTTCTCTAACAGACGGGGCGTTTGGGCTGAGCCGAACGGATGGGTGTTACGCCGGCAGCACGGCCCACTGTTACTGCCTTTCCTCTCACGCGTTTGCTGTGCCTTGCGAAACGCCAGCGAAGTTGCAATGCGTTTCTGGCTTTTTGTTGCACGGAATGCGCGGCTGGCCCTTGAGGAGGAGAAGAACGGAGCAAGGAAAAGCCCAAGATGAATAGTGGCGCCCCAAGAGAACCAATCGTGCGTGCTCAGTCTCAGATCAGGGATAGAGCCAAGTGTGCCTTTTTTACCGCTGTAAAAAAATCGCTTTTTTTACAGCGGTAAAAAAAAAAACTTAAAACAAATTAGTTTTGTGTGATGAAAAAACGAATGGAGGTGCGGGGAATCGAACCCCGTGCCTCTCGCATGCGAAGCGAGCGCTCTACCATATGAGCTACACCCCCGCGTCTTGAAGCTCCTTGTAAAATTAAAACTCATATGATGTTATTGCTGTATATTATCTACAGAAACCGTTCTTCTTCTTTGAAAGCTGCAAACATCGTTATTCTTGTGATTTTGTGTCGTGCATCTTCAATAGAAGTTGCTTTTCTTGTGTTATGAATCAACTCGTTTCAAGAAATGAGAATTTGAGATCCAGCGCTGATGGCTAATGTAATAGAACGCATTTCGATTATAGTCACCAAGAGACTATATTCAGTTATAATAAGCAACATGACTACATGAGATATATTATATTCTGATGAGATGCAACATATACAACCAGCTGACACCCTCGCACTTGGCTTCATTGATACAAGTAACGAAAACCTCAACATGTACATAAACATTCTGAATCTCAGTGATACACCCGAGTGATTTCATCAGATTGTTTGCAGTGTGCATCTTTCCACAAGCATATCTGCAGTGAAGACAGACCAATGTTGGATATTTATTTTTGGCCCTTAGAGGGCTATTAATTCAAAAATACAACCAGCAGTCAACGAACTTGTACATCGGTGATCAATCAACTATACAATTGACTGTTAGATCAAAATAATTTTGACCCCTGAATGAATTACTACTTCTAGAGATACAAGGAATGCACATCTGTTAGCTACGTTTGGCATAGGCTACAAATGTATAATATGCATTCTTAAACAAAAATCATGCTGCTGCAGATCTTTCGTTGTTAGGGTCTTCTATATTCAAGGCTTGCAATAACTTCGGCCATGATTCGGGTATTCCTCCTGGTAAATTGAACTCCAAGAGTTTCCCCCGTGCTCTGTAAAATTCCTCCACCGGCTCACTCTGCAAAGATGACAACTTTCTTAGAAAAGATAACATGATGCCACGCTGAACAACAATGCTACGGTCAAACAGACAACTTATTTAGAAAAGATAACAACAATGCTACTGTCAAACAAACAACATACTTAGAAAAGATAACATGATGCCACACTGAACAACAATGCTACGGTCAAACAGATAAGGAAGTATTCCAAACCTATATTATGTGTGAGTTCCATAATGTAGTTTTCATGGTTTGAAGAGGAGGCTCATTTAAGGGTTTGGAGGAAGCTTTGAAGAGGAAGTGTGCTTGCTAGTTGCTACTGAATATGAAACGAGTACACAACTTTTAGAGGGCAATTTGACTGAATAGTAACAGCACAATGTTAAAGTTCAATGTCATGTCTCAGAAATTCCACACATGCAAATCTACCATCCATTTTTTTATAAACAAGCAAAATCACTATTAGATCTACCTATAAAAAACATTCCCACATGGACCCTACTAGTACAAAACTACAAATGGAGTATTTAGATCCCATAAATAGAAATAAAAGACCACCTAAAACTGTCAACTCAAAAAGGCAATCTCAGGTCACTGGTACGTACCAAATCATGGTAAACACGCAATCGCTCCTTTACAACCTCTTCAGTATCATCTGGTCTAGTAATCAATTTTGATTCACACTGTGGAGGAGGTAGTAGTGGAGGCATGTACATTCGAGGCCCGCTATTCTCACCCTCAATATCAATGGAGGCCACATTGAAGTTTCCTCCACACTGGCTACACATCCTTCTACCAAGGCATTTTGCAAGCAGAGCTTCTTCTTGGAGTTTGAGATTGATCACCAAATCAATATCTGTAACTCCTTCGAGTATTTCCTACAAAAGCACACAGTGCAAGTATTTTGGGAAGTGACATGCAGTACCAGCGGATAAGTTTTAATATTCAGTGATGTTTATTGGTCTCAACCATGACATATGCAACAGGTGCAGGGATACCATCTTAATGATCACCTCTGAAGCACGGACACTTGGAAAAACTGCCGTATCCGTGTCAAACGACGTGTCGGACAAGGACATGTGTCGGATACGTCTCCGACACGTGTCGACGGAGTATCGGCGATTTTTATAATAAATTTTAATTTTTAAAATTCCCGATACGTGTCGGACACGTCGTGACCGCGTGTCCGACACGTATCAGGACACGGCCCGGCCCAACACATGCTAGGTTTTCTTGCTGCTTCCAGTCTCGCACCGAAGCAACCCGGCTGTCTCCCGCACGGCGGCGGTTGCCGCGGCGCCGCCTCCCGCGACGTGTGAAGCCCACGCCGCCGACCTCTCGCGCGCCGCCGCCGTGCGCCGGATCGAGCTCGGGAGGGTCACGCCGACGGATCCAGCTCCGGTCCTCCCTCGCGCGACCTCCAGCCCGGCAGCTCCTCGCCTCCTCCCTCGCACGACCTCCAGCTCGGCGGCAGCTCCTCCTCCCTCGTGCGACCTCCAGCTCGGCGGCAGCTCCTCCTCCCTCGCTCGACCTCCAGCTCAGCAACTCCTCCGTCGCTGCCGCCGGATCCAGCTCCGGTCGAGGTCGCGTGGCCGGTTTCGGTCCTCCCTCGCCTCGCGCCCTCGCATCCCGCCGCCAGCTCTAGACGAGATCGCGCGGCCGGCTTCGGTCCTCCCTCGCCTCGCGCCGCCAGCTCCGGTCGAGGTCGCGCGGCCGGCTCCGGTCCTCGCTCGCCTCGCGCCGCCAGCTCTGGACCTCTGGTACTCCTTCGCGCCGCAGGCCCGCAGCTCCAGCCTCAGGTGAGTACTGATGGTATTGGTGAATTGATGATGCATTGATGCTTTGGCTTTGCTTGTGTACTGATGGCTAATTGGCTATAGACTGATGGACCTGATGGTGATGCTTTGGCTTTGCTTGTGATAGACTGAGTGAGTGACACTGTGACAGACTTAGTAGTTAGTAATTACTAATTAGTATGTATGTTAGTCCAGAATGGAGGATTGGAGGCTGCATGTGTACTGATGCTTTGCTTAATTGCTTGTGAGTTGTGACTTGTGATACACCGAGACAGTGAGACTTAGTAATTAGTATGTACTGATGCTATGCTTGTGATACATAAATGAAATGATGCATTGATGCTTGTGTACTGATGGCATCAAGTATATATGTTATCTTTATATTCTTGCAACTCTTACTGATCATGTTACTTCTTTTTCTAGGTTTATGGAATTATGATTTCTGGAAATTGTATTCATATGAACAATTGAACATATCATGATTCATAAATTGACTGCAAGAAGAATGAAGAGGCAAGGGTCATCTTTGAGAGGTACATATTCCGAGTTTATTTTACACTTTACAAAATTTCAGTTTGACAAGCATGAAGAAACATAAAAAAATGATACATATGTGTAATTTATTCTTATTATTTAAATATATATAGCCGTGTCGCCGTATCGGTATTTTTAGGAAAATGACGAATTCCCGTGTCGGTGTCGTGTCGTGTCGACGTATCCGTGTCCGTGCATCATAGATGATCACTGGTACAGTACATAAAAGTAAACTCATGCAACTCTTATCAACTTATACATGGTTAGTAAGTTTATTTAGGCTAGTCATCTATCAGATTAGTGTTAATGACCAAATCGAACTTATTAAAAAAACCAGTGTATTGTTCTACTATAAATAAGACTACCACTACAATCAGGTTACACATTATTGGCCTCAAACAGCACATGTATGTATATAATTTCCACCCTCGAAGAAAATGCAAATGACAAAGGCTTATTGAGAAACAGCGCATGTTTTGTATACTTACGGTCAGGTCAAGTAACTAGCTCACCGCTTGTCTTATGGTTCTTGGAAAACCATCAAGGATGAACCCCAATTCACCTTTCTCTTCTCCCTCTTCAAGGCGCTTTGACAGCAGATTTATGATGATCTCATCGGACACCAGTTTTCCATGATTCACAATCTCGGAAAGCTGGAAAGAAAGCACACACAAAACAATCAAGAAAATAGAATGGAACCAATTGATAGAACACAATCAAAGTGGTGAGATACAATACTAAAAGATCATAAAAGGGTTCGAGTGGCTTATTTGGTGTTGCACCAATAGGCTTATGGTCCAAATAAGCCTAAGCTACAGCCATCGACCAAATAATCAGTTCATCCTTGCATTTAGGTTTTCGGTTAAACAAGCAACTATAATGGAGTAACTTCTATAGAAGACTTCAGAAGCCTGTGAGGGTTTGTAGAAATGTAGACTGAGTTTACCCAAAAAAAAAATATTCTGACCTTATTCTAAAAGCTGACAAATTTGGCTTATTTGCTATAAGCCCAATGAACCGAACGCTTGCAAAACAGTCCACACCTCTGGAAGCTGCGCATGTGTTCAAAATATTGGTTTCTTGGTGCTAAAAAGGCGCTTCGTGCAGGGAATCCATCAACTAAAATAGTGTTTGGAGCAAATGTTAAGATTTTCCCAACCTATGGGCTGCTTAGATTCTAGATGTTCATTGGCATTACAGACCAGGACTCGCAATTGACCGCGAGGAAACGGAGTTTGCAAAACGTACGCTCTCTTGTCCATATGTCATCGATCCAGTAGACCAGTACCATCCGTTTTAATTGAGAACTCCAACACAGAACAACATCACAGGGGGAGAGAGGCGGTCGTTACCTGCTTGGAGAGGGGGCCTGGGGAGGCGAGGGCGTCGCGGACGAGGTCGCCGGTGGCGATGTGGGGCACGCCGAGCAGCTGCGAGAGGCGGCTGGCGTAGGTGCCCTTGCCCACCCCGGGGCACCCCAGGAACACCCACTGCACGCGCCTCCCGTACTCCCGATCCCGCCCCCTGCGCCCCGCCACTGCCGCCGCCCTCACCCCCGCCGCGGGAACCTCCTTCGCCGACGCAGCCGCCAGATTCCGCCGGGAGGCGGCGGCGCAGGTCCGGATCGCGCGAGAGATCGCTGACATCTCGCCGGCTTGGGAAACGAAGGAACAGAGATATTTTCGATTTTTTTTCTGTTCGTGACTACGGTGGTGTTGGGTATGGAGAAAGGAGCGCGTCGGGTCAATGACAGTGGGCTCACCCGTTGTGGGTCCCTGCTATGCGGGCCCAGATATTAGCGGCAGGGTCACGTGCTTAAATTGAGAATGCTCTCGTTTCGACGGAAGAGGATCCACGTGGAATCTCGCCAGATTCTACGCTGACGCCTTCGGCGTGTATAGGAATATAGATGATTGTTATTTACAGTATCTCTACGTATCATCTAAAGATGATGTTAAAATCTGCTCATATAATAAGCTGTCTTTTTACCTGTTTTTATATACAAGTTTTTATGTATAATGTATCTTGTTCATCGTGTTATAGTCGATTATTGCATGATAAATGACCTAATTCTCTATGTTTCTCTCACATCCACATCATCTCGTGTTTTACGTGACAAATCTTACAGATAGCTGACGTCAAATTATGTGGAGAACTCCTCTCTATATAACCATCCATGTCATTTAGGGATAAACGTAAAGACGACTTCTACAATACGTTGTCTCTTAAGCTTGTATTTAGGGGACCTCACAATCTTTTAACTATTGTATGAAAGAATATTTGTTATAGATAACGACTCATATAATAGTGTTTTGTGCTATTTATATGCTCGTCTCTTCACGAATATACATCTACGCTTTCTCCCCTCCTCCTTCCCCTTAAGGCAGCAAAAATTCCACATGACAAAACTTATAGACAGTTGTTATCACATCATTGTACACGGCCCACAACTGACTAAAGTACTTGGGAGTGGGAACCATTTGTCTCAAACCTTTTGAAAACATGGCCAACTTTGGAACACATAATTCTCCTTCAATTTCCAAGGGTTCGATGTGATTGTGAGAACCATCCATTCAAACAAATACTAATTCTAAACTGTTTAGACCCGCTTGAAATTATACTGTTCGATTTCTCCAGGAATTATACTGTTTTCTGCAAAGTCACCCTATATTCATGCAAATTACCATGTTCTAAGCAGGGTCCTAGCATACATAAAAATGATTAAAAATTGTTGATAAATTCAAGAATCATAATGTAAGATGCTCTTTGAGCTGACATATGTCAACAGGACGTATCCTAGGCACGATGACTTGTCAGCTTCGGAACCATCCAACCTTCGTAGAAGGGGGCTCGCTGCCGTGAACAGCATTTGGGTAGTTGGGTTGGTTTAGCCCGGCGTGGCGCCAAACCCTTCTTTCTTCTATCATGTCGCCAATCGCCGTCCACATAGTATCTCAAAGTTGATGTTTCATGGCTTTAGATGGCCCCCTCTTCGTTTTTCTCACGCTCGGCCGGTGAGCACGTCATTGCACAATCTCGGTCAGAGCAAGCAAGCATACTTTTCAGCGAAAGAGCACGAGAATTGCCGTGCACTCCTCTTCCCCCTCCCTGGAAAATGCAAGCTGCAATCACAACAACACCGGGGAAAAATGAACGAGCAACCCAACCAACTAACATTCAACTCGGTAAATATGTCTCATTAATAATAATACCAGCAGGTAACATCATACATTCATACTGACAGTTCAGTGCGCAGTACAGGCACTCAGGCATCGACCCCGATTTATTCCAAGCAGCACGAGGAAAATTAGAGATACAACATAATAGTTTAGAATTCTGCAATCAATCGTGTGCGCCGACTTGGATGGATTTCACTTGTTTGGCCCTTTTTTTTTTCTTTGTTGGCTTCAGGAAGCGTGAGGATCAATCCAAGGCCGGCGTGGCAGGAATTAATTTACGTCCTGCAAATCTGAAGAGGAGCGACAACTGCCATCTCCTCGCAGGCCGCGACCTGGACGAGGTCCGGGATGCCTTTCAGCATCAGGAGGCGCTTCCGGCAGTCATCGGCGGCGGCGAGGCCCGACGAGTAGGCGCCGTGGACGGACCCCGAATGGTCGGCGCTGGTTGCCTCACCGGCGAAATACAGGTTCTCCACTGGGGCAGAGAACCTGGCACATACATCGGTCGGCTTCCCGACCAGGTCGCATGAATAGGACCCGAGTGTGTTCGGGTCAGAACCCCAGCGCGATACCAAATACTGCGTCTGCAACAACGAATCAGCAAATGCAAACGTGTTAGCCACAGAAACAAGCATCAGAAAATGCGTTAGTAACAGAAAGAAGTACTATTAATGACAACTTACTGGTTCAGTAGCATCTGGTAGCATTTTCTTGAGGTGAGACATGACTAAATCGGCAGCTTCCTTGTCTGAAAGTTTCTCCACTGCTTGAGCAAATCTTCCGGCAGCCATGTACACTAGGACTGGATTGCCGGTAGCCTTGTGGAGGTTCAAGAAGTAGCCACATGCTTTAGGCGTTGGGCCAACCATCCCCAACACCTCGACGTTCGGCCAGAACACCTTGTCGAAGTGCATGGCAACCTTATTCTCAATACCAACACCGAGGTCGGCAATCGCGGAGCTCTTCCAAGGGGGCAGTTCAGGCTCAAACTTGATTATGTTTGCCTTGAGCACACCGAGCGGCACTGTGATTATGCAAGCGTCAGCAGAGTAATTTGTTCCATCCTCAACGGTGACCGTCACTCCGTTGAACTGGCGGGCAATTTTGGCTACCCTGAAGATTCAGCAATAGCAATAGCGAAGTAAGCAAAACAATTTAGCAAAAACAATTAGCAAGTGCAATTAAAAGAAATGGCGACGTTACTTTCTTAAAAAGTTTTGGACGGATTTGTTGAAGCGATTTTTAACAGGGTCAACAATGCTTCAAATGATAACGGTTTCACTCAAATAGCATGTGTAATTTAAGTATTTTAAACATTTGGCACCTTCATGACACATCAATTTAAGAGAACCTATGCGGCAGTATTTGCCAGTTCCGTGTTTTCATGAAATTCCTATACAAAAAAAAAAAAAAAGAAAGTCTGCATACTGAAAATTTTCCTTGTGTCATATGTTGGAGAGGCAAAATACACACACATACACACCTTTGATTAAGCCGAATGTCAAGACCTTGAGCAAGAGCCTGGATTACAGGATAGTATCCATTCACCATCAGACCATGACCACCAGTAAGAACACGCTCCTGCAAATCGAAAAAGAATTAAACGATAAGTAATAAGACTGAAACAACTGAAGTCACCATATAATGCTATAAGTCTACTAAATGCTTGATTGCACCGAGTGTTTTGCGCTAACCTGATCCCAGTTTTTCAGAGATATTTCATCTGCATCTGCAGCAAACCATGCCTCCAACCGGCAGACACACCATTGCAAGACTTGATCGTCTATCCCTTGTAGCCTACAAAAATGGCAACATATATCAGTCAAGCTCTTATGCTGCAGCCAACGAATTTACGATTTATCTCTAAATAAATTAAGTAATTAACGCATGTCAACATGGTACAAGATTGCACATACTTTAGATGGGGGTGCCTTTCAAGCACAATTGAAATTGCCTGTAGAAGGGGCATGTCATTTTCCTGGTCATCACGTACTTTCACGGTCTGCAATGCAACACAAATTTTAGAGTAAGCCAGGAATGCTCTTAAAGAAGCACAAAGTACGAAGTATGAATGACTTCAGTATGTACCTCCTCAAGAATTCTCTCAAACGTTTCTCCAACTTTAGCAACTGTCTCCTTTGGGACCTGCTGGCCCTCCTTATCAAAGAGAGCATAACTGTAGAGGAATCAATTAGCACAATGAGATGTAAGAACAAGAAAGATAAATAAATATGTGGATTGGCAAATAAAAATGTAAGTTTAAGAGCTAATAGGTCACCTTTCTAAATCATGATCGTACAGAACAGAGTTGTCGCCACTAGTGCGATATAACCTCAGCCCAAGATAGCCAATCAATGGTGCCAATGAATTCTCATTGCACACACCGTGCAGCCTGGTTTTTTTTAATAAACACCAACACAAAGTAAGTAACAGCTCATATGGACAAAATATACAGTGGATTACTCCCATTAAACAATTTGATTTCATAAAAAAATTAAGCAATTTGAGTGAGACTAACCATGAGGCTCCCATATCAATTGGGCATCCGAAGGAGTAGTCGGTATAAACACGGCCACCTATACGATCTCTCGACTCCAAAACAGTCACCTGCTCGTGCAGCATTGGCATCAGTTAACACTAGCACACTACAAATCATCAAATTGATGCAGCCAGCAGAAGGTATACATCACTGTAGATAATAATTTATCAGTACCTCAAACGAAGCATTGGAGAGAGCACGAGCTGCTGCAACCCCCGAGATGCCCCCACCGATCACGATGACGGATGGAGGCGAAGCACATCGCTTCTCAATGGTCGGAAGCAAAAGGCCTGAAATACATGAGTGCACAGGAATTGTTTCTAATTAGCGCTCAATTAAGGGAATCAGAAGGGAACAAAATCTCTACGGCTTCTAATCCCGTACTCTGAATAGTGCATACCAACTACTATCCTAGAAATTTCATATTTGCACTCAATTGTTAATCTGAAATACAAACGATCATCTGAATGATTAGACTATGGCATTTTGTTTCAAACCTCCTCTGAACATAAAAAATTCCCCCTTTTCACGATCTAACAACAAAAAACACTAAATAAATTTCAGAAGAACACAAATATCGTACCTCCAGTTTTGAGGCCATTGGGATCCATAGCCGCCGCCGCAGAAGAACAAGAAGGAGAAGAAAAGGAGGAGTAAGAAGCAGCAGAAGATCCCCCCGTCTCCGCACGCGCAGCCGTAGATACGAACGCCGTTTACAAGAGAAAACTACCACTTAAATTACAATTACTACTACTACTAATGCTGGCGCTACGTATGGGAATCGAGATGCAGAAGACGAAGACGAGGAGGCCGTCCTGGAGGCGGCTGGCGTCGGAGCAGTGGTGGTGCGCAAAGCAGCTCATACCCCTATCTGGCTCCAAACCGGCAACGCGAGGTCTCCCCTTCCCCCACACCTCTCCCTCCGAGGAGTCGATCGATCGCGAGAGAAGAAACTCCTTTTTCTTCTCCGGCTCCGGGAGGTGGGTTTGATCTGGTTGGCGTGTGTGTTTTGGGGGATGGCGTTTGCGGCTCTCCTTCCTTTGCTCGGCTTGGTTTGGTTTGCCGTGAAGGTGGGGGAGCCTGGTGGGCTTTATATAGAGCGGAGGAGGAGGAAGTCGGCAACGAACACGGAGCGGCGCTTTGCGTTGCGTAGCCGCGTGGGTCTTTCAGTTTGCAAGTGGGTATCTCTCTTCCTCCTCCTCCTCTTCTCCTTCTCCTTCTTCTTTTTATTTGCTAAAAGAAATTGTTTGGCTACAAAATTGCTGTTAGCGTTTAGCTATTTTGTGGCTATTATATACTCCATCCATTTCAAAATAAAGATATATAGTTTTTGCAGTTTTATTTCAAAATATAAAACGTGCATATGAATTTACCAAGAATTCCCCTTATTTGTCCTTATTTATCACATTTCTTCTTCATGTATTTATAAGTGTTCTCTCTCACGTTCCCGATGTATTTATAACATGGATAGCATTATCGTTTCCACGGGACTTTCTCTTGGTTTTGCAACCTCTTTAATCCTGTGTCTACCCAAAATATGCATTATGAAAAGAAACGGAGCAAGTAATTGGTATCCGATGCTACAGAATGGAATGGGATAAATTTTGCAAGTGGTGGCAGCAGATGTTACAGTGGAATGGATACCTTCGATTTGGTTCACTCGATCATGGAACTATTCCCAAATATGCAGATTTGGGTGTTGCAGCTTTTGCAAGGTTTTCCATGGAGATCTTCAGGTCTGGAAGGAAAAGGATCCACTGTTGAGCTTTTATAATATGTGGCAAGATTGATGTACAACTATCAATTTGGACAGAAACAGATTTGGATTGTCTCGGATCGGAAACGACTACGGATTTCTTTTGGTCGAAAACGAATATGAATACAGTAGCCCTGGTATCCGTTGAATACGGATTATTCGGACAGTACGAAGGTCGGATATCCGGAATACCAGCCCAACAAACAACCTTTCGGACGTTCGTTCTCCCTCATACGCAGGGAAAAAATAACCGGCCGGTTACCGGCTACCGCCCGGGGTCCGGGAATCCCAAAACCGGATGTTGTTATTCCGATTTAGCAAATTCAAAATTCAAGTTTTGAATTTTTGTCAAATTTTAAGTAAATTCGATCGAATTTCATTCGGTTTCCCACCAGGATTTCCGGTAATTGGCCAGTTATCGTTTCCGACCAGCCACCGGGAAGCAGCCCGGTTCCGGTTATTTGTTCCTTACTCATACGAACTCCGATTCTGTCGATTCTTGTTTCTAAATTTATCTAAATTCAATACCTTTCTTTTGATTCTAATTTGATAATTTTTGGATTTTATTTGGAATTATTTTATTTATTTGGCTCTTTTCGCGCATATAGATTCCGATGTTTCCGAAGAATTCTTAGACCCGTCCGCCGAAGTAACTCAAACCTTCAACGAAGGTAAGTTCGTAGACCTTTGATCATGTTGTACTCATTTTATAAAAAATTATATTGTTTTATATCAACATGCATTGCTAATTTTATAATAATTGCTTTTGAGAATAGTTAAAGTCCTATTCAACATTATGTCACTTTGAATAATTGCTATTGACATGTATCCTTGAACACCATAGGTTGGTTAATTTTAATTGAACATATTTTATTTCTAACATGGGTATCGTATTATGCTTAGCCATTCATAAATGGTTGCATCAAATAAATTAGTTACATGTTTTCGTTAATTTATGATATACAATTTAAGGGGTTTTCATGTTCCAAAAAAAATTATCCATTATCGTATTCGTATCCGGTGGAAAAAACGAAAATAAATATGGCAGAGTCATTATCCGTCCGCATCCGATCCGTTTTCACTTAGTTTTGCTCCATATTCATATCCGAATTAGGGGTGAAAACGGATCTGAATTATTCAAGCTATATCGTATGAAAACAAATATCGTGCAATCTGAATTTTTCTGGCTTTTATGGAGATTACTAGGAGGCTGGTCGATCTGGACAATGCGTAACAAGAAAAATATTTGATGTTGTTCCCTCCTTATCAACCTTACCCGGGTCACAAACTATGGGTCTGTTTGGTTTTGGACCTGGTATGGCCTGGCCTGGCCGGGGCATCTCCTGGAATCTGCCTGGTGCTTGTTTGGTTTAATACCTGAGAAATAGAGGCCTGGCGAGAAGATGCATGGGTGGGCTACCGGGCGCGAGGCGCTCAAAATGAACGCTTAGGCGTTCCTCGCTCCCTTGCCTGGCTTCTTCACTTCTCAACCCCCGCCGCTCCCCTCCCGCTCTCCTCCAGATCTCCCCGTCTCCCTTCTGGCCGGCGACCCCATCCTCCTCCTCCCGAGCCCCCGTCGGCCTCCCCCTCCTCCTCCCCCCCGGCGGCCTCCCCCTGGCATCGCCCTCCTCCTCCGCCCGAGCCTCCGTCGGCCTCGCCCTCCTCCTCCACCCGAGCCGCCGGCCTCACCCTCCGCCTCCCCCCGAGCCTCCGTCGGCCTCCCCCTCCTCCTTCCCCGAGCACCCGCTGCCCTCCCCCTCCTGCTATCCCGAGCCCCCGCCGGCCACCCCATCCTCGGTTCTCAGCAACGCTGCAGTTCAAGCTAGTTGGTGCGCTCGGTTTCTCATCCTCATCAACATCAATCATCTTTGTGACAATCTGGTGCAGTAAGGTGAGAACGCCTCAATCACATATTCCTATTGTTTCCTTTTACTCTTATATATTTGTATGGTTTGCTACTCAGATGGATCTAGAACCTACTCATTACATTATCAAGCAGCGAGCTCGAACATTAGGTGTCCTAGTTGTTATCCTGGCCATTATACGGTGGCGACAGCGTAGATATTATCTTAATAGGTCGCCAAGAAAGTATGGGCCATTGGTGGATAGGGATTTGGTACAAATAAAAATTTGGCACCATGTAAGTTCCAGAAGGTTGATGGGCTTAATCTTTCAGCCCCTTAATAAACACAGTTACTTTAAGTGGACTGCTGGCCCCAAAATGAAAGAAGGACCCGGAAACGTTTGTGCGCGGACGGAAAGGTTGGCTGCCGCAAAACCACCAATCCTCCAAGGTGCCCGGGCTTTGAACACACCCTTCGAACGGGTTTTTTGCCCACCGTCACCTTGGCTTTGGAATCTATCTTTTGTACTCGCTGGACAATCCGGTCCCACAGGCGGCAGTACATCCGAAGGTGGCCAAGGTTGCACGATTCAATGTGTGTGCCTTTTCCCGTCAGTCAACGCTCTTGGGATTTAAATTGAAATTCTTGTTTCTTTGCCAGGTTATTGTCGGCGAAACCGAACCCACCAATTCCACCCTCCTGAACAGTACTTGTTTCTTTCATCGCCCTTGACTTGGAAATTTTTAAAACTTGCGTACCTAGACAATGGTCAACTTGCCTTCCTTTTGGTGGGCAATCAACCTTGAAGAAAGCGTTGTCTTAGGTCGGATTCGAAGACTTAAAAGGGCGTTGGAATTTCATGGCCTGTTGGTATTCTATTGGAAGAACCGCGGCTTCGGGGAGAATTTCATCGGTTTGCAGGCATCTGGAATTTTTGGAAGACCTTGGAGGACCCTCGGGGCCGCCCCTTTAATGGAAAATCTTTGGACAAGCGCCCCGGGGTTCCGGATTTCTTGGGGCCGGGAATCGGAATTTTTTGGAGAACCCTTATTTCGGAGAACCGGGCCTTTGGGTTAGTTCTTGGTGTTAAGCCCGCCGACATTCCAATCCTGTCATTTTGGACACACCTTTGCCGGAATTTGGCTGCCAGCCCAAGGTTATTTGCTAGTACTACTCCCACACCGGAAAATTTTAAATTGGCACGATTTGATGCAGGTGGAAGTTAAATTTCTTTTTCGAAGGCCCGCTTTATGAAGTTCGGATACGTTCGAACGTAAACTGGGATTCCAGCGCCCTTGACACCAAAGGAAGAAAAACCCAAACGAAATAGGACAGTTTGCCCCTTTTCGGAACTGAAAGTTTGTGGAAATAAATGTTTAAATTTCTTAATAACCAACCTCCAAAAGGCAATTTAAACGAATCTTTTGGAAAATTTTTTCCACCGCACCTGGGGGAAGCCATTACCTGGCCATTGAGGGGGGTGAAGGCCATCAATTCTTCGGGGCGGGGGAGAACCAATCTCGAAAGAATGAGCGCAAGTGTGCGTGGCAGACAAACCCGGGCGGTTCCTTAGGAGGTGGAGATTAACCATGTGCCCGGGCCATATTGGGCAGGGAAGAAGACGATTGAGGCCGTCCTAAGCCGGGGGACGCTGGACGGTGGTCCCCCAATGAACCCTTAACCAAACCCTGTGCGGGGGCCCCGCCCTCCGCCCAAGGCACCTCCCGGAGAGGGGCCCGAGGAAGGGTTAATTTGGTGGAGGAGGGAGAAGGGAGTTTTCCTGTGTGGGGTTGGGGGTTCCTCCTTAGGTTCCGGTGCTTTGGGGTTTGGGCCTGTTTTTAACATGGTTCCTTTTTGTTTGGTTCTTGTTGATTTTTGCCTTGCCCGGGTCTTTTACGGCTAAAATTGGAAAGGCTACACTTTGCAATTTGCAACAAATTGACCGGTATTGTATTTCATCGAAGGGTTTGGTTGTTAGGTTTAAATTTGGGAATTTGAATTTATAAATTAAATTAAATAAAAAAATTATACCGAAGTTTAAAACCCGCTTATTACCCCCCAATCGGCCACCTGGCCTCACGGGCACCTTCCATTTCCAAATGAGCGTTTGGGGAAATGGCGCAAATGGTGACCCGCCAAATTTGGTTTTGTCATTCGAAACGATCGGCTTATGTTTGTTTCGTTTAAGAACCAAACTGGACCTCTATCTTACTCTGCAGAAGGACACATTATTGGTCTTTTAACATGCTCGCAACTTCCCAATTTGGAAAATTAGTCCAAATAGATGGAATTTCACAATTTCTCAGCCCAAACAGTCCAATTAAACAGCATCCTAACAATTTTCATTTCCAAATACCAATTTTTTCCCAAATAAATTTTAATTCAAATTTGATTAATCCATCTTTTAACAAATAAATAGTCGTTTAACCAATTCCGACAAAGTTGAAAAAGCCGGTCCAGTTCGGTAAAAGCTTAAATTTTGAGTTACTCAACAAATGGCGAAAAAGTTTGACAAACCAGAAGGCTAAAATAGAATAACAGGTGCCGCAAATGAACTAAGGTTTTTTTTAGCTGATATTAAGGGAACCATGATTATTATTTTTAATAAAAATATTTTTCCGGAATCGAAATTAATTATTTAGAAAAATCGGATCCTTCCGGAAAATTGAGAAAGGAAAAGTGTGCCAGGACCCGTGCGAGAGGGGTTTTGAAAGGTTCCCCCGGGACGAATCTTAAAGAGCCGGTTTCGAACCAATCACTGAAGGTAGGAAACCAGTAATTGGGTGGTGCCATGACCAAATACATGCCTGGGGAAAGAGAAGTTTAAACCACATTATTACAGGAATTAATAAGAAGTTATTTCCTTTTGGATATAAGATAAACATTGGTTCTTGGCCCTGACACCTTGAGGTAAACCTGGACAAGTTTGGGCGAATTCTTCAAACGATAGATTTCAGGCCGAATCCCTGGAACCAATTTCATTACAGGAAAGTGTGGCTTTTGTGAAGAAGGGGTTGCAGCTTTGATAGGAACTTGTTTTATTGCCAAAAACGGTGTAACCGGGCATTTGGTTCCAATGGGCCGCCCAAAAATCTTGCCCAGTTTTATCTTGGGATTTGGTTCCAAATTGGAAGGTTAAGTACGCCCAAGGGTTTGATGAGCATCTGGCGGCTTGTCGCATTTTTGTCTCAATAACCTTAATTACAGCTAGTTTTTGGAACCTGCCTCCCGGCGTTAGCCAACTTGGTTTTCTGAAAGGATTAATATTCAGGAAACTCGACCAGATGAATTTGTTCTATTACCTGGCAGGTTGATATTTTTTTGAGGAAGCGTTGAAAAGGGGATCGAAGCTTCACCTCCTTCGTCGGCCAGTTCCCGGTTAAATTGCAAAACAAGGACAATTTTAGCTGGAAAGGGCACCATGGGTCATGGCCACCATTCCCCACCTGGCAGGGTAACCAAACAATTTATCCAAAGGGTTATTCCTCTTTTCTTTAAAAGGAATTTTAAATTTAGTCCCCTTGTATACCAAGAAAAAATTAAAGTTTCCAAAGTCTTGGCAAAATTCTCCATCTCGATTGGTGAATCTTATATTAAATCACAAAGTAAATCCTATAAATCCCCAAATTAGACACCATATTTTGATGGTTATGCTTATAACCAATTATTATGAATTTTAAAGAAGGTAATTCCTTAAAAACTTTTAATTTAAATTTTAATTTTATTTAAGTCCATTTAACCAAAAGCACTCATTAACTGTTTCCATACATAACCATTAAAGTAAATTTGGATGTTGTTACCTCTTAAATTCAAAGTTTTGTTTGGTTACTCTCCTTGGAACTATTGCCCATCCTTTCCTTACAAATAAGGAACAAGGTTAGAAACCGCCAAAATAGGGTCTTAGGCAACCCTTTGGATTTTCTTTATCCACAGGGTTAGGGTTGGCCCAAATTTTGGTTGCGATTATACCCAAAAGCAATCCATATTAGGCCAAAATCTAGCCATAATAACGCATCTAATTGTAAAAATATGAGCATGAAATAAACTAAGAATTTTGGATAAAAACCTAATATATTTGGTGGAAACTTAAAAGGATTAAAGAATTGGGAAAATTTGTAGTTATTAGGCCCAAACTTGAAATTAATTAATTTGCATGTTAATTTTCAATTAAAACCCAAAGAATTCACACAAACTTTATTAGTTAAAAACAACAATTTGAACCGGGGATAAAAGATATTACCCATATTAAATTTACCTTTTAAATGAAAGCCATTAGGACATGAAGGAAATGCTGAAATTCCCCACCTTCATAAAGGAAGCTTTGGCTCATATTTTCTGAAACAAAAACCGTGCTAAAGTTATGAAATGAATAAGAAAGCGAATTAAAATTCCAACCTTAAAACAATTCAATTCCAAGTTTCACCACACATCACGGTTAAGCATTACTCTTCATTGCACCTGTAATAAAATTATTCCAATCCGTGGACATTATTCAAGGTGGGGCCAAAGCCTGCTGCAGTGGTGCCGGCCTGATAGCCTAAATTTGGCGGAAACTTGGACAGGTGAGAAACAAAAGATTGAGAAGGAAAGGAAGGGAAGAAATGGAATGGATCCTGTTTGTTCTTGGGCCCCCGGATTCCTTAGTCAATCAAGGTGCAATATCCTGAAAATGCCGGAACAAGGGAACCAAGGACTTTGGACGCGAATTTTGTTATTGAACAAAGTCCATTTTCTTTCAAGGGTTTGTTGGTTGTTTTTTAACTTTGTTCTACTCCTTAAACAAATTTATTAATGCCATTTCTTGCTCTCCCGTAGAATTTTGGCTTTGGATTTCGTAAACCACTTTCGCTCCCACTGAACATCGAGGCCCAAAAAATGGGAGCCCAACATTCCTTCTGCCCTTTTTTCCTATAATAACCCAAATAGAAATGGGTTCCACCATTTTAAAACCATAATTTTGTCCAATTTTTGCCATTGTAAACATTCAATTCACGAATTGGCTGGATTTTGACAAACGTTTGCTCGATAAATAAAAATATAACTCCCTCCATTGGAAAAATTTAAATTTTGGCCAAATGTCACGGGGAAAATTTCTTTTTCCAAAAACGGCCCGGGCTTTTTGGAAAGCTACGGTCAAGCCATTAAGAAAGTGCTGGCTACCACGCGCAGCGAAGAGCAAAACCCCGAAAATAAACTAAGCACCCTTTTACAATTGAAAATATAAAATGAAATTAAATCTTACACAAAAATACAAAATTAAACAAAAAATAACACTTAAAAGAGGTTGAACAGCCCTCCGGCGGAAGGCCATTGGCCGTTGGAATCGGGCCAAATAAAACCACCAAATTCCGGTTCTTGGCGGCGGGGGGTGGAAACAATTGAAAAAGGGATTTACCCTTGCTGCAATTCAGTGAGGCCCCGGTAACCAATTGCCAATGGTTTTCAGGGTCCGGCGCAGTTACAGATCTCCCTTCCTGAAAGGCCGAACACTTCAGCGGTTGGTGGCCCAAAACCCACCCAAAAATGCGCCGGCGAGCCCCGCTGTGGCCCAACACCGGAATTTTGCCGGAGCCAACGGCCGGCGGTGAGTGGTAGTAGGAGAGAGGGCCGGGTTTGCGGTGGCGGGGGTTGGGCTTCTTTAAGTTTCCGCGGTTCGGGGATTGGCCCCGGTGTTTTATTCCATTGGCTCTTGTTTGGGTTGGTTGTTCGAATATTTTTGCGTGCTTGGCCCTAGCACCAGGACACACATGGACTGAAATGACCGGGTCCATTAAAATATCCCTTAGGTGGGGAAGGTTTAAATGGGAATACTCTTCGAATTTAAAACTATTTAAATAAAATTTAATACGATGCAGGACCTTTTGTTACTTTGAAAGGGTTTGCCAAACCCTGGTTTTACGGGACTTTATGGCCAGTTTGTATTTTAAAATTTGGGTTGAAAATTGAAAGAAAAATTTGGTTACGAATTAATATCATTAGAAAGGTCCGGCTTAGTTTTTTTCGTAAAGGCCTTCTGGCCATCAATCATACTCAAAGGACGTTGGGCGTATTGGAAGCCTGTTCTTGTTTGTCCGCTGCCTGCTTCTTCCTCAACGGAGGATTGTTCCAAGATGAAGACCCTTTTCAACCAATTTCCCTGTATTTCTTTTCTTTTTTTACAGTTTATCGCTTTAAACTAAGTTGGCTTTCCTATTGGGATTTTTATAATATTATTTTATAAATTAGAAATTTTTTTTAATTTTAGTAATTTACTGTTGGGTTTAATTAACCACCCAAAAGTTAATTCCCCTTGGTCCAATCTCAGGTTTAAGCCAAGGCGACCTTGGCCTTATCATAATTAGTTAGTGATGGCTCTGCTTTCAAAACTAGCAGGTGGCATGGTATTGGCGCAGTTAATTTATTTTAAGTTTGTAATCTGTAATAATGACGATTTTTAGGTTAATTAATTTTAATTTCTAAAATTTGAAAAAATTAAAATTATTAAAAAATTCAAAACATGTTAATTGCCTTTGGTTGAAAAATTGAGAAAAAGGGAAGGTTCTTAAAACTAACCTCTCATATGTAAGATCTGTAGTCCATACCCAATTCTTATCTATTAGTTTTCCAAATTATATGCGATTAAAACCCTAGATTATCTTTATATAATGACCATGTAACATTCCCCTTTTAAAAGGTTTAATTAAAAATTAGAATAAAATTTTTAAATTATTTCCTTTTATAAACAATTATTGTACAAGGTTTGGAAATACAAACACAATTGGATCCAACCCTTGGACCTAAAACAACGTAATTCTTGGAAACCTTTGGAAAATTTCCTAAGTTTTGGGATTTTTACTTCCAAAAATTTACAATTTTTAGAATTGTTCAAATTTTAATCGAAAACTTGTTTGATTGAGTAAACCACTTAAAGTTGTATAATTTGAGAAAATGCCGAAACCCTCGAAAAATCTCCTCCCAATTACCGATTTGTCAAATTTAAAATTTAAGTAGCCCTATTTTTAAGCCCTTAAAATCTCCTTAAATTAAACTTTTGGTCGAGGGAACTGGAATTGAATCTCAGTCTTGGAACCGGCCTTGCCGTGGCGTTGGCCAAGGGGGTGGTCGCCATTGGACTTTCAAGAGCCAAGCTCCCGTCTTTGTAAGGACCCACCGCCTTGCCTTTTTTTTTTTTAAAAGCAATTGAGGGTTGGGATCCTTGCACCTTTGCGCCCTGGCGCCTCCCGCTTACGCAAAACACCGGGTATTTTGGGCCAACAAAGACCGTGGCTGGACCCCCACTTTAAACTCTAATTACCCAAAATCTTGATTTCCAAACATTCCCGCTCCCGGTGGGCTGTTTATTTAGCCTTGGCCTTTGGAATTTCCAAGAGGGGTGGGATTAAATTTTGTCAGGGAAACTTGTCAACTTAGGGTGATAAGCGGTTATTTCTTCACTTAAATGTGGAACCTTTTTAAAAGTCAAGCATTCCCATAATGTCTTTGATGTAATTAGTCACCATGGGTGTGATTTGTTTTAATTTTTGGCGGCTTGTTATATGGATCGAATTTTTAATTTTTTGGATAATTTCCTTAGTTTTTCCCGCTTTAAGCTAATACCAAAGTTTTTAACCATTGCTGACCTTAGTTCCCAACTTACTCCAGTGGCATTTTGGCAATTTTGGTTAACCTTTCCTTGGTATCGAGCCTGATTGTTTTACCTTGGAGGTTGTAAAGTCCTTTTCTTTTATCTTTTTACCTGGTTTATTTTACCGAGTTTCCGGCCAAAATTAGTCTTTCAACGTGGATTTGTGATCGAACCTATTTTTGCCCTTCTTTGATTAAGATTTCCTTATCTCCTACTAGCTTTCTGCAGTTGCACCCTTAGGTTCCTCCGTCCTATTGGATAATGGTTTGGTTTCCAGGAGGTAATGGTGGGGATAGTTGTTTTTGGTATAAAACTTTTGTTTTATAATTTGGAATTTAATGCTTTCAATATTTGATTAATCTGTGTCAATTGTCCCTGGATCAACTTCCATTTTAGAATTAAATTAAATCATTAAGTTTTTTAAATTTAATTTAATTTAATATCGAGATTTAATTTGTTACCCTTTTTGCTGTAATTGCAAAAAACCATCAGTCCGAAAAATCCGGAGACCCCTTTAAATTTCCCACCGTGGTATTCCCTTTGGGGCCTTTGCAAAGACCTTTCTTGAGGCCTCGAGGTCACTGTGAAAAGCCCGGAACCCTTGGGTCCCCTTTCAAAAGGTCCTTCCTAGTGGTTTAAAAACCACCCATTGAGCATAAGGTCCTTCTTTGCAAAGACCAGTCATTGTAAAAACCTTCAAAATTATTAAGGGTCCCTTTGCAGACCCCTTCGGCCCTTTGTGAGAAATGTTAGGCCTTACGTTGGACCGGGACCGCAGACCCCAAAGATTGAGGGGAGGGAAAGGGAGAGGACCCCGGAAGCTGGATCCTTGCTTTGGTTTCCGGCCCCCGGTTCCTCCTTCATCGGTCAAAATTCCGGAATGGGCCGCTGGGCCCCCCGACCGGGATTAGTTTAGTTTACCAGCGATTCCGGAAGGTTCAACCGGATTTAATCGCTTAAGATTGCGATAAATTGCCTTTAAACCATTGAAAACCCGGTTCTTGTCATCCACGGGAGGCGAGGCCTCCGGTGCGGTCCAGGTCGTGCCATTGGATTCGATCCCGGCGAATCCCGCAAATTTGGCCTTGGCCTTCCTCCTAGTCAATCAAGTCAAAATCTAAAGGCGCTCCTCGCCATAGGTTTTGGCATGTGTGTGCGGTTTAACATCGAGTTCGGAGGTGCGATTTTTCAACCCACAATTTGTATGGGTTTAATTTAGCGAAAAGCTTTTATTGAACAATTAATTGTTTAAATTAAAATTGGTTACTTTTCTGAAGACCCAAATTTACCTAAAGTTCGATAAACCACTAAAGACTTCTTTAAGGTTTGCGAATTTTAACAAAACCATGCTGGTTTAAACAGAAAAATATTTATTTTTTAAAACCGAAATTTAAAAATAATTACCTTTTGGTGCTACATAAATTTAAGTTAATTCTTTTTAGAAATATTTTTTATTCAATTATCAAATTAATTTTAAAAATATCTTTTCACCAAAAAAATTAATTTTGTTCATTAAGCAACCTGGTATAAATTCCGTCACTTTGGATAATTTTCTTGTTTTTTTAAGGTTCTCGTCATTTTGTTTGCTGCTAGGACGAATTTGAAATTTGGAACCCTCCCAAATTACAGGGAGGGAACTACATTTCCATTTGGGTACATTGGTACACCCCTACTGAGGTTAAAACTATTCGAATAGCCTCGTCCTAGGTTATGGACATGCTTGGTAAGGTCGTGCAAGAACTAGACTACAACCTTTTAAAAATTTAAACTTGACATGGGTGGTATGAAGGGTACTTCATGCTATGGTTGTGGTGACTATGGGTTAGTCACTTCTAGGTTGGTGTTGTTCTCTATCTATGTTATTATTGTCTCTCTTTTATTTGAGCGATAAAAGTTAATTGCAAACTTGCTTTGAATCTATTACCTTATTGTAAATGAAAACTTGCTTTATCTTTGAAAATAAGTCGAGCCTCATCCACTTAAATAAAGCTTGCATGTAGTTAATTATAGTTCGTTATCTCACACGTCAGTCTTGCGAGTACAAAAACAAGTTTTGTACTCATCCGCTTTGCTTAATATTAATTCTTTGCAGAGGAAGAAGGTGAGCCCCAAGGGCCTCACTTTTGTGAGTCGTGTTATGTTACTGTTTGGGACGATTAGCTTGGCGGTCCGGTTGGTTGCCTTGTGGGTAAAGGCACACCGATTGGCTTTGTTCATCGCCATCTTATGGCCATTTTGCTTCATTGTGTATTTACTTATCTTTTGAATTTTGGCAGTCGGCCTCTCTTTTGTAATAACTCTCTTTATATTATCTATGTCTTTCAGTTGTTGCTTTTGCTTGGCTCTATGTGTATGAATGGAATTGATGCATGATTTTGTAGCGGGTGTGTATACGCATTTGGAAGTATACATATCTCGAGGCTTGGTTTATTTGATTTGTACTGTTAGGACCAAGTGGATGGTTAAACAGTACAAGCCGAATAGACCGGGGTCCTCACAATACGTCTTCGTAGTCGTAACCCCTGAGGTACACGACCTGATTGGTCATAGAGATTCCAGAGGTTACATGATGGGTACCCTGGTCGGACAAAGGTCTAAGCCAAGCTCACGATCAGGAGAACTGTTCGTAAAAGGTATGAACTGATACTTGGAACTGATTCCAAGTATATTCTCTACCGTATGACGAATGGAGCACGTGCATATTCCATACCATACGATATTTCTTATCTAGACACAGTAACGAACAACCTCCATGCGGTTATATGTCTCATATACATATAATCGCCGAACGGTTGGTTCTTTATCAACCGCCGCTGGCTCAGGCAGCACGCAACGCTTCACATCAGACGCTTCTCTGGAAGTAACTGCCGCCTCTTCAAGGGCTATTTAAAGATGGAACCTAGACGGATCAAGAAGAAGGCAAAGAAGAAAACAAGATAGAGCCATCAGACTAAAGCACAAACCCTAGATTCGTGTGATAGGTCTGATATTGTAAGAGAACAAGCAGTGTTCTCAGAGCATAATCTGTAAAACCCAGTTCATACTGAATAAAGAGCAGTCCTATTATTCCCTTAGATTTCCCACGTCACTTTCTCCTTTTCTTTTCGTAAGATCGACGTCTTGATCGTCGACAGTATACATGCACATGTACCTCTATTTAATCTCAAGCAATACGTTGATTATGTGTACAGTAAATTATTTTATTAGTTTACATGGTATAATGTATTAAATTACCTTACTCACGTATACACCGATGCACCATAAGCGACCTACCTTGAACTTATCTCCTCTCGCACGCCGGCTACCCAACCAAACCGTGTGACTTCTATCTCATCTTGTCGTTATAGTGTTTTTACTTCAACCTCCAACAGTAAGCATAAATTTTGATCGATCCCTCTTAGCTAACATCCATTCTAATACAATACTTTACCACATAGTTATCTTCTACTCCTCTCCAATTATTGCTTAATGCTAACCAGTAACCAGTGCGACATCAACGCACAAACACATGCAACCGGCACCAATCCCAGCTGGGGACACATGTTATGCTCTCTCTGGTGACCTCGAGCATATTCCATACGGCGCATCACCTCTACTCCAAGTTTTTTGCTACTCTGTCTCTATACGTCCGCGCTTCTATTTGTATGGATGCATGCCTCTCGTGTCAGTCGCTTCTCTTCTTCGACGTTGACCAACTCAACGTTGTGGCTTTCTCACTAACTGTGACGAACTTTCATCTTCACTAATGTCAGAATGCCTGCTTTAATCATTGTCTAACGGTATGAGGAATCTTTCGCCATCGTCGGCGACAACATGCCACTCACTAGTAATGGCATGTTCCTAGCTACCCGATGGCCCTATATCGTATGTAGCTCATCTTCAATGCAAAGCTTCATCTTATCTTTGCTAGAGATTCTTCATCATCGAGCTTCTTTGGTCACTAAATACTTCAACAATGCCGATGCTTACCACGTGTCATCACGACCCTTAGCTCCTTCAACACTAGAATTTCTCTTCAATGGCTTCGGTAAGCAGCATGATATTGTCCTCATCTCTGTCGTCGCCACCTCGACTCTTCGTTTTCCTGTGGATCAATGTTTTCTTGCATGACAAATTGATGTCATTTCACTCTTTAGTAGTCTCCTCCAACGTCATTCATGCTATCTTCGTTGTAACTTATATTTTTTAATCAAAATTTTAGTTATTTTTTCTTTTTGTTTCATAGGAAGCAACGATAAAAACAAATGACCTTGAGAGCGAACGTGATAACTTCTTTTGTGTCTCCTCAGACACCATTCATGTAATCCTTATTATAACTTTTATTTTTATTCAACATTTTAGTTATTTTAATTGTAGTTTGTATACAAATCAAATTGCTAAATTTATTTAATTTATTTAGAATTTTAGTTATTTGGGTGTTTTATTTTGCATTACGTACAAAAATCAAATTGCATTTTTTTGATTTTTAATTATGAATTTCAATTCTTTTTTCTTAGAATTCGTATCTAGATCCAATTACTATTTTTTTTTAAAAAAAATTCCTAATTACAGTTGTTTAGGGATTTTGCTTTGGATTTTCTTTGAAATCAAATTGCTAATTTTATTCAAAATTTCAATTATTTTTTTGTTGTATTTCGTATACAAACCTAATTGTCAATCATTGTTTAATTTTTATTCCGAATTATAACTATTGGAATTTGTATCAAAATCAAATTACTAATTTTATTTATTTTTATTCCGAATTTCAGATATTTTTTGGTTGGATTTCATATACAAATCTAGTTTCTATTTTTTTGTTTTTTATTTCGAATTATAATTATTTAGGGATTTTATCTAGAAAATCGTATGTAAATCAAATTGCTTATTTTATTTTTATTCTAAAATTTTTAGTTTTATTGTACCTGATATGGACTCTTTTACTTATGAATTCGTATGAAAATCAAATTGCTAATTTTATTTTATTTTTATTTTGAATTCCAGTTTTATTTTACTTAGCATAGACTCTTTCTCTTAATCTAGACCGTTATAATCTGAACCCACCACGTTCGACGGTATACATCTTTTTTTTTTTCACTGATTAATGTAAGAATTTATAGCCCATGAGAGCGAACGTGGTGGCTTCTAAATAGATAGATAAGAGAATAATTGATAGATAAAATGGCCGGTGGATCTAAATAATTGATGATAAGATTTTTGATTGCTTAAGCCCGTGAATGCTCCGATTGATGAGAGAATAGGGATCCATCTGGACCATCTCATGGCTTGCAAGTTGCAACCGCTGACCCACTTGCACTGATCTGTGATGCATGTGCGCCTTCATCATGTCAGGATATTCCAAACGCTAGGGCTTTCGATCGGTAGCTTAAGCTTAGCTGCCAGTCTGCCAGATTCTTGATTTCTACAATCACTAGTGTAACATCTCAAGTGTGATGGAGGAATACTTGTATGCATGGACCAGTTTTAAAAACCAATGTCAGAACAGAAGGACCCCTACACGCGAACGAAATGTGAGCAGCCGAGCTGTGAATAATGGTGTCGGTGAATGTTACAGATGTTCTGAAGATTTCTGTCCATTCAATCCTTTCAAGCTGCCTCCCCCTAATCGAACATCACAGCCTATCGAATACTACTAATTATTTACCTATGCATTATAACCACCAGGGAACATTAGGTAAAGAGGCAATGGATCTGCATGCTGAGATAAGTTTTTGTTTGTGGATCGTCGCGTGAGACGGATAAGAACCGGACGTGCCGCGGCACAACAAAAAGCAAAGCAGCTAGCTAGGCACAACGAAAAGGTTTTGGCCTGAGGTGGTGCGCATGTTAAGCATCATGCTCAGATCGTCGATCACCAGAGTGCTTATCAATGGTCAGCCAGGACAACCGATCAGGCACGGTCGTGGCCTTTGCCAGGGAGATCCTCTATCTCTGCTCTTGTTTATCATCGCCATGGACGCTCTCAATAGTTTGTATCTCGCCGCGGAAAACACAGCGTTAATCGATCCGATAGGTGGGCGCCAAGGTCTAGCACACCGGATGTCCTTGTATGCAGATGATGCGGTTGTGTTCCTTTCCCCAGTCAGCTCAAACTTGCTAGCTTTCAAAGAAATTCTAAAGCTCTTTGGCAAAGCTTCAAGCCTACGAACAAATCTGGCCAAGAGTTCCTTCACACCTTTTCGGTGCGACGACAATGATATCCAACTCATCACCAACTGTTTGCAATGCAACATGAACGCTTTCCCTTGCAACATTGCTTAGTGTCTTGGTATTCGGTTTGTCACCCCCGCTATCTTGGGGGACTTGGTCTACCAAACTTGGTCATTCTTGGTTGTGCTCTTCGTATTCGCTAGCAATGGTTGTAGCAGTTGTGGTCGGCGAGGTCGTGGGGAAGCCTGCACAACCAGATCTCCCGGGGCAAGGAAAGCATGTTTGAAGCTTCAATTATGGTCAGGATCGGTAACGGTGAGAAATCGCTCTTCTGGAAAGACCGCTAGCTGGACGACCGATCCATTCACGGGTTGGCCCCATCCATTGCAAAGATGGTCAATCAATCGACTTGGAAGCATAGAACGGCCGCTCACGCCCTTTCAGGGCATTCATGGATCTCGGACATAGCGGGTCGCCCAGAGGGCATTAACATTATGGAATTTCTTCGGTTATGGGACACGTTGTGGTCTATTCAGTTATCTCAGGACGAGAACGACTCGGTGCTTTGGTGGTAGAAATCTTCAGGCTGTTACTTTGCAAAGTCAGCCTACCGAGCGTTCTTTGTTGGCTCACTAGAGTTTCCTTGTGCGGAGGCCATCTGGAAAGCACGAGCCCCACTCAAATGCAAAATTTTCCTTTGGTTAGCAACCCGCCACCGGTGCTTGACAGCCGACCGCCTGCAGCGCCGGGGACGGGTAAACCAAGGTGTTTGTGTATTATGTGAGCATAGGCAGGAAACCATTGACCACATCCTCGTTGGATGTGCGGTAACCGGACAAGTCTGGGCACGGTTCTTAAGTCAGATCGGGTTCCTAGCAGCAGCCCCTGTTGCCCAGACCACCCTCCAAGATCACTCGATTGCGGCTAGGAACTTGGAACCAAAGCATCGCAAGAAATAACTCGACTCTTGCATTATTCTCGTCTCTTGGATGATCTGGAAAGAGCGCAACCAAATGATTTTCAATAATGTCACCACTCCTATCAATGAGTTTCTGGTCCAGATCCATGAAGAGCACCACCTTTGGCTCATGGCGGCGACTACTGGTGGGGAGGCGCCCCGGGTGCATGAGTAGTGTTTTTCTTTATTCTAGTTTTTCTGGTCTTCTCGGTCTGTCGCTTCTTACCATAATGTGCACTTTGTGGTGCGGCGGCCGTGTCTCCCTTTAGTCTTCTTTGTTGGGTCATGTTTTGGTCGTCTTGAGGGCTGTCTGTTCCCTCTCTTTTTTGCTTCATCGTATGTGTTTTGTTCTGGTTCTCCTTCTTAACGAAAAGATGAGCTTTTGCACTGCAAAAAAAAAAAAAAAGCTAGGGAGGACGCCGGCGCCCACGCTACAAGAAAGTGCTCGGCGTTGCCATTTCTACATAATCTATCGCGTAGGTGGTGAGCTTTTTTTTGCGGGTGGAGGGGCAAACTGGATGATTAGGAGGAGCTAGCAGTAGCACGCCGGTTGCCGATTGAGTGGTCGTCTCATCATGGCGTGTGCACAACTGCACATAAGTTAGTGATATTGGCATGACCGGAAAGCATGCAGCCGCGGCACTAGTTGCTGCTGCGCGCCTAGTGCTAGCTGCCTTTCTCTGCTTATCTCATTCGTGCCGCTTTTCCATAGGCAGTGCAACATGTGACGCGTTTTACCTGCCATCGACCTAAACTATAGCTGACTGATCTGCACTGAGATCATACGTGCCATGTCACCCAAACCTGAATTGTACTGCCTTTTGTGTGTGTGTGGTTGTGCGTGTCAGTATATGGTGCAGCGTGATGCCCCGTGGGTTATCTTGCCTCAATTGTTTGTAGAATACAAGGAAGGTTCTTAGTAGAATGCGGCTCTTAGTGGAATGCTAAGTAGAAGCTCTGTAAGCTTTCCTGAGTAGATTATATATATATATATATATATATATATAAGACTGGTAAAAAAAAAAACAGAAAGGAAGCAGCCTCTTATGCAAGCAATGCCCGTGTTCTTTGTTTAACTGTGCGACTGTGGGACAACAGGGGAAGCCCCCACCCGTTCCAGCTTCATTCAAAGTACTAGCTACACTTAGCTAGTAGCTAGTTGTATATATACATCAAGCATTGACGTGAGCAAGATGGGGTGGAAGAAAGGGGGAGGCCAGATGCATTGTTATTTTAAGCTAATCCGGCCGCTGTTGCAATTACGGCTATGGCAGCATCACCTTTAGTTTGGTCACCGTGGCAAGCATGCAACGATGCAAATGGTGTGTGTTGTCAGTGTTCCATTAATTGTGCCCATGCTGCCAACGGGGCGACGCCTATGCTTTCTTTCGAGAGAAGATATGCCTGTTTCAATTTAACGGAGCTGTAGTACACATTTGTGGCCGTGTACTGTAGAAAACAGACGAAACTGCAGGCTAAGTAACAATGTAACAAGTGCAAGGCCGGTAATTAATGCTGGCGGTCTGTTCATTGAGCTAAGTCGATCGTCTGAGATGTTAGAGCAGCAGATTCTTCTAGCCAGCAGGTATAGGTGTACACACACCTCAGTGTCACGCCGCACGTGCGCTACTTCTAGCAGCACGTACGTTGCATGTGACGCTCAGCGCCATGTACGAGCGTCGGCGAGTTGTTGGTGACAACATGTAGTAATCGCTGTGGTCACACTGTAATAGCGCAGTGTGGCCACACTAGGCTCGGCAACCGGCCGGGCGGCCGCGCGCGACAAGTGCGACTGACGGCAGCGGCCGCGCGAGGACTGTCAAAACGTGAAGCCGAGCGCGCGCGCGCGGTCGGTTGAGGGGTACTGATTCCGATCCGCGGCCGGGCAGCGAGCGTGTGCGCGCGGTGGTGGCTAAGCACGAGCGAGGCGCGGATCAAGCCGGCCGCCCGCACGCGGCGTGGGCGCGTGGGCCGTGGCAGGTGCGAGGCCGGGCTTGGAGCCAAGGTCGGCCCGCGCGTCAGCCGGGTCTAGCAAGCGCCAACGCTCCAGTGTGCCGTGCGCGGGGCGCGGGACCGAGAAGCAAACTGGTGGTGGCACGAGTCAGCGAAGGCCGGTTGACGAGGCACTAGGCAGCCCCGTACGGGCGGCGCGATGGCCGCTGTTCGTGGACGAGTAACGGCCGGCCGCCGCGGGCGTCATATTCTGCAGCGCGCGGACGAGACGGGCAAGAAAGGTCGGCGTGTACACTGTGCAGGTGCGGAACGGGCCGGGGCTGCCCTCAACGTACGCCAGTGGCAGTTTTGCTGCTCCTTTGGCACTTTGCATGGCGTACAGGGACGGACCAAGGGGCTCATGGTTTACCCCTCAGGCACTCTAGCCTAGCCGCGCTAAGATAGATTAGACTCAGTATTCGGTAAGCTGTAAACAGACGAGCAAGTACTATTAAGCACCCATAAATTTTGGACCCTGGTCCACTGGTGGCGTACGATGAGAGTTATGAGAACCTTCTGCTGCTGAGGCTTTGAGACGAACAAGATTTTGAGACAAGGAAAATAACATAGACGCCCTTATTGTTCCAAGCGCAAACCACGGCAGAAGACGGTGCCGCATCATAGTTGCAGACAGACGAACAATAGACTCAAAACTCCGAGGTGAGGAGGTACAGCTAGCAGAGGTATAGTATAGTGCAGCACAGTATATATCTGCATGTATGAAAAGCCCAAAGGTATACTACCTTGCGTCGGTCCAGGAAGGAACCATGGGAACACACACTATGCAAAGGAAACCTTGATGCCGAGTAAAACCATGAGCTGGGAGATGAACTCCGGGTGCCCGGGCCAGGCTGCACCAGTCACAAGATTGCCGTCCGTGAAGCAGCGGTCAATTGGATTAGGTTCCAGCCAAGTTGCCCCGGCAAGCACCACGTTGAGCTTGACAGCTGGGTATGCAGTGCATTTCTTCCCCTACATATCATCCAAGAACAAGAAGGGAGCGTCAGTGCGTGCTTCAATCAAGTAGGCTAGAGAATATGACAGGCGGTGAACGACAAAAACGATTTACATCATTTATCCGTTATTCGAGTGTTATCCTTGTGGCATTTTTGTTTGGTTCGATGCAAAATTTGCTATGACTAGGCTAGAGAAGCAGAAAAACAATTGAACCAAAAAAACCATCTGCAGCTACATTATGTACCAAAGAAGATAGAATTAATGTGGATCAACGACAAGATAAGTCATCATTATGTACCTGAAGGACCCCAGCAGCGGACAAAATCTGCTGGCCATGGCAGATCGATGCAATTGGCTTTCCTTTATCCATGAAACCCTTCACCAAGCTAATGACTTTATCGTTCAACGCAAGGTACTCGGGAGCCCGTCCACCAGGGATTACAAGTGCATCATAGCTTGAAGCATCCACAATGTCAAATGATGCTGTCAAAGCAAAATCATGACCAGGCTTCTCACTGTAAGTTTGGTCACCTTCGAAGTCATGAATGGCAGTTGGGCACTTTTCCCCGGCACCCTTGTCGGGGCAAACAGCATCAACATGGCAACCAAGAGCTTGAAGAGACTGAAATGGGACCATAACCTCATAATCCTCCATGTAATCCTATTTAGCATGTAGTTAAGCAAAAATGTTCAGTACACGTTATGACTTGTGACAAACGAGAAAAACAAATACCAAAAATATGAATTACTTTGACTGGAGTATTCTCAAAACATACCCCACAAAGAAACAATATTCTTTTGTTTGAGCCCGCTACAGAGCCTCCAAGTGCTTTCACAAAAAGGCTGATGAATTCAGGATGAGCATCGTAAGCCGCTCCAGTGATGAGATTACCATCAACAGCACATTTTGCCATAGTATCAGCTTCTTCCCACTTAGCACCAGCAGCAACCAAAACTGGTTTAACGGCAGGATATGCAGTGCATGTACGGTTCCGGACTACTGCTGCTGCTGCCAAAATCAACTGTCCATGGCAAACTGATGCAATGGGCTTCTTAGTATCAGAGAACTTCCTAACTAAGTCAAGCACCTTTTCATCCATTGCAAGGTATTCTGGTGCACGACCTCCAGGAATTACCAATCCATCATATTCAGCAACATTAATCTCATCAAATGAAGCATTAAGTGCAAAATTATGGCCTCTCGACTCAGAATATGTCTGCATGATGTATCCACAAGACAAAATGAGTGCAGGATTGTCAGAGCAAAATTATGTCAGATACCATCACACTGATAAAAAGAACCACCAATATGGCTGGTGCTTACAACTGAGCATTTCAGACAAATTAAAAGATTCCGTGCATATTCAAGAGGGAGTAGGCGAGAAAAGCAGGACTGCAGGAAGAATAACATTAATAGGGACTAATGAAACAGTCTGGGGAAAAAAAATAGGGACTAATGAAACAATCTGCAAAACAGAAAACTCAGATAGGAACTTATAAATAATTAAAGCATATTAATGAGCAGAAGGTTCTACGGAGGTGTGAAAACATCCTTGTAGTTTTCATTAGGCAAAATTGGCTGCATGACACCGATTTTTGTAGCATTTGCTCTAGGACACTGGCTTTTTGTGCCTTTGCCCAAACACACTGAACTTTCATAGCTATTTCCTAGAGGACATCAGGCCCATTATAATAGTATGGAAAAAGTCCATTTTTCAACCCTCAACTCTTGCCCGAATCTGATTTTCAACCTCCTCTCCAAAACCATATAAAACGCAACCTCCAACTCTCAAAACCGTTCTTTTTTCACCCTTCGGCACTTCCCACCCCCGGTTTTTGCTGACATGGCGGTGATTTTCGCAGAGTAGGGTGGGGCCCACATGTCAGCCCTCCCTCTCCCTTTTCTGTCTCTCTCCCCTCCATACCTCCACCGCACCGCCTCCTCCTCCCCCCTCCCTCCCTGTCTCCCTCCCTCTCCATGCCACCCCGCCGCCTCCCCCCCCCCCCCGGCCCCCCTCCCTCTCCATGCCTACACCCCGCCACCTCCTTCTCCCCTCCCTCCCTCTCCATGCCTCCACCGCGCCGCCCCCCACTACCTCCTACCCCTCCCTCCTTGTCTCCCTCCCTCTCCATGCCAACCACCACTGCCTCCTCTTCCTCCCACCCTCTTCATGCCTCTACCGTGCCGCCAACGTCATGCTCCTCAAGTTCCTCCGTGTGCAAGACTTCAGCGTCCGCGACGCGGACGCCATGATGCTCCGCTGCGCCGCCTAGCAGGCCAAGTTCCGCGCCGACGTCGTGCTCGACAAGGACCTACACATGCACGACCGTGTCTTCAGCGACGGCGACTGTCTCAACCGCTTCCGCCGCTGACGCGTCCAGGTCATGGAGTGCGGCATCCACATACTCCAACTCCGCTCCGACGGCATCAGCGCCATCATTCAGGTGGTCGCCCACAAGGTAACCTTCCCACTAGCCTTTTCTCTTCTCCCTCTGTTCTTGCCCTGTGCGCATTTTGTGTGGAGATTGAAGGCGGAGATAGAGCTTGCAGACGCCACAAGGAGGCGGCGATGATCGTCGACGGCAACGGCAAAGGCAACAAAGGACGTGATTGAAACAGAGGAGAGGAGAGAGAAGAGAGAGGAGGAAGAAGATGAGGAAGGGACTGACATGTGGGTCCCCATCATATTTTTATTTTATGATTTGTTAGATGATGTGGCACACACGTGGCAGACACATCACATGAAACCAGGTGAGAATGGCCGAAGGAGGCAAAGTGGACGGTTTTGAGAGTTAGAGGTAGCGTTTTAGATGGTTTTGGAGTTGGAGTTCCATTGTCCCCATCCACCTCCGGCCTCACCGCCCATGTCACCACGACGGCCTTGACCTCCTGAACACCACTGAGTCCTCGCCCAAGCCACCCAGCTGCAAGAGCTCGCCGTCGATGAGTGCCACCACCGCACCATGATGGTCACCGCTGCCAGCCTCCTCGGGGCATGGCTGCCACATCATCGCGCTGTTCCGATTGTCTCCGCTCTCCTCAGCGCACAACATCGCAAGGGGGAGAGGAAGCTAAGGTTGCGGCGGCGGCAGCGGCGGCGGAAGGGGATCGTCGGAGTGGCATGGACAAAGAAGAAGAAGAGAGGGCCATGGAGCTCATTTTTAGTTATATCTCTTTCCAAAACAACCAAATATACTATTATAATGGGTCCGGTGTCCTCCAGTACGGGTATGTTTGGTTCGGTGAATCAGGGCATACATGTACAGGATGGTCCTGAATATGCCCTCAACCTTGTGTTTGGTTGAGTGAACCGAAACAACTCATCTTAGATGGGGTCATACAGATTCTAATAATATTCTCCAAATATGTTGTACCGAACGGTTCCATAAAAAGGGCGAACCACGCGGTACATGGACGAGTGCGTCCCCTCTATTGCCCCCTCTCCCTCTGTGTATACATTACTGACCAGTAGGCCATACCAATTAGTGGATAGTTAAAATAATTAATTTAGTTAAATACTCCTTTTGTAATTAAGATAAATTTAATAATTATGCTAATATTTTAATAACTAATCGTGCTAATACTCCTCTGTGTATACAACTCATTCAACTTCATCCCTCAAACCAAACACCATCTTGAACCATCCGGTACCATCCCATTCACACAACAAAACAAAATATTGAATTATCTCATCTCACTAACTAAACACACAAGTTGTACCATATCATCCAAAATCATCTCATCCATCCTGTACCATCCCATCCCATCCACTCTGGTTCACCCAACTAAACACACCCTAAATAGCCACCAAAGTTCAATGTGTTTGTACAAAGACACGAAAAGTCAATGTCCTGAAGCAAACACCACAAAAGATCGGTGTCTTGTAGCCAATTTTGACTTTTTATTAGATAAATCCCTCCTTTTATGTAACCCATATATGTATGCAACATTTACAATTTCACCTAAACAAAAAGATCTGATGATCCATTTGATATATTTCTGGTTTAAACATTAAGCATGCATATTTAGATAATGCAAGCAGAATTTCGAACAAAACAAAAGGCTGAAAGAAAACCATCAAAATCCCAACAAGTACTAACGTTCAAGGAAGATTCTGACAAGTAAACAAAACAAGATCTGAAAATCCATTTGATAGATTTGTTGTTAAACATAATAAAGCGTATTTGCATATTTAGAGAAGCCAACTACAATTTCAAATAAAAGAAAAAGGTTGCAACAAAATCATCAAGATCCAAACAACTGCTACCATTCATCGAACCCATAGTATCAGAATATATCCACAACACATCCGAGAGCCATCAATCTACGCCTTTAGTTTTGTACAACCTGCATGCTTTTATTACAGACATACTGATGTAGTTCAAATAGAGGACTACCTCATAGGCGAGCATCCAAATCCTCAAACCATGAACAAATTTCTACAACTACAATTCAATTATCTAGCCAAACATGCAGAGGAGCTGCACAAGTATATGGAAACTAGTGACATCCACATATGTTGGAACTGTTTTTACAGTCAATCATGCAGAATCACACCTTTTCATAGACAGATTGGAAGTATTTATGTTTAACTTTCTGTTTACCCTCTTGCAGTTACCACTGTGTTTAACAAAAGTATTTGCAGGATTTAAAATTTTCAAATAAAATCAGGAGAACATTTTTTTTCCCAGAAATTAGCCAATTTGGGTCCACTTTCCAACAATTTGTTGTTGCGTAAATATTTAGAATGCATTTCTCAAACTAGTTCATCCTAGAAACGACCTCCAGTCCTCATTTCTTGCCATCCTTCATCTGTAGAGTCAAAAGGTGTTCCTTATACTTTTCTTGAATCTTGACTCTTGATCTTAAAGAAACATGTGTTGCCCATATAGTTCAATCAGAAAATAGCTACCCCTCCCATGCACTTTGAATCTTGATAGCACAGTGTCGAATCTTAATTTGCGCAACCTTCCATTCTTCACTGCCAAATTCAGAAACACAAAACAAGATCTTCCAGACCACTCTAATTCGTCCGGTTCATCTCACTACAACCCACACTAACCCTATCCAATCAAACAGAACTATGAAACAACAGATTTTGGGGGGGGGGGGGGTACCGATCCAAGTACCTGGTGCCCAGTCCCCTGATGGACGGCGGTGCGGCAGGCGTCGCCGGCCTTCTTGCCGGGGCAGACGGCATCCACGGACACCCCGTACGCTTGCAGCGCTTGGAACGGGACCATGGCCTAATCCATCGGTTAAAAAACCAATTGGAATTAAAAAAAAAAACACACCAATCTAAGAATACTTCTTGATCTAAATATACTCAATTAGCAGGAAAGGAAGTAAACGAAAAACAATTGATCAGTTTTTTGTTGCACATAGCACACGATACAGAGGAGAGGAGTGATGAGAAAGAAACCTCATAGTCCTCCATGTAGTCTCCGCAGAGCAGGAGCACTTTCTTGGCAGCCATGTCTGATATCTCACACTCGCAACGCGCAGGCAAGACGCTTCGGATTGTGTCGAGCTGGAAGTCTAGTGGGGGGGGGGGGGGGTTGATGTTTTATATGCCACTAGAGAGTCATCCGGAGAAACTTCTGGCTCTCGTTTGTTTCTCTTGTTTGTTCTTCGGACAGAACTGGCGTTCGGACGTCTTCTCATGGCATGCTTGATGCAACATTGGAATACAATATTTGTAATAAAATTAATCTATATGTACAATAAAATACGCAAATAATAAATACAATACCAAAAAATAGAAAATGATATCAAATTCTCATTAAAAATACATGAACCATCGTATAGAACATGGTTGCATTTTTAAAAAACTAGTTCAAATATTCTAAACAAACAAATCTCGATGTTACAACATTGCAACATTTGAAAACAGTGAAAACATTTGAAAAATAATTGTTGCAATATTTTTAGAACAATTATGCAACAACCAAATAATGAAGGACTGCAACAAAATATTTACTCTTGTGCGACAAATCAAAAACACCATTGCAACAAAAAAACACCTCTTACCACAACATTTGATGCGGCAAACATTGCAACAAAAAAACGCTCCATGCAATATTTTGAGCCAACTGTTGCAACAAAATTGAGCATTGCCTGCAATAAAACATACCCGGTTAAAGCTGGAGGTTGTTGCGGAGGTTCTGGCGGATGATAATCATCTCCAGGAGGGCGCAGCCGAAGGCAGCAGCGAGCTTGTCGATGAGGAGCTTCTGGATGGCGGATGAGGATCATCTCCGGGAGAACGCATGCAGGTCGGTTTAGTGTAGCAACCTACAATGTGGGCTGACGGCATAGCATGCAGCCACGGGCGCGTACATAGTCTGTGGGTATGAGATGTTGTGGGCGGAATTATGTGACGTGTTACCTTATGCCTCAAAGTTTGTGGTTCAGTGAAAATTTGCAATGTTACCATTGGCCCAATGCTTAGGGTCTGTGTTGTGAAATTTACTCTATACATAAGGTGTCTTGTTTTAGGGTACGTTTGGAAAGTGGAAAATTTTCAAAGATTACTTGTATAAATCAAACCGTTCCCTGCCAAAAAAAAACGTGTCCCTCACAAAAAAAATATATGTGAAGATTTTACGTTCGCATGGGTCCTTAATCAGAGTATGGTACCGGCTTGTTATTTCCGGTGGTTCGTTTGCATTCAAAAAAGAGCTACTTGTTGTTGATTAGCAAGGACCGTATGATCTGACATCTACATTCTGTAGTACATGCTGAACCTGCAAGCAGATAATTAAGTAGATCTTTGCCAGGGTAGCAGCATGTGAGCTTTTGAGAAGGACTTAATATACAACAATCTCGTGGTTAGTGAGGATGGATTTTCGGTGCTGTGATATCCCCAAGTTGCTGATTTGGCCATTATCAATGCATAAATAGCGTAACTCTTGATATTGTCACCGACACTGTTTAAATTTTGGTCAGAAGTAGGGCTCCAACAGTGCAGGATCACTGGTATCGCACAAGATACGTAGAACTAATTTATCATGAAGGTAGTTATGAATTAAGAATCATATTCAGTTGACTTTTAACAGCAAACGAATAATGGATGGATAAACAACACATTCTTCAGATAACATCATCACTGATCCAGCACATAAATAATCCAGCCAGAAGTTGAATGACATGGTGAAGAATGAATGGTAGTTGTTCAGATGTGTTCATCACAAACTCCAGCAGCAGAAGATATCGAAATTGCTACCAAGGATTAAAGAATCATTACCGGGCAAAATCCCACTCGGGCCCGGTAACGATTCCCGGCCGGTTACCGGCCAGTAACAGGAAAAACCGGGTAAAAACCAGGCAAAATTTATCAAACGAAAATTGAATTCGAATTTGTCCCAGCCGGTAACCGGGAAAAAAAACCCGTAAAATCGGAAATAAAGGAAAATTGTTAAATACCAATTGTAGAGTGTTTAATGAAGTAGCAATTGCAAAAAAACAGAGAAAACCTTGCTAGCTTCACTCTCTGGCGCAGCTCTCTCCCCCCGAAGGACACAGCAGCATCTAAAATAAGAAAAACATAAGATAATGGTAATGAATAATAACTTGACTAGCATACTAAAAACAATATAAACAATAATGGTGTAGCAAACTAGCAATTCATACTAATACATTGTCGAGAAGCGCGAAGGTTGTGCAATGTACTCATTATTATCAACGAGTACAAGTCCGTTATATTGAGCAAGGTAGGCTTTGTATTGATCCCAGGTGTATGTTTCATGGGCATGTTGTAGCCAATGATTATAAACTTATTGGTAATATTCGGGTTCCACCCATTGATAAACCATTCTTGAATTGTTGTCGAAGGGTACAAGACCGTAATGGTGAGTAGGATAAGAAGAAATTTCTGAAGAATGAGAATCATCACCAGAAGGTAATAGGTTGGCATCTCGACGTCCATAAGTCGTTGAGCTAGCACGGGATTCATAGGAAGAAGAAGTCATGTGGCTGAGAACGATCTTGTTTGCGACTTTTACGTCCATAAGTCCTATGAATTGTTTTCTCAGCATGAGTCTTATGACAACCATGATCTTCATCCTGGGTAGTATGCGTGAAATTTTTCTCACAGGTGAATTCCAATGGTTTGTCTTGTGTTGCATCATGCGTTGTCCCACCATCAGCGCCATCATCAGACGACGGAGAGCTACTGTCACCAGACTCTTGGTACTGCACTTCATCAGATGGTGGAGTTTCTGTTTCGTCATCGCTTTCCACAATGTCCTCCTGAATTTTCTTTTTCTTCTTATCAGCCTCTCGTTTTTTTTTGTTTGTGTAAGAGAGGCAAAGTCTGCAACCAATTTTGCAGTCTGTTGGCTACAATATTTCCTTTTCCCAAGATGACTCTTGTCAATAGTTGTCTTCGTCCATTCCTTCAACGGTTGATCATCTAGTGTTTTTTCCAGTTCCTTCTCAAAGATGGCATCAACCACAATCTTGGATGGAATAGGGGGCTCACCTTCCTCGTCTAGTACGGGCTCTGATTCTATCATGGAGCTATCAAGCCACTCATGGATTGGGTTATCCCTGTCGTACATAGTGGCATTAATTAGATCGCCAAAAGGATCCACATCTCTATCCTCATTTCTAGTCTCATGCTCTTGCAATCGCAGCCTTAGATTGTAGTGGACATACACAAGCTTATGCAGTTTCTTGTACCCAAGATGGTTCCTCAATTGTGTATGCACCAAAGCAAATGTGCTCCAATTACGTTCACATCCACTAGAGGAAACACATTGTGAGACAATCCGCAAGGCATATTTTTGTAGTGTTGGTGTCTCCGCTCCAAAAGTCATCCACTATGTAGCTACAAATAACATGAAAATTATATTGAACTCATAATGACGGTTGATTTTATATGTATATATAAGTTGATAACAACATACCTACAGTAAGACGAGATGCACTAATGTGAGCCTCATTTGAAGCAAATAGGCCACGTCGATTACGATAGAATTCGAGCTCGCCTAGAGCCTCCACTGCCTCCTCGGGTGTATCGGCTATTCTTTGAATTTCCATTGTCACGAAAACGGTGAGGGATGGATTCTTCCCCCCAAACCATATAGGTTGTGGCTCTGTGGGTTTAGCATCCCGCTGTCCAAAGTTTGGAATTCAACACACTTACAATGTTAGAAAAAATACAACAAATATGTGTTAGGATTTACGAAACTATCTACTTGCCTGCAAGTATATAGGTGTGTTGCTTGAGCATTGCAATTCTTTTATTAACTACCTCCATAATACGATCACAGGTAGCATCATCTTCTGCAAATGCGACGTCAAGTTCTTGCTTCAGTTTATATGTTTTTGCAACTAGTCCTGCCACAGTCGCGGGTTTCTGCTGGTCTGCAAATCTTAGTAGTCGATAAACTGGTTCTACTATTTTAATGACCCAATACATAGAGGTCCACCATTGTCTACATGTGAGACAGGAATACATGTATTCTCCTTCTTCAGTCGTGGACAAATGATTGGAGCTCCACACATCTGACACCATCCACTTCATAAACTTGTCTTTTCTATCCCAAAAACTTTAAAAAAAAACAAATGTCGTTCCAAACCTTGTGGCGTTTGGACGAACTATCCCTCCTCCAATATGTTCTCGCATTTCATTATGGAGGCAACCGTGGCTGTATAGGAACCGACAAATCCTCTTCGCCGCCTTCACAACACTAGCAACCTCCTTGAACTGGCTAATATCCTTCAACATGAGGTTGATGGTATGTGCCGCACACGGCTGCCAGACTAAAGTTGGATACTCTTCAATGACGAGTTGACATGCTTTCTTGTAGTTTGCACCATTGTCAGTCACAATCTGTATAATATGTCGAACTCCAACTTCTTCCACAACTTTACATATCTCACGATACAAAAAGTCAGCATTTTGCATCTCACCAGTTGCATTCACTGACTTATGGAAAAATATTCTTCCATTGCAATACAACATGAAGTTAATAATACTCATCTGTGTAGGTCCTGACTATGAATCACACATGATAGAGACTCCATATATACCCCAGTCATCTTTGAACTCTGCCACATACTCTTTTATATCTTGTTCGTTAGCATCAAGATATTCCCTATCAATTTCATGGCCTCTTGGTGTCGCCACGTCTTCACCAAGTTTTTGTGTCTCTTTGATAGCAGCACGAAAATAAGGACACTCTACCTTTTTCCCAGCAATGTCATTACTATGAAACCACTTAGACCAAAAATTTTCAAGTTTCGACCTAGAGCCTCTACGTATTGTTGTATCAATGCGGGTTTGCCGGGATGCCCAGACTGCCAAAATATCAGAATCAACTCTCATAGACTGTGACCTGCCAAACATCGTAGAAATGACACCACTTCCCCAACCACTTGCACTGCCACCACCATGTTCAAACGTTGCACCCCTGGCTTTTGCCCTAGTGTACCTCCAACGACTCTCGGCGAGCCCATTCCATCTGCATTTCCTCATCATCATCGAAGACATCTTGGGATGAAGGGCCACGAGCTACATGTTCTCTTACAACTTGCTCCATTCGGAGTCGTTCATCTTTAATAGCTTTCTTTCTTGCCTTCGCTTCATCAAGACTTGCCAGCATGAGCCTTCGGACTTACGCCAGAACCCCACTGCAAGCAACAACATCTCCGTGTCTCCCAGCAAGATGTTCTTTTAGGCGGGTGACACCTCCGCCTGATTTCGTTAGATTACAATATCTGACTTCCAACCAGCACCTCCTAGTCTCTCTCCATGTTCCCAAACATTGATAGATTTAGGAGCCATCACCTACCATAATCCATATAGGGTGAAAAATGGGTCAATTTTGTAAATATCGATGACTAAAGAAACACAACATCCATGACACTTAAACTGATGTTGGGCAGCATGGCAATGATGAGAAGAAATGAAAATTGAGTCTAGCTACACATTTACTCAACATTCTGGTCTAATTCAAATAGTTCAGGAATATGTCTATCAGTTTAAACATGTTGCCATGTGACTAAATAACTAACTCATGGCCAACCAAACAATATCATGAGATTAATATGTCCATATGAACTATAAAGTATCATGACACCATTTTGCTTACATGCTCATCAATCAACAACAAAAAGATATGTATATCTGCATCATTTCATATCTTGCTTACATAAAGAAACTTCAGAACTTGAGCATACACATGCTAGTACTTGAGAACTCGAGCATATATGGATATACCTGCTGCTGCCACCGCAAATGGAGGGAGGGAGGCTGCTGGCCTGCTGCTGCAAATGGAGGAGGAGGCAAAGAGAAAGGCGACAAATGGAGGAGGATCTTCTGCAAATGGAGGAGGAGGGAGGCGAGAGGGCTGCTTGAGAGGGCCTGCCTGCTGCTGCAAATGGAGGAGGGAGGCTGCTCTGCTCTTTGCAAATGGAGGAGGAGGCAAGAGAAAGGCGACAAATGGAGGGAGGAGGGAGGCGAGAGGCGCCTGCTGCTGCTAATGGAGAGAGGGAGGGAGGCAAGCAAGCTGCAAAGTGTAGACACAAAAGAAAGAGAGGGGGACAAGTTCACATACCTCTGCACTCATATTTCACATGCAGCCAAAGCCAACAGCAAGAGGGGGGTAGGGGGGCCAGCATCCCATGTGAAAATGATCAAAAAAGCAAAAGAAAAGTGCAAAATTTGTTTTTTTTTCTCCCCTCACCCCTCCGGGAACCGGTTACCAGCCGGTAACCGGCGGTTACCGGCTGGGTTTTTTTCCCCTGATTGCTACCACTCTACCAGCACGTCTGGGCGAAACGGACACTGAGGACGTAGTCGTGGCTCATACAGTCCACGTGACCACATCCAATTCCACTCCCCACTCCAACTATCCACGCACATTAGAACTCTCTCTCTTTCGTCTTCTCCCTGCTCTGCTACTTCCACACACCCTTCTCTCTCACTGCACATGGCCAGCCAGATGGAGCTCACGCTCCCCCTCCTCTCTCTCTCCTCCATACCTCTCTCGTTGCACCGAAGCCGCAGGAGAAGGCCACCGCCACTCGTGCTCGAAGGCTCAGTCGCTGCCGGGTGCAAAATCCGCGGGTGCTACAGGGAAACGATGTATGAGGGATCCGGTGAGGGCCGGTGACGAGCCACCGGTCGGCCTTGGCCCTGCCAGATCTGGGCCTATTGGCGACAAGGCTCTGATCTAGCTGACTTCTTCCCCTCCGGTGATCTCGGTCATCACGCCAATGGGCATGGCCTCCTCCTCCACTAGGCTTCTGTTGCAAACATTTTATCAGATTGTTGCACGCATTGTTGAATTTTGTTACAACGTGGTTTCTCAAATTCTGCCGCAAAAGGTATTTGTTGCCGTTGTGTTTTTGGTTCGTTGCACTAGAGTAATTTTTTCTAGTTGCAACGTAGTTTCTCAAATGCTGCCGTAAGAGATATTTGTTGTAATTGTGTTTTTTATTTGTTGGACAATAGTGGCTTTTGCTGCAATAAGTATTTTCATTTGTTGCACTATCGCCGTGGTTTGTTGTTGATGGCCTCCCAGTTTTGACAAAATTTGTTGCAATAACAAATGGACCATTTGGTCTGTGGATTCTCGACTCTTCGGATCAGCCATCGTCGTTACGAAACCGAGCAGCAGGAGATGCTCATGGGGCGAGGTGACTCGATGACCCACGGCCCACGGGCGAGCACAGGAGGAAGAATCGGACAGTGGAGATCGAGTCGCGTATTGATCCAACGGCAAATGAGGCATATGGAGCTAACGCTCGGATCGGACATCCGGGAGCTAGTCGCCCCCAAAAGATATTTTAAAGACGAAACAGAATTAGCAGTCATTCCCACACTGATGAGAATGGCTAGTAAACTGAACTGATGAAGCAAAAGTCGCTCTGATTTTGCAATAATAAAATATAACCAAGTCATCTGAAGGAATTACGCCACAAAAAATATAGAAGAATCACACAGAAACAACCATAACTTTTTAGTAAAGAAAAGATCACCTCCAAAAGGGTGTTGATTATATTATCCACCTCAGCCATAAATACCAAAGAAATATCTTGCTGTTGGTTAAGAAACTAATACAATACAAAGTTTCAGGATAGATCAAATATGCTGAACAAAGTACAGCTGTTTTTACACGTAAAGCCTTTATCATTTATGAAATCTACCTCGCTTCATACCTGACCTATATTTATCAGTTATCAGGCTTTGGCACTATGAACTTACAAAAGAAACATGAAGCGCCAGAAGAATTTATCCAAGAGATTCACTAAGCAAAGCAAGCATTCAGCTTTGCCTGAAGCAACATAACCAAGAAAAGACCCATAGAGCTTAAGAGAAGACAACCCCTACTTTCCGAGCAAAATCATCGTCATCTTCAAACTCTTCTTCATCCTCTTGATATGCATTCTCATCTTCAGATTTGTAGTCGTGACCTTCAATTGTCTCATAGTCGGACTCTCCCTCCCTCTGGTCATAGTTATCAGCCTCTTGATTTCCCACCGGATCCACTTCAATAATATCTCCAACCTCAAGTTTGTCACCATGAGAAGAAGATTGCCCATGGCCCTCCACAAGGATCTGGCCTTCCTCTTTATACTCTTCATCGCCTGATCCACTCTTGCAGTCTTCAGAACTGATAATGTTGTCATAGCCTTCCTTCTCAGCTTCAACCAGAGAACCAGGCTGCTGCCTGTGTGAGACCTCAGTAGATTTATCTTCTTTGACATTGTGGGCAGATGAGCCATTGCCCCATGCTGCCTCTCTTTTCCTCTGTAAGATTATACTGAGGGGCTTTGGGCCTTCGAAATCAAGAAATGCTTCAGATTCAACACTTTCGTTGGCCTTCCTAGACTCTCCAAAGTTTTTGCGAGTAGCAAAGTTAAGTGAATCCATTACATCCCTTCTTGAATGCTGGCCATCTGCATTCCTGGCACTTGAATCAAGTTCACTTGATCTCCGCCGGGTCCTCTCTTGATGTTGCCCTGCCTCCCGATGCCTGCCACCCTGATGTCCTGTGGTGCGTCTTCTATCTCGCTCTTTCTCAGAGCGAGTATAATCAGGTGATCTTCCAGGAGTTTTATATGCCTAACAGGAGACAGCATGTCCTGTGGTCGTCTTCTATCTCGCTCTTTCTCAGAGCGAGTATCAGCTCTATCAGGTGATCTTCCAGGAAGTTTTATTCTGCCTTGCAGACGGGAGCTTAGAGTGCTTCCTCGAGAGCCCTGATGGCGATCTCTGTGTGTATAGTGACTATCACGTGCCCTTTCCCTGTAGTGATCATCCCTCCGGCGCCGCTCTCCATTGCGTTCTGGGCTAATGGCTGACGAAGACCCATTTATTCTTCTGCGGAGCCGGTGACGTAAATCTGATCCATCCATCTCAACAGGATCGATCTCTCTCTGCAGAAACCTTCTTTCTGAATGGAAAGGTCTGTCCATGTTCCTCTCAGATGATGTTCTACGGCGTTTCCTCTCATAGCCATCAAACATTTGTCCGATCTGGCCTTTCTCGCCCATTCCATTGAACCGCTCTCTATCATGATGGGCCCGAATATCAAAATCAGCTGGAGCATATTCATAATCGTCTACTGGATACATATCCCTTCCAAAATCTTCCTCGTCAGGTAAATATGCAGCAGCATCGGCATCGTTGTCCACAAGAACGTCAAAACCAGGCGAAGACTCCCCCAAAAATTCATCAGCCTCCCTACTGTTCTGCGGCAGGTCATCCGTAGGAGGCATTTGGTAATTTTGGTTCCAATCTTGGATAGGATCACTTTCCACAGGAATATGGTTCTGATAGCACTCAGGATGATCCTCGCCTGAAGATGTTGTGAAACTTTTCTTCACTGCTGGCATGCTATTTTGTACCTTCTCTGACTTGGGCCAGGACTTCACTGCATTGGAAGCTGGTTCAGCGGGTGTCACAGCTGAAGCTGTCTTAGCAGAATTCGTTGCTAACCAATCAACTGTCATTTTGGACCTGCCATCAATTATTGGACCACCTTGCGGAATTGAATTATTTGGCTGCGCAGACTCCTTGGTACCCAACAAATCATTCTTTTGGGTCGGAGGCTGCTCCAAAGGAAAGGAAGAAACCTTTGCCACCTGTTCTGGTGGATTATTTCCAGCCGATTGCGGTCCATGATAAAAAGTGCATCTATCACCTTTCAAGCAGTTCCCTTTCTGAAAGTAATAGCATGGGACCATTTGCTTGCCCGAGTTATATGCAGCATAGTGTGAAGAAACCGCAGGTATTCCGGGAGTTGGAGCACCAAACATACCATCAATTGGCTGGGCAAAAGTAAAGGAAGCAGAATTAAACTTCAGATAGCAACTTTTAACAGATAAAATGTCCTAGCAATTTTAAGCCTATGGTTGACAGCACTACGTCCTATGAGCATGTCTTGTTAGTTTCTGATGAACAGCAGCATAACAGTTAATTTAATATTTATCAATGACGCTTGCTAGCAGATTTTGACGGAAATTTCATAGTAAATAAGCAGTAAAATGGAAGGGAAAAAGAGTATACCGGATGGCGAAATGAACATTTTGGATTCAAACAATTGCCATTTAACCAGTACCAACAGTCTCTAGGGTTCATCCGGGCACCCTCACTGTGACGAAAATCACATTCATTCCCCTGATAGAAGTAATAAAGAAGTATGGTCAGTGAAAAGATTCTGACTGGAAAGTAATAACAAAACTATGACAGAAAAATATGCATGATAAATAAGAAATCATGGTCTATGATGAACAATGTAACATAATTGGGATAGTGTTGATAATGAGATTAAGACTTTAACAATATATCAGCTATAGAAAATGAAGCCAACAAAGTAACAGGACAATTAAGAAAATGAATAGCAAAGTGACGAGTCAAGCACAGTTCAAATATGTGTTTGACTGGCAAGAAACCTAAACTCACGGAAGCATATACACCACATAGGGTGTTCAAAGGTAGAAAACAAAGGAAAGTCCTAGGTGGACACAACACATTAAGATCCCACAGATAGGAGCACTGAATGAAACAAGACAACAAATGCATGAACGGTAACAGAAGAAGTATTAGCTTGGATGGTAGACTAGGCATGCCTGAGTCGCAGTGTGTTGGAATTGTACAAGGCTAAAAGCAGCACATATATTTAAAAAATTGAGACTACCTCATCTAAATATTGATAAACATGCATACATACATGATTTGGATTGCTATAGAGCAAATGTTCACTTTTTGCATATAACAATAGTTTATCAGAATAGTTCTTGATTTAATTTGATATTGGATAGCATATTTTTTTCAAAAAAAAAAACTAGGAGCAAATTAAATTTTGCACCAAGCAAGTATCCCCAGTGAGAAATAACAAACTCCTATCAAGTAATCTTCCATAAGAATCAGGAATGATAAACAGCTTGCACAAATTCTGCATCCCCAATGAGAAAACAGACACTTGATTTCTTGTCGCTACCTTCTCCCCGCAACTAAAAGGCATATAATCAACGCAACAGTTAAGTGTTGGGACATATCTCACAGTAAATGCGCTGTTTTCATTCTCGGGAGTTTCAATTCCCTACAAGCCTACTATCACAGTTTTAATTCAGCAACAGGATCACAACTTGACCTGGCCCTAGCATTGCAAACCTAAAAACTCACAAGCTTGCACCCAGAGGAATAAAATATCCTGAAAGCGCTCAATCACAACATGATATGATCCTATATTCTTGTGTTCTCGCCACAAAACAACGTGGATGCGGGGAAGAACCGTCTGAAAGATTCGATCTTGCACCGTGAAATTCCTCTAGTACCGAGCTCAGGAATCCTACCCCGACCCGATTCCCAAACCAAATTCGTCCCAAACAAAAAATCTAACCTCCAATCGCGCAAAACACCACCCCAAAAACCAAACTAACTCGCAGGGAGAAAGAGAGGAAGGATCTCATCGAGATGGTAGTATACCTTCTTGCAGGTGAGGGGCGAGGCGAGGAAGTAGACGCAGTCGGTATTGCGCCTCAGCGCCTCCTCCTCCGGCGTCAGCGGCTTCGCGCCGGCCGCCGGCCCCGCCTCTGCCGCGGTGCCGTCCACCTCCATGGACCCCGTCCAGAGGGGGCCGCGGGATCCTCCTACCCTTCCCTTCCCTACCCAACCCGCCCGCACGAGCGCGGTGGGAGGACGCCGATCGCGCCTCCGGCGGGGGGAGCTAGGGTTCGCCGAGATTGGCGGCGGCGGGATTAGATCTACGTGTGGGTTAGGGTTGGGGAGCGGGGAGACGGGATGCGTTCGCGTTGGGTTGCGCCCTCCGCTGCGCGTGTGGACTGGGTTGGAGGCTGCGGGTTAAAAAAACAACACAACAATGTAAGCAGGGGGAGGAGACAACGGACAGAGTCGTGAGGTTTTCTTCCGACTGTGGCCGAATGGGCGGCCCGGCGCGGCCGTGCCGGCGTGGGTCCGATCTGTCCGGCTAACTAACGGATTGTACGGTGCCGGGCTGTGGGCCGGGATGCTAACTCAAACACGTCATGTCGACCTTTCGGGTTATATCAATCGTGTCGTGCAACATGGTACACTGCGTCACGCCGAACTAAGGTCGTAACCCAAGCATGATGTGTCTCCTCGGGCCATGCCGCCTAGCTCGGCTAGCGCAACCGATTTGGTCACCTGTATTTCTTTTATGTCGCTCTTGTTTGTATTATGCCTCCATGTAATTATGTGTTGACCATTGACCACTTGATATGCACTTATATACGTGTACGTGTAGTATTCACCTGTAGAAGATAGAGCACTCGTACTTATAAATTTCATCGTGTCTTATAGCTCTTTTTTTTTTGTAGAGTCCTTGTGTGCCTAAATTCTTATGATGTGCTTTCTTTCAGATGTGTTGCACATAGTGTACGAGTATATCCACCTATAAATAAGCGGAGAGTGTTGTGGAGTTTAAGGCCCCATTTAAGAACTTAGGAATCGAATTGTTTTCCGTGAAATTTAAATTCTTGTGTAACTCATGCAAAATTTACGTACTCCAAATGGAGCCTAAATTAGGATGTCATTGGCTGTGCAATGCTTCGAATGAGGTTGGTCGGGTACTCAATAGAATCGTGAAAGGATATTTGCCTCCATAATGCTCAGTGCTATCAAGTGTGTCAACGCGACATTGTGTGGCTCAAGCCCAACATACCAGTGTCACACTCACTGTTGGATTATGTGAGTCTAGCCCATACAAGAAGAATAATTCCTAAATTAAATCTCAAAGGCTCACTCATGCAAAGGAATGTTGCATGTGAACTTTAGTACCATATTGCTAGTTCTTGGAGAGGAAGACCACCTTAAAAGGGATGGTGCACTCCTAGTCACTTGAGGCATGTGTGGGAGAGAACTAGAGGAACACACCGCTGCGCTCGCCTCGCCTCGCCTCGCCGGGCGGCGGCGGCGCGGCGCGCGCCAGCGCCACGCGCCCGCGCATGGCGCCACGGCACTGCGTGAATGGTCGCCCAAATCGGCGTCAGTGCTTGCGTGACGCGCTTCCTCCATCTGAGGCGAAATCAATCTAGGGTTTCGCCTCTTCCATTGTCTTCTTGCGCCGTTCTCGTAGTCTACTCCGTCCGTTCGCGGCGTGCTGCCGCCGTTCGGAGAGCGGTCTCGGAACCGTCGCCGAGTTACGCACCGGGAGAGGCGAATAAGGTTTTTGGAAGCGCTCTGCGCGCGCTTCTTTGTAGCTCGCTCGTCTTCCTCGACGCCGGCCGGCGGATCGTCATCGACCGTGTCATCCACACCGTGCTGCAGTATCACCATCGACAAACCGATCGAACAGAATCATCGATGCATGCGGTCATGTTCTCCGTTTTAGATCTGTTCATGTTCTTTTTCTTGGTTGACATGACTAGATCGTTATATGCGTGATGGTTCTGTTATTTTGCGTGCATGATGTCATGACTAATTTATGGAATAAATTGAACCTACATGTGCTTATATGTTTAACAATCCAAAACCTTATTTTAGACAACGTGGTCTTACTATGGTGGATTTGCCGATCTGCTGAGGCGGAGAAGTTCTCGGTGTGCACTTTAAGAGATGGCGGTCGGGGTCACTCGTGGCTTCTTGCTATGAATGTATTCAGGTTAGTAATGGCAAGCTGAAGGTATTCTTGATCTTGAAAAGCGAGAAAGAATTCGAGGCGCCACTACTCTCTTTGTTGGATGCATTCTTAGTGTTCTTGTTGATCGTCTGTGCGAGGTGTATATGCACATGACAGACGCAAAGGAGTTATGGGATGCTTGAATTCCAAATACGGTGCTCGATGCCAAGCAATGACATGTATGTCATGGAGCAATTTCATGACTACAAGATGGTTAATAACCGTTCGTAGTAGATCGGGCTCATGAGATACAGTCCATTGGCAAGGAACTCGAACTCCTGAAGTGTGCTTTACCCGACAAGTTTGTGGTTGCATGTATTATTGCGAAATTACCTTCTTCATGGAGGAATTTCGGAACAACACTCAAACACAAGAGACAAGAGCACTCTGTTGAGAGTCTAATTGGCTCTCTTGAAATTGATGAGAAAGCTCGGGAAAAGGACGCTGTGTCTAAGGGTGATGGAGGGCAGTCCAATGCCAATGTGGTACAGAAACCCTCAAGCAAGAACAAAGGGAAATTTGTCAAAGTCCAACAGACAACCAACTTCAAGAAGAAGAAGAACAACAACAATCAGGATGATAGAACTTGCTTTGTGTGCGGTGAGCCTGATCACATGGCCAAGAAGTGCCCACAACGCAAAGGAAAGAAGGCACCTGTAGGACATACTTCTAAGTCTGTCAACGTGACCATTGGCAAGACTGGAGATGGGACTGGGTATGGTAATTTACCTACTGTTCTTTCAGTTAGTCAATCTACCAGGTGGATTGATACAGGAGCTAATGTACATGTGTGTGCTGATATTTCGTTGTTTTCCTCTTATCAGTCGCCGGGATTCCTCCGTCCTAATGGGAATGGGTCACATGCTTCATTCATGGTGTTGGCACAGTAGATTTGAAGTTTACCGGGAAAGATCGTGCGGTGAAGAGCGTGCGACATGTCCTTCTATAGACAAGAATCTCGTTAGTGGCTCGTTTATGTAGAGACGGGCTTAAGTTGGTATTTGAGTCTAATAAAGTAGTCGTGTCTAAACATGGACATTTTATTGGTAAAGGCTATGAGTGCGGAGGCTTGTTCCGCTTTTCCCTTCATTTACGCAATAAAGCGTGAACCATATTTGTGGCGGTGTGGATGATGAGGCTAACGTTTGGCACTCACGTCTATGTCATATTAATTTTGGTTTAATGTCTCGGCTTTCGGTATGAATTTAATTCCAAACGTTTCCATCACCAAAGGTTCTAAATGCCATAGTGTGTGCAATCAAAGCAACCTCGTAAGCCTCACAAAGCTGCGAGGAGAGAAATTTGGCACCACTAGAACTCCTGCATTGGATCTTTACGAGATGAATGGAATGTTAACGAAGGGTGGAAAGCGATATTTCATGACATTGATTGATGATGCAACTAGGTTACATTATGTGTATTTATTGAAAGCGAAAGACGAGGCTTTAGACTATTTTAGAATCTATAAGGCGAAGTTGAAAACCGATTAAACAGAAAGATAAAAGACTTAGGTCGGATCGTGGTGGAGAGTATTTCTCAAACGAATTTGACTTATTTTGTGAGAACATGGCATTATACATGAGAGGGCGCCTCCTTATTCTCCCGAGTCAAATGGGATTGCGAAAGGAAAAACCGCACTTTGGTGACTTGGTGAATGCCATGTTAGACAACTGTGGGTTTACCTAAGGCATGGTGGGGAGGCTTTGCTAACGTCTAATCATGTATTAAATAGAGTTCCTAATGAAATAAGGACAAAACACCATACGAGGTATGGATTGGGAGAAAACCATCACTTTCTTATTTGCGTACATGGGGTGCTTGGCGAAAGTCAATGTGCCAATAACTAAGAAGCGCAAGCTTGGACCTAAGGCGTGGATTGTGTCTTTTGGGATATGCTAATCATATTATTGCCTATAGATTTTTGATAGTTAAAGCGAGAGTACAGGACATGCATGTTGGTACAATTATGGAGTCTCGAGATGCAACATTCTTTGAGAATATCTTTCCAATGAAGGATACACATAACACTACTAGCCAACCCTCTGAAATAATTCCCAGTTCAATTACACCACCTGAACCTTTTGAACATACACATGAACTTGTCAATGAGGAGGATGACAGTGGAGCTCCTAGAAGGAGCAAGAGACAAAGGATAACCAAATCCTTTGGTGATGATTTCACTGTGTACCTTGTGGGCGACACTCCCAAGTCTATTTTAGAAGCATATGCATCTTCGATGCGGACTACGGAAGGAGGGTGTCAGTAGTGAAATGGATTCCATTATCACTAATGCAACACAGGAGGTGTGAGATAGACCTTATGGGTGCAAACACAGTAGGATGCAAGTGGGTGTTCAAAAAGAAGCTTAGGCCGATGGTACTATTGAAAAGTACAAGGCTCGGCTTGTTGCCAAGGGCTACACTCGAGAAAGAAGGCGAAGATTTCTTTGACACTTACTCACTGTTGCTAGGCCGACCACAATACGAGTACTACTTGCTTTGGTGCCTCACATGGTCTTCTCGTTCATCAAATGGGCGTTAAGACGCTTTTCTTAACGGAGAGTGGATGAGAAAATTTACATGGAAACGACTGATGGATTTGTAGTAGAAGGTCAAGAAGGCAAGGTGTTAAAGCTGTTGAAATCTTTGTATGGCCTAAAACAAGCTCCTAAGCGGTGGCATGAAAAGTTCGATAGAAACAGTGACATCTCTGAGCCATTGTCAATGAGACAGATAAATGTGTATACTATCGCTATGGTGGGGGTGAGGAGTTATTCTCTGCTTGTATGTGGATGACATCCGATTTTTGGGACAAACATCAATGTGATAAATGAAGTCAAATTATTCTTGTCTCAAAATTTTGATATGAAAGATCCGGGAGTGGTGATGTTATTCTAAACATTAAATTGGTTAGAGGTGAGGATGGGATTACACTTTTGCAATCTCATTATGTGGAAAAGGTCTTGAGCCGTTTGGTTTTTCGATAGCAAGCCTTTTCCAACACCTTATGATCCTAGCGTGTTACTTCGTAAGAATAAGAAAATTGCTAGGAATCAGCTGGAATACTCTCAGATAATTGGCTCTCTTATGTACCTAGCTAGTGTAACAAGGCCGGACATCTCTTTTCTTTGTGAGCAAGTTGAGCGGTTTACATCTAACCCGGAGATGATCACTGGAAGGCACTTGAGCGAGTGTTGCGCTATCCGAAAGGTACCTCGAATTTTGGACTTCACTATTGGGTACCGTCGGTCTTTGGAGGGTTATAGTGATTCCAAGCTGGATCTCGATCTTGATGAGATCAAAGCCACTAGTGGATATGTTTTCACTATTGGTGGTGGTCTTTGTTTCATGGAGGTCTTGCAAGCAGACCATTTTGACGAGGTCAACCATGGAAGCGAACTTGCGGCACTAAACACCGCTATTGTTGAGGCGAATGGCTACGGGATCTATTGATGGATCTACCTACGGTAGAAAAGCGATGCGGCTATCCTCATGAATGTGATAATCAAACCGTTATCGCTAAAGTGAGCAGTTCTAAGGATAATATGAAATCGTCTAGGCATGTCAAGAGACGATTGAAGTGCTGTCAGAAATTGAGAAACTCGGAGTTATAACCTTGGATTACATCCAAGCGGCTAGAAACACGCGATCCTTCACAAAGGGACTATCACGAAATGTGATAGATAGTGCATCGAAGGAGATGGGTATGAGACCCATGTGAGTTATCTATGGTAGTAACCCAACCTATGTGATCGGAGATCCGTGAATTAGGATCAGGAAAAACAAGCCATCGATTAACTGGAGGAGAGTAATTTCAACCCTCTCTATGTGAAGATGCAATATTCTAAAAAAAAAATTGCAAGGCAGGTTGGTTTAGGCCTTAATGTGTTCCATTGGCTCTCAGAAGCGAAGACGTTATCCTGCAGAACGTTCTTGAAAGAACACACCTATATGAGCCCGACTGTTAGTCGCAGTCTATGAAGATTTTGGGGAAATCTCCTACTAAGCTCATGAAGAGACCAAGGAGTATGACTTATACGCTCCAACCGAGGGGTAGCCTACTGGCGGCCTAGTATCAGTTAAGACTTCAAGTGAAGCTTGCTTGCACCAAACTTGCAATTCAAGGCATAGTCCATTGTTCAAGTTGTGAGTAAGTGTAGCTTGGAGTTCTAGGTGGATGTTCAACCTTAATTGGTCTCCATCGAAACACTGATATATAAACAGTACATTGGAATTCAGGCAAATCTCTGTGGGACTTTGAGATCTGGTGGGGGATTGTTGGATTATGTGGGCCTAGCCCATACAAGAAGAATAATTCCTAAATTAAATCTCAAAGGGCCACTCATGCAAAGGAAGGTTGCATGTGAACTTTAGTACCATATTGCTAGTTCTAGGAGAGAAGACCACCTTAAAGGGATGGTGCACTCCTAGTCACTTGAGGCATGTGTGGGGAGAACTAGAGGAACACACACCGCTCGCTCGCCTCGCCTCGCCTCGCCTCGCGGGCGGGCGGCGAGGCGAGCGAGGCGCGCGTGCGCGCCACGGCACTGCGTGAATGGTTCGCCCAAATCGGCGTCGGTGCTTGCGACGCGGATTCCTTTGCGATTTATCTTTTCTTTGTTTTGTGTGGCGGTGAATCGGATCGATTCACGAGACTAATCCGTTTGATTACGAGTTATGGAGAACGTGCGGCGTCTTGATCACACGTCCCGATTCCTCCATAAATCTTGAATCGCCGCCTCCATACGAGGCGAAATCAATCTAGGGTTTCGCCTCTTCCATTGTCTTGCGCCGTTCTCGTAGTCTACTCGTCCGTTCGCGGCGTGCTGCCGTTCGGAGAAGCGGTCTCGGGAACCGTCGCCGCCGAGTTACGCGGAGAGGCGAATAAGGTTTTTGGAAGCGCTCGCGCGATCGCTCTTCGTAGCTCGCTCGTCTTCCTCGACGCTCGGCTTCGGCGGATCGTCATCGACTTCGTGTCATCCACACCGTGCCTGCAGTATCACCATCGACAAACCGATCAGAACATAATCATCGGTACGTAACGGTCATGTTCTCCGTTTTAGATCTGTTCATGTTCCTTTTCTTGGTTGACATGACTAGATCTGTTTGGCCTGTGATGGTTCTGTTATTTTGCGTGCATGATGTCATGACTAATTTATGGAATAAATTGAACCTACATGTGCTTATATGTTTAACACTCACAACCAATACTGTTTTACTAAACTATATTGGTAGTGTGTCCGTGCGTTGCAACAGTATCCTCAAAGAGAGTGAGATGTACTAGTATACAGGAACCTAAACCGTACAGTAAATATCATTTTTTTGCGGGTGTGTCAATGGCGACGGTGGTGGCCAACCGGAGATGTGGAGCATAAGCAATATCAGGACTCGAGCCATTGCCGATACGGGCCGGCGTGATGAACCTAGGCTTCCATCCCACTCTCCCTCCCTCTGTCATCGCCCTCTCCACTCTTGCCCCCCTCGCCTCCCTCCCTCCTCCGCCCTCTCTCCACCAAACCTGTCGCCTCCTCCATCTCCCTTCCCGCTAGCGCCTCCGCGCATCGACGGTGACGATGGTGGCCGATCGGAGATGTGGAGCAAAAGTGAGGTCGGAGGGAGGGGGCGATGGCTGCTAGGGACAAGAAGTGGTGGGCGGTTAGAAAGGGAGGAGCAGTTGGGGTGGGTGAGGGACTTACGAGCAGTTTAGGTTCATTCGATTTTTTTTTCATATAAGGAGGTGGGACGATTGTCCCGCTGCACAGAGGTAAACCCTCTGCTACTTAAAAATTAGAATTGGTGGTCGTCCGTCCTCCCCACCCTCACCTGTGTCTCTCTCTAATGATACGTGGGTCACGTTATCAGCAAACTATCTCCTCGTATCGTGCGTTCCCTACTCCTTCTCCCCCAACATCACCTACGACGCCGCTTGCGCTTCCTCCGCTCCCTCCTCGTCACTGCTTTTATTGACCGGATCTGAACGGGCCTCACTTCCTCCTCTCCGTCCTTGCTCTTCTGCTCTACTCTGCGCACCTTGACGAATTGAGATATATTATATCCAATTTAATTGATAAACTATTACATTTATGAGATGTTTCGTAGCAACGTACATGCAGTTAACTAGTAAGATAAGAAAGATAAGATATATGGCCTTCACTTAACTAGTAAGATAAGAAAGATAAGATATATGGCCTTCTTTAGTGTCAGGATAACAGTTTTCCCCTCCCAAGTCCAAACACGAGACGCTGAACAGACTTCTGTATCATGTTGCAGAAATGCATGTGAAATTGTGGACCGTGGATGGATAACAGGTTTTGGAAACCCTGGATCGGGATTCGGGAGCCATCTCAATGATTCGTCGGAAGGACGTAGAGCAGTTCCCGACTCCTCAGCAACGTTGACGGGGCCAAAAGGGATGATGCGCTGCCAACCGCAACCGATCCTTGCAGATTCCGATCCTATTCTGCACGGTAAGACTTAGCCCCATGGATTTTGATACTAATTCACGCAGAACATCCTATGATTTCCTATCACGAGTGATTAGATTGACCTCGCTACGTCCGTGTAATATTGTGATACCCGAGAGCCGCGAGCGATTGCCGCACGGCCGGCGGGCGGCTCGGCTCGGCTCACATGGCGGCGGCGGCGGCGGGAAGTGGTCCGACTCAGCCCGTTTCCCGGAGACTGTACTCTCCTTTTCCTCTATGAACTTGGCGTATTGCGGTATTGCCCATTCTTCCAGGCAGAGGCTTGTTATCTGAGAGCAGTCATGCCCCCGTGGGAAATCCTGTAATTTCATGTGCGGGATTCCACCACAGGCACCCTGCAAACGTATAAAGCGCACACATTCTTCGGCAGTGAATCAGCATCAGCATGCATTTCCCATCGCAGGCGCGAATTAACACACATAGCATACTCGGCAACCATTCAGAAAAAGCTTCAGGTAGACGGCTCCAGCTGAATCTGCCTTTCTGAACTAGACATCAGTAAAAATTCAGAATACCACCAGCCAGAGAACAATGAAACAAACCAAAACAAGGCCTCCTGCATTTAAATTATTGCAGTTCGTTGTCGAAAGCATGTAGAGGAATCTCACATACGTAGATAAATTACGATACAGTATCAACGAAGCGTATTGTCTTGAAGACTTGATGCAACATGAGAAAGACTGCAGTGCGAGTTACAAACCATCTAGGATAGCTTTAAACCGATACTGATTCCTAAGTGGAATCTACAAAATATCAGTTCATGCTATCGGTGCAGGCCCTGCACCGAATACAGGTAACGGAAAGTTCTCGAGACGTGTACGGTGTACATGCAAGAGACAGGTTCGAACATCAGAGTTCTGGAGATGTGTGCGGTCGAGAGCAAGAGTGCTACCATGTGCTGTAGAATCCTCAAAGGAGCCTGTGAATGTAACCCAGGTCAAGATGTTGAGGATAGAGTCATAGATATGAATACCCAGACAACTGATTAAATGAAAAGGTCTCTAATTCAAATTTGGTAGTTGGTAAGACAAGAATTCAGAAAGTTTTGACAGGAGGCACTGATTGCTGTGCTGAGCGAATCAAAAAACAAAGCAACAGACATCTTAATACAATTGTCAAATGCATGACAAGATTGTCTATGTTAGCAATCATCTGAATTTACTCAATGATAGTGGATTGTCCAGAAAAAAAAAATGTTAGTACATCAGGTTCTCTTTTTGTAAGCATGTGCTGATGTCTTAAGCATGTGCATGATGTCATTATTTTGGTCACAATGCTTTGTACGAGGACATATATCCTTTAGTTTGCTTCTCCTTGCCAGCCATTATCCCTGGATATTGTGCTTTATTATCTGTATAGCTACCAAAAAACCACCGGCTTGACATATTTGGAAAACCCAGTAAGATTTTAGATACTACACTTCATCATGGCTTTATCTTCTTTGTTCATCGAAGAAGACAAATTTTAACTGCAACTCTTAAGGATTATGCCTAGCATGTAATGATTCTTTCAGGGAGTCTTATAAGTCTGATAGCAAACACTTATCCTTAAGTCTGATAGCAAACACTTATCCTTACTATCTGCACTAATGGGGAAGTCAATGTACATCGATCTATACTTCTACTTCAACCAGGACCATGATTATAGGTTAAATATCATGAATTTCCCATTTAATTCGATTTTTTCCTAGTTTCCCTGTTCTGTTTGCTACACAAAAAGGTGGTTCCAGACCAGAATGTTCAATATGACAATTGTGTCATAGGCTCGTAGCCTTACAAAACATAAATCTGACAACAGCATAGACCAGTCGGCAGAATCTTATAAGCAAAAACTATAGTACTAATGATAGTAATGCCAAATTGACATGCACAGTAATTACATAATAGAGCGATATCAATTACCAGAAACAGCACCATGTTCTTTCACTTTAGGAAAGGTACCGCGGTTCATTTCCTTGCTTGCCCATCTTATGCACATCCTCAGGTGAAAGTATCTTGATGTACCATACACTATTCACAAATGACCTACATCAATTGAGGAAATTCAGTTTCAGGAGGATCCATATTAGTCATGTACATTCATGCACGATAGTAATTGAGGATCAACTTAGACCATCACAACTTACATCAAGAAAAATACCAGATGAATTTCAGAAGTAAAGAACACTGCACTCAGATATTTTACATATAAATACACAGAATATGTGTGTCACAACAAAGCACACAAGGAATTCTGTACTAGCAGTATTAAAACAACACACCCCCTTTTAAGCATATCCATTAGGTACTGAGCAATCCACATGTTCAAATTTGCTAGTTAATTTTGATGACCTGGCCCAAGATAAGTTGAATTGAGCACATGTGATGTGGCCCATGATTGTGTGTGCATGGGTGTGGTGTTTAGTACCATCTTGCTAGTCTAGCTTGAGAAGTACCAACATACAATGCCGCTTGAGACAAATCACTAACCCCTGGGTTAACCTTTTTACGCGAAGCGAGGACGAAAGCGCAAGCAAAGTTAGTGCGTGTGTGTGGTTTATTCTAAGTGGGAGTAAGCCAGAGCCGATTTGTCCCCGAGCGTTACAAATGGTATCAGAGCCGACACTCGCGGTTACACAGGCAGGCGGGTCAGGGGCGCGGGCATATGACGCCAGGCACGTCTGGACCCAAAGGAGAGGACGCATGGACTTGTGCCAAGAGGGTAGGTCCTGGTCATTTGCCTCAGTCTGGGTATATTGGTCCGACAAGGACGTCGGATTGAGCCCATGTGATGTGACCCATGAATGTGTGCATGAGTGTGGTGTTTAGTACCATCTTGCTAATCTAGCTTGCGAAGCACCAACATATAAGGCCACTTGAGTCCAAACAATTAACCCCGGGTTTACCCTTCTACGAGAAGCGAGGACGAAAGCGTAAATGGAATTAGTGTGTGTGAGTGTGGTTTATTCCGAGTGGGAGTAGGTTAGAGCCGATTTGCACCTGGGCCGTTACATTAATGCGGAAGGGACATCCATTCACCCTAGTACTTGATAAGCTATGAAATGGTGGGCAGGAAACCAAGATTAGAGAAAGAACCCATTTCATAACATACCTATGTTGGCACTATGCCAAACTGTCTCCAAGTTAGACACGTATTTGAAAAAAGCGATAGATTAACAAATCAAGTTACAATGTCCTGCTGTAGCTTTGCAAAATTCAGCGTGTCCTTCACTTAATTTTGGGGCCAAATTCAATTTTAAAGTGGTACCATTTGCACCATGCTGAGAGCTAGGTCTAGTAAAATTTTACCACATTATATATACAGTAGCATCAAATGCGCATGGAAAAAGTATATCAGATCTAGCCAATTTTTAAACCCATGTTGTAACCAATGTTGTGGTCGTTGTAGGGGTACGGGTCCTGTCAGAGACTCGCGTTCGAGATCGCAAACAATAACCGTGACGCGTAGTCGGACGAGTAGCGCCCGCGTAGTCGGAAGTTGAAGGCTCCGTGGTCTCAGGTAGCAGAAAGAAGGTGCAGCAGATTGGGTATCGAAAGACAGAACGAGATAGTAAGATAGCAGAATTGAGGAAGATAGCTTCTTTATTACCTTTCTCATTTACAATCTCTATCTTTATATACTACTACTGATCTCTGGAATACAATTGGGCCACGAAGGGTACTAACCAAACCTACTAATTAAAGATACCGATTCGGTTACAACTCAATTTGCCGAAGCCAACTCTGTCTCAGACTTATCCTCCTGCGCAGCCAAATCTGTTAGTTGCTCCTTTCCTTTACGACAACGACGCGTATACGTACGTCCCCACATGACAGGTCCGAGGACCGAAGGTGGGGCACTCGCCCTCATCTAACCGCCAACAGGGCTCTTCTCTGCCGAGATAGCGAGGCTCTAAGGCCTGATTAGCCAGGAAGGTGAGGGATCGCCTTCCAAGCTCGGCTGAAACTCTTCCCGACGAACAAGGAGGTTCTGATCTTTAGGCAACCGGTTAAGGACTAATTTTGTTTATTTCTTTACGTCCTTGATAATAGATACATGTTATCTTTTTATTGGGACAATCCGACTTGACCCTTAAGAAATAATCTATAAGGAAACTTATCTCTAACAATCCAATCTAATAATAACTTGCCTGACTAATAGATAATTCCAAACAACTAATAAATAAATTCCTTAATAACAAATCTTGCCTAGCACTCGCCGCGCTACAGTGCATGCGGCACTACAGTACCACCTTGGTATTTGACTGTAGCATTGCACCCCTCGCGGCGAGGCAGCTCGTCCTCGAGCTACGGTGATGGCCACAATTGAAGTCCTTGGTGACCCCATGTTGATGAGAGGGTACGATGACAACGTCGTATCACGTGGACAAGGATCAACAAAGCTCCAATGAAAAATAGTCATGTTGTGAGTGTTAGAGATGTATATATGTATAGTTTGTAATTCCCCATTGTTATAAGGGGTTCTTTGCATATTCACCGCATGTACCTGTGTATATATACTGGCCCATTGGCCTCATATTGAATACAAGCGATATTCATCACATGGTATCAGAGCGAACCTAGGGTTTGCTGTCGCTTCGCTTGTCCCGGCCGCCGGCGTCGCCTCCGCGCCTCCGCCTCCGCGTGTTCTCCGGCCACCGCTCCTCGGCCCGCGCGCCTCCCACTGCGCGTCGCCGCTCATCGCGGCCGCGCTAAGCGCTCCGTCCGCCGTGTCGATCGCCGGCGCGCCTCCGCTCTCATTCGCCGCCGCGTCCGTCTGCCGTCGCTCGGGAGCCGCGTCACCGCTTCCATCGCGGCCGCCGCTGGCGCTCCGTCCGCCGTGTCGCCGCCGCCGCGGGCCACGACGCCGCCGTCGTCCCCGCCGACGCGCCTCCACCTCTTCATCCCGCTGCCGCCGCCCCGTCACCGTCGCTCGGGAGGGTCGCCGCTCGATCCACCATTGCCGCTGGGACCTCGGTCCTCGGCCGCCTCACGCCGGCGCCCGAGAACTCGCTCGACTTCGCCGCCGTTCCTCCGGCCGCCCGCCGGCCGCCTCGTTCCTCCGCCGCCTGCGCGCGCGCAGTGGAGAACCTAGTCCCCGCCTCGTGCGTGTGCGGTTGTGTTTTGGGCCGTTTTTTGCACCGGCCCGATGATAAAAGAAAGACAAGTGTAAAAAAACGTCGTTTAACGCGCCGTCGCCCCGCCGCTGTTAGACCGTTGTCTTGGTTGCTGCGCCGTTCGGTGCGCTACCACCAATGGGCACCGTTTCCTCTCCATTTGTCGGTGATCTTCGATGGTGTTAACTACACCGATTTTGTGTCTCATGCGCATCCACATGCGTGGTCTTCGTCTTCGGGCGTTCTCTAGCGATATTACCGCCCGCCTTGCCCTACACCTCCGACGGAGTTTCGCTGTTCGCTACGCCGCACACCGACAAAGTCGCTGGCTGAGACCGCTTCGCCTTATCGATGATGAGGCTATCTCGCCTACCAAGAGGCTCGACTTCTACAAGGATCGCGACCGCCTACGCTCGGTGATACGGCGACGACGCTCGAGTGCTGCTTGTCCTCGTCGCGATATCCACCTCGGTTCTCTTCGAGGTTGTGGGACTCTCTCGCTTTCGGATGTGGACTCACCTTCGTCGGCGCTACGAGCCTCCGGTGATGTTTCTACACGTCCGTGGTCCGCCAGAGCACTCTCTTGGCAGGTGATGCTCTTGTTGACGCCTTTACGCCAGAGCTCTGGCATGCGGCGTCGGTGGATTCTCTCCGCTCTTGCCGCCGCTCTGTCGATCTTTGCCTGGCAGATGCGTCTTGACACTGGATTTTCGGCGACTCTACGAGTTCCTTACTTCGCCGTCCGAGTTCGAGCGTGGCGTGCCCGCTTCTTGCACGCCACCTCGTGTCACTCTCGAGGCTCATCGAGATACGTGCGGAGAGACTCGCTGAGTGGTGCGGCTCGCTACCACTCCTCCGTGCTCGCCGCCCGCCACTGCTACAAGCGACAGCCCACGCGTCGACCTGCTGCCTCCTCTGCGGCGCCACAGTGGTGGTGGCGCGCCTCCATCCGGCGGTGGTCGTCCTCACTGCTCCCACGCAATAAGGTCGGCACATTGAGTCCCTGCTATAAGAAGCAGCGGCATCTTTCTCGCCGTTCTTCTACTAGCACTGGCATTGGTGCTTCTACATCGACGCCTGCATCGACTTCTTCAGATTTCTCTCCGAGCGGGAGATAGCGACTTCGACCGCCGCTTGCCGCTTGAGTTCTCCTCGGCAGTTCTGCGCAGCTCGCTCATCGACTCTTGAACCGAGAAACCACCTTCTACACGCTTAGGTACCTCCCGTGGATTCTTGATTACGAGCATCTTTTCACATGACTCCGAGCCTTCCACTGTCTTTCATTACACCTCTTGATTCTCCCGCGGTGTTCTTACTGCGATGGTACATCTCTTTCGTCTCTCGTCGAGGACCTCGAGCAACTCCTCTTTTCATGTTCCTTCATTGCTTATGTTCCTCGCCTTACCATGCGACTTCTTCTCTGCAAGGGTGACATCGATCTTGGATGTCGGGTCATTCTCGACTCGACTCTTGTTGTGTTCGGGACCGCCACACGGGAGCTCGGTTGGTTCGGCCTCGGCGCCTTGACTCGCGGCGTCTGGGAGCTTGGTAGCTTCACCTTCCTTCCATTGCTACTCCGCTGCGCGCCTTCTCTGGCGTCTACCACTTCGCCTACCGCCTCTTTCCAGCGGTGGCATCACCGTCTTGGTCATTTGTGTTGATCTCGTCTGTCATCTTTGGTTCGTCGTGGTCTTCCAGGTGTCTCTCGGAGATGTATCTTTAGCTGTCGAGTGTAAGTTAGGTAAACATGATTCGACTTCCTTATCCTCATAGTGAGTCCGTGTCTCGTCCTTTTGATCTTGTTCATTCGGATGTTTGGGGTCCGCTCTTCGTTTCGAAAGGGTCATCGATATTATATCATTTTATAGATGATTTTTCGTCACACTTGGATATATTTCATGTCTTCTCGTAGTGAGGTCTTATCTATCTATAAACAGTTTGCCACTATGGTCCATACACGCTTCTCACCCCTATTCGTGTCTTTCGCTACGACTCATTGGCGAGTACCTCTCGTTACTGCGCAGCTTCCTTGCGGCGAAAGCGGTACTCGCCGATTCTCTTGTCACGGTGCTCATGCTCGAATGGTGTCGTGGCGCAAGCATCGTCATCTTCTTGAGACGGCTCGTGTGCGATGATTGCCGCCTATTCCACCTCACTTTTGGACCGAGGCTGTTTCCACTGCCACCTATCTGGTTAACATCCAGCCCTCTTCTGCTCTTCAGGGTGCGATTCCTGTCACAGTGAGATGGTGCAACACTAGAAGCTATGGTGAGTGGCTCTGATACCAAATGTTGTGGTCGTTGTTATGGTACAGGTCCGATGACCGAAGGTAGGGCGCTCATGGCTCGCTCTCATCTAACCGCCAACAAGGTTCTACCCTGCCGAGGTAACGAAGCTTTGAGGCCTGATTAGCCGGGAAGGCGAGGGATCGTCCTCCAAGCTCGGCCGGAACTCTTTCCAACAAACAAGGAGGCTCTGATCTTTAGCCAACCGGTTAAAGACTAATTTTGTTTATTTTCTTTGCTTCCTTAATAATGGATACATGCTATCCCTTTTATAGGGACGACCCGACTCGACCCCTAAGAAATAATCTATAATAAAACTTATCACTAACAATCCAATCTAATAATAACTTACCTAACTAATAAATAATACCAAACACTTAATAGATAGATTCCTAAATAACAAATCTTGCGTAGCACTCGCGGCACTACAGTAACGTGTTACATTGCATGTGATGCTACAGTGTGCGCTACAGTACCACCTTGATATTTCACCGTACCAACCAAAGCATGCTTCATCTCCTAAACTATGCGGTGTAAAATTTCACATAGAAAAAAGGTTAATATGAAAATTCAATTTATAAGGCAGAATACAAAAAATTACTTAAGGAAATCAGAATTCTTGTGATTGTTTCTTACTCCCAAGGGTCGTCTCCAAGGAGAAGCACATCGTTCTCCCTGTCGACGAATACAAGCTGCCAGCCTGATCTATCAGGGTCATCCAATTGACCCTTAATGCCGAACATCTGACCCAGTTCTTCTCGAAGTTCAGCGTAATTAGAGAACCGGGTGATATCCAACGACCTCCCCACTGATCCTGACTTGTAAACCTGCATTTTATTTAATGGTTCCATTAGAAAGGACATATACTTGATCTAATGAAGGCGCGATATATTACACTCACCTTCACAAAAGTTCTGGTTGTTGGATCATTCTCTGCTGTATTTTGCAATAAACCAGAAGAGTCGTCCAAACAACCATACATTGGATTTTGCAGATAAGTTGATCCAGAAGGAATCGTTGATATGTTATTATCCGCAACATTGGTAGTCAGATTAGGTACCACGTTGTACAGTAGGGAGGAAGAATCAACTTGAGGACTAAAAAGGGACTGGTTTTGCACATCACGATCAGTTTTGTTTTCAGAAGAACCATCTTTGCTTGTGGGTGAGTTAAGCAAAACCGAGCCCCCAAAAGACGTTGATTGTGAACCCATGAAGTTCTGCTTCCAAGCCTGTTGCTGCTGCTGCTGCTCACTAACTGCAGGTTGATTGAATCTAGACAAGTCCACAGCTTTTGAACTACCCTGAAGGAAGCTCGATTCCAGCATGCTGTCACTACTGCTAGAACTGATGAAGTTTGATGAATTCACATTAGGATCAGAGAAGCCAAATTTTTCACGCAAATGGCTTGGTAGTGATGTTGGACTTGGGAGAACCGCACTACTAGGAACTTGATAAGTTTGATCTGGTTGAATCTTCTGCTTCTGATCATTATGAGCCTGCTGCATTTGCTGGAGTTGTTGAAGTTGCTGCTGGATAGCACTTGGGTTCATCATTGTTTGAATATTTTGGGTCTCAGGACTAACCATTTGATGTTGGCTTGCTTGCTGCAGGATTTGTTGCTGCAACAACGGGTTGAGGTTGCAGTGTTCTTGAGGTGACTGCATAGGTTGCTGAAGGTGTAGGAATTGCTGTTTCAGGTAACCACCAGATTGGGAGGCAGCAGCAGCAGCAACTACTGCTTGGTACTGATCATGGTCAGTACTCAGTAAGGATGGATGGAGCCTCGGTTGTCCCCAGGAGCCAATACCAGGTGACTGAAAGTTCAAAGACTGAAAACCTCCATCACCAGCAACTCCTCTCAGCCACATTAAAGCATTGCTGTCATCTTAAGTGCAATACAACAATTAATAAAAGAACATTAATGTGAATAACAGAGGTTAGAAAAACAACAATGTTAAGCAGATTAGTGTGTCATTTCTCAAAATAACATGTACAGGGAAAAAAACTAAAATCCATGACAATCTGTATAGTATGTTACAGTTGATATAAAAAGCCTCAGCGAATAACATTGGTCCACCATGGTTCTTGAAGGGTGGAATCCATGCATGAAAGAAATCCAGATTTCATTTGTACCATAATTTTCCTTGTAGTTTCCATCGATACAAAATAGAGAAAATGAGAAACTTAAGTTGTTACATGTTCTACTTGCTTGAGTTTACCTTATGCTTACATTATATCAAGTTTCATGATTTAATTGTTGGAACTAATCAGTAATAACAGTTGTTCCCAGTAGAGGACACAACAGGCTCTGACACCAGGTGGAGCTCCAGTGTTACAGATAAATAATTTCAACTCATACTTCACAAAAAATCCAATTAGAGCAAAGGTTAATGCAACAATCTCAACCCCAGGTTATTTTCGTCAGATTGGATAACAGGTACAGTGATTTGAATGCAACCAATAAAAGCACTGTACACATGCCCCCAAAAAAAGGATCATATGTGTCAGATATGCCATACTCATAGTAACAACAATGAATATCTAAGTTGTACCATGAAGGGCAGCAACTCCAGAATACCAAGGATGCTTAACTCTCAGTGGGAACAGAGATGGATACATGGGAAAGGTTGTCAATGGTTCGATTTCCCACAAGGAAACTCTAGGTGGCCTTTCCCCTGCGGTCGATTCATCCCAACCAACCTGCAGTTATTGAATCAAAGACACTGGTTAATGAATCCTCAAAATATTAAATATCCAATCAGTCTGAAGCAGAGAAATGACAAGCTGGTAAGCAATTCTTTACATCAATTATTACAATACGAAACACAAGAATGATTGCAAACGACAAATTTAGTTCTTCACCAAAAAAGATCGCAATTACCATAACATCTGAAGATATAACAGCTGCATAATTATGATGTTGAAAACCAGAAGAGCAGATCATAAGAAAATGAGAAGAAAAAAATCAAAAGAATTATCAGAGAAGGCGCACAATTCATATAATCGAAGAGAAAAATACAAACATCAAATGTGACTTGAGGCAATCGATCAGTCAGCCCTTCAGAGCAAGTAAATAACAATAATAATAAATCTTACCTTCACTGATCTCCAATAGGAACTAGGCCAACGCACTGGGTCCGCATCACTTACTTCCGTTATTGTCCCCATGTACCTGCATTTCATTTAATATAATATTTATAAGTTTCTTTCAGAAACTTGAGTAAATAATTATCAGACACAAGACTCCATAAAGTATGGAAGCATATAAAAAAGAGTGGTAACTTTAATCACTAGCAACCTGCAGACATGTACAAACCTTTCTGGTGCTAAGCAAAGAACACCAAAGATATAACACATAATTAATCAACGATGATCTTGTCATGAACAGAGATTTTAGCCTAGAACCAGGGCTGAATTTTTGCATTTAGCTACTTCACCTGCGAACACTAGATTCCTCAGTTTCAAACAACATCCTGAACCGCATCCCAACTGATATCCGGGTGTGAAAAACAGCCTTGATGTATTTTGAAAGCGGTATGGCGAATTCTGATGGACTTGCCCTACAAACACTCCTTTTGTAAAAAGTTTAACATAAGGAGGAAACACAACATTGCCATATATTAATCAAACAGTCAAAGTTACCTGGGATTATAGAAAATTGTGAAGCGGCTGTTTGTGGCAGCGGCATGAGCTGCTGCTGCCAGGAGCCCTATGTGCATGCTGTCACTTGAAAGAACAGAGGAAGGCATCACTGTCTGTGGCCGGCTGGCACGCCTGATTCCCAGCAAAAGCTGGTTTTTCTCATTCCTAAATCAGAGGTTTGAACAGTAAGTCCTACTCATTATTTAATCCAAGTACAAATTTTCACAAGCACAAGAATAAAGCAACGAAGCAAACCATATAAAGAGCACAGAATCTCCAGCAATAAGTCTCTTAGCACTGACAAACACACTCCAGCCAGTAGTTAGCAGGTGTCGTTTTGGTTGGCCTGTGAAAAACAAACACATTACTAAAAACTACCCACGTAGCAATATGTGATGTTAAAAAATAATGGTATCAAGCAACTTTTTTAGTGTTGGCTGACCCCACTTCATAATCAGTATAGTACATGGATCCTCAAGCATGGGTGTTATTGACATTTGTGTTAAGACAACCTTTATTAGTTATGGTCATACAAAATGAAGTATATTCTGCACTGAAGAATCCACAATAAATAAGTTAAACTCTGTGGGAAGAATGAGCCTTCAAGACGTAAGAAAACACCCCACATCGTACATTTGTACTAGCTAGAAAGAGTGTACACCGGGACAGTGAGAGCCCAATGTGCAATTTTGTTAGCACCTGACTCCCATGAATATTTCAGAAGCATCTGAGGAAATATTCCTGTCAGTTGTAACTTATATCTAATCCAGTACCGCACTATTCTGACATATTAAAATCTGAAAAGTTTCAATGTACTATCCAAATTAATGTTTCCCAGAATTTCATCTTTTGCATGCCCTTAACTCTACTAAGTGGTACTTGCCACGTTGCACTGGGTGTTTTCCCTTGAAAAGGTGCTTAAATCGCATTATGCACGAAGGGTTGGTGTTTTTTGTGAGCACACTTGGAAAATGTTTGAACTACAGGATTTGATCAGACAAGATAATAAAGATGAACTGACCCCATAGCAAAGAAGGCAAACTGATTACGAAACTTCTGTTAAGACCAGCAGAATTCACCCCTGATCAAGAATTGACGACATAAGCCTTAGAGATTTTTCGAAACTTGCCTCGGAAGATGTGTCTGAACTTCCACTCCACGTCATGAATATCTCGTGCAATTAGCTCCTGGGCTGGAGGCTGCTGTGTGAAATCCTACAGACCACACTATACCACCTGTTATTGGCAACAGCAAACCCAACAACCCATGAAGCTAAAGAAAAGGAACACTGCCCCAAATTACACACTCATCACACCAGTGGGGGGAAGACGCGCTCAGCGGCACGGCGGGGCACAGAGAACCCGCCGTGCGTGCTGGTGTCGCTCGCTGTCAGCGTCTTGCAGAAGTAATTCGTCGGCTGCTTGCTCATGATCCCCATCTCCGCAGGCAGATACGCATCGTTCTGCTCTTGCTGCACAAAGCAACACAGCCGAAACCATCAAAACTCCATAAAATTCACACCATCCAACCATTAGAAGCTCAGCACTGCGAATCAACCCTGGTGCCTTACTGGGTTCAGCGGCTGTAGCGTCATCTGCGCGTACACTTCGTCCGTCTCCGCATCCGCCTGCAAAAAAATTAGCCCAACTCAGCACCCACAGGCATCGAAATAGACCTGACCGATCGCCGCATCTGAGGAATTAGGGCTAGAAATCTCATACATGCATTGTGACATCGTGGAGCTGGCAGATCAGCTGCGGCGGCAGATTGGGGTAGTTGGGGATGTGACCCTCCACCTCCTTGTTCGTCGAAGCTGCCACCTTCACGCAGCTCAGCGTATCAGAAAACAAGCGAACGAGCAAAGCAAACCCACGCAGGCAGAACAGCCAACACCTTGCACGCACGCAAACAAGGGTTAACGTTAACCTGACACAGAGCGAGATAGCTGGCTCACCTGCTCGCTGTGGCCTTGCGGGAAGTAGACGACGCGCGTGCCGACGGTGGGGAGGCACACGAGCGGGCCGGCGCACGCGTGCCACAGCTCCGAGTTGAGGCACTTCTTCTCTGCACATGCACCCACGCGCACGAACCAGTAAGCACTAAGCAGCAAATCAATTTACCACACCAAAACAAAGCAAGAGCGGAAGCAAACAAACCAAACCACCCACCTTCCTCCGGCGGCGGCTGCCCGATGCTGGGCGCCGACGACGAGCTCATCTCTCAGTACCGGAACAAAACCTAACCTATCCCCTCACAAATCCGCCCGAAACCCCATCCCCCGCCTCAAATCGACCGCATTCTGCAACAAGCTGCCGCATCAGACGCCACGCGCGAGGAAACGGCGGCGGCAAGCGCCAAAAGGGACACCTACCTCATCAACTCACCCGAGCTCGGAGATCGCCATGGTGGGGAGAAGGGTAGGTGTGGGGTTGGGGTTGGGTTGGAGTGGGGGGAGAGAGAAAGAGAGAAGAGAGAGCTGGAAATGATTAGGTTTTGGGGCATTTAAGCGAGAGGAGAGTGTGAGGCGTGTGTGGGCGAGTGTGCCGCAACACACGGATTCGGATCCTCTGCATAGATAGTAAATGCACACAGCTAGAGTGATTTGCATTTCTTTATTAGCCATTGGATTGAATACGAATGGTCCAGGTTTTATAGAGTACTGTAGTGGTGGGTACGCACCACTTTTTGCAGATTCGTACCACAGTAGTTGCGCTGTAGCCACACAAATCCGGACGTGCATCCTGACATGCCACGTGCTACAGAGCCATGACATGGGATCACAGCTGTTTGATAAAAACGAATGGAAGACCACATGCGGTATTGTACTGTAGCAAAAATATTGTACCATTAGTACTATAGTGATAATGTATTAATTGGTTTAGTCCGTTATTTCTTAATCGAACGACTCAACTCGTCGTAATGTCACAATATTGTCGCTCTCTATCATTTTTTTGTAATGTTAGAGGATCTGAATCTCACTGATCCTAATGATCCACCAAACGCTCCAAACTTACTGGTAACGACTGCCATGTAGCTTGTTACTGGTCTCTAACGCAGAGGATCCCATCCCACACTGGAGTAGTTGCTGCGTCCTACGGAGAGTTTTGAATAAAGCGGAGGAGAGAGGAAGTTTGGAAAGCGGTTTTTTTAAAAAAGCTGTATTTTATGGGCTCATGTAAGCGGCGGTCGGGAGGTGTAACCACAGCCGTAACGGATATCCACCAAGATAGAACGACGAGCTAGACCGTTGTTCGTGTGGGGTACCCTGCTACTGTCTAACTCTCTGTACGCTGCGATAGATGGTTTGTGATCTATTACAGCTCGCTTCTACGTGTTTGTCCACTTTTGCCCTCTAGATTCTTCCCCTTTCAAACTTTGATTTGAATTGATCTAAGAGCTTCTTCTAGAATGTGGCTTGCTTTTCTCGGGTTTTCGGGCTCGTGTGTCACTAATTCGTAGCCTTAATAGCAATTTTAACACTCTTTTTATGTTAATATCAAAAATGGCACCGCAGAGGGCACAGCCACTAGGAAAAAAACAACAAAAAAATATATTTCTGATACTATTTGAAATACCATTTAAAACTTTATAACAAAATTATTTGTATTTTTTATTCTTATTTTTTTACCTCCCGCTTGCAGTTTTAAATGTAGTATCACATGTACGAGAAAAAAATCAACAAAAAAATCATATGAAATCACGGCCCAGCACAACACACGCAATTTCAAACATGGGTGTCAATCGTCGCCATCGCCACCCTTCACAGCCCTCAATAGCTTGGTGAGTTGATGAACGGTGCATGTGAAACGCTATTTGATGACGCGGCGGCGGACACTAGTACACTGTCACCAGACATAGCGGCAGGCAGTAGTACACCGTCACCGTCGTGGTGTACTATTTGAGGACGCGACAACAAAACATTAGTACACGATCACCGGACGCGGCGGCAGGCAGTAGTGAGACGCGATCGGTGACCATGTACTACTGTTGGTCGTCACGTCGTCAAATAGTGTTTCACATGCATCGTCCATCGACTCACCAAGCCACCAAGGGCTGCGAAGGGTAGCGATGGCGACGATTGACACCCATGTTTGAAACTGCACGTGTTGTGCTGGGTCGTGATTTCATATGAAAATTTTCATAAATTTTTTCTGGTATATGTGATACTACATTTGAAGATGTGAGGTAAAAAAAACAAGAACAACAAGTACAAAGAAAAAAACATTTTTAAAAGTTCTATATAGTATTTCAAATAGTGCAAAATAGTGTTAGATAGTGTGGGGAATAATTTTAAATACACTTTTCACTGCCTCTCTCGCACCTCTCGCGGAGGCTCGCCAATTCCATGCCAGAGTGGCACGGACTCCCCGCCATCCGTGGCTCCAGGGAATAGCAGTGCTCTATGCCGTGCCACTAGAGGTCACACTTGGCATGGTCCATGCTCCAGGGGCTCGGATTTTACACGTGACGTGCAGTGGGGAGTTTGGTCCCCTCAACCACAGTGGAGGGTGCCGTTTTTGGCATTAACATAAGAAGAGTGCCAAAAATTAATATTAGCACCGTAAATAGTATCATATGAGCCGAAAACACTCACTCTTCTCTGGCCTTGGATGAAGTGACACTGTGTACCCGAGCCGAATAGATTCTGTTAAGAAACTATGGGATCGGCCCGAAAGCTGGCCCATGTATGGGCTCTCCATCCCAAACCCTAGCAGGATCTCTAGCCTGTAAATAGGGGATGCTATTCATTGTAAACGATTGATCGATTGTTGAAGGAATAAAGAGAAGCAAGAAGTCCTCTACATCTCTGTGTTCAATCTCTTATTATGTTCTTAATTGTTCTTGTGATTCATGCATTGTTCTTACGATTCTGAGTATTGTTTACGAGGTAATCGCTCGGACTGGATTCGCCAGCGACGGTTCCTCAACACGTTATCAGCATGATCGACTCTCCTCGCATCAAACAGGTAACCGTCGATGAACGACACTCGTAGATTGAATTGTTTTTCTAGATCGCTTTCAATTCTGTAATTGTTGCTTTCTACATTGGCTTCCTACGGTGCAAATCCGCTCTAATCTACCGCGAGTCGACTTGAAGTCGCCGACCAAGCCGATCGGTGGGTTGCATGAAAGAGTAGATGATGATTGTACCGTACGTTGTAGATGCAATAGCAAGAAGGCACCATGTGCGCGGTACCGCCTGCAAGCGGCTGTCACTACCTCCGCGACACGTTACCGGTCGGCATAGTCCGCCATCAAGCATCGGCACGGAGGCAACGACAGAGCCACGCCGCTAGCACGCGGCAAGCACGCACATGTCGGTATGAAGCCGCGCCTCCGTTGCAATCACGTACTAAATTACATTGCATCGTATACATCTACATGAATGAACGATGCGAGAGAAGAAAAACGACCCAGCGCGCGTGCCGGGACCCAAAATGCAGTGCGGACCCTCGCGGTGTATCGCACTAGTCGAGATCACGCTAGTGCACACAGTGGCAACATCGATGAAATATCTTTTCCATATACAAAGATGACTAATAAATAGGTAAATAACAATAAATATAAGAGTAAAGACCTTAAGGTCAAAGCTTACAATTAATGCTTCAGAAGGCGAATAGCTCAATGAAGCTGCAGCGGAACGAAACAAAATAACTTCAGTGAAGCCCATCCATATGCCCACAGGCAATCGGCTGGGGTGCACGACCTAGTTCTTCTCGATCCTTGAAGTAGACCTTGTTGACCGACGATTCCTTCACTCTATAGGTTTGGGCGCAAGTTTTACAACAAGCGTGAGTACACAACCGTACTCGCAAGTCATACCACAGAATGCAATGTATAGATGCAGGCTTATTCCAAACGAAATGGCTTATGTGGTTATTTTGCAGAAATGCAACATTTGCAATTGAATACAAATAATAGATTGAAAGCATACTTCAAAACAAATAGACAATATTAATTTAACATTTGTTTTCACAAAGACACATAGTCTAATCAAATTCTTTCACACAGCCATATGACTTAAATCACACAGCTGTCCCTTCCCAATAGTTTTATGAAAATCTACCCCTCGTGTGAAATCCCCGAGCATTGTCCATGACCGCGGACGCGGCTATTCGAATAGATTGATTTAACACTCTGCAGAGGTTGTACACTTTACCCACAAGATACAACTAGTGTAGCAAGCACTAATCATAACAAAACGGTTCAGAAACTTCATCTCAACATTGACACTCCCGATGTGCTTACAAACCGCTATGCCAACCCAAACGAAACGCTTTGGCATAACACACACCGCTGGACAGGGAAGCGGCGAACCGTCCCGCGATGCAACCACTAAGTAGTCACACCTCCACGCTTTCACACAGCCTAACCTATCCACCTGAACATCAATGTCGAGAATCTATAACTTACTAAGTTAGACCCGTCCCATATCAGGCATGTGGTCGTACAGTAAGGCTCCGTTCAATGACGCACAATGTTAAGTCCTTAATTGACCAAGGCAAGACTTCCATGTTCTAACTAAGTCACAAAGATTATCATTCTCATCACAAAGCCCACCATATCACACAGCTTCCACCACTTGCCTCAGTCTAAATCCTTTACCACCCAGTTGGTTTTAGTGCAACACATGCCATCACGAAGTAATAACACATAGCACACAGTTTTACACAAAGTTCCATAGTCACTTAGTCACATTTAATAATTGCAACTTTCATGAGAGGTGAGACTAGTAGCATGGCTAAACAATCTACTCGTACTAACCAACCCACGTTGGTAATACCATAGCACCAACTAAATATGAACCAATATAGGGTGACAAAATATTATGACATACAATAGACAAAGTGGATATAACAAATTGGATTAATAACTAAACCCAAAAGTATTTAAATAATTACTTAAAGTAAATGCAATAATTTGAATCAAAGTAATTTTGAAAACTGGGATTCAATATGATCAAAGGTATAACTTACCTTGCTATAGCAACGATGATCTTATTTTATCTTCAATCTTCTACTTGCTTGATCTTCCGCTCATTCGGACGATTCTGGGACTTCGGCGTCTAACGAGAAAAAAAGCGCAAAACAAACTAAATTCAAAAGACAAATCAAATAAACTCCAAATTGAAATGGAATGGTCTTGGAAGGTAGATATTGAATTTAGATGAATTTAGAAACTTGAATGGGTTCAATCGGAATTCGGACGAAGAAGATATGACTCTCACAAGATTGGAATTCACATGAAATGATGAAAAAGCTCTACGAAATATTCTCAGAATATTCTATTCCGAAAATATTAGAAAATGGCTGAGTGTATGATAGGTGGGACCGACTGGTATTTATGGATTTCTAGAATTAAAATAATTCCAGAAATAATGTAGAGAGAGTGACATGTGGGACCAATAAGATAAATGACTTTTCAAAAATTATATTAATTCCCGAAAATAGGATTAGGGGTTGACATGTGGGCCACTGATCTATGGACCAGGTCCACGGAGATATGCTAGTCCACGGTGGACCAAGCTCATAGACAAGGGTTTGACCAGAGTTGACTGACATACGGGACCCGCATGTAAGTGAGAGAAATAATTAGTATTTTTAATTGGGAGGATGACATGTGGGGTCAACATGTAAGATAGAGAGAGATAAATATGTATGGATGGCAAAGGGTCCACATGGAAGGGAAAGTATTAGATGTATGGCCGTGATTAAATTGATGGGAAAGAAAGACACAGAGGAAACTAGAGATGCAACCGGATGCAACAGGAACAGAGGTTTGTTCAACCTGATCATGGCGGCATAGGGGTATTGACATGGTAGAGAGATAGCTAAGTAAAGAATAAATGTTTGGCTCTGCACAAAAAAGAAAGGAAAGGAAGACACAGAAGCAACAGAGAACAAAGATGAAACGCAACAGAAGAAACGCACGCACAGTGTTCATGCATGAACAGTGCACATGCATGAATAGTGCGCGCAAAGTGGCCGGCGGCCGGAGGCGACGTAGCAGCGGCAAAGGGGCAAAACGGAAAGGAAACGACGAGCCGGATGCGATGGCGCGATCGTATTTTGGAGAAACTCACCGAGGAAGCGATGAACGCGATGAACACGTTTCAGCTTTATGGCTTGACATGGCCGACGGTGCTCCGGTGATCTTCGGGCGAAGAGGAAGGAACCATGACGTAGAACGCGATGATGCGAAGCCAACGCCGCAGACGGTTCGCCGGGGGCGTCGGATGAAAGCGCGATTCACGGAGAAGAACTTCGGTTGGAACTCGGTTTTTTGGAGATTGCGACGAAAATAGATCGGTTTGGAGGAAACCAATTCAGGGGATTGGAAGAGGAGATCAACACGGACGCATGAGCGCAAACGGCTCGCTTTTATATGCACCGTGGAGGAAGATATGAAAATTTGAAGTTTTGAGTTGGAGTCGTAAACGTTCTGGACTGCTGCTGCGTTCGGTTCTGAGCTGGAAGATGAACAGTACATCACGAGGTACTGTAGCACTTGGGCAGGAGAGAGAAAAGGCTTAATTTTCGGGATTAAAATAAAAGGCCAAAAATCAAGAAGATCAAATAAATAGCAAATAAATTCGAAAAAATCTCAGAAAATACACAAAAATTCCTTGAAAAACAAGGAAGCCAAATAACACAAGTTTTATTTAATTAATATTTATATTAGTCAAATTAAATATTTTTAATTTAGAAAATTCTCAATTAAGCTTTATTAATTCAAATAAATTTGGTGAAATTTTCCAGGGACCTAAACTACTCAAAAGATTTTTGAAAAGCCAAATTTTGGGACGTTACACGCCGCCGCCGGCTTGGAGTCACGCCTGGACACTGAAGATGGACGCCAATCTGCACCCCGCCGTGCATGGATCGGCAACCGGCCATACATCACCCAAACAAGCAAGGGGAAAAGGGGGGTGTCACCGCGTCGCCGTCGGCGCCGCGCCAGGCCCGCAGCCGGCGCCGCCATCGGGCCCGGCCCGCTCGTGCCGCCGCCCGTCCGTGAAAAGAAAGAAAAAGAGAAAAGGGGCTGCCGCCATGGAGCCGATCGCCACCGCTTCACCGGTTTGCGCGCCTCCACCGTCGCCGGCCGTCGCATGGTCCGAGCGAGCCGCGCCGCCGCATGGCCCGACCACCGCGTCTTCCAAACCGCCGCCGCGACACTTGGAGCCACCGGCCGCCACGGCGCCTTGGCGTGCCGTGCTAGCCGCAAGGCGCCGCACGCCGCGCCCGCCGCCGCGCCGACCAAATGCCCCGCCGGTCGCGAGGAGACGCCGCCGCCACGGCGCGCGCTTGAGTTGTGCACGCGCGAGCCCGCAAGGCTGCGAGCCGCCGCCTCGACGCAGACCGCTTCGCCACCGCCGCGACGCGCGCCGCGCGCCGCCGCCGCCACGCGCACCGCTGGTTGGTGTTTTAGAACCGATCTTACGTAAAAATTATTTGATTCGGGGGGTCTCCACAATTGATCACGCAGACAAAGGAGACACGGGAATTTTTATACAGGTTCGGGCCTTCTCCAATGAGAATAACAACTCTACTCCTATGTGTATTGTATTGGGTATCCTGATTACAATCAGTGAAAAGGCTTGCGCTAATACTGCTACTGACTGTCTCTCCCAAATGCCTCCCTCCATTATCTCCAAGAGACACCTATTTATACTATACTGTAGGGGCGGTTGTCGTTCCCGATCAATTAGACGCTCATTATTACGTAATAATGAGAGTAATTATCGGAGTAGTAATCTCCCCATGCTGTCCAACGGTTACCAATCAGAGATAATGGAGAATTATCTGTAGTTATTTCAGGTATAACTATGTATCCTGACTGCTCAGATCTTCATCGATAAATAGGGCCTACTGACGAGTGGACGCAGTTAATTGTGAAGAAGTCGTAGCAGGGCTGGTCGTAGCAGAACTTACGACTAGAGGCTAGTCGTAGAAAAAACTTACGACTGGGTACATGTTGTAGAAAGACTTACGACCGGACATAATCGTAGCAGGACTTACGATTATATGGTAGTCGTAGAAATACTTACGACTATAGGGGTGGTCGTAGAAGAGATTACGACCACCTAACTTACTCCTCCCTTTTATCGTTAAGGGGTATACCATGTGACGTCATATTACATGATTAAGAAATAATAAAATGAGGATTATTAGATCCTCGTCATCCGCCCTTTGGAGCCGGCGTCTTGGGTGAACAGGGGGTAGGGAAACCCTACCCCCCAACACTTTGAACCGGCACTAATGGGTCGGGGTGCAAAGGCCCACCAACCAGGAAAATGAGGGGGACCGGTTGGTGGAAGTTTTGATAAGGCCCTTTGTGATTCTGAAAATCACTGTATCCTTGTGGAAGTATGAAAATTTTGCAAAAGGGCCTCGAAAAATATGAAAATTGCACGCAAATTCTCTCAGAACTGAGATTTCGCGTTTTAACCCCTGGAAATTGCATATTTTGTCGGAAAGTCATTTTCCAGCAGAAAAGGTTTTGGGAATCCAATTTTTGCATATTTTGAACTTTTGAAGCATGTTTAGTTATTGTTATGCTATGTAATTTATTTACTGTATTTACTGTTTTGTTATCTATAATTGTTTATATTACTTTTAATCATTGAAAATAGCAGTAAATCATGAAAAATACGTAGAAAAATACGGGATCATGAACCGGAAGTTCGAAGAGCATTATGAGAATTTTACAACTATTTTATGCAGATTACTAGCAGTAATCTTTTGAATTTTTGCATGAATATGAATATGACTAGCATCACGAACCAATAGTTCAAAGTACTGACCCAGCATGGCCAGAATTTGTATCAATCTTCAATTGTGTCGTAATGTAATCACAAATGAGCAGAAGATGGAGAAGACTTTCTACCTTTCACCCAAATGCGGTGTAATTCGCACGCAACTATCGTCAAGACGGTTACATGAAGTATGCTGAAATAATTGACATCATGCAAGTTGCGGAAGCTCAAGATGATGTTCTAAGAAAGAACTTCATCTCGCAGCCACCTAGTAGTAATGTTGGCCATGAAGCCACTACTAATAGCTACAAGGTGATGAAGCCTCTCACGAATGAGAGGAGCAGGAAGGGTAAGGTAGTGCATCGCACATTATTGATGCTTTCCAGTCTAAGAAAAATGACAAATGATAGCATGAGGCACACATCGCCATTGCAGGCACAGAGGATTCACATCCATTAGTTGCACTTATCAATGTGGACAGCCCAATAGCAGCCCCATCACTCCTCCTTTTGGATATTGCTGCGCCCACAACCGTGGTTGCCCGATAGGAGATGATCGCCACAGAGCAGATTGAGGCACAAGTTCCTGAATACTTCGCCGATTCGATCTAGTGCACGCATTGCACTCGGATCTTTTATAGAAATTTGCCGTTTGTAATTGAAGCAAAACATTGAATGTCTTAATAATGGTTGCACGCTCTAGGAGACCAAAGCATTAAATTCTTATTATGAGTCCTGCAAGACTTATTTTCCTGTCTTTATAATAGCATGTTACGTTCTCATATCTCAAGTATTTTATTTATGTGTTGCTTGCTTTCTGCTACATATTAATAAAGTACATTATATTATAACACGTATAGCGCCCTATGGAGAAAGTATGCTTAGCAGGTAGCGGAACAATAAATACCATCGTGAGAGAAATAAAAATTTTGCCAGTCGATCAGCAAGAATGCTGGTAGTCTTGCGATAGTCGCATGCAGCAATACTTGTATAATAGGCTCAGAAAGGGCCACAATTATACTCTCAATGGGCACCACTTTGGTCATTGAAGAAGACTTGTTGTACCCAGAATCGACTAGAACTCTCATGGATATTCGCGTTAACGGTTTCCACGTACAGATTGAAGAACTGTATGATAAGCAATACTTGCTCATTGAAAAGGGTGAAGAAAGTTGAACAATAGCATCATAATGTCTTCCTTCGTATGAAACTGGGCTATACTACACTAATATTAAGGCATTTGCAGCCTGTACTGCCCTGAAAACCGTATTTAGAAGCTCTGAACTTTTCTATCTCTGGCATGATAGATTATGCCGCCTAGGTCTTAGGATAATGAGAGATATAATTAATAATTCACATGGACATAATATGAATGTAAAGAATTTTTCGAATCAGAAAGATTTTGTGCGCCCGAGCATATGCCACCGAGAAATTAATTACTAGACCTTCCGCTCTGAAAGCGAAGGATGAAGTCCTTACATTCCCGGACCGTATCTAGGTTGGCATTTGTGGTCCGATACAACCCAGTAAGGGTCATTTAGGTATTTTATAGTGTTCATCGATGCTTCCTTGGAATGACCGCACGTATGTTTAATGTCTACGAGAAACCATGCTTTTGCAAAGCCAATATCTCAAATAATTAAATTAGAAATATTTTCCCTGATCATCATGTGAAGTCCACCTGAATGGACAACACCGGAGAATTTACTTTGAAAGCATTTGATGATTATTGTATGAAAATGGGAATTAAAAGTTGAGCATTTTGTACCGCATGTCCGCACCCAGAATGGACTAGCAGAACTTTGAAGAATTGTAATTTACCAACTACATGTTGGGGACACGCAGTCCTGCTCGCAGCAGCTCTTATCAATTTTAGACCGTCGGCCTATAACATTCATCCACCTATGCAACTAGCGTAAGGGTCAGGACCGAAAACTCCTCGTCTTCGCAGGTTTGGTTAAAAGGATTATATACCTATACCACCATCGCAACGAACTGCATTCTGTCTTCTCCGAAAGCCTGGGATATACGTTGGTTATGAGACAGCATCGATAATCAAGTATTTGGACCCTTTGACTGGAGATTTGCATAATGCCCGATTCGCTAATAGTACATTAGATGAGATTAGTTTCCCGTCATTAGGGGGAGGAAATCAACCCTCGATAATAATGTTGGGAAATAATTGAAGTCTAGAAAACAATTGAAGTCCAGAAGATAATTGAAATCTATGCATATGACCCGCGCACTAGTGAAGCAAATAGAGAAGTCCAGAAGATAATTGATTTGTAATCATTAGCGAATCAACTGCCAGACCACTTTAATGATTTGAAGAGCGTGACCAAGTCGCATTTGCCTGCAAGCAATGCACCAGAGAGGGTTGAAATACCAATGAAGGTATCCCTAATCATGTCCAAAGCCTCAGAATAAAAGGACGAGAACTCTGGTCCCTCGAATTCGAAGTAACCGGGAACGCTTGATGAAAAAAGATAAGAGGGATTTGACACAGCCAATCACCAAAGTGCCCCATAATTAGAAGGGGAGCCAGTTGAGACGTGACATCGGTATGAAACCTTCAGAAAAGGCATACCAGAATTGAACGTCCCCGTGAAGGGAGACATCAGCATGGATGTGTGCGCACACATCGGAACTGAAAAACTAAAAGGACTTGCCCGCAATTAGAAGCATTAGAAGAATCGCCCTTTAAAGAAATAGCTATAAACTTTATGACCTCAAGATAATATTTGAATATGACAATAGCCAATGTTGACATTTTCTTTGCAAAGAAACTTGCCACAATCATCAATCTTGATCCAGAGTCTGCATCGCTCGCTGAATGAAAGAAAAGATCAGATTTGAAGAAGGCAATAGAAACTGAATTATTCTCTCCGAATAAAAGAAAGATATTTGGGCCTATAATCCGCACGTCTCCCCTTGTGCACCCCGTAGGGCATAAGTGTATATTTGTTTGAAAGAGAAATGAAAAGAAGTAAGGCTCGTTGTACAAGGTTTTACTGAACATCCAGAAGATGATTATAAATAAACCTATTCCTCGGTTATCGGCGGAATTCCATTTGGATATTTATCTTAATGGTAGTGAACTTGAAGTTAGAAGTGAAATTGGTGGATAGGGTACCATCATACCTTTATGAAATATTGGATTCGGACATTTATATGAAGATACCTGAATGTATCACTGTCTCGAACCAAACAGAGCAAATAGAAATATGTACAATGTGAAAACTCAGAAAGTCATTATACGATCTTAAGCAATCAGGCAGAATGTGGTATAATCGCTTGAAGCGACTTTCTATGCAAGAAAGGCTACACGAACAATGAGAATAAAATGTGTGTATTTATACGACGATCCCAGGATGGATTTTATATAATCATAGTGTATGAAGATGATCTAAATATTATCGGAACCCTGAAGGATATTAAGAAGACAAGCTGTTACCTGGAGTCGATGTTCGATATGAAAGATTTGGGTAAAACCAAAATTGACTAGGCTTGCAGCTTAAGCATATCCCTGAAGGAATATTAGTACATCAGTCAACCTACACTCAAAAGATGTTAGAAAGATTTGACTTTGAAAAGACATACCCTTTGAAAGCACCAATGGTCGGAAGATCTTTGCAGCAAGACAAAGACCCGTACAGACCTAGAGAAGAGGGGGAGGAAGTCCTGAGACCGGAATTCCCACACTTAAGTGTAATAGAAACACTCATGTATTGAACATATTATACTAGACCGGACCTATTAGCAAGGTATAGTACAGAACCTACCAAAGGAATTGGCAGGTAATGAAGGACATCTTCCGATACCTCCAAGGAAGAAAAGAACTTGATCTGTTTTACAGAAAGAGCCAAGACCTAACTATGAATGACAATACAGATGACGGTTCCTGTAGGACCCGCATACAACCAAATAGCAAAGATGCTATGTATTCCTATGTGGTGGAACCGCAATTCAATGAAAATCATCCGAGCAGAGTCTTGTACCGATTTCGACGAACCATTCGAAAATAATAGCACTGTACGAGGCCTAACCAGAATGTGATTGGCTTCGGCGGATGATTCACCACATCCAGTAGTCATGTGGATTGAATACCACACAAACTCTTAATATTTTTATGAAGATAATGCAGCTTGTGTTGCACAAGTATATATGGGTTATGTGAAGAATCCTCTCACAAAGCATATCAACCCCAAGTTCTTCTGTGCTCATGAATTGCAAAAGATAAACGTAATGAAAGTACTGTATACTAAGTCATGTGAGAATCTTATAGATTTATTCTCTAAGTCACTTCCAGCGTCTAGCTTTGAAAGATGCATACGTGAATTGGAACGACGAGACTTAGATAAGTGCAGAATTCAGGGGGAGAACCTTCACGAACTCATTATTAAAGCTTGATCATGAAGATCGAGTACCCAAAGAATAAATCCAGGAGATTAATTGAAATTGGGTGGATTGTACTCTTTTTGCCTTGACGAGTTTTCCTGAAGTTTCTCGGCTAAGGTTTTTAATAAGGCAATTCGTGCAACATAGCAGAGCGTGTATCATGTACTTTTTCTCTAATTTTTTCCCACTGGATTTTTATGGAGTTTTGACGAGGCATTAACATGTGAGGATGGGTGCCCAAGGGGGAGTGTTAAGAAACTATGGGCTCGGCCCGAAAGCCGGCCCATGTATGGGCTCCTCATCCCAAACCCTAGCAGGTTTCTAGCCTATAAATAGAGGGTGCTATTCATTATAAACGATTGATATATTGTTAAAGGAATAAAGAGAAGTAAGAAGCCCCTATATCTCTGTGTTCAATTTCTTATTTTGTTATTGATTGTTCTTTTGATTCATGCATTGTTCTTATAATTCTGAGTATTATCTACAAAGTAATCGCTCAGACTAAACTCATCAGCGACGGTTCATCGACAGATTCTATTGAGACCGCGTACGTGACTCGTGGTAGCGGAGATGAAGACCATCCAGTGATGGTTTCTCCATCGAAAAGTCTCCCAGGATTACTCGGGTTGGAGCCATCTCTCCTTAGGTATGTTGTGCCAATAAAACAAGTTTTATTCCGCCACGCGAATGTGTTTTTTAATACTTTCTCTGTCGGCACACTAGCATGCCTATGTGACGCGTATTGTTTGCCTAGCATGACTCTTGTTGCTGAAGTAGGAGCAGAGCGGTCATCGTGTTTTGCAGCGCGCGCACAAAATATCTCCATCCAACCTTCCTTTCCGTGATCTAGCCTATCATAGTAGGTCGATCTATCCTATCAGGTAATACTAGCCAGAAGTATCGCCCGTAAACATTCCATACTTAAGTCACAACATCCTACTACAATCTCAGAGAAGCTAATTTCACAGACGGAAAAAGAGAGACGCAGATTTGGTGGCATCTTCCTCGCATGGGGAGCTAATCGTGTTGCTTGGAGTAGTTAATTTGGCAGCGCCTTGTGCTCTTGCGACCAGCACATGTGTGATTACAGTTGCCATGTCTCCTTAACCCATGTCACCTGCCGCGACCACAACTTGCCACAATCGAGCGCCTGCTTTGAATCGTCGACGACACTGCTCCGGCTATTTCCCTCCCTTAATTCTGGTGTAACAACAACCACGTCGTAGTAGCAGTACGTGACAGCGCAACGCATTAAAAAAAAAGGAGAAAAGGGCGGGGGTACGGAACAATCTTGTCACATCAATGTAGACATGCCGATCGTACCGTGACATGACCAATCCAAGCGTGGCAGAAAAAATAAATCTTTTCAATTTTCTTTTCTCCTATCACCGCATGCGTCCTCCCTCCCTTTGTCAATTAAAAAAAAAAAGGTGACACGGACATGGAAAACACGTTTGACTCGTACATGACTTGACGTACCAGAGGAGAGGAGCAGGTATATTCTCCACGCTTTTAACCTTTTAACTGGTCGCTGTGAGAACTACCGCTGCTACGTGCGCCCTAAAAAATACACCCTCTTACTCCACTCCGGTAAAAGGTGAACGTTGCATGCAATTGCCCCTTGATTTCGTTAAGTGATCGATGGTTATTTATTTCGTCCCGTTCTAAGTTCTAGCTATTCATACCTACTGTAGCGCAGCTCCTAACACAACCATTAACAAAGTTTTTTTTAAAGAAAAAAACCATTAACAAAGTAACTTCCCAACTGTACACTCAAGTCGGATATAGGTACTCCATCTATTTTCTTTTTTAGAATAAATAAATTATTAGATTTGTTGTTAAAAATATTTTTATAATATTATACTTTGTTAGCGTATCTTAATTTAAAGTTATAAAAAGTACGGTTAAAGTCGTATCTGGAGGCTGTAAAAAATAAAAAAATGTCATGTAAAAAAAGAAGAAGAGAGGGAGTAGCAGTTAACCTTTGGAAAATTGGATTTACCTCTTGATAACCCTTGTGTCTCCAGAGTTTTGAAGACCAGTAGTAACAATGAAATTGCTTCCACGCAATCATAAATCTTCTTGACCAAGACTGTCGACATCTCAACAACTGTAGATTGATGTCAATCCTGATGCGAGTTTTATTGTAGTTGCAACATCCAACATCTCCAAATGCCTTGTTTAATTACGATGATCTTGGAGGTGTAACTTTCCAACTTTTGAAAAGGAAGTGTGCCCTAAAAAGTTCATGACGAGTGGGGCTCATGATTTACATCCAAGCTCCAGATGGTGTAAAGTCGATGCATATCCATCTTAATTTTAATGTCTACAAAAAAGAGAGAGAAAGAGAAAGAAAAAAAGATCATCATGTGACCTCTTCCAAATGAGAGGTGGCCGTGCCATCCGTACAGAGCTTTTGACCGTGCGTAGGAGTATCAAATTAATGAGCTGGACAGTTTAGTTAAGTATAGTACTCCACTAGTCTGTACTACACTCCGCATTAGAGAGCATGCATGATACCTTCCATTTTTTTTTTTACATTGGTTTATTGGGGTAGATCTTGTACTTGACCTATTGAAGATTAATTTGACCTGGAAAGTGCAAAGGCACAGTGAATCATCTGCTAATTTTTGCTGCAGACTTCATTGTTACTACTGGTCTTCAATGAAATCAAAGGTTAAACGGCCAAAAAACGAGTTAGCAAGGTTTTCAATGAAATCAAAGCCTAAACGGCCAAAAAAAAAACACTTCTGCTGTGGTGACAGACCAAAATTGTTAGCCTACGATATATGATATTTAATTGGACAAGTACAACAAATATCCTAGGACACGGTGCACGGTAACCTCATGACTTCACCGGCACCTACTAGCAGCGTGTTTGCTTGTTCCCTTTACTCGGTGCGTCCATGATCCGTCTCTCATAGACCAAATTAACGACGAAAAGACAACGTACCTAGTATCTGGTGTGCCGCTATTTGTTTGGTTGGCACGACACGTCCTCCGATAAAAATACGTTCGGTCACCCAGAGATAAATCGAAGCGTTCGCTGGTTATACCAAGCAATGTTAACTAGTGAATTTCTACAACATATGTCTGGAGCGCCACACGCTCAGCCTTGGGTGTTTGCGAACTGCATATTTGTTTCGTGACACAAGTTAGCACGCGCCACTTGATCAGTGAACTCACCGAACCACATGCGACCGCACCAAGTTAGGAACCTCAAATGCCGCCTCGCCTCAGTTTTCTTTTCGTCAGTTTAACTTGGCTTGCTTCACAACTCAAAACATCTCAAGTACAGAGAATGGTTTCCGTTCGGTCCATCAGGTGGAGGCCGTGGACGGCGTCCAGGCACCGTCGGGGTGGGTGGGGGCGCACCGCCAGAACAACACACGAACACCACCAGCTTTGGCTTTTCCAAGCGGAACAGAGCCGGGGAAGCGGGGACAGCGCGCGGGCCCACGCGCTGCGCCAAAAGCTGGGGTCACTGTGCGCGTCCATGGCACTCTGCCGACGACCGCCGTGAGGCCGGGCCCGCGCCCGCCTGAGCCGGCGGGGCCCCGCGTGCAGTAATACGCCCCTGCGATCGAGCGTGTTTAGGAGGAGCCAGGCACAATCATGCGCGGCCGATATGCGTGCGTGCCGTGTCTGCTGCGACTGAACCCAACTCTCTATCGCATCTGCGTGTTCGCAACCAAACAGTTGGAGTCAACAAGAGAAACTTGGAAAGGAACAGTGCCGTAGGCGCAGGCGCGGCGCGGCGCTGCTTGCTTCTGTGCCCGCGCGTGGCGTGCTGGCCCGGTCGGGACCTGGCCGCGGGATCTCCTCTCCTCCTGTAGCGCGCACTTGCGCGTGCGTACGCGCCTGTGCGCGTCCATGCACGTGTGCGGTGCACAGAGTCTCCGGTTTGGTTTTCTAGGCACAGGTAAAGAATGGGCATTCAAATTGCGAGTAACTCATGTGTAGCATGTAGTACATTGCTGCGTGTATCAAACAGGCAGCTAGATAACATTCTTCTCTACAGTGCATGTAAGATGGTATTCCCATTTCAGACACGAGAGCCGTTCGACTATTACGAGTGGAGTATTGTTGTTACGGAGACGATGGGCCAATAATTTATTTGTTTAAAGTTTTTTCATGTGTGGTGCGTATCTACAAAAGTAAACAAGCAGCACCTGCTTGTGCAGTAAATTTTTTGTAAAACTATAGTTGTATACCAGACTAGACGATACTTCTAATTTCTTATTCACCATAATGGATTTATGCAATTTATTTCTAATAAAACACTGCTCTCTCCGTTTCTAAACAGATGATGTTATAGTATTTCACACTTCAAACAAGACTTGTATTTATAAATAAAACTCGAAAGCTAGAATGACATGTATTCATGAACGAAAGAAATATATTATTTTGTTATTTTAAGGCGTCTAAATAAAGAAATTATACCAACCTGCTAACACAACTAATACCTAATTATGTAAGTTCACTATCCATATATTATTCGTACATCGCGACCGCAAACGCAAATTGCGATCCCTCCGTCTCCTAGAAAAACCCACGAGCTAGGAGGAAGCTACGATATGCAAAACCACTCACAATGTTTGAAGCGCAAAGGATCAAAGGGTTCATTATATATATTAAAAAAAAGTCGCCACTCGCACCACGAGGTCCCACCGAGCACTGGCAGTCGCAAACACCCACAAATCTTGAGAAAAAGCTTGCGATTTGTGGTCCCCGACGCCCGATCAAGGCTCCCTCGCTCCCAACTTTCGCGCCTCCTCTAAATCATTCGTCTATAATTCATTCCCCAGCCTCCCTCCCGTCTAGGAGGTAGGAGCATCCCTATCGATACTTCCCCAGCTCTCCGTTGCTCCCTCTTTCTTCCAGGAGTAGTAAGGGTCGGCTAGCTCTCCAAGAGAGTCGAAATTCTCCTATTGCCTCAACACGGCCGCGGTACTCGCAGTCGCACCCGGTCCCTTCTTCTTAGGAGATTTTTTTTTTATATATAAAAAAGTTCGAGCTTTCCCAGGAATCCCCTGTGGATCGTAGACGATTACGTCACGATAAAAAAAGTTTTGAGTTCGTTTTGCTCTAGTAGCACTAGTCAATGGCCAACAGTGTTTACCTCGGCATCTAATCTATGTAAGCCCGGTTAGCCGGCTGGAATTTTTCCTTTGCCCTTTCTCTGAGAACCCTGTTCGTCGTGTATGCACAAAGGTCCCATGGGAAAACTGTGATGAACATAATTCAAGGGAATAATAACGGACGAGACAAGCATCCTACTACTGGTAATGGTTAAGGGCTCTTTCTCCTTGTTGGAGCTTAATGCTTGAAAGAAGTTGAGCCGCAGCATGATCAAGCCCAATCTGTGGATCTACAGCTATAGTAAGTATCTCGTTAAATAATTGCTGCATACTTAGGAACCAACATCATATGCAATCTCAGAAAGTCCTCTTCACTCAGCACCCGGCGGGTCAGTCAGCACCCCTGAAAGAAAGGAGATAGATCAGAGGAGCTGTCCCATACTCACATGACCCATCCAAAACCGCTACTATTTCGTTAACTCACTTCGGACGCCTTATTTACGTGTTCGGCATCTTCCATCCTTTGTCTCCTTTTCTCCCTTCTCTCTCATGTCCCTTTCGTGTCTTCCCAGCCGCTGTCCTGTATTAAACACGATTTAGTTAGTACTCCAAAGCGTGCGAGATTACACTGCAAATGGAGCACCGATGCTTGCATGCACACGTCCTGACTGGCCTTTTTTTCTCAGGGAAAAGGAAGGGGAAAGAGAGAGAGGGGGAGAATAGATCGTTGCTTGCTCGGTTGCTCCCCGCGCATGCATGCATGCATGCAAGCAAAGTCGAGCCGAGCCGAGCTGAGGTCCACCCACTCGGGGAGGGAGGAGGCGTCGCGATCGGATAGCTTTCGGCCAGGTGCGCGCCGCAGTGTGATGTCCACAGCCTTTGCATGCCAAGAAGCGCGCAACTGTGAAGCAACATGGCAACCACATCCACATGGGCCTCCCCCTCGATTTTTTCTAAATAATACACTGTGAAATAGAATTATACAAATAAATATCCGTTTATAAAAATACAGAAATGAACTTCTGTCGCCATTTGAATTAGTGACATGCACTTCTCACCCAAGAAAATGCAATTCTCGCCCAAGAAAATGGAGTTAATGCTTCTGTCGTCATTCCAAATGGCGATTGACACGTACAGGAGTCGGCGGACACAGAGTTGGAGGAGATCCTGCAGTACGCCTGTGACCTGACAGTGCAGCTGCGCGATGTACCGTGGCCTCTACGACGCATGCCGAAGGGTTGGGGATAGCTCCATACTCTCCAGATGTCCAATCCTGTTGCAATTGCAGTCGTTCGAGCACTTCCAGATTGGATGAACACAACTCGACCTCGCAGTGTACTCCATCACCCTATATGCCGCCGCCGCCGTGGACGGCCTGACCATGGGTACGATGTGGTTTCACCGACGGGTAAGTTTTTTTTTACCATTCATGTGTTTTCGACTTTGTTTTCCACTACGTGGCGATGTTCGACCAGCTAACAGATGACCGTGTCATCTGAACACCGTACACTGGTGAGAATGTGTACGAGCGCGCACTCTATTGGTGCTGTGATGGAAATGGCAATTGAACATCCACCGGTAGCTCCATCCGCTCCAACGGTAAACATGCCACCCGCGGACAAGCGCCTTGACTAGATTCGGGACCATCTGAAGTGGCTGGAGAAGCCTATGTGTATGTGTATAGTTGTGATAGTATGCAATATGTATGAAATAGTTTTCGCTGTCTGCAGAAGCGAATTATTCATGTATGCAGTATGTTGTATGCTTATGTTACGCCTCCATCATATGAATTGCAAGAGGTTATTAACTTTCAGCTAATAGCACTACTACAAAAAGGCTAATACTGACACCTCATCACACACGATTTACCAAAACCGTGAGTATTCAATACAATCATAGACGGTTTTGGTTTAGCGGCCGTCTGTGTTACTGGCTGCGCTAAAAACCGTTCGTGAAGAGGTAATATCACAGGCAGATCATGTTGAAAACCGTTTGTGAAGTATCACACACGGTTCTGAACAAGAACCGTCTATGATATTACTAAATATCATTGACGGTTTTTCTTAAAAATCGTCTGTGATAATAAAAACAGATGCCACATCATCCGATTGCTCATTTAAACACACCAATGTCGCTACAGCTCCCGTGCCAATCTCTTCGTCTCTCGCGTCGGCTTTAGTACTTGTTTTATAAATAGACACCTGCTTCTGAAAGAGATTTATCACAAACCTCTCCTTTCTTCAAACTGCTATGGTCGAAATGGCTTCTTCCTATCCACCACCAACGTCTCCTCGTGTGTCGATCGTATTGGCATACATTGTGCTTATGTACTCAAACCTCTCTGATCGCAACCTGTCCCAAGCTGCGGACAAACCTTCCGCTCGCAACGTCATCCATTCTAGGCCCTCCGATCAACCGAAGACCATAGCGGCCATCAACTATCAACTGGAGCTCCTTCTTCGATGGACCAATGCGAGGGTCTCCGACATCCGGCAAGTAAACCTCATCGTGAAGATCATCCTCTCAAACTACTTGGTTCGCACGGAGGATGCAACCCGGAGAGTCGAGGACGACATCCGGATGGCAGGAGAGTGGGTCAACCTCGTCGAGAGGGAGGAGACCAGGGTTGATGGCCTCTAGGCTGTAATGCACTTGGTTACGTAGTTTGAATGGCTACAAGCGCGAATTGAGCGTGCAAGAAAGGAGGTACAGGCGTTTGATCAGACAGTCGCTGATCCCGCCACCACTTAAGCCGAGGAGAAAGTTGACGAAGATTTGAAGGATAAAATAGGATTATTGATATTTTTTTTATCGTCTATGATGTAAAAAGGATGATCTTCTGTAAAGTCCATTTATCTTCAATTTTACTATTTATTACCCTAGAATTTACTGGGCGACTCGTTTTAGTTAAGTGCATGGAGAACACAAAAAACCATCTGTATCTACTTTAGAACCGCCTGTGATGTCCAACCCTATTTATATTCGGACTCTAGGGTTTGCCCGTACCCCCATCAAATGATTAAGTTTCTCTTACTAGATCTCCCTCCTCCCCTGAGCTTGTCGCCGCCGTCCTCGACGCCGCATCCTCCTCGAGCCCGATGCGCCTCCTCCCCCAAGCTCGGCGCGCCTCCCCCCCGAGCCCGCGTCGCCATCTCCCCCGAGCCCGGTGCGCGCTACTCCCCTGTGATGTTATATATACTGCAGTAGACCAAGTATGTGTTAAATATCAAATCTTAGCTTTTGGCTGATTTGTTTTGTACACATGATGTATGTGGTGTGAAATTTCTCGAAGACTTCAGTCCATAGACTACATTGACTTTTCAACCATCTTGAAGTCATGATCCATGGATTGTCTTTTCCACGGTGGTGATCGAAAGGTGGTCGAAAAGTCAATTTGTTTCGTGAAATGTATCTTTTCTTCTAAAGAAATCTATTCAGACTTTAGAGGTTTAGAGATAAGAACCTTAAAACGAAGTAGAAGTACGAAAAGCGGAAAGTTTGTGCATAAGTTCTACCCTTCTTATGGTTATTTATAGGCTATCGACTTGTGCCAAAGTTAAACAGAAGTCCAACGGATGAAATTTTATTAGAATCTTTCCTAATAAACCGTTGGAAAAATAAAGCGTCATCGGCTCTTCGGGAATTGTTCTTCATGAAGACGGTTGACATTCCTTTTCCTATATATTTCTGTTTATTGGTTAGCATTTCCCGAGGCTAGTCAATAAACAGAAATAGATTTAGTAATACAAAAGAATGTCACAAACGGTTTCATCTACAAACCGTCTATGATACATATGCTAGCACATACGGTTATTAACTCAGAACGGTCTGTGATAGATAACAGTCTGTGATAGTCTGCATCACAGACGGATCAAAAATCGTCTGTGATGATCTTATGTCATTACTGACTCATAAACTCAGATGGCTCACGAAACCGTTAATGATGACGTCTTTGAACCGTTTTCAATGACCTTTTCTGTAGTAGTGTAGATTTGTATGAACGTAACATGACAAGCCGCAATTGCATCGAAGTACCACAATATGGCAGAAGCATAAGTCCAAGTACCATAATACCAGAACATTACAATATCAAAATGAAATTAAGCTATCAAGCGTGGTTTAATTCACATTAAAATAGCCAAACATTACACCCTGTCATCTCATCTTTTCAGACAGAAATTATCACACGCTGCCACACCACATTTTCAGGCAGAATCGACAACAACTTGTAATGCTACGTTTTCAGACTGATAGGTCAACCAGGACCAACTTTTTCCCAATGAATAGGCGTCACTCACCAGTCATCCCACATTTTTAGAAAGAAATGATCACACGTTGCCATGTCACCTTCAGACCGAATTGATCACAACCTACCATGCCACGTTTTCATATGGAAAGGGCAACTGAGACCAGCTTTTCACACAACTCATTAGTCATCCCACCTTTTAAGAAAGAAATGATCACACGTTGCCACGCCACCTTTCCAGACCGAAATGACACACACCCTGTCATACCACGTTATCATATCGAAAGGACAATCTGGACCAACTTTTCTAAGTGTGTAGACATCACTCAACAGTCATCCCATCTTTTCAGAAACAAATGACCACACCCTACGACACCACATTTTCAAACAGAAATGATCACACCATGCAATTCGCCATAATTTACCCCCTCAACACTACACCCTAGCCACTTATAAAAGTGGGTACATTCCACCACCCCAGCCAACACTCCACCCTACTAGTTTCGCACAAATGAGAGAAAGGTGGGAGAATAGAGCTAGAGGATATCAATACGTTGGTTTGGAGATGTGAGGCTATACAAGGATAATGTGGAAGCGAAAGTGGCATGTCGGGAAGGCGAGAAACTACCGGATCGTATGATGAAGGATGCGCCTGTACCACCAGAGTTTCCACGCGCTGCCATGCGACTGCGATAACCTGACGCATAACATTCAGTCCACACACCCGACGACCACCGCTCCGGCGTATTACACATGCTCCGATGTCCACGTAAGAAAATCTCTCTCACACATGTATTTTTCACATTGTGCGTTGCATTTCACATATCACTAACTTCACCCGTGCATAAATGTCAGTCGAAGGAGAGTTGTTTTTTTCTTCCAATAGGTCAACTGTCTGGATAAGTACGATAAAACATTCATCGAGCAGAAGTACATGCTCAACTACGCGCTGTCACCCGAGGTCTTCCACCGCTGAAAACCTTACGTACCCCAGAAGGGGGGACAATGCACCGATAGAGCCCAATAAACTAGAGTGACGGTGGAAGACCCCGAACAGCATGCCGAGGATGACCGGACAGAGCGCGCGACAAACAAGGGCAAGGCACTCATGGTGCCATCAGGGCTGGCCGAGTTCCCGATGCTCCTACTAAGCGGGTGGTTACACTCGAGGATCTAATGGGAGCCCAATATAGGGTTGCCTTTTAGACTCATCGCGCCCGTAGGTTCGCAGCAGACAAGGACAAGGCACCAATAGGCCCTCAAGACTTACTTCTTTCTGATCCACCACTTTGTCTGATTGCAAAAGACGCACATGTATCTTATGTGCAGATCTGGTTGATGATTTGTGCATGCTGTTGGTCGACTATAAGAGTAGCGCGACAAACAAATACACGTAATCAAACCCTCCGCGCCATGTAATTTGCAGTTGAAATGTCATCTTTTGAATTAAATTCCATAGTTGTTCTCTACCTAATATTTCGTTCTTTTTCCCGAAAATAATCGGTTGTGTGAGCATTACACTCGATAGCAACAACCCGGGTACAATGAACATATAAATTTATTTATTTTTTTCTACACACAAAAAAATCCACCTCCTGTTGTCATTTGGTTTGGTAACTGGAACTTGTCGCCATTTTAAATGGCGATTTGATCTCTGCCGACATTCCAAATGGCAATTTGATATCTGCCGACATTCCAAATAGCTATAGAGATATTTAACACTATTTGTTCGGCGACCGGGCTACTATCATCAATCCCAGAGGCATATCACAAGTTCAAATGATGACAAAAACATATTTTGTAATTTATCAAACCGACATTTATGTCTATAATTCTATTAAAAAAATATATTTTTTTTATATATAAAATCGCCTGCTCTCCGCCTCATCAGCTGCGCTGCACCCAGACCCAGTGGTTGCCCGGTTGGGCCTGGGTGGGGTTGGGATCAGTAAAAGCAAAAGCCACCCCTACTACCACCATCACCCCACGCCCCCTGCCCCTAGATCTGCCTCTGCTGCCCCTGCCCCCTCCTGCTGCTGCTGCGCCACCACATTTCTAGCCACTCGATGCCCTGGTTTGGCTCGCCACTGCCGCGCACTGCCTTGCAATTACATGCACTGATACATGGGGAGCTGAGCTGAGCTGAGCTGCTTGAGCTAACCAGTTCTGGAGCATAAAAAACAAGGCACCATACGATTTTTTTATATATATAAAAGCCTTGCAAGTGCAAGTGTGAACACTACACTTGTGTTTGTGTAGCGAAAGGAGGACATGGCTTTGGCCTTTGGATTCCAAGAGGGGCTTGGGTCGGGGCACCACCGGAATTGCTCCGCCTACCAGCCGATTTCATTTCGCGCGAGATCGGCGACCGGCGTGTAGGCCCTTTACATCATTACTGTATGCGGGGCCTCCGTGTCAGCCGTTGTTGGCAGCGATCTCGCGGATCGTTCAGTTCGTGCGCGTAGCAGTGCTAGGGACACCACCACGACGGCACCACCCCCCACAAGCGCACACAGTGACAGTGGTGTGTGGTGATCCTCTGCCCTTTGCTAGTCCTGGGTGGTCATAATGGCGACTGCGAAGATGAGACGAGACTCAACTGAGAGAGAGAGAGGGGGGGTGTGTGTGTGGGTAGTGTGAGGTGATGAGATGACAATGCAATGCCCCCACTCCCACAAGTAACCTCTGCCGCTGCTGCTCTAGTGTGTGCTTCTGTGCTGTGTTGCCGTCTGGGTTGGAGACGGAATTATTCCCAAACTCGAGAAAAAAATATCGACGAGCAGGTGAGCCCCCGCGCGGCCAGTGTTTAGTTTTTTCACCTCTGTCTCCTTATCGAGGATGGTCAGTCGCTGACATACTGGTCTGGTTTTTTTACTACTACTGTACCGACTTGTGCCTTGTGAACCGATAGATTCGGCTTACGTGGAACACAAGTCTGGATGACAGAGGAGAGACCAGACGGTGAAGGGAGGAGATAATTCTGCCAGTTTTATTGAAACGGGAGACGAGATGACATGAGACGAGCGTGGTTTGGCACTGGGGTCCACTGTACTGGATCGAGATCTAAATCGTTCATGCCTAATGCAACGCCACATAGGATGTATAGTTATCGAACCTGGTCCGGTCATCGATCCGACCGAGGTGTCAGCTGAGTGGGTTACTAGTTAGACCGGTGGAAATATATTTTAGTACGTACACTACGCAAAAAAAAAAATACATATATGAGTATAAAAACGATAATCCTTTGCAAATATGCAGTCCGCTCCAAGTTTAATAACTATGCGTGGAGACGAACCTAAGCAGAGAATAGAGATGAGTTGCCGGCGGGAATGAGGGAGTGAGAAAATTGATTTTTTTTATGTGTACCTACCAATTTCACAAGAGGGTTCTTACTAAAACCCTAACAACATCGAAAGTATGAACATGCCCTTCACTTTTGTCTCGAAAAGATATTTCGTTTGAGAGGTTTCTTATCTGTTGATCTCGTGAGCAAAACCAAGCCGGGTGGACGAAAACTAGCTTCTGATCCGAGTTTTTTTGGTTCCGGGTTTTATAACTACCATAGGACGAGCGTGCATGTATCGTTTTGGAAACACAACATGTATAAAAGTGCTAGAAATCGCTACTGTACTACTCGGAAGTACGGATAAAGGAGCGCCTGCCCAGATCTCCTTCTAGTTCTATTGGGCCGAATTACAAAATTCTTTATTCGCGTGAAACACAAAAAAAAGTTGCCTCTTGGTGGGCCATCCTGACGCTGTTTGGGTCATTCCGCTAACCCGCTCCAGTGGTGAGAGCCCCAAAGGTCGCCTGTACAAGTGGGCGCGACTTGCCTTTTGGCCCGTTCCATCCGCGTCCTCTCTTTCGTTGCTGCGCCACACGCTCATCTCATCCCCGTCCTCTACGGGGACCGAGCCCGTGGGAGTGTCTATCTGAATACGTCGACCGATTTTTTTCAAAATCGCCACTTTGAGCCATCGGATGGAGATCCAATGCTCCAGATATCACCCCCACCCCTATATCCCTAATCTAATCTCACTTCCCACACTCTCTCCCTCTCTCTCACCAATCACAGAGCACTAAAATTGAAAGATGTATATTCTGTAATATATATCTTCAGAAATTATATCTTAATATATAGATTCAAGTTTTAGTCTAAATATATAAGAAAGAATGGACGTCGCTCGTATTAAAAATCTATAATATGTAAGCAAAATAATATCTTTTTTACGGGCCCATGGAGATTATCCGCACGGGGAAATTGCCATCCCAGATCACCAACCGCAAACTCGGGCGATTCAGTTACCGTCTGAGCTCGTAACATTTTTTTCCCTCTCCTTCCTCTCTATAGTCTAGACTCACAGAAAGGGAAAGGAGAAAAGCAATGCTTGTGTGGTGCCTTCGCTACAAGTCATGAAGTCAGAAAGAGAAAAATGGCCTCTCTTCAGCCTAGAAAAGCACCGTACCATACGATCGTCAAACCATCAGGTCAAATGAGAAAGAGTGGTTCTCTAGAATGACAGAAAGAATTGCAGAGCTGCCTGTTTCTAAACCATAATTAATCTTTATCAGTATAGGCTGAACAAGCTCATCGCACTCCTGGGACAAAGGAAGTCACCGTCCTAGCTGCGCCACGTTTTCACACTGCCATACTGTGGTGAAGTATTATATTGTTCACTGAACAGCATTCTGTAGTCTGCACATCTCACTATAGAACGTTGCAATAAGCCAACCATGAAATGGCAGAGATGAACATCTGTTAAATAACAGCAACTTACTGAAACAAATACCCACAAAAATTTATACCATAGCAGTAACTGAAGTTACAAAACATACCACAAATCTGTAGAATAGCTGCTGATATAAACACTAGATTATTACACTGGTGGTTTAAACCTACAAAGCCTTTTTACATTCTGGTGATCTTGCAGCCACCTTAAAAAGAAATGAGGATGTTCAGACCATTACTTAAGAGGGTGGCAGGTGAAGAAAACTCTCGGCATTTCACGCTACGTAAATATTATGTACACAAATAATCATTTCAAGAAACAACCAGGCTAGACTACTCAAGCAAATCGAAACCATTGGAAACTTCATCATTGGATTAAACTTCAATCCTCTGCGATATCATCAAGCCATGCAACCAATTGCTGCGACGTTGGTCTTGACTTAGGAGCAGCGGTGACACATAGGCACGCCATCTCGAGCACCCTTATCAACCCACTTTCGTTCTCCTTGTCATGTATACCTGGATAAAAAACTTCAGTTTCCCTGTCCTCTTTCTTCATCTGAAGCACCCAAGACACCACATCCCTGCTTCCTTTCGGCCTGCACATGTCCACAGGCCTCCGACCGGTCAGTAGCTCCAGCAGAACAATACCAAAGCTGTACACATCACCCTTGTAAGTTGCAACAGGAGACTGCCCATACTCAGGAGGAATGTAGCCCAAGGTTCCCACGACATCTGTTGTGACATGCGTCTCGTACGCGCAGATGAGCCTTGCCAATCCAAAATCAGCCAGGTGGGCTTCAAAATTCTCATCCAGTAGGATATTGCTTGACTTGATATCCCTGTGTAATATGTGGGGCTCACATGACAGGTGCAAGTATGCCAGCCCCCTTGCTGAACCCTGTGCTATCCGTAGCCTCTTCCGCCAATCCAGCAGCTCACCACCATCGGCCCTCTCATGAAGCCAGTAGTCCAAACTGCCATTCTCCATAAATGAGTAGATCAATAGCCTGTCATTGCCGATCTTGCAATAGCCTTGCAGCAAAACAAGGTTCTCATGCTGAGCCCGAGAAAGTGTCTCCACCTCAGCTTGGAACTCCCTCTCAATCTGAGAGTAGTCACCTGAAAGTCGCTTGATTGCAACTCTCCTACCGTCCGGTAGCGTTGATTTGTAGACAAGGCCAAAACCACCACATCCAACTATATATGCTTGATCAAAGTTGTTGGTGGACTTCAAGATGTCGTCAATGCTGAGTTCTTTGTTGTTCTGGAAAAGCAGCACCAAGCTTGAGTTAGGAGACTCTGAGCAATCTTCAGCATTCGCAACAGCCTTTGGATTGCGCTCCTGCATTCTTGAACGAACAATCCTTGACAAAATCACATAAGCACTACACAATACAAAAACAACCCCCACTGCAGTTCCTAGTCCAAGTGCGGCAAGGATGGCTTTGTTCTTCTTACGATACGCTGTTTCCACAAATGGAGACTTTTCTGTGCAGGAGGAATTCCGAAGAAGGCAGAGTGCAGAATTCCCCACAAAATCCTCATTCGTGAATGTGGAGAATTGGCCCCCTGTCGGGATATCTCCAGCCAACTTGTTGTATGAGACATCAAACTTGGAGAGAAAATTCAGCTTCGTTAGAGATGATGGTATGCTCCCACTGAGATCATTGTGGGCCAAAATCAGCACTTCCAAGCTCGACATGTTTGACAACTCACCAGGTATTGGCCCCGAGAAGTTGTTCCAGCTCAGGTCCAGCACATGAAGCTTCACAAGATGGCCAAAGCCTGGCAAGATTGGCCCAGCAAGCAAGTTGTTCGAAAGGATCAGTGACGGTGGGAAGCTGCTGACTTGGTTGTACTGCAAACCTTTGCCAGTTGAATTCTTCTTGATGAATAATGGGAGGTCATCTGTCGATGCCCGGTCACTCGAGCCATTACTCGAAATTAAACTCCTCATCTGTGTAAAGCTCTCAGGAAGCTCCCCACTGAACGAATTGTTTGACAGATCAATGTAGAAGAGATTGTTCAGATTGCCTAACCATGGCGGAATCTTCCCATTCAACTTGTTCCACGAAATGTCCAGCATATTGAGGTTCTCCAAGTTCCGCAACCAAGGTGGAATCATGCCCGAGAGTGCACAGTTTGCCAGGACAAGCACCTGCATGCTCTTGAACCCTTTGATGCCATCCATCGGCATTGTCTCACCGCCACGGAAGTTATTGGTAAGCACCAAGCCCGTAAGGTTGGGCAGGTTCTGCAAGCGTTGCAATGCCGATGACAGGTTGGTGAAGCCATTCCCTGTCAGCGATAGGTACGACAGCGATCTCAGATTTTTGAAGCTCTCCGGTATCTCTCCCTCAAGCTTGTTTCTTGCAAGGTTCAGCGTCCTCAGCTCGGTGCACCACGCGAGGCTAGGAGGTATAGCACCAGTCAGCTTGTTTGTCCCAGCATCGAAAGTGTTCAGCCTTGGCAGCAAATTGAAGTCAATAGTAATATCACCGGAGAGCGAGTTGTTCCTTAGGCTGACCACCTTCAGCATTGGGCAGCTCGACAGGGAATCAGGCAATGTGCCATTGAACCCATTGGAGGCCAAGTTTAAGGACTCCAGCCTCATCAAATTCCCAAACACATCAGGGATGGAGCCAGCGAACATGTTGTACGACAAGTCAATCTGCGTAAGCTGAGAGAGGTTACCGAGGTTGTGGAGCCTACCGGAGAGCTGATTTTCCTGTAAACTTAGCCTCCTCAACTCTGGCATCGTGTACAGGTCGCCGGGGAGGCTCCCCACGAGGCCATTACCGTCGAGAGAGAGCTCGGTGAGCGCCTTGCACTGGCCGAAGCCGGCGGGGATCTCACCGGAGAACGCATTCGCTGAGAACCGCAGGACAGTGACCGGCGCAACGCAGAGCGCGGTGGCGTTGATGCCACCGGAGAAGGCGTTGCTGGAGATATCAAGAACCATCAGGTTCGCGGCGCCGAGGACGCAGGGTGCGGCCCGGTGAATTCGTTGAAGGAGATGTTCACAACCTCGATCGCCGGGAAGCCGTTGTAGCTCGCCGGGAACGCGCCGGAGAGCACGTTCGCGCTGAGGTCGAGCACCCGCAGCCTCGCGAGCCGGCCGAGCCCCGCCGGCGCCTGGCCGCGGAGCGAGTTCCGGGAGAGGTTTAGCGTCTCGAGACCGTCGAGGGAGGCGATCGAGGAGGAGATGACGCCGTGGAGGCTCTTGTTGGAGAGATCCAACCCGACCACCCTCCCAAGATCGCAGGAGACGCCGGTCCAGGAACAGCAGGAGGCGTCGTTGGGACCCCACCGGACGAGCCCGGCGCCCTTCCTGTCCAAGCCATTAGAGAAGGCCAGAAGCGCCTCCAGGTCGGTGGGGTTGCACGTCTGGTTCTGGGAGTGGCCGCCATGGACGTGGAGCAGGACGGAGACGAGCAACAAGCGGAACAAGCAGTAGTAGCCTCCCATCTCCGGCGAGAAGCGGCGGCGGAATTGGGCAAGGAGTCTCTTTTCCTGCAGGGCATGAACAATTGCGAGGACCCGGGAAGGAATTCTCGGCTAAAACTCACACCACCTTGCAAGGCTACATGAATCCAAGCATCAAGAACACACGCGCAGATGGCAAATAGCAATTGTTGCAGCAAGAACCGCAAAAAAGAACGAAATACTTGCCCTTTAAGCAAGAAATCCAGACAAGTTTCACGGAACCAAGAGCAGCGCAAGGATGGAATATTTTCGGAGATTTTTATTTTTAGATAATGGAAGAAAAATCTCTTCCTCTCGCATCAATGATTTACACACCCAATTTATTTAAGCGTTTGAAGTTACAATCAAACAACCCAAGATAAAAACGGCTAGCATCCTTGCAACCTAGAACACATTCTTAATCATTACAAATTCTATGACTAAGCCTCCACCACTGAAAATTGAGGATTTGCTTCGCCACAAATTCCAACTTTGACATCCCTCCAACATGATCTCCTCGCATTTTTCCGCCTCGCGCTGAATCGCAAGATTTTGAGACGCAAAAAGAGGACGAGGACATCACAGGCATCTTAAGCAAGCGGCGCATATAAAGATCGCACCGAGAAAAGACTGACTTATTCAAAGAAACATCCTTATGCAAGCCTAATTGGAAAGTCAGAAGAAAGAAAGAGACAAGGTTTATTAACCACTGCGAAAGACTCTTCTCACCCAAATATTTCTTTGTTTGCCACACACCTTGTTTTGACTCCAATGCGCTCAGCAAGCCTATATTTGCGTTTATGGATTGAGAACTTCTCTAGGAACTCAAAAAAGAAAACATAAACATAGGTAAACTACTTAGGACCGATTTGCATATATTTTTTCCTTTTTAAGCTTTTTCTCAACCTGTTCTTCAACCCCTTTCCAATCACTATTCCTTAACTTTTCAAGTGAATGGGAATACCTAAGTACCTAAAAGGAAACACACCCACTTCTCTCACTCACGAACAACTCTCGTTAAAAGACCACCGCTTTAGCTCTAGAAATAAAGATGGCAAGCATATCCACAGAGACACATTCTCTGGAAAAAGCCCCAAGATCATCTCTTTATACCAACCTTTCTTTAATCAGAGATTTTTATTTATTTATTTGGTTTCATGTAAAATAACCGAATAAATCTTCCCGATGGGAGGCCGAACAACCTTTTGAGCTACTCTCATCTCTACTCAAACTCTAAAATGTTGTATTTGCTTAACTTTCAAATTTTTTTTGGGAAGTAAAGTAATAATCCCAAAATTCAAGCTAAAATAGACAGTACGCAACTATGAAAATCATGAAACATGGCCATCAAGTCATTTTAATGACTTCAAAACACTGATAGAACTCAGGAAAACCATCGGCTTTATTGTGATCCATTTGAAAAATAGCTTCTTTCACCTCCTTTTCAAAGAAAAGGCTCCAAGAAGATAAATGTTTTCCTCATCCAAACTTGAGCCATGTCATCTGTAAAGCCTCAATCATAGATAAATGATTTGCTTGGTGCCAAACAAATCTTTATAATAATTGGTGATATACTTTTTAATTGTACATCACCCGAATAATTCCATCCTCTTGTTCGAGTTTAAAAATTCTTTGTTTTCTATGCTTCCCATTTGCAATCAAATGATAATAGTATTCCTATCACCCTCCAAGAGAAATTTCGCTTTGGCCCTTTGATACCATTTAATTTCTTCTTCTCTTAACAGATGAGCCAACCTTTCATTAGCACTTTTTAAGGTTTAACTCAATATTGGACAACCTCCATACCTCAACCTTTTTATCAAGCTTATCAACCAACAAGTTAAGCTCTAACTTTTCCTTTTATAAGACCCACGTACTTTTAGCCCAACCTCGAAGATATCGCCTAAGAGGCCAACTATGTAAGGCCGGTGTATTAACCCATCCCCACACCTCCGCTACCATCTCTCTAAACCCTCCTACACAACCAAACCTAATTCAAATTTAAATAAATGACAACCTCTATAGGGGCATCTTTTGTACTTAAGATGCAGCGTGTGATCGACAAGGACCTCTCAAGAGCAACAACAAGTGACCAAAGGAAACTTCGCTCCCAATCCGTACTCATTAAAACTCTATCGGTTTTAAAGTTGGATTATCTAACGAATTGGCCCAAGTAAATTGTCTACCTGATAAAACTATTTCTCTTAAATCCAAATTATTAATCACAACATTAAACAAAAAGGCCATCTATAGTCAATGTGATCCTTATTCTTTCACTCAGAATTCCTAATGATGTTAAAATCACCTCCAATTAAAATGGGAATTGTCTCTTTTCTACAAGCATGAACAAGCTCATTAAGGAACATCTCCTTGTAATGAGGTTGAGGACTTACCACTAGACTCCAGAAATCATCCGCTCTATTTTTAAATGAAACTTCACATAAAAATCACCAGCATCAATCGATCCAATGTCAAAGACCCTCGATCCACCGAGGAGGATACCTCCGACCGACCACGAGGAGGGGAAAAGTGCCACAAAAATCCCTACCACCACAAAGATGATTAAGGCTAGCCATCGAGAACTCTCTTTAACAGGTTTCAAGAATGGCTATAAAATCTAAATGATGCTCTTTAACCATGTCACAAATAAAACGATGTTTAGCCAAGTCACCTAGACCTCTGCTATTCCAAAAAGACCTTTCATTTCAATTTTAGTTTGATCGGTTTAGGAAGAGGGCTTTTCCTTTCTTCTTTCTAGATGATCTCTTTTTATTAGTGACCGAGTAAAATTAGTCATATCGTCCTCCAAAGCATCTACATCTATATCCCTACAAACATGATTAAGAGAGAGATCAGTGTAATCCTCATTCTCACCTCCACCTCCTCAACATCTACACTTCCTTTCTTTTTCATTCTTCCATATTCAATATTCTTAATATTGTTAATAGAACTAGCAATATCTACCTCATCACCCCTAAAGAAATTCCAATGCTAGCAACTTTGTCAATAATTTGCTCATCGGAAAAGACAAAAGGATGATTATTATCGACTTACTTTGGTCAAATTCAAGGTTACGAATTTGCATGCACGCTTAGCCTTTTGAACCATGTCTTCATCGCCGAATTCGATTCTTTAAACGCTCACTTTGCCTAAGCTCCCTGCATCAATCACACTATGAATACTCGCGCTTGCAAACCCCAAGCGATTGGTACTCTGAGCATTCTCGCCAACGTAATGACCCTCTACCACCCTCCTGTCGGTACCCTAAACCACCCATGAGGCGCCAACACCATCCAAGCGAGAGGCGAACTCCACCGAGCGCCAAGGATCGACCACCTTGGTATTGCCTGCGACCGGCAACTAGCACCCAACCGCCTACCTTCAAACCCACACGCTCCACCTCGGCATCAAACTCACCACATTGGCACCCTTACCGACAAAACACCACGGTAGTCTTTCTGCACGCTCGGTTCCTCGTTCAAACTCCTACCTCGAACATGCACGACGGACACCCCATCCTCATGAGCACCCAACTTTGTCTCCTTTCTAGACGCCCGGCGTAATCGGATGGTATCCAAGCCACGCACCCAAATTATTCCCTTAAAGTTAGAAGGCATCGACTTACGGCTCTCAAGCTCATAAGCAATTGTTATCCGAATTATTCTTTGGTCTCTTAGACTCTCTGTCCTCCATCTCAACATCTTTGCCCCTGTTTGGATTGCCTCCATCCTCAAAATCATCACCACGATCGACTACTTCAGTCAATCGTATCCTCCATGTAATCTTCTACTTTGAAAAAATGTAAATGCAGATTCACCAACCACAATCTCCACACTAGAAGGTATGGCATCTGCATCTAGCACACCCACCAAAGATCTGAACTAAATCGTTCTTACGCACACTTTCCATGTCCACCAGTAAAGCAATGCCAATGACCGAACCTATTGCACAAAGACTCGAGAAAATCACGAATTTCCAAAGGCACTCCTAAGACTGAACCCAAACTTTCAGAATTGGTATTTAGGAGCAGTCTCGAGTTCCATTCCTCAAATTGTAACACCACCTTATGTTCCTTCACATTAATGTCACCAATAGCCACCATACGAAGCAATTCCAACCTATTCGGGAAATGAACCAAAAACTCCTTTTCCCCAAGAGTCTCCACCTGTGGTTGCCAATTCAAAGGAATTAGCCTTCTCAGCTCTGCAATCAACATACCTTCGGACATCGGCTCTCCAATTATCCATGTGCTTGATCTTGTTGTTTTCTTTCTTCACCTTCTTTGTCCCCGCTATTGGGATTTGATAAAACCCCAATCCATCCGCTCCGAAACCACATAAATTGGCAATAGGTCTCGGCATCATCGTCAATGGACATTTATTTGCCAAATGGTCATTGCCCTCACAAATATCACATAATAAACTGACTTTGCAATTAGCAATTCCATGCCCTTTCCCTTTGCATCTAAGCACACCATGTGAGAAACATCACCAAGCATCCTCATTGTTAATCGACATATTGTTGAACCGCCTCGCCCAGCCTGCTGCTGCCACGGTCCTCCCACGCCCACCGAGCGCGCCTAAACCGCGCTGATCATGGATAGATGCATTCTGCCAAAACCAATGACCGAGAAACCTCCGCGCCACAAAGCACCTCCGGGCCCGCGCCGCCGACCACTAGTTCCACCGTTGTGAGAATCGACTGTGCCTGAGACTTGCCTCTGCCTCCACCAACAGAATCGATGTCCGAACCGCCCGCCTCAAAGCCAAGCACCCCACCGCTCTGTATTTGATGCCATTGCCCATGACAAAGGCCGCGCCTGCGGCGGACCCTTCACAACCGGACCACCCACCCCCTGCTGCAATGGCCACGGCCGCCGTCTCCGGAACCATCAACGCCGCCACCCCAACCTCAAGGCCGCTCTCGCCAACCCCGGCCGCGAAATGACCATCATTGCCACGAGCCCCCCCGACCAAACATGCCGACCGATTGCCTAAACCTTCCGCGCGGAACGCCGAACACCGGAAGTTGGTGTGCTCGCCGCTGCACAAAGAATCTCCGTTTCGTCTATCCCAACTTCTACCAAAGACCTTACGCATCCGTGGTAGACCGATCTCGTTGAAAGGTTGGTGACATCAACCACCGCGACCTCACGGATGGGCTCGGCCCAACAAACTCGGCACCAACCAAATCTTGAAAACCGACAAACCGCAAATCGCCCCAGTATTCAAGTCTGTCCCAGATTCAAAATTTGAACGGCCACCACATCGCCATCAATTTCGCCCGTCTCCGCTCCTCGCGCAACACGCCCGGACTTCACCAATGGCGCAACTCCAACCCGACAACACCTCGGCACCGAACGGAGGACATCGGCGAGCATGCTTAATGGCGTCGCCTACCGTCAAAGTTGGTGATCGTTGGAGGCGGCAAAGGCCCCATCCGTGGTCGTCCTCCACCCACACCCTTCTTGCTCGGCCGGTAGAATCCCACCGCATGAAGCTCCGTTGTCGAATATCCGCGCAACGGCTTCTCCAATAACTAAATCACTTGCAAGCCGAGGACGCCCCACGCCCACCGTCCTCTACCTCCAACTCGCATGCACTGCGAAAACTAGACGAGTTAGACGTTCCATTACCTTGATGGGATTCCGAGACGCAGCCGGGAAGGATAGGCGACCGTTGCCATCCTTCGCTTCAACATCCATTTCTGCCAAGATAATATCATCATCATCGGATGAATCATCCTCTTGCAACTGCCAAAATCTCGATCCAATCGCAGCGCTAACTACGCGATGAACCTTCGAGAACGGAACAAGGATCTCTCCGGTGGACGCCATCGGCAAAGACACGGAGTATCGATCAGCTAGCTAGCTATAGCACCGTTCTTCCCTGAAACTCAACTTTCCTTACTCTCTCCTCAAACTCAACTTTCTCGTGTGTTCTTCTCACTGGTAGGCGGCACCAGTCCTAGTGGCGCATTTGATATGGTGACGCAATTGCAATGGCAATTAATAAGCGGCATGCGTTTCAGTGCAGGGAATGGGTGAGCAAATCAAATGGGGAGGTGCTAAAAATAAATCTAAGGTGGCCAATTTGGACTTTGAAGGGAGAGAAAAGAGGGAGGTCAGACTGTCAGGGTCAAGGCGACGGCGACAGCGACAGCACTGGTGACGGGTCCGCGCAGTGTAGCCAATAGGAGATGAATTCAATGCATTGCGTAGAGTTTATTTGCTGTATTCGTTAATCGGTAGTGAATGCATAGTTATTCATTTGAGATTTTGCTGATCAATGTAGACACATACAGACTGAAAATACATATAGAAACAATCTGGGTGAATTCTCGAGACTGTGTGCAATTCGTTTGGTAAGACAATTGCTGTTATAACTGTGCATTTGTAAGCAGTAGTACCTACTAATTTGTTTACATCGACGAATTGGCTGGGAAAATATGATCAACAAACTTTTATGAGCTCTGTTACGCTACACTCAATTTAATACGAGTTGTCTACTCGTTAAGATCTAATGATTTCATATTAGCTAGGATTTAGTTACATTACACATGGTAGTATGAGCAGTAAAATTCCAAGATAGTAGAATTGTAATTGTCCATATGGGGATCACATGATACCAAAGTAATATTTTCAACTGTAGTTAAAAAATTCCATAATACCCTCACAAAAAAATAAAATATAAAGAAAAATTTAGTATATCCTTAACAAATTAATAATCATATTTAATTTATACTACCATCATATATTATTATTAAGATATACCGTAAAATATCTCAACTTTTATACGTGTACTACTGTTGATGTTTGAGGTATCGTTAGATACTCCTTATGAATTGCTACTGCTTTCGATTTGCACGGTACCAGGTACTACCACTAGTAGTCTAAAACTGTAGACTGTACAACCATACCCACAGTAGAGGTACTACTACGCCTTTGATTTAGACATGTACCTTTGCATGCATCGCAGAGGACTTTTTCTAGCTGTACTTCTTTGCCATCCACCGTTGAATTTGTCTGCTTGTATGTAATGATCGTCTTTATGAGGTATACAGAATTTAGGTGAAGGGCAGGCAAGTTCGGCTGCTTGGGGATCCAAAGGCAAGTCAGAATTCTCACACTAAAAAAAGTCGAGAATTCTCGAGGGCTTTTTTTTTTAAAAAAAATAGACAAGATGATATTTTCGTAAGGCTGGTATACAAGATGATTCCAACCAGGGTGATGGGGCGAAAAAATCAAAGAGAGGAGTCAAAGGAATGAATGGCAAAAAAAAAAGAGGGTAAATCTCTGGTCAAACATTTCATACGAGATGCAAACTTCAGACATGCTACGTAAAATTTTAATTAGATGCAACCTTTGTTACAAAAAATAGCGCTTGTAGGTGATCTTTTAAGAGGAAACAAACCTTACTTTTTTTTAATGGAAAACAAACCTTACTTGGTGTAATGTGGACGTCGAAGCATGAACAAATTAACAAATGTAACCAACTGCAACTAACCATATATCATTTGCCTTGGAGTACTTGGGTTTTTTTTTAATCATCTGATGGAATCATTTGGTTGAGATGAAATGTAGACGAGAAACCATTTGATTCAGTTGTCAGCAACAATTGCCACCTCGTTTGTAGGTTGGGTTTCTGAACCTTCTCCTAGCTAGCATCAGTTGAGTTGGCGCAGATAAATGCAGTCGAGAAATCGATCGAATTTGCCCTGCAACAAATCGTGGACTCCCCTCGCATGTTGTCCTTCCGAGCGTCAAGCTCTTGTTCCGTGGACAACATATTTCGGCGCCGCGCTGGCCTGGCTAATGGCTATACAGTATCTCCCTCGCGCATGGGCGAAACACCCTTTCCCACGATGAACAGTGCACCGCGACAGTGAGCGGAACGCGCGTTTTCCCCACCCTGCGCAGTGAGCAAACGCTCAGGCCATCCTCGATAGTATCATCTTTAATTTTACTATATTAATTTTATGTTTTAATAGTGTCATATCTAATTTTACTATATTAATTTTACGTTACTGAAAGACAGATGTAGATACAGCACATTCAATAAGCTGTTGTGTTTCTAACAAATCGTCTCTAATATTTATGCCAAACTTATAATATTCCTATTCCTTCACCTCTCTCACATGCACTGATTGTTTTGTCTTATTCGTATTTAGAGATAGTTATTTGAAAAAAAAGACAAATTTCCTTCTTTCTCATGCTCTCTCCTACACCTAGTATTTTGCTAACGTAGAAATATTCACCGGTGGCTAGCTGTCACTACCGAAGATACCCTCGTGCACGCACCAGGTTGCACGCAATCCAACCGCTGCCCACCCCGCGGGCCGCATGCATGGGGTCGTGCGCCAAGTCAATCGTCCCAAGTCGCCCCTCCTCTCGAGTCTCAACCGGCCGCGCCACGCCACGCCGAGGCGCGCCCGGCCGATCCGGTACTCCCGGAAAGCCTCACGGTTTGGCTTAGCGCCCACGCCATTTCCTCTTCTTTTCTGTCTTTCCGCGCGCACCCGCTTTCCCATATTCTTTGCTCCGCCAGCAAGCAAAGTGACTAAGTGAGTAGTGCCTTCCGACGCGCCACATCTACCCATCCCGCCGGCGCTCCTGCGGCTGCTAGCTTTCGCGACCCGTTTCGTCTTGATTCTTGATTTCTCCCGTCTGCTCAGCGAAAAATCTAGAATCAGTGAACGCAGATTCGTACGCGCTGGATTCATTTGGCCCGGCCGTTTGAACCCAAGAAGCTAAGGAAACGGCGTTAGCATTTCGTAAGCCAAGAAACTGAAGTGTAATGTTGTATAAAATGCTGTGGACTTGGACCCAGGGGAAGCAAGGATGACGAGCATTAGAATTTGCCCAAGTGACTATGACAGAGTAGGGTGCTCAACGCGGTGGGTAAGGAGCGCTCACACTTTCCATAGACCAAAAGTAGGAGAATTGGGCTCGTAAAGGCGCAGGTTAGGATCAGGGCCCTTGCTAAGCTTTGAGTAGAGCCGACTTTCTCTTTGACTCTTAACTCGTAGAGGTAATAAATGAACCAGGCTAGCTAGAGCGAGTCATCAGTGACACTACAGCTATAGCTAGCTAGCTAGCTACACTGCCAAACCAAGTCCTGGTTCCCTGCAAAGATGTACATGCAGCATCCTGCCATGCTTATCGTGTAAGCGAACACATATGTAGTTAATTGTAGGACCGAAATGGCGACAGAGGGGGTGAATGTTGTTCTCTTAAAAAATCACCCTGAAAATCCGTACCTGGTCACTTGAACAAAGCGACTCACAGAAAATTAATGCAGAACAAAGCGACTCACACAAAATTAATTTTGGACTGCATGTAAAAGAGTAAAAGATTGGAACGCATGTGACACTAAAAAATTCAGCAAAAAACAGAGACCAACCAGTAAAAAATTCAACTAAAAATATCGCTGTTTGGACTACATGCAAAAAGATTGAAAGCTAGGAAAAGAAAGGCTTCCTTGTGAAGAATGGTTCCTTGCCAACGGAAAGCTACAGAAAACAAAATAGCAAAACCGAATAGAAAGAAAAGAAGTACTGGTCTGCTGCTACAAACAATCAAGAACTAATCCAACCGCAAAAGCAAACAAACAAAGAAGCTGCGAATGAAAAATCAAAGACAGGAGACATGCTGCCACAAAAGCTATGATCATAAAGGAGAGAAATCAGCAAAAAGAACCACTCACAACAGCTGGCCAAACAACAAGGTACTGCTTTAGTTCGTAGCACAGGAGGCTGTCCAAGAACAAGAAAAAGAAAGCAGATGGAGCACACAACAGAAAGCTCTCTACTGCTAAAAGTATCCACTGAGTGAAACAACAAAGCGGCGAAAATCGAGCACCAAAGCAGAGAAATGAATATTGATGTTCTCACAGCATTGACAGAAGAGGCGGCGAGAAAGAAAAGAACCCAAAAGACATAAGAAGATGAAGTGAGCCATAGCTACTCAACAATTCGAAAGAACCTTTGCTCATTGGAATAAAACTGGTCACTTGACCTTGAGGCTATTTTCCAACACAGAGCAAAAAACCAAACTAATGAGATGAACTGAATAAACACTTTGCTTTCGGGATGAGATAGCCAAGGTGGCCTTGAGACGATTCCCCGTTCAAAGCAAATAAATCGCAGCTAAAAGATCAACGAAGCAACTACGTAATACGAAAATAAAGAACTGAAAATAAATCAATAGAGCACAAGAACTTCATATCAAGATGAAGAGCGATGAATGATTAATAGATGAATGTTTACATCTACTCTTCCATGTCTCATCCAAGAACACACACAAGGAGAGAAACATATACAACTCTAAATCCAACTCTCTCCCAAAAGCACAAGCATTAGAAAACCCTAACGCTCACACCCATTTTTTTTCTTTCTCACTCCCGTACACCAGCTCCCACTAGAGAGCACCTCTATTTATAGCCTCCACTAATGGGTTTACAAGCACTTTACCCATTAGGTCACACCAACTCTCCACTAATGGGTTTACACGCAATTTTACCCATTAGGTCACAACACCTCTCCACTAATGGATCATTTCCTAATAAAATCCACTTTGCCCATTCTTTCTCAACCCAATCCGCTTCCTTTTGTGCAGCCTTGCGCATTCACCAAAATGCCCCTCCTGCACCTTCCTGGAAGCTTCCTCGTTTCTTGCCGCGCACGCCGCAACTACTTGAGTTCTTGCCGTCTTCGACACGCGTCGACTGTTCGACCTCGACCGCTTTGTGCCTAGTCCGGTCACCTGTGTCTCGCCACGACTCCGTCTCAAAGTCCTGCAGTCATCACAGACAAGAAAACACATTACATAGCACCGCACTAAATATTATGATTAAACAATAGCACCGGTAAAATAGCACAAAGTGCCTGAAACAAACTCAAACTTTCAGAACACGTGTTAATTACTCATCACACACGCGGGGTCACCTCCACATGGTCTCTCAATCTCCCCCTTGATGAGTATATTGACAAACACAGAAAAAGCATAAAGTTGAGTTTGTGAAGCCAAACATGATCTAAAAATGGAATCATGGAAACTCAAGATCATGTCGACAAAAGAGAAAAAGCTGGAGCAGCGAAAGAGCAAATATTTACGCAACTCTAGGAGGCTTTTTCTCCAAAATTCTCCCTCTTTTGGCAATAAAACCACATCAAGATGCAATAGAGAGAATATGACAAGTCGAAGGATGAAAAGACTGAAATTTGTTTATTTAAGCATTTAGAGCCATGAGGATTAACCATACTGACCAATGTAATACACCAAGCCATAACTCAATAAAACGCTATCTAGATCATGACAACATATATATAAGCCAGCTAGAGCACATAGATGACAATCTGAAATGTAATGCATTTTATGAGTAAGTCAAGTCATCAATGAGCAAAGTCAAGTTAGAGATATCCAAGGATGATGCAGGCCATGTCAATAAGCTAAGCGGAACAGGGAACTATTATTGAGACCAAATAGAGTGCTATGCTCAATATTGAAACACTGGTTAAGTACTTGATTTCTTTTTGCAGCTTTAAGCAAATTGAACACATAAAACATATTTTCTTTTGAAATTCATGGTTGTTGCCAACCAGATTTTTGTTTTATCATGTGCTAGGTCTCAAGCCTTATGCGACTACTCCAAGCGAGAAGCTTAAGAAGATAGTCTAGGTCACCCAAAACTCCCCCTAAGTTCATGCCAAGTGCAATGGCAAGCCGTCTCATAGGAGAGAATTGGTGAGATCGGTTTTTCGCACAAAGAGATCTTTTGCCTTTTAACAAGTTGTACTAACTCATGCATCATCAAGAGACTAAAACAGCTCAATCTAAGGCTCAATATAGATTCAACGCTCTACCCAGCCTATTTGACATGGCATGAATCATAAAAGGATAGCTCAAGAAAGACTAATCTCGAGTGCTAACATGACGAGTTTTAGTTTAAGTTGAGCAATTTTAATTAACTTATCATGGCAAAAGCTAGGCTACACATATAAAGTCATGATAAATCTAGCAAATAAGCACAAGTCATGGCAAGGTGTAAAGCATTGTAAACATGTTATAGCAGGATAATAATCAAGGCTCAAGATAGTTATATTACAATGCAGAATGCTAGAAATGCAGAAGATCCAGCTCCCCCTCAACATTAGATGCAACTTTTAGTTCAAGTTGAGTTATGTCAATATTAAGCTCCAGAAGCTCCCAAATGAACTCCCCTTGAACCAAAGCAATAAATCGAGAAGCTGGTAAAGAAAACATAAAACAAGTAGTCCTTAAAGCATAGATAAGATATAGAGAATACTATGGCTCAGACTGACTCTCATCTACCCCATATGACTCTAGGACTATCAACTGCCCACCTAACACACCTAGGAGCAAACACGTACCCTGTCTACTCGAGGGTGGCCCAACCCTCGCTAGAACCTATAAGCAGTGAGTGAGCTCAACCTAGTGAGAAGAGAGACAGTTAATAAGCAGCATCCTAGAATCACAAGATAAGAGAAGGAAGTCTAAGCAACTCGACTAGAAAAACACTCTAATCTATGCTAGGAGGACTAATCCCAAATGCACCCTAAATGTAATGCAACATCAAGGAGTAAGAGCAAAAATTAGTAAAGTAAAGCAGTAAAGAATAGAAACTCCCCCTCACTACAGTCCATACGGACAGACCACCCCAAGCTCTCCCCGCAAGGCTGAAAACCTAGAGCTATCCAAAGGCTTGGTAAAGATATCAGCCAACTGGTGGTCACTCTCCACAAACTGGAGCACTATATCGCCCTTCTCTACATGGTCTCTAAGGAAGTGATAACGGATATCAATGTGCTTGGTCCGGGAGTGTTGCACTGGGTTCTTGGCAATGTTAATCGCAGAAGTATTATCACACAAGAGTGGAACATTGTCGATAACTAACCCAAAGTCCCGCAGGGTCGAAGCCATCCAGAGGACTTGGCTCTGACAACTAGGCTGCGACAACGTACTCGACCTGCGGTGGATCATGCAACACCGGACTGCTTCCTTGAAGACCAAGAAACAAGAGAAGTGCCAATAAATTGGCAGGTGCCAGAAGTGCTCTTCCTATCTATCCTACAACCGGCAAAGTCTGCATCCGAGAAGGCTCTCAAGGAAAGACAGGATGAGGAAGAGTACCAGATACCATAGTCAATGGTAGCTCGAAGATACCTGAAAATGCGCTTCACTGCTTGACGATGAGAAGCGCGAGGGGAGGCCTGAAATCGAGCGCACAGACATACGGCGAAGTGTATGTCCGGCCTCGAAGCAGTGAGGTACAGAAGGGAGCCAATCATGCTGCGGTACTCCTTTTGATCCACGGGTTCGCCATCTTCATCTGGATCAAGTGTAGTCGTGGTCGCCATTGGAGTCGACACTGGCTTGCCGTCACTCATGTCGAAGCGCTTCAGGAGGTCTCGAGTGTACTTGCCTTGATGCAGAAAAATACCCTCCCGAGTCTGCTTGATTTGGAAACCGAGGAAGAAGCTCAACTCGCCCATCATGCTCATCTCAAACTCTGTACTCATAACATCAGAAAACTTGGAAACAAGAGCGTGAGAGGAGCCACCAAAGATAATGTCATCCACATAAATCTGGACGAGTAGAAAGTCATTGCCATGCCTTTGAATGAACAAGGTCTTGTCTACCCTACCCATCTCAAACCTATGACTCAACAGATAGGACTTAAGCCTCTCATACCAAGCTCTAGGGGCTTGCTTAAGTCCATACAAGGCTTTGGAAAGCTTGAAGACATGGTTTGGGTATTTGGGGTTTCAAAACCTGGAGGCTGTCTAACATAAACTTCTTCCTCAATAACCCCATTGAGGAAGGCACTCTTGACATCCATCAGTAAAGCTTAAAGCCCTTAGGCGCTGCGAAGGCAAGCAGAATTCTAATGGCTTCTAGCCTAGCTACGGGGCGAAGGTCTCCTCAAAATCTAAACCCTCAACCTGGGAGTAACCCTGAGCTACCAGTCTAGCCTTGTTTCGAATAACCACTCCATCCTTGCTCTGCTTGTTCTTGAACACCCACTTAGTCCCAATAATATTGTGACCTCGCGGGGGCTCAACAAGCGACCAGACCTTGTTCCTCTCGAAATTTTCTAGCTCCTCATGCATGGCATTGACCCAAGACTCATCAGAAAGGGCGTGACAAACGTCCTTGGGCTCAAAGGAGGCAACAAAGGCCAGAATGGAGCGGGGTGAGAAAAGCGGACTTAGAGCGTGTGACACGCTCGAAGAGGTCTCAATAATGCGCTCTGAAGGATGTCTTCTCTGGATATGTCGGGAGGTCTGGATGAGGAGAAGAAGTGGCCTCTACCTCGTGTGCGACGAGGCGAGAGCGAGCCACTAGCTCGGAGGAAGCGGTAGGCAGGGCGATCACCTTGAGGTGCCGTGGAAGAAGGCATCTCAAGGGAGGATGAGGAGCTGGATCGAGTAAACAACCATCGTCTCCATCGTCCTCATCATCCACAAAGATGGTCTCGGACTGCTCTAGAGAACCTGAGATATCTGGCCTAGTCCCCGGACTGGCCTCGTCAAAGGTCACCTCGCAGGTCTCTACCAACTTGCTAGACTCGCGATTCCAAACCCTATAAGCGCGAAGAAGTCGAGTAGCCTAGAAAGATACCGTCACGAGGCGTGACTCGAACTTGTCTAGGTTCCCGGACTTCAGAATAAAGCACTTGCAACCAAATACACGAAAATGAGAGACGCTGGGCTTTCGCCCGTATCTCAGCTCATAAGAAGTGCGGTGCAAGTGTGCCCGAAGAAAAGCTCGATTCGAAACATGGCACGCGGTCGCAATGGCTTGACCCAAAACTTCCTCGGTGTAGAGTACTCATCAAGCATTGTCTGGCCATCTCGACCAAGGTACGATTCTTCCTCTCCACAACGCCATTCTCACGAGGGCGTATGGAGAAGAGAGGCGGTGCTCTACACTGTCTCCCACAAAACTCTCAAAGTAGGAATTCTTGAACTCGTGCCATTGTCACTGCGGATCGCTCGTAAGGCACTGGAAGCTCAACAGAAGCCTACTAAAAGACCTCGAGAAATGAGAAAACGTCTCATCCTTTGAGGCTAAGAAAAACACCCAAGAATACCTCGAGAAGTCATCGACCACAACAAGAACATACCACTTCCCTCCTGTTGATCGTGCTCGAGTGATCCAAGCGTGTCCATGTGGAGCAATTGTCCGTGCATCGGTCATAGTAGCTCGTGGACGGAGGATGAAGCGGCAACCATCTTGCCGTGTCTGGCATGAAGCGCAAACAAGATCTTTGACCATCTTGAGTTTCGCGGACCACGAATGAGATCGTGGCGCTAACCCGGTCAAATGGTCAAATCCAATATGACCAAGTCTCCTATGCCATAAAGAGAGATCGCGGGACTCGAAGCAACTAAACACACGAGAGGATCGCGGATGACTCGAAAACTCAAAGACGAAAGATCCTCCCATAACGAAATCCCCAAAACGGACTACAGAAGAATCAAGAATTTTGCAATTGTTTTTCTTAAAGCTCACCTCAAACCGTCATCGGTGGTCGAGAAACCGAAAGCAAATTGTCTGCGACTTGCTAACCAAAGCAACATCTTTCAAAAGAAAGAATCATTCACGCAAGACAGTACCTTTGGCGATGACACGCCAGTGAAGCATCTCGAAGGTGATCTTCTCATCACTGGAGCACGGACTAGGAAGAAAACCAACAAGAATCTCCGATCATGTGTCGAGAACACCGGTCGACGAGCCAAACCTTTCCCTTCCTGTCCGCGAACACGAGTCAACAAGAGAGTAAAGTCTCAAAGACTGGGTAAATCAACGGTGATTTTGGCACCAATCTTGAGTAATACGTCGAGCGGATGAAGTAGTCAAGCACGATCGACCTCTATCTATCCTCGCTCTCTGTCACTCAAAGCGGAAGGTCTATGAGCGGACACGAAGGCATTGCTAGGTCCGATCGCTAAGGAGAGCGAGTCGAACACGGCAACAAGCGATCACGCGCTGGTAGCTATCTTGATGGAGAAAGCGAGATCTACCTCGGGGCGGCGGAAGTCACGACCGAGGAGCATATCGAGGGCGAAAACGAAAACTTCGGTAAAGCGAGTCCTCGATCATCGCCCAAACACAGACTCAACGGTCCTAGACCTCGTGTTGGTCTAGGTGCACTCAAAGTGCCGGGCCGACCGAATCGCCTAAGAGACTCAACACGGTCTCTACGCGCGATCTTGCGGCGCTGAAGCATCGATCGATTGTGTGTCCATCCTTCGGCGGAAGGTGCGGTGATACTTCACCTTACGAGAGGTAGAAGTAGCACGGGAGGCTTCGCCTTCCGAGAGGTCAAGCGAGAGGTGGAATCACCTTCGTCGAAATCCCTGGACATAGCCCGCTGATTTAAATTGGACTTTTCTCGGTCCTAGGCTTAGTCTTGATCACACCTGGTGCTATGGGTCTAAGCACGGCAGGTGGATGCTTCCTTATGTCCTCATAAAAATCATATCCTAGACCTTGATTAAATCTGCAGATCTTAGATTGGTCTAGAATAAGATTGAGCTTCTTCTTGCCTCCTACAAATCTCTCGAGAGTGTTCATAAGGTCGACACTCCCAAAGCAGAGAGGTGCAAGAAGAGCGGGGAAGAAGAGACAGCAGAAGGTAAGGGAGCGAGAAGAAGAACCAACAGAAGAGAGGAAAGAATGGCTTGTGCACACACTGATCGACTACGAGGGCAGTCCTACTACTAGCGAGTTGGTTCGCGTCTCTGGCGTCTCACCCTTACCACAGGGCTTCTACCCCACACCATCAATCACATTACAAGCACAATGTGGCTTCTCTAGAAGGTCCTTAGTTAGCTTCACATTTCTCATCCAAAGCAATCAAGTCGATTTTAGTTTGTTACAATTAATGCATGGTGAGCTAACGAGGTCCTTAGAAGCAACTTTGAGCCAACTTCCTATCATGATCAATCATATCTTGAAATTTAGAGACGACTCCACGTTATTGATTAACTTAGGGCGGTTCAAGCATGAATCAATCGGCTCAAGTAAAGAAGCTTGTAGTTCAGCAATTTTATGATCTGCCCGTTTTAAGTTCATCTTCAAGTTATTGCAATTTTCACAAGACTTGGGCATATCAAGGAGCATGGCACAAGGTCCTCTAGCAGCAATATCCTTATCCTCACATGAGGTGGGAAGTAGTCTCATCGGTAGTAAGTAGGGTAATGACCATCCTACTCAACTCTAAGCGAGCAAGCAGACTAACATTCTCCTCCTTAACAATATCAAGCTCGGAGGACACACTATCATGCGAGGTCCTTAGTTTCTCCATGTCACCCAACAGAGCACAGCATGTATCACAATCATCATGGGAGGGAGTAGATGTAAGTGAGGTAAGCTCCCGTGATAGTTTATCTACTTCCTTCTCTAACTCAGTACACCTAGCCCTAGCTCTAGCATGAAAACCACCTAGCTTAAGAAAAGCATGATTGAGCTGGTCGTAGGTGGGGCATACTCGTCCGAGTCGAGTCTGGCTCATTGTCGCTCGATTCGCCCGAGGCCATGAAGCACATGCCGGAGAAGTCGTTGCCACCATCTTTGGGCTCTTGGTCACCCGTCCCGTCGTCGTCGCTCCATCCTTCCACCTCGCTGAGGTCGAGGTCGTCGAAAAGCGGTGAGGCGCGGTGGAAAAGTTTCTTGGCTTTGCCAAAGTCGCGAACTTCTTCTTGCCTTGTCGTGCAGAGTGAAGGCTTCTTGTTGCGGTTCTTGTCGGTGTAGTCATTCTTGCCGAACCGCCATAATCGTTCTTGCCTTTCTCGGCAGGCGGTTGCGAATGTGGTTAGGGCCACCACACTCGAAGCAAATCAGGTCCTCCTCTCTTCTGTCCCTCCTCCCTTGTAAGCATGGGAGAATCTTGAGCAAGAAGGGCGGTTGCTCATCGCAAGTTGCTCTAGCGATCATCGGTTATGTCACGAGAGAGCGAGCAAGGAGAATCGCAAAGAGAATCGAAGAAGAGGAACGAAGCCAACGTAGGATTAGTGACCAAAGCCATCGATCGTGACTTCGACTTACGAGACAACGTCAATCTCGTGAGTCTTGGCGCAATCTGATGCGTCAAGAGTCAAGGTCGAGAGGTCGTCGTGTCCTTGATGGTGGTCACTTTCATCTCCCAAACACGCAGATCAAGTGCGCGAGCATCGGCGAGCGTTGTCCGAGTCGGGTATGTGAGGCCGACCGCTCGGAGGTTGCTCAAGATTTTGTGAAATCGCGAAAAGCACTCGTCCAGGGACTCACCAACAAGCATCTCAAGCATCTCGAATTTGTTGTATTCGCGCAGAACCGATCTGTCGAGCCGTCTTGATCGGGTGGTGCCCTCATGGTATGCGTCGAGGTCACCCGGATGTCGTAGGCGGACGGCGGGTGAGATATCTTGGTCAAACTCGCTCGACTCAAACCACGGATGATGATGTTCCTTGCCTTTGCATTCGCCTCAACATCGACCATGTTTCCGGCATTGATGTTCTCATCGGCAGAACAACGAATTGTACCTTGACCTTCCGCGGATGGCATACCCACAGGCACGGATGTATGTCTCCATTCGGCTCTTCCGAAGGGGTGTCGATGCCATCAGCGGACGGCTTGGTCAAGTACTTGTCCGTCGCCATGGCTCTTGAGACCGGTTAAGATCTATTGATTAGAGCTAACCGCTCGATACCAATTGTAGGACCGAAATGGCGAGAGAGGGGTGAATGTCGTTCTCTTAAAAATCGCCACGAAAATCCGTACTGGTCACTTGAACAAAGCGACTCACGAAAATTAATGAGAACAAAGCGACTCACGAAAATTAATTTTGGTGCATGTAAAAGAGTAAAAGATTGGAGCATGTGACACTAAAAATTCAGCAAAAAGCAGAGACCAACCAGTAAAAATTCAACTGAAAATATATTTGTTTGGACCGCATGCAAAAGATTGAAAGCTAGGAAAAGAAAGGTTTCCTTGTGAAGAATGGTTCCTTGCCAGCGAAAGCTACAGAAAACAAAATAGCAAAACCGAATAGAAAGAAAAGAAATACTGTCTGCTTTGCTACAAACAATCAAGAACTAATCCAACCGCAAAAGCAAACAAACAAAGAACCGCCGAATGAAAAATCAGCGAGAGGAGACATGCACTTCTTGCAAAGCGCGATCTGTTAAAGGAGAAATCGACAAAAGAACCACTCACAACGGTGGCCAAACAACAAGTCTTGCTTGATTCGTAGCACAGAGGCGTCAAGAACAAGAAAAGAAAGCAGATGGAGCACACAACGAAAGCTCTCTCTTGCTAAAAGTATCCTGCAATTTGAAACAACAAAGCGGCGAAAATCGAGCACCAAAGCAGAGAAATGAATATTGATGTTCTCACAGATTGACGGGAAGAGGCGTAAAACGAGAAAGAAAAGAACCCAAAAGACATAAGAAGATGAAGTGAGCGTAGCTACTCAACAATTCGAAAGAACATTTGCTCATTGGAATAAAGCGGTCACTTGACCTTGAGGCTATTTTCCAACACAGAGCAAAAACCAAACTAATGAGATGAATCGAATAAACACTTTGCTTTGGGATGAGATAGCCAAGGTGGCCTTGAGGCGATTCCGTTCAAAGCAAATAAATCGCAGCTAAAAGATCAACGAAGCAACTACGTATCTGAAAATAAAGAGCGAAAATAAATCAATAGAACACAAGAACTTCATATCGAGATGAAGAGCGATGAATGATTAATAGATGAATGTTTACATCTACTCTTCCATGTCTCATCCAAGAACACACACAAGGAGAGAAACATATACAACTCTAAATCCAACTCTCTCACAAAAGCACAAGCATTAGAAAACCCTAACGCTCACACCCATTTTTTTTCTTTCTCACTCCCGTACACCAGCTCCCACTAGAGAGCACCTCTATTTATAGCCTCCACTAATGGGTTTACAAGCACTTTACCCATTAGGTCACACCAACTCTCCACTAATGGGTTTACACACAATTTTACCCATTAGGTCACAACACCTCTCCACTAATGGATCATTTCCTAATAAAATCCACTCCGCCCATTCTTTCTCAACCCAATCCGCTTCCTTTTGTGCAGCCTTGCGCATTCACCAAAATGCCCCTCCTGCACCTTCCTGGAAGCTTCCTCGTTTCTTGCCGTGCACGCCTCGCAACTACTTCGAGTTCTTGCCATCTTCGACGCGTCCCGACCGTTCTGACCTCAGCACCGCCTGTGCCTAGTCCGGTCACCTGTGTCTCGCCACGACTCCGACTCAAAGTCCTGCAGTCATCACAGACAAGAAAACACATTACATAGCACCGCACTAAATATTATGATTAAACAATAGCACCGGTAAAATAGCACAAAGTGCCTGAAACAAACTCAAACTTTCAGAACACGTGTTAATTACTCATCACACACGCGGGGTCACCTCCACATGGTCTCTCATTAATCCTGTAGAAATCGAGAAGTTAAGCCATGCTTCTTGTTCAAACTAGCTAATCTGCGCTAATACCAGCGTTCTCATACCGAGATGAATTTGATAAGAGTACGGGCTAGGAGTACACACTACTGTAACTTAGTAGTACTAACATGATCCGCTGGCGTTTGTGACGGCCATGTGCCCATGTCCCATGTGGGCGCACGCGGCCACGTTCACTCTATCTCCATGCTCTGTTGAAATCTGACTTCGATCTGTATAACACACGTGCATATACGTATCATGCTGGAAGCTAGGCTCATGGAGTTGTTGTACTTAACACAGAAATACCTGCGCAACCAAGCAAAGACTGGGAGATGTTTGTGCTAAATGCAGAAAACTCTGAGCCTACTTCACTTGCAGAATGATGAGATCGAGACGTGTGTTCTTGACGCAAATCTAGGAGCCTTGCTTCCATGTCAAGCATGTTCCTCTAACTTTCTGGAAAAGGTTGCAGTGGTAGCATAATCGACTGATGAAGTGGTGTGTTCCCATTTAGTGAAAAAACGTCACTAACCCTAACAATCAACATACAGCAGCCAACTCTCACATCTCTCCCTCTTTCTCGACAGCACAACCACAACGATGCAAATGCAGCAGCAAATCAGAGGTCGGAAGAGCAAGGTCGGCTGCCGGTCGCCGGAAAAGTAATAGATAAATCTTGTCTTTTTTTGTGAAATGTAGATCTCAGAGCTTCAAAAAAAATGAAGAAGAAGTTTGTCGATTTGAAAGGCATGAATGAAAATCGAGTTAAATTATAATTTTTCTTGATTATTTTGTAATTTTACTAAATTATTTGAGATGTTTTCATTAGTACAAATAATTTGTACTTTGATTATTGTGCACATTTATATTTTTTACATTGAAAAATATTTTTGTAACTTCGAACACTCATTCTGAAAATTCCGGGTCTGCCACTCATATAATTTTCATACAATTTAATTCGATTTACTCCACAAAGTCAATCTGTCCGGATATGACATGTATACACAACAATGTTGTAGCTTGGTGTATCACTCATGTAGAAGCAAGAGTAAGTAAACGCATGCAGGCTGTGCGTGCATGGAGATGCTGCATCCAAAAGAGAGTCGTCAGTCAACACAGGCAGACCCACGTGGATGGTTTGGTTTGGTCGCCAGCCACACTGCCGGTCCCGGGTCGGGTGGATGGGAGCTAATTAAGCTACGTACGTACGTGCCCTCTAGATTGGAGGAATCTGACGACCAGCCGGCCTTTCGGGCAAACGGAAGCGTACACATCATCAGCAATTCAGCATGGGTCAGAACGATCAGCAACAAGCGGCGAGCATGCGGGGCAGCAAGGGAAATTTGACCAAAAGTGCTTGTCTGCCTCTGCGTGCGCTCGTGGCAGCAGGCGTGGTCACTCTCTCTCCATCGATCGGCCAGGTTAAAATATGGCTTCAGTCACTGTCTCGCACGTACAAAACAGGGTGGTACTACAAATTAACCTCGACTTTGAATTAACCTCCCTGACGGAAGAAGAGATTTAATAAGGTTGGAGTTCCTTTTCAAGGGAAATTATGAAATTGCGAGACCGTACGTGGAAGTATATTGAAACACGCTTTTGCCAAGACTCAAAAATGTATATTTGGAATTTTTTTGCGTATTTATTACTGGTCTCTTTTGACTGTTCTACCATCTGACCTGCACGGGTTCATACTTGATGCCTGATGCTGTAGTATTCCAAACGGCGTTCTATAATCTATGTTGGTCAAACATTTTTAGGTTTGTCTATCAATACATAAAAAATTATCAAAATTGACAACATGAAATTGATTTTACTAGATCCATCGTGAAATATATTTCACAATGTAAAATTACTTTTATTTGAAACAATATATTTTAATAGAAATTGATGTTCAAAATGTCACATCAGAGACCATATTAATATCCCCAACAACTTATATTTGAAATCAAAAGGAGTAGTCCAGTATGAGTATGTGACGACCCCGATTCTCGGGACCGTTAAACCCTTCGCAACCACCCAGGATGTACAGTTGCGAAGCAAGTAGCATCTCAAGCAAGCTTCCGATTGCAACAAAAATCAAACTTTTATTAAACAAGATTAAGGTTTAACAACCTATTTTGACCTGACACGGGCATCTAAGCCCAAAGTTAAATATAATACAAGACAAAAGAACTTTAAACCACAGGTACGCTTGAGCGTAGTCGAGACCTAATAACAGTAGTCATTGCCTTCAGGGGGTCCATCAAAATCCTGCTCATAAGGATCCTCTGCACTTTCCTGGGTTCCCTCTGTAGATTGTTTGCAGATTATGCAAGAATGAGTACTACTACCGTACTCAACAAGCCACATGGAAAATCTATTTAATTACATGCAAGGATTTTCAAAGGAATGGTACAGTTTTACCATGCCTGGCATATGTGGATGCATTTTGCATTTAAAACAGATTATAAAACAGTAAAACAATAATAGATATAACATCAGGGGTTTCTCAACAAATACCATCTTAAAACCTCAGGACACAACTTATGCCTTTGTACTGGAATCACCCATTGACACAGCTTCATTAACCGGAAGCACGACGTATTCGAATACCTTTTGATTATATACTCTGCAGAGTTGCCCAACTTTACCCACAAGATATCTCAAACTCATACTGTCAGATCATAAACACGCAACATGTTAGCGTGCGACTGGGTTGAGATAACAAAGCCTTTTCACTGCTCAACCTTTCTAGTCTCTACCCAGTAGGCTCTTGGACCATACAGCCTCGGGGAACCACCGGCCAATGGCAAAACTATTAACCCGATGTTGACGGCGCCTATCGTTGTGGAGATCAGCGAGTGTCCCCTTCCGGCCACTCCTGTCCCATTCTTGATGCTATAGATATTCAATCGGAGGAGCAGTGTACTAAGCTAGGGAGGAATGACCACACATGTGGTTGAGCGATTTTCTGTGTCTGCTACATGGCACAAAGTTGTCCTTACCTGTCTAACAATGAAGCGATGGACCAACACCAACACGTGGTTGTCCATCCTCCAGGCCTCACTTTAGACCATCTCTTACCAAGTCTATTGGGTTGTCCACAACCCTCAACTTACCACTCATTGGCGAATTGCCAATTCAATTCTTCAGAATTTATACACATTCTAGTGACAAAAACTACTTTATATAGTTATCATTTTATGTGAACTTGTTAAGATGAATATGGCTTACAAGGTATGTACACTTGTCAAGGTGAATATGGCTTACAAGTGTTAGGTGGGTTTGTATGTGGGGTGATGGGATTTATCTAATTATCATGGCATTCAAAAGTATTATTTCAATATTTAAAATAATTGGCACAAATACAGTAATGAAAGTAATAATATAAATACATGGAATGTTGGTTCAAAATGATCAAGGCATGTGACTTGCCTGCTTGCACAGAGTCTTCTATATACTGGTTTTGTCCGGCGTCTTCTGGAGTCTGATCGTCGAAATCGTGACCTAATCATAAAACAAAACAAAATAAACCAAATAAAATCCGGCTCGGCAAGGAATGAGCTGGGAACAACATGCAAGTAAATAAAACCAGAAAAGAAACACAAAGAAAGGTGGTGTGGGATTGTGAAGGTTTAACTGGTGTTTAATTGGACTGTACGGAGCTGAGAGATGGATCCAAGTACAACAAAAATATTATAAATAGATAATGAATCATAAAGGAAGGTGGTGGTGTGGGATGCTGGAGATTTATCTGGCACTTGTTTGGACTGAATGGAGTTGAGTTTTGGATTCACGGGCTCGAAACGGTCGAAAAGAGTATAAAATGTCTAAATAGGGTTTTGGGCAGTTGAGATGTCAGATAATGAATAGTATTATTTTACTATTCATACCTGAAAACTAGATGTGATCAGTAAATGGGAAATTACTATTTTTAGTTGAAAAGAAAAGTGATGGACTATTTTTCATGTGATGAACAATAACTAGGGTTTACTGTGCATTTTTCGGATTTAAGAATAGTGTTTTCGATTCCGGATGAACAGTAAAGAAAATACTGTGCAAAGAACAGTGACAGGCCTAAAGGTATGAACAGTAATGGGCTAAGTCCGTTTCTTGTCTTTGGTGGCCGGAGCCATAAAGGCACGCGCCCAGCAGGCATGCAGCCCCTGGCCGCGCTGCGCCGCCGGTAGAGAGGTGGAGGCGGCGGCGCTCGCGACTCCGGTGGCGGGCGACGAGGGTGGGTGGTGCGGGGAGCATCAGGGAGTTAAGGTGAACCCATTTTGGGGTTTTGAACGGGTGGTGGAGGTGCGGAAATGGGGTGGCGGCGGAGATGGCGGTCGGGCGGAGCTGAGGACGAAGCTGGCGACGCTACAGTAGTGCTCCGAGCTAGGGAAGGGATACTTGAGCATCAGTGGGATAAGGGGAGGCCAGAGGAGGTGTCAGTGGGACTTGGGGTGGTGTGTGGTGGCTTGGCGACGGCGGCCGTGAGACGGGTGGCGGTGGAGCTCGGTGACGGCGAGGCTCCGATGGGAGAGGAGGGTGGGGAGGTTAGGGGAAAGGTGGGCGGCGGTGAGGTGATGCTTACTGTGGGCTCAATTTGGTGGTGGGGCGGACGGAGGCGGTGAATTGGCGTCGGCTCGACGAAGAAGAAGAACAGTGACGGCGGCGATTCTCCAAAATTCGCCGGCTCTCGAAGGGGAGGGGTGAAGGGGAGGTGGTGTGGTGGAAGATGGAGATGAGGGCATGTTCTGGGTGCCCTTTTATAGGTCGAGAAGGCGGTTGTGCTAGTAGGGCGGCATCAACAGGGAGGCGGCGCTGGTGGTAGAAGGCGCTGGAGACGGTGTGGGCACGGGAGGTGGTGTGGCGGTCGTCGATTGCGGCTCCGAAGACCCGAGGCAATGGCGGCGGCGTGATGAGGAAGGAGGGAGAGGTGCTCGGGAGAAGAAGACGCCTTCGGGCAAAGAAAACGTGATTTCCCAAAATGGAAAGCGGAAAGGTGATGAGTTTTGCCGAATTGGGAAAGAATTCGAAAATCCAGCAAAAACTTCAAAAACTTTTGAAAATCCGAATTTTTGGGTTATTTCAGAGTACATGTGGGCTAGTTAGACTGGTCGCATCAAAACTGCATAATAAATCATGTTGTTTCTCACGTAAAAATTACAGACCATCCTTCACGGCACGCATAAGAAGTGATCGCAAGGTCAAACTCCCTCCGGTTCAGAAAAATAAGTTGTTTTAGATATCGACATGGTCCCAAAATACAATTTTAACCAATAATTACTATCTATCTATTATATTATTAAAGCAATAGAAAAATAAGGTTCCAAGTTCACCCTTAAGGATTAGAAATTATCATGTTAATCAGTGAAAAAAGAAATATCTACACCATCGATTATGGTGGATTCAGATTATAACGATCTAGATTAAACAAAAGAGTCCATGTCAAGTACAATATAGAAACAAGAGTTCATCTCAAGTACATCGCAAAAATAACTTAAATTCGGAATAAAAAAAAAAAAATTAGCAATTTAATTTCGATACGAATTTGTGAGTAAAATCACTAGATAAACATAATTCAGAATAAAAATTTCAAAAAATAGTAATTGGATTAGTATACTAATTCCAACAAAAATAACTAGAATTCAAAATAAAAAATAAAACAAAATTAGCAAATTGATTTCGATACGAATTCTAAAGTAAAATCACCAATAATTGTATGTGTGTGTATAGCAATTAGATTATTATACAAATTCCAACAAAAAAACTAAAAATTAGGATAAAAAATAAAAATAAAAATAAAAATTGATTTCCATATGAATTCCAAAGTAAAATACTTAAATAAATAAAATTCGAACAAAAATATCATCAATTTTATTTCCACATAAATTCCTAAGTAAAATCCTAAATAAATATAATTCGGAATAAAAATTAAACAAAAAATAGCAATTGGACTAGTATACGAATTTCAACATAAAAATAAATTAATTTTGTAATAAAAATAAAATAAAACTAGCATTTTGATTTTGATAAAAATTCTGAAGTAAAATCTACAAATAATTGTAATTCGGTATAAAAATTAAATAAAAAACAATAATTGGATTAGTTTACGAATTCCAACAAAAAATAATTACAACCATTTTTTTTGCAATTTAATTTTCATACGAATTCCAAAGTAAAATCTCTTAATAACTAAAATTTTAAATAAATTAAATATAAGTTAGAATTATGATATTATGAATAGTTTCAGAGGAGACCATGAACTAGTACAATGACGTTAGGGATGGCAATGGGGCTCCATTTCCCGTTCCCCGACATGACGCCGATCTGTCCTACAAGAAGACATTGATTCACAAGGAAGCGAATAGCCGAGGCAGCGGTGACGAAGATGAGAACAATTTCATACTGCTCACCTTAGCTATTCGACAAGGACAATGTCGTGCCGCTCGCTGGAGCTGTTGAAGAGAAATACCGGAGTCAAAGGAGCCAAGTGCTGTGACGACGAATGGTGAGCATCGACGTTGTTGAAGAAGTTAATGGCAAAAAAACTCGATAATGGGGAAGACATAGCAGAGAGGAGATGAAACTTTGGGTTAAAGACGAGCTATCGACGATATGTGATCATCGGGTAGCTAGGAGCATGCCATCGTTGGTGAGTGACATGGCGTCACCGACGATGGCGAAAGATTCCCCCTATCGTTAGACAATGACTGATGAACCCTGAAGGTCCTATTTTTGGTCTAATCTTTTGATGAGAAGATACGTTCGGTGGTAGTCGCTCAATTCTTATGATCTTGGCTACGAACACGCAAGGCCCGAAACCACGCAATCGCTGAACTGCTCAACAAGTCGTTATCAACCGTGCACGAATACCCAATTAACCTGATCACGAAGATCGATTCCTGCATATACCGAAGAAGCACGCAAGAACAAGATAAGAAGCGATCTGAAATTGCAAATAAGATTGAAATATTTGATAAAGTGGGATTTCGAAGCAGTATTATAGTTGGTTTAGTTGACACAAGCCAATACACGAAATTGCATGGAAGCTAACTTTAAACTAAACAAAATCCGAGAAACTAGATGGGAGATGGCCACCACTTAAAGGAGGAAGAGAGGGGCGTTGGCACTGTTCATGTATGAATAGTGCCACGTGAACCATAGGTGGTGGCACTGTTCATGTGTGAATAGTGTCGTATAAACAGTGCGCCCGAAAACCCTAGGTGGCCATATGGGTCAGGGAAGTGGTCGGCCCAAATACCCTAAAGTGGTGGTTGTCCTTTGAACCCAATAATTGATACAAGGCTCTCGGTCCAATGTGAGGTGACGTAGCACCAGATATAAGTGAAGTACATTCGTCGTCACGTTGGAGTAGCATTTGACGCGGCCGAATCGATGGCAGTAGAGTAGCCCAGTTGGAGGTGGAGTAGCAGTCGTATCCGACGGTTTGATGTCCTCATCAATGACTAAGACAGACATACTGACATCAGTGAAGATGGAAGGTCATCGCAGTTAGTGATAAAGGCACATCGTTGAGTTGGACAACGTCGAAGAAGAGGAGCGACTGACACAGGACAAGAAGACATTGAGCATGTATAACATCGTGCATGTGTATATACATGCATGCATCCTACGAAGAGAAGCTTGGGCGTACATAAACAAAGGAACAAAGAACTCGGAGTAAAGATAGCGCAACGGTAAGGAATAAATGGGCTTGGGGCCAGTAGAGAAAGCATGATGGGTGTCCCGGTAGGGATCAATGACATTTGCATGCATGTACGTGTAGATGCCACAATATTCATCATTAAGAGATAATTAGAGAGAAGTAGAAGATAGCTATGTGGTAGAATATTGCATTAGAAGTGGTAGCAGCTGAGAGATATCGATCAAGAATTGGGTTTGCTCTTGGAGGTTGAAGCAGAAAAATTGTGGCGGAGAGAAGAGATAGAAGACATACAATTTGGTGGAGCAACCGACGTAAGAGAAGATAAGTTCAAAATAGGTTGTGCTATGGTGCATCGGTGTATACGTGGGCAAGTTACTCTAATACCATATAAACTAATAAGATAATATTTTTGCACACATAATCAATGTATTGCTTGAGATTAACAGAGGTATGTGTGCATGCAAACATTTTAGAAAAGAGTTAAGGACATACAACTACATGATGCATACATAATAGAGAGTGGTTAACTTATTATACACATAATTTTCTTACATCAAAACTCATACTTCAATTACGTACTTAAGTTGCATTTTTCTTCAAGCTTCTATTGTCATTTTCTAATGTTTATGGTATCTCAAAAATCTAAATAGCTACAAGATACGTAAATATATTCTAAAACATCTAAGTTATATCATTTGTCACTACAAACTTTAAAACAAATCTAGCCGCGCAAATATGCGGGCTACCCTGCTAGTTATAATATATTTCTAAAAACCCAATATATTTATAATATTATGAAAGTATTTTTCGAAACGAATCTACACATATAATTTTATATATCTAATCTAAATATTTTAAAAGATACCAATACCTAGAGTTTTCAAAGTTTAACGCACGTATTCCAAAACACCTTTTTTTTTAAACCAGAGGTCAATGCAACATACGTGTTGCATGCATATATAGCCGTCAAACACAAGCTAGGGATCATGGGTTAATTGAAGTTTATTGTTCTCCTCCGGGGGCCGGAATTTCTAGTAGGAGTGTACAATTTAGAGCTATCTTTGGGCATGTTCTATTTGCACGGCGCATACACCATCTAATTGTCGATGTGAGATCGAATTCGATAAAGAGAATTGAAAGAAGGCGAAAGAGATGGATAGCGAAAAGGGGGAATGAATAGGATCGATGGACCTTGCGTTTGGATTAGCATAGCCATAGCCAGCTGCTGCAGGTGGTTAAGGGTCAGCCTCTCTCTCTCTCTCACCTTTTCGCGGAGGCGCCACGCTTTGGCGTCTGCCTGTGCTCGATCGGCACGAGAAATCGCTGGGCCACGGCGACCAGTCAACCTCGCTTGAGCCCCCACGGATTTTAGTGACGCGCATGCCCAGGAGACCACTACTACTACTGTATAGTTTTTTTTTTTTTGAAACTTACTACTGTATAGATTACTAGTACAGTAGTACTGATGTAGAAGCAAAATTGTATTACTTCCCTTGTAGAACCAACGAACCATGCAAGCTTGCATGTACCTTGGATGACCAGGGTTCACGTGGTTTCCTTACTTTGCTATAGTATTTGGCTATTTGCTTTACACAAAGAATGTTTTTCGTTGATCGGTACTATCGAGTTTTGTGTAGCAACGACTTTACTCAAAAACTTAAGGCTAATGGGGAAAGATGGATAATCTTCAGTAGGTACTCGTTGTCTATAGTGGATGGTCGGTAAAGCTTAATCATAACTAAGCCCCATTTAGAATGCTGAACTTTTCTTGAATCACGCGGTAATTGAACTGTTTTCTATAAAAGTTCTGCGAGATTCACGTGAAATTTTGCGTTTCGACTGACCTGTGCACTATGCAAAGATTGAGAGTTGTATGCAGCTTCGAGTAGAGACCACCTACAGTTCAGCTGGTTGCACCAGTCAATACGTCGTTCGTGTTACCAGAAGAAGGCCATCTGTGTCCATGGGGAGAAAACTGGGGCATTTTGACTCCCTCGCAGTATTTGATTTTTAAGCTTCAACTTCTGGATGTTGGGCCATCGATAAATCAACGGTACGTTTCAAAGAAAGCTGGTTAGACCGGGCATAAAGGTTCTATTCCCAATCATTGTTCTTATTGCGACTCTGGAATTTGGAAAGAGAGAATAATTTTGATTCGTCTGGAGGGTGCAGAGTCGCTGCCGTTCCCTGTATGGACTAGACGCTAGCTCGGAATATATATATATATATATATATATATATATATATATATATATATATATATATATATATATATATATATATATATATATATATATATATATATTCCTGCCGCTAGAAAGCACTTTCAAGTTTCAATGTCAAGAACAAAATGGAGTATGTGATTCTGTTCCTCCACTTGCGCAGCATTCTACTTAGCTTTTCTGGAGTATAAACTACGACATTGTTCTCTTGATAGCTAGCGTTATATTGTTCTACTTGTCACAAGAGAATCTACGTAGCATTTGTGGTGGTTAAATGCACGATGGGGAGCATCGGTGGCCGAGCCAGAACATCAACCATGTCCAAAAAAATCCTTTGGGTCCTGTACTGTGTTATGGGCCCTTTCTGTCAATTAATTGAATACACACAAGCATTTTCTAGAGAAAGTTGTGAGGCCAATTAACCCCACAACCTTCATCAGTGGGCAGCATAGATGTGACGGTTTTCTCTCGACTCTTCTGCTCCTCTTTCCTTTTTGTTTATCTTCCACAAAACTTGTCCACCGCGGCCCAATTTCGATGGTGAGGAGGGTGAGGTGGCACCACTAGTTTCAGTGGAGGTTAATGCCATCTGAACAGGGACTCAAGTGCTAAAAATTGGGGTTCTGTAATGGTTATGGTTTTGATGAGAAAACAAAACTGAACAGCAGCGTTAGTGGAGGTTAATGGCGCCCGCATCCTTGTTAATGGGAAGTCTTCCGAGAAGTAAGTGGGGGTGTAGCCGTGTAGACAGTCTCGTCATTTCGACAGGACTCTACTAAGCTACTACTTAGCTAGAGGAGACATCTCAAGTGGCACGCTTGCTTGCGAGTGGCCGCCGGCCGCCGAGAAGGAAAGCGCCATGTGTGTGGTGGCTTCTCACTCATGACTCATGGCTCATGGCGTAAGCAATCATGATCCGAGGTGGCAAGCAGCATGAGATACTAGTAGATAATGGCATGCTAACAAGTGCTCGGTGGTTGATCCATCAATCCATCCATCCCCTTCCTAGCTATCTAGGCTTCATTTCGATGGAAGCCTTTTTGAGGCTAGGCTGAATTCTCTCATCCTTTCTACAGAGATTCCATGAAGAGAGGGGCAGAGAAATCTGAATGCTCTCCATTCAAAGAAAAAAGAGAGAGAGAGAGAGATGATAACTTGGGCCTCAATTTTGATGGAAACTGCTGTCCGTAGCTCCGCAACATAGACGGGACGACAGAAACACATGTTTTTTTTTCTTTAAAAGAAAAACATCGTTTACTATAATTACACATAAATAGGCTTTTGTCGCCGTTTGAAATTATGACAGATCCATGTCGTTAGTTGGATTAGCGACATGATCCCTGTCATTAACCAAACAATGTTTAATATCTATGTAGTCATTTGGAATGACGACAGAGAGAAAACCGTCATTTGAAATGGCGACAAGTTTATGTCGCTATTTTGCCAAATCAAATGAAATGGCGACACGAGCTGTTTTTTTTTCCATAAATAATTAGAATAAATTTATATTTAATTTTCGAGGGAATACAACTTCAAATTTTACATGATTTTATTAAGTTTTTTTTTTGTAATATCTTGTAGTGCTTAAAGAAGCAAAGAGTTTGTTAATCGCACTCGAGTTGTTGTTATTGAGTGCATTGTTTGAACAACCAATTATTTTGAAAAAGAGAACAAAATATTAAGTAGAGAACAACTAGGGAATTAAATTTAAAATATGATATTTCAATTGCGATGATAAGATTGGGGCTAAAATATTTGTAATCATATTAAGTCCCTTAGCTTTTAGGCCAAGCTAAGGTATTTTGTAATCTGGATTTTTCATGAGCTATTGGCTTCTTGAGATGTGCATGAAGGATAAAAAGTTTGAATTGCCCTTGAGGGTTTGGAGCAAGGGTGGACCCAGGGGGCAGCGGGGGCTGGCGCCCCCTACCGTTGGTCGGCTCATGGTGTACCCCCTAGCACCCCTAGCACAGCCGCGCTTAGGAAAATCCCCTTGGCTGTCACTTGATCCCACCTTCCACGCAAGAGTGCGGTATCCGACCTCCCTAATACACTACTCCGAAATAAACACATTGGTATAAGTCACCTGAAACAACAATCCCATCTTGGGAGGAAAAGATGGTGGCCGCCAATACATAGCAATAACTCCGTTGAGGAGGTCATCCTCACGCTCCCCTCCTCCCTTCAGAGGTAGAAGAAGAAGACAAGATTTGGGCTGCGTGGGCCGCCCCAAAATCAAACCATGTGTTGGTAGTTGGATGTTTCCATGATAGATGTCTAGGCCAATCGGCTAAGCCCACCAAAGCCCATGTATCTCACTAGCTCTCCCTTTCCATCTACCGCACTTGATAGGCAACGCAGCAAACTACCGCTGGCTGGCAACTCAACATTAGGCAAGTCGCAAGCAGGTGAGCAAGTCCTATTAGTACCCTATTTTGGTCCTGGGTCCGCCACTGGTTTGGAGGGCCTATTTATGCATGTATTTAAACTTATTTTTGCATGAGAATTGTAAATATGGTAATACATGCAAGTGTACATATGAAACAAAATATATATTGCTTGTACGTGCATGTGTGTGTGTACCAAGGACTAACCAAATAAATTACAAATTTGAACGTGCATGCATGTATAAATTTGGGACATTATGTAATGAAAGAAATTAATACAGAAAATCAAATATTAGCTGACCAAACAAAATACCAAAGAAACAAAATTAAGATATGATACAATTATGTTGTCATTGCAACATGTACATATCATATTAATATAATCTATATATCATATTGTGGCCATCAAAGAAGTCGAGGTGTCAAGGGAGGACGGCGGTCTCGGAGGAGGTTGAGGGAGGCTAGCGGCCGAAGGAGGTCAAGGGAGGATGGTGGCGTCGGGTGCGGGGTCGACAGAGGATCGCCATCCTCTGTCGACCCCGCACCCGACGCCACCGTCGGACGATGGAAGGATGGCAATAGGTGAGGGAAGGATGGCAGCAGGCGAGGGAAGGGAGGGGTCGGGCTAGGGTTGATGGCGGGGTCGGGCGAGGGGAGCCGAGCCCTAGTTGAGGCAGGTGGGGTGCGGGAGCCGAGTCAGGAGAGAATTTTCGGGTAGGGAAGTGGAACGGGTAGAAAAAATGAAAGAATTTTGACTTATATACGATGATATTTGGTGGGCAATTTCAGCGAAGTTTAGTGGCAAAGAGTTGCTCCGTCCCGTAAAATTGAAAAATCACCCCTCTCACGACTTTTGGCTTATAGGTTTAAAGTGTGTTAAGATTTTTATAAGCCGATTGAAAAAAAAACCCTGACTTGCTCCTCCGACCTCTGACTTGCTGCTGCATTTGCATCGTCGTGGTCGTGTTGTCGAGAAAGAGGGAGAGATGTGAGACTCGACTGCTGTATGTTGATTGTTAGGGTTAGAGAGAGAGCTATATGAGGGGGAATGAACTTGTTGTGGCTAGGCCGAATGATCAAATGACCAAAGGGCAAAGACCGAAGGGTTTGTGACCATGTGCCGACCATCACATGACCCAGTTTGAGTTTGTGGGGCGTTGGAGGGAGATGTGGTTTGATAAGCTGAGAGAAAGTTGTAGTTTGATTAGACCAATTAAGAGTATATTTTATTATATATGTAATACGCATAATATACTGTAGATTTTTTTTTCAAAAATTATTAGATGTTCACCTAAACACCCATGAACTTAAGAGGGACCGCCCGTGTGGGACGAAAAACACTCATGAGTTTGATACATTCTTTTTCTTGGTTATGGATATACATTAATAAGTTGTAGCCAACTGCCTGGCAAATGGCCAGAGATTGGTTTCACCATATACAGCTTGCGTGGGTTATCCGTGTGAATTTTCCACTTGAATTTTTTAGGAACCCATGACCTATGGGTTGTGGGTCTTAAGATAACCACACTAATAATTTTTAGGCTTTGATTTTTTGTTTTAAGGTAATGAAAAAAGCCTTAGTCTTTTTTCTTTTTTCTTTTGCTTTTAAGCCCATGGAAGAAAAAAAAAAAGGCAAACAAACAGGTCATGACTCTTCGCGGGCGAGCGCGAAACCGACGTGCAGCACTGCAAAAGAAAGCAGCGTAAATGGGAGCAGGCAGCGAACGGTTGGGGCGCAATCAATTGAACAGAACAGAGCTCTGCGCGAGGGAAATGTCATGTGTTGCCCGCGTGCGCCCACACAGAAACAGGGCATTCAAGGATCAGTATGCAACTCCACAGGGCACAATTATTCGCCTCTGATCTTTTACAGCTGGGCTGGAATTCACAGCAGAAAAGGATATCACTGGATCGGTGGAGATCAGTCGCCACAGCTTAGTACACCACACAACACACACTCATCATCACCAATGGCTCTCTCTCTCTCTCTCTTTCTTTCTCTCCATGGGCTCACAGTCACAGCAATATACTTACATACATAGATCGAAAGAATTTTGGGAGGCAAGGGGGTAAAGCCGTAAAGGAGCAATGAGCACCGCTTCAGCAGCGTGTCAGAGATGAGAGCCTGGCTGCATCATTGCTGCTGCCTCCTCCCCACCAAAACAAAATCTGAGAAGAAAAGGATGAAAAATCCTAGCTATGAAATATTGAAATGTACTGCTGAACTGCCAACGTAATTGTTTCATTTCGCTAACGACTATATCTCTGTTTTGCTGTTGATGGCGAGCGTGAAGTATATCAGTATCATCGTCCCCACGCTCGACCTGTGAGGAGAAACATGGTAAAAAGAAATGGATCAGTAGCAAGCAAGTGGCAGTATCTAACGTCATAAAGCAGCCACCTGTGCCGTAAACAACCACAAAAACAAAGGCAAATGTACTTCCGTAGCTTTCATCAATTCCATAAATATAGTACTACCATTCTGTCTTATGAAATACTACTGTTTAGCTTTTCACAGTCATCAATAAACAAGTGATCTCTTGGTACATTCAGTTTACCAAGTAACCGGTATGTAAGAACATGCATTCTGACTAGACTCCATGCAATTAAGTAACAAGTCAGACCAAAGTCTGTACAGAAATCTTGTAGCAGATTACGATAACTACTGATGCGAAACAACATCACGTTCTTCAAGTGCAATTGATCTGGACAGACATAATGCCGGAAGCTGGACCAGTGGGAGAGTTAGATATCACACACATGGCGTTAGGCATTTTCTTATATTTATCGCGTGCTATAGTTTTTTCCTCGAATGAGTATTTATTGCATGCTACCTATGCAAGTAAGTTCATACTAACCAGGGAAGAAAAAAACTTGAGCACAAGAGAAACACATCTCAAAAAGGGAGCAGCTTACAGAGTTGCAAAGAGGAGAAGAATTTTCCGGGGATGAACCGATGTGAGCCGATTAAATCTTTTGTTCCTTCCTTCCCCAGTGTCAGTTAGAACAGGGGTGCAGGCAGCACATTGTGGAGCAACCAAAGTTTTGTTCTGCACCAGGGGCAACTTAAGCTGCTCCAATTGAGATGGCACAACTGCAGTGAATAATAGTCAAGAAAAAAGAGTATAAACACCAGTAGTTATTGCTGTTGAATACCAGCAGCAGTAGCGCAGTACAAGAAAAGAAAACTACAGTGTTCCCATTCACAAATTACCTGTATGTAAATATACACTAAAAGCAGGATATATATAGGTTTGTTTGGCAACCATAAAATATAAGTACAACTTATGTTAGCCTTAGAGGACCAAGCCATTATTATGCTAGCAAATGTAAAAGTTGTAAAAGGAATTTGGAAAATCTCCTGAATTTGAAGGCCATAGGTTGTAGGCAAAAGATACAGTGGTCTGCGAGATGAAAATACAAGTTATCTTACTTAAGAAATCCTCATAAGTCAACATTCACGGCAACTCATCTTTTAAGCCACCGTAGTTCCTCCACAAGGAACTCAAGCCCGACCCGCGCATCAATGGGAATGGTTTCGCGATCCTTCGTCGCCGGACGACACCGCAACAAGCAACCCAAAGACTCATCTCCATTGTTTCCACCGGAGTGAGAGGACACTTTGCCAACCGATGCCCTCAACGCCGAACACTCCGCCAAGTTCAACTCGGGAGCCGCACTCACCAAGGTCAAACATCGGCCAAGCAGAACCATCGTGCCCGCAAGCACCTAGATCTACCTCGACACCAAATCGCGCCATGTGAACCATGTCACACCGAGGAGGCTCGAGAAGCTCTGGGAGTTCTAATGGGTACGTTCTCTAAACCGCATCAAGACAAGTTTTGTTTGATTACGAGCTTCGCATTCTTTCATATCAAGAAAATTTGTTGAAAGGCTTAAGTTGCCAACCTTTAAGCTAAAGAAACCCGTGGTACTTAGTTCACCTGGGACCCTTGACTACCATCTTAGTAAGTCCCCAGTAGAGATTGCTATGGAAAATTTCGGATTCCTAGCAAACCTCTTAGTGCTTCATCCCAAACTCGGATATCATCCTAGGGATGGATTGGTTGGTCGATACCAAGGAATGATAGATTGTGCAATGTAAAGGTGGTACTCACCAAAACCCGCACCACAATAAGGGTTAATGTAATCGCTCCTCGTGTTTGGATCGTATAATCCATAACCTCGAGAAGGTGACTCGAAACAACCCTGTAGTTCAAGATTACCCAAGTTTTTCAGAAGAATTGCTCGGCATGCCACTGCATCGAGACATAGAATTTGTGATCAACCTAAAGCCAGAATGCACACCCAATTGCCAAGAGGCCATATAGGATGGCGCTTGATGAGCTTGAAGAGCTTAAGGTACAAATGGAAGAATTACAGGAAAAGGATTTATTAGACCTAGCTCATCCCCGGGTTCGCCAGACTTTTGTAAAGAAAAGGATGGCACCACGATTGTGTGTGGATTACAGAGCCCTCAATGAGGTGACCATCAAGAACAAGTACCCTTTGCCGCGATTGACGATCTATTCGACCAACCGTCAGAGCAACAAGTGTTCTCCAAGATAGACCTAAGGTCGTGGTACCATCGAGTTAAGATCGTGGTGAGGACATCCCTAAGATACCTTTTACCACGGTATGGTCTATATGAGTTCATATGTCGTTTGGCTTGACAAATGCGCCACTTACTTCATGAACCTTATGAACAAAGTATTCATGGAATACCGATAATTTTGTTGTCGTGTTCATCGACGACATCTTAATCTACTCCAAGACTAATGAGGAACATGTCAACATCCGCATTTGGTCCCGAGAAGCTTAAAGAACATCACCGTATGCCAAGTAATGCCAAGTGTGAATTTTGGCTTCAAGAGATCGGCTTTCTGACATATCAGATCCACTGAGGAGTCGCGATCGACCCATCCAAAGTAGAAACGGTGTTGGGATGGAAACAACCAAAAGTTTTCTGAATGGTCGGATACTACTGACGCTTCATTGAAGGATTCTCCAAGCTATACGAATGAATGACTTGTGAAAAGAGTTTCCAAGAGTTGAAGAAGAAGTTAACTCATCGCACGCTGTTAGTCTTGTGGGACATACACAAGGACTTTGAAGTCTATTGTGATGCTTCGCGCAAGGTCTTGGTCGCGTATTTATGCAAGGAGGAAACGTCGAGCATATGCATCCGCACAACTCGCCACATGAAGACAACTATCCAACTCATGATTTGGAGTTAGCACCGTAGTGCATGCCCTAAAGATTTGGCGGCATTACTTGATTGGAAATCATTGTAATATCTATACGGACCACAAGAGTCTTAAGTATATTTTCACCCGCATGCACCTCAACCTTCGATTAAGGATTACGACTTGGATGTTCATTACCATCCCGGGAAGGCTAATGTAGTGGCCGATGCATTGCCGTAAGTCCTACTCGCAAAATGTTATGGTTCAAGAGTATCAACTTCGAGCTTTGCAAGGAATTAGAGGCACTTAACCTCGAGTTAGTAGAACAAGGCACCTTAGCGACTATGGAAGTTCAACCAACCTTAGAAGAACAAGTCAAGACCGTCAGAAAGGACACCCGGAGTTCATAAATTTAAACACCTCATAGCCAAAGGAAAGGCCTCAAAGATGGTGGAAGACCAACAAGGAATCCTATGGTATGGGAAACGTCTCTTTGTTCCCCACCAAAAGGAGCTCAAAGAATTGATTCTAAAAGAAGCCCATAGCTCAAAGATATACCATACACCAGCAAAGACCAAGATGTATCAAGATATGAAGATTCTATATTGGTGGCGCGAATGAAAAGGACATCGCCGAAGTTCAGTAGCTTGTTGCGATGTGTGCCAACGGATCAAGGCGTAACATCGAGACCCGCAGATTGTCGCAACCACTTCAAATCCCTCAAGTGGAAGTGGGAAGAAATTGGAATGGATTTCATTACGCCCGCCGAGAACCAAGACCTGATATGATTCAGTATGGGTCATAATCGACAGATAACCAAAGTTGCCCATTTCATCCTCGTGAAGACCACCTACAAGGGAGATAAATTAGCCGAGTTATACATGGCTCGAAATGTCTGCATGGAGTACCCAAGAGGATAGTCTCGGATCGAGGTTCTCGCCACCTCGCATTTGGGCTAGTCTCCATGATGCACTTGAACTCACTTGAACTTTAGCACAACATATCAATCGATGGACGGAGTACGTAAAGGGTAAATCAGATTCTAGAAGACATGCTTCGGGCTTGTGCTTTAGAGTTTACCGTAGATCGGAGAGACTTACCAATCCGGTTTGAAGATGTCCCCGCTTGAAGCACTATGGGAGAAAATGCGAGAACTCCTTGCATTGGTCGTAATCGGGAGAAGGTTATATCTTCGACCGGATACTCTCAAGCAAGCGTAAGAGAAAGTCGATTGATCGAGATCGCCTACAAGTGCTCAATCCGCAGAAAAGTTATGCCGACAAACCGCCGTAGAGAGTTAACTCGGGTTGAGATCATGTATACCTCAAGGTGTCACCCTTCGCGAATGCGGAGGTTTAAAGTGAAAGGCAAGCTTGCATACATAGGCCCGCTCCAATCACGCCAAGCGGAGAGGTAGCATATCAACCGAATTACCGTGAAATTTGTCGATGTATGTGTTCCATTATTGAAACCATTGCACTCCGTAAAGACTTGTCGTATCCGAACATCCGATCAAGATTCTTGATGCCGTGGAGATTACCCTACCGTTTGGAAGAGCTCGAATCTCTGGTCGAGATTCTTTTAAGTGGGTAGGTTTTGTAACATCCAAAATCTTGGAGATCTTCAACGCCCAAGAACTCAAACTTCAAGATTTCTAAATTGCTCAAGGAGTTCCTCCGCTATAAAAGCCGTGCTTCCTTCCCTTCCCGAGCAAGAAAGAGAGAGAGCAAGAGCACCGAGCAAGTTGGAGGACTTACCGCCGTCGTCGCTGCCTCCCCGCCGCCCGCCGCCCCGGCCGAGCCTCTTCCATCGCCGGCCGGTGAAAACTCAGAAAAGACAAAACATGATAGCTTATTTCTTTCCGATTTGTATCCGTTAGTATGAGTTGCACCGTGCAGATGACCGCTACGCCATAAGCCTATGTGGCTATGGGTTGGGGTGTACGACTTACTGGTCTATGTGAGCGTAAGTCGTGGTGGCGCAAGAGGGTCCAGGAAAGAGTTGACTGTCTATGTGAGCGTAACTCTTCTCGTGTGAAACCTTAGCTGTGTAACAAATTTGGTGGATGCATTGTAAAGGCCTTGTGACGATCTCCCTTGACTCACATGTCTCACTAAACATGTGTACATGTCAAGATGATTGTCTCTTGTGGGTAAAGTGTACAACCTCTGCAGAGTGTAATGAATATTCAATAGCCGTGCCTACTGGCCAAGGCGGACATGGAAACTTACAAGAGTTAGTTCTTTATAAAACCCAGGGCGATAAAATGTGATGGGTCATTGTGACCCTGGTTTTGGTTTTCCCTGGATGGATGTACCCCAATGATGTTAAGTGGTGGATGTAACCGCTATCAAAAATAAGCATGAGGTGGAGGTAACCTCTACTGTTTTAAATATTGCACAAGTAATCTCTTTAACAAATGCAATTTGGTTAAAATGCTAAGTGTTAGGACTTTCTAATATGGGTACTCAAAATATTGCTTCGTGCAAATAAATGAACCCGAGCCATCCTTGTTAAGCCTTGCATGTATAATATTGCATAATCGTGTGTTGGCTCGCGAGCACCAGAGTTGTGCTCATCCTCGCTCTTTCCCCCAACCCTCAGAACCCGTGGATCATGGAGACTACGTCTACTACGAGGACCAGGACGCCGAGGAGCAAGGACATGAAGAAGAGTAGCATAGTTCCGTAGTCTGAGTCTCGCCTCAGTCTGGTTGGCTCCGTTGGTACTCGTGTACATCCTATATTATCCAAGCCCTGGCTAAATGTTAGCCTTAGAGGACCAAGCCATTATTATGCTAGCAAATGTAAAAGTTGTAAAAGGAATTTGGAAAATCTCCTGAATTTGAAGGCCATAGGTTGTAGGCAAAAGATACAGTGGTCTGCGAGATGAAAATACAAGTTATCTTACTTAAGAAATCGACCTGTTGTCAAATCTTTATCTGGTACCAAAATGTAACATGGCTAAAAAATCAGACGTTTTGGCATTTTTCTGGCCTAGATACAACTAAATGTTCAGGTTGATGCTTAAAGTCTGCGGGGAAAAAATGACTAAGATTTTGATATGAGTTGATCCAAACAAAAGACAAAATAGTTGGTTTACTTTAATGTATGCATTATCAACGAATGGCATGCATAATTAAAGAGAATAGATAAGTTCCCAAAAACTCAGAAAAGACAAAACATGATAGTAAAAAGAAAACAACACTAACTTGTTACCTTTAATGATAAATTTTTTCGCCAAGTCCTCTTGCTCCTGCTCTTCACCGCCCCTCCTCTCCATGCGATTCGAACCCTTGCGAGATAGGGCTCTCTGCAGAGAGGGGATGGCGGGTTAAGAAACTCAAATAACTGCTTTCTCTTTGTGCTTCTTATGTGAGTTAGAGGACATACGGTCATTTTTGGACTACCAGTGCAGCATTTATCAGGTTGTTGAGGCAGACCTTCAATATCCAATACCACATTTGCTGCCTTGTCCATTCTTGTGATCTGGCTCTGCAACAAAGCCCTGATCAATTCAATGGCATGTACCAAATGTCCAAATCTCTTTCATTAGCCATAAGGGCTTGAAGCGTACTATAAGATGCTCCATCAGACAATATGATTATAGTATTGTATCATCTAATATTGCACTAAATGGAAGAGTGCACTAACGTGCCTGACCTACCGCTATCAGGACAGTTTCCACTAGCAATGATAAGCAACCACTGTTTGGCAAAGCACCACCCGTATAAATTTATTAAAGCACCAGAACAATGGTACCGGAAATCATGATTTCTCAGAAAACTTTATCATCTACCAGCTATGAAACCAAACCAAATTAATTAATCAGAGCCTCTCTCTTATAGCACCGACCATGATCTTGTCCTTAATTCCTTATAAAATCTTCGCAAGCTAATCCTTTTTTTTCATATCTAAGCAAATATAATAAGCCGACTCGGTTCGTTGTGTCCAGCATTTTGAGAAAAATACTAAAACTCATCTATGTACATCAATAGCTTAATTTATCACAAAGTTACTCTGAAAATACCCAGATGCAGGCCCTACCGCATCAGCAGCAAAAAATTTGGCGGATGGAATATGAATAAAGTATGAATGTATGATAACATGCTAACTTTGTCCCCACGTTAACTACGGCCTTAATTAGAGACTCGTACTTTTATAGCTGTCTTTTCAAAATGTTCATTAGTGCAAAACAGTCGTGCTACAGAAAAAATAGCAAACAGATAGGGTGTATAACAGTACTAACTTGCAGTAAACCTTCCTCCATAAAAAGCTTACCCCACATAGAATAGTAACCGAGCAAGACACCAACTACGTACAGCCAGAAAAAGAGGCAAATAATAAATGAATGAACCTAAGGTAATCTAAAGGGAGAGAGCAAATAGGCAAGAAATAGAGGCGTTAAACATCAAGCATTTATACTTCACAAACAGCCAATAGGTATGGTATAAAAGGGCTATGGGTAGATTGTGAAGTCTACAACTTTCCAACCGTGTAAGATCCCCGTATGTACGCAATGTAGCAAGCATATAGGACAAATGCATAGGCAAAATTAACAAGAGCGAATGCTGCATATTGGAGTCATTGGACACATGCTCTCAGGCTAGATCACAGGTACGTTAAAACAAAAGCTGTGCATAAATTATTTGGAATAGACCTTTCTTAGCTAATTGGAACCACTGAGTACATGGTTTATAAACTTTAACAAAAGTGACAAGATAAGAAATGGGTCAGATCTAAAAGGTACCTTTCCACTGCCTTTGTTCTCTCCAATTCCTCAAGATGGATATGGACCGTGAGTTTTCTCCACCTCTCTGCAGTCTCCTCGTTTTCCAAACCTGCAGAAGTAGGTCACATAAGTTTATCAGCACCATCATTTTCCCAACCATTAACTTGAAAAGAAAAGGAGCTTTTGCAGCAATCAACAAGAACAAAAAGGGTCCAATTCTGCCAGTAGAACAGAGCAAGTAAAACTATAGTTTGCCACCAAACAGCAAGCACTTGGTATCTGGGGATTCCACCAGATGTACATCCTAACCAGGATAATGATACAAAAAGAAAGTAAACAACTGATGCAAATCCAGTTCATATGTGGAGCAAGAAAAGATTGATCTTTTGCCACAGATAAGACCCAAAACCCCACTCCATTTTCGGGGCCACAGACGAACAACACATGTTTAGCTAACTTCTACCAGATGCTCTCAAGTATTCACTTCACTGATCAACAGCAGGTAACAAGAACATTAACAACTAGTACAACTAGTGTTCCTACTTCCTACCAAGACGCTAAAATGTTCCACAAAATCTCTCTCGCATTGCCGTAAATTCGCGGATTTCACATTTGCTTCTTGCCAAGAACTTCTCTCTAGTCGTTCTATCCCACCTACATTGCCGAGTAGCCGGACAAAAAGAATTAACATTCTAGTAAACACCTCCGCCCGTCCAATTGCGCATCACGAACCCACATTCCCGACCTCACCCACCCTTGTTGTCGCAACTGTTGGATCCGAGCTCTGGAAGCGAAAGCGGGGCAGAGGTTTCTCCTACTCCCCGGCCGGTTCATAACGGAAGGAAATGCAACCAAGAAAGTAGAGGTAAAAGAAAAAAGTAAACAAGATTGCAGCAAAGAAGAGACTGCTTACTCGGTTGTTCCTAGCTCGCGAGTTCCTGGGTGCCTCTCCTGTCTCCTTTCGATGGAATGACGCGATTTGGAAGGAAGCAGGAATGCGCGAGAGGAGTTGGGAACCCAACTGGAAATGGTTGGCGAAGGCGAATGGGGGAAGCGGTTATGGTTTGGTCTAGTTCACGAGGCGTTGGGCTCTGGCTCCGGGCCCACGCGATGGAAATGCCCATGTAGACCCGGTCCATACTGGAGGGGGCACCTGGCAGGTGGGGCCAGGAGGGGCGCGGCAGCCGAGGCGGTGACGGTCAGTGTATGAGGAGGAGGGGGAGCGTGGCGCTTTCGCTGCGTGCGGGCCCTGCAACAGGGGGCTCCCGGGCCCCCTCCTGCGTCCACCTGCTCGTTTCCCGACGGCTGGACGTTGTTGCCGCTGCCTATCGCGTAACGCCCAGACGCACACACCCGGTCACGCGCACACACAAAGAGGCACGAGAGTGCGTCAGTCAGTGCCCGGGGGACAGCAGGACAAGATAGAGAAATTTTCGTGGGGCCGGCGGTCTCGTCGTCTCGTCACGGGGGATGGCACCGCCGCTCGCGGTCGTCGCGTCGGCGCGGGCGGCATCTCCGTGCACCTCACCGCCGCGCCCGCGGCTAACAAACGTGACCGCTCGCGCTTGCCGTTCCGCGCGGGTAAGCCGCTCCGTTGTGCGTCGGCCGTGCGTGGTTTTTTTCACTTTTTAGCGCGAATGGTCGTGTTGCGTAGGGGTTGTTCAGTTGTTGGGCTCGTACGGGCTCGCTAGTTGCTATAGCGCCTCAGCTGCCGTTTTCGGTTGAAAGTTTGTTCGGTTCGACGTGATTTGGGATGCGCTCGCAACTTCGCATCAGCCTCGGTTGCACCCGGGAGTGCGGAGCGTACGTGGTACTCGGGCGGTTGTTGGCTGTTCGTCCGTCCGATCGGGAACGCAGAAAGGGCATACGATATGTACAGCGCATGGATCTCGCTCTGGTCATATGATGTGACCGGGGTTCGGAGGGAAGACACGATAAAGGTGGCGAGAAAAGCGCTGTGAGTACGTGGCTCTCGCTCTCGCATGCACAGCACGGCACAGCGTCGTTCAATCACGGGCGCGAGATGGCGAATTTTGCTCCCCACCAACCGACCTGATCCACCTACCCTACTACGGCCCGGCCACGGCGCTATCCTCCCTCGGCCATGCCATGCGCAAAGACGTACGCGCCGGCCGCGAATTAACCTCCCCACGCCGCGCGCCCCGTTCAAACTCGTAAGTACATAAAACTTTAGTGGTTGGGAGCTCACATGTCATTTGTACGAGTGTGAAGAATACATGCTGTTTGCCTGATTCTAAACTCTCTAGAGAGGACGCTGCTTGGAGCCAACCGAGGGGCAGTTGCATGTAACAACCGTGTTTGCAGAATGCAGAGTCCAGTCTGGTTACCCTGTTCTACACTTGTACCCTTTCTTGCAGCATCTAGTCTGGAACTCTGGGTCACTCAACGAGCCCCTAAAAAAAACAGAGCGATGCTGTCGGCGCGTGCATCTGAACATGGGTCATGATTCACGACGTAGATTAGACTGCAAGACACATAAGTAAACTTCATAACCATATTGTAATGAACCCTCCTTTTTGCAGCCTCATTTCGTAAATGATATTGTGGTTTGCTTCTTAAGTAGGACCGAGATTTCTGACTGATTGTGAGAACCCAAACAATTAGACTAAGCTAAATAACAGTAATCGGTAATTTAGCGGTAATTAAAATCTATTAAATCAATATTTAATTGTAATCCCAGTTGGGTAACCAGTGCTTAATCAGCGTGGTTAACAACCGGTTTGTTTGCAACAATACCTCTTTAACGCTAAAACTTAAAATCCGATACAAAAGAATTACATTACAAGTGTAATTGAAACATTTTCGTGAACTCAATATTAATTGCATAAGCTCAATACATCAAGGTCTCGGCAATGTTACAATCTTGAACGCGTTACAACAAACTGCAGTGTATCTTGCAAGACATAATTAATTTGCAATCCAATTCTTGCATTCATGTTGCGGAAGCCCTCCTTGCCATCTTGTCCATACACCGTCGAGCCATTAAACCACCCCTCGTCCCGCAGTCCACCGTTCGCCAAAAACTCAGGATGAGGTTAGTAAACCAAAAAGGCAGTAGCAATGGGTTAGAATAAAGAGAAGGTGTCGTCAGATTTCCCGAAGTTCAGTCGGTTCCCAAACTAACCTAAGTCAGTCGGCACCATGATCGTCAAGGTTCCCAAACCCACCTTAGTCAGTTGGCTCCTTGATCGTCAAAATACCAGGCCGATCTAAGTTAGTTAGCACCGTATCACTTCAGTGGGTTTCCTCATTCGGCGTGTATCAAAACCCAACACCCACGTTTGCAAAATAGCCAAACAGTAGTAGAAACACCTTATTAACCAGTGGGCATTGCTCAAACAGTGCTCAGTGAGGGAGGAAGGGATAAGGAGGAGTACACACCGCAGAGGCACGGCTCAAAACCACCCCGCTAATGGCTTTGTACACCACCCACAAGCACCACCATTTTGCATTCCCCACGCATCAGTTTCCATTTCCCACTGCCTACCAACCCCCAAAGCCTTTTCATCGAAGCGAGAGGAAAGTGGGGCCGAAGGCAAGAAGAGAAGGAGCAGAAGAGCGGCGAGAACACGAGGAGCCCGAAGGCAAGAAGAGGAGGAGCGAGAAGAGGCGGCGGGTACCCTCTAGCCGACCACCGGTGCGACAACCCAAGAAAGTGGCCGCGAAAGCAACCCGACTTCTTCTCAAAATAGAGCCGACCATCGAGCATCGGTAGCCACCCTTTGCCCCACCATTTTTAGGATCAAGCAAGAGCTCATCACTTCAAGCCATTTGCTTCATTCATCCATTTCTTGGCACATCCAAAATACTCATATCATAAACCATAACCCCACGATGGCCTAAACCCTCGGTTCATCACCTCACGAGTATTAACCCTGATTTCATATGCACCAAAGCCACATCATCCAGCCATTCCCACCATCGTTGTGCTCAAGAACACGTCATGTTGAGCCAACCGGTGCATACATCCGTTCATGACACCCCCGAATCCCCTTTGCACTAACCCATGTAGGAGTAACTCTCGATTCGGCATCACGAGCAAGGGATGGGGGTGAATATAGTCATACCTCGATAGATCATCGCGATAGCATCATCCACACCCTCGGCATTTTCATGGCGAAGCGGTAGGGAGAAGGAAGCATGTTTATACGCTTTGGGTCATGGTAGCGACCTCATCCCACCATGCTTCTTGCCCTTCCCTCGGCATGCACAAACACGCATACATACATCGCGTTAGCGATGTCGGATCCGAATCTCCCACAAGCATAGCGAGTCCGTGAGCTAGATTAACATCGGCACCCAAATCCGGTTCTTGCTCAACCATGAAGGCCTCAACAACAAGTAGTAATAGCAGTAGCAGTAGAGAGAGAGGGGCAGAGGGAGAAGAGTGAGCAGGCGCCGGGGGGAAGGCGGTCGCGACCACAAGGAGGCGGCGCCGAACCGAGCTGAGCAACCGGGAGCCGGGGGAGAGGAGCCGTGGTGGTGAGCCTACATGTTGGCAGCGGCGGCGTGTGAGGCCGGGCTGGCCAACTGGAGAGTAGAACCGAGAGGGGGGAAACCCATGGAGGAGCTTTGTAGGGGAGCAGAGAGGGCGCCCTGGTGAGGAGGCGAGGGAGGAGGCAGTGGCGTGCGGGCCGATGGGGCGGTGCGGGCGGCCACTGGGAGCCTGGGCGGCACATAGAGGGAGCCGCGACCGAGAGGGAGCTCCATGGAGGAGCATGGGAGGGGAGTAGAGAGAGGATGGGGATTAGAGGAGGCTGGCGCCTGGGCTGTGGCGGCCGAGTGAGGGGAGGGTGAGAAGGTGAAGGAGTGAGGAGTAGTGGAGTGGGGATTAGAGTAGTTAGGGATTTGAGGGGAGCCGGTGCTTTCGGCTGGGGGCAGTAGATAGGGAAGAAGAAGAGAGCAAGGGATGCATTCGGTAGAGAAGGGGAGAAATAGGAAGGGGAGGAGGCGAAGCCAGCCGGATGGCGTTTCGGCTGGAGATTGCAGATGAGAGAGAAAGAATGGATTTGGTGGATAGTGAGGTTTAGGGAAGAATTTAGGTGGGGAGGTAGGGTAGTAAAGTATAGTAAGGGTTTATTTTGGGTAGAGTTAACAGTATTTTGGAGTGCTGTTAGTGTTAGTCGGCATCGGCGTTGTGATTGATTAGGCTATACAAGCTTGTGCACCGCATGCGGTTAGTGTTGGTAGATAGACCGGTCCAGTTAAAAATAGGCAAAGCTGTGAGTATAATAAATCCGAGACTCCTTAATTGATCTAATCACGCTTGTGGACCACTAAAGTAAATAGTAGCCGATTGCATTAGAAGTATCTTCGTCTCGAGAAAGTGGTTAAGTTCGTAGCACCAAGTGTATCTCGAATAGTTAGCAAGCACGTATGTACTTGCTGGAACCAATTAGAAGTCTGTATGCAACTAAAAAATTGATAAGTTTAGTAGGTTGCAACTTGTGTAGTGTTTTACCTTCCTTGCGTTTAAGTGTGTCGTACTTAAAGAAGTCAATTAGGCGCTTGTGTGCAAGTAAAATTGGTAGACTTAATAAAATAAGAGTTGAATTAGTGTTCTATCTTTCATTTGTTTAAGCGTTTATTTTAGCATCTTAAACCCTAGGATGGTTAGACTGTAGAACGGCCACCCTTGGGGAGTGCTAACTTAGCGGAGATCGAAAAATGTGATTTAATTAAAGGGTGTTAGCAATGAAGTCCACTAACTTATGTATGTGTAATATCACTCAAACCCAACTAAGTATTTGTTTATCTACTATTCGTGCTATCGCATTGCTACAGAGAACGAAACCACGCAGCCCGGAGTACCTGATACTGATCTCATCGGCACCGACCAATTTTACTACTACAAAGGCAAGCTATCCTCTTGATCACAAATATAATTATATCAAATGTACACTGTATACTGCTTTACTATATATGTCTATTGCATCAAATTTATGTCTCAAAAATCAAATCAGGTGATAAAGATGAGAAAGATGAGAAAGATAATTATATGGCTGGTAAAGGGGGCCCGTGGCAGGTAGAGATGATGGTAAGAGGTGGGACCCTTTACATAGGGCTATAATATAAGGACCAACAAACTCTCACCGGATAAGAGGTCGTAATTTAAGTACCAACCATTTTCCCGTTGCGCCGGGCAGAAAATGCTACCCTGTTACGTGATTACTTTCTCCACAACGGGTAAGTATTATGTGTGAGTGTGATGGAGGAACCCGAGAGCGGAGAGAGTCAGGGAGTGGGTGATCCAAGGCGCTATAGCGCTAAGGTGGAGTGTTGGGTGCGGCGAGGCCGCCCAACCAACATTGCGAAACTTCGGTGGGTGATTAGGCGAGATCGTGGCAAGGTCAACACCGGCGAAGGTAATGGTGGAGACTTAATCACGTAACACGGAAAGCGTTCAGACGATCTCGAACCCGCATCAAAGGAAATGCAGGAACCCGGTTAAGTAAGGGTCGAGAATATACGTGGGTAAAGTGGTACAAGCTGCGTGATGCTAAATAAAATCATGAATTCATGCTGTTCTGGATTGGAACTTACGAGCCACCGCGATCTATCTTCTATTAGTGTGATAAGTAGTCTTTTCAGTATTAAAAATTTACCACCTAAAGATTTGAATGAGTTGGTTTATTTTCCAGAAAAGAGTTGATTAGAATTTGTGATAATGAGCAGAGGTGTCATACAGTGCATTTTTGATATTAATGCTTGCTGAGTACACTAGTACTCACTCTTGCTATCTCTCCCTTTGCTTAGATCCTAATCCGGCCGGGAGATATCCCGAGTGGGATGAGGGATTTTGCAGGTACCGATGAGGTGGCAGGAGGCGAGGGCGCCGACTATGATAATCAGGGCGAAATGGGTGCCATATTGATGCGTGGGACGGGTAGACTGCAGGAAGGTCAAGTCAGGCGAGCGAGGGGAAATCTGTTTGCCCATTGTAATTAAGTAATTGTAATGTAAGACCATAGCCTTGCGTGGCTAATGCTGTAATAAAGTTGTACAGTTTCTATTTATTGTTCTGCTACGCTAACTCTGGTAAAGGCTTGCTATTCGTCGGAGCGGTGTTTTACCAGGCAGATGAATAGTAATTCGTATGGCTAAGTGTGATTACCCCTGAGGTAATAACACGGGACACCAAACTGATTGAAACCATCCAGTACTCTCCAGTCCACTCACGGGATCGCTCCATTTTGGCCTTCTCTGCAGCCTGCTCTGATGCATGCATGCATCGCTTATGGACACCTGTGACCTGCCTTAGATGTTCCCAAGTACATGCAGTGTATCGATGTTCCAGTCAGGTATGTTCATGTGAACCCGAAAATTTCGGTGGAGGGAGGCGGCTAGCTCTCTTGCGTTTGCGCCCTGGTTGTTGAGAGAGAGCAAAATTCCAGTGTAGTACTCTGATGGCACACAGAAATATAAGAACATCTGTCTTGAACTGTTGCAACCGAACAAGTCCAAGTTGTGACTATTGCATGTTGTTGCCGCCGGAAAAGTTTCAGACGCAGCAGCACCACGTCGCTACGGAGAGTGCAAAGGTTAAGCACACGGTGGACCAAAGCGTGCCAACCGATTTGACCAAATCGGCTAGGAGATGCAAAACGGCGGTGATCGTTTGGTTCTGCGGGGCAAAAGTCGGTTTCTGGTCAAAATGTCGATACAAAACAATATCGAACATAAACAATTCTCAGATGGTTGTAAACCGATTTAGATCAACACGTCGATACAAAAGCAATATTGATCGGCAACGAATTACTTATGGATAAATTGGATCTACTAGCTATGAAATTACTCCTAGGGTTTGTTTGGATCTCTAGTTTTATTAAAACCACATGATCCAAACCATCACCTAAGGTATAGAAAAAATAGAGGTACATTATAAGATAAAAGTTGGATTGGTCGGGACGAGTGATACAGGTAGCCTCTGGGTCTTATTTATAGCCTGCCGTGAAAGCCTTCGTGGGTCGGTCTGACGCTCTGATCTCCTAGGCATACCATCCTGCCGCTCACGTTATTGCCAATTCTTTATAGCCTTCGTATCTTCTCCATCCAAACTCGGAATTTGACAAATAAATGTCCATTGCGATCAGCTCGTCGAGATCTTTGATATGGTGGCACTCAGCACCAATTCACCTGTCACCCTACGATTGCCAAATTTGGGTGGCAACACATGTTCTCTCGTTGCTCGTCAGTCTGCATGGCTTGCTTGATCTGCCGGGGTACTCCCCGTGTCCACACTAAATTAAGCCGAGCTAGCGTACAGAATCGATCTGTTGATTATCACTAACCTACAGCTGGCCTGTCCGTGATTAATTAAGATAGGATATACTGTATGGCAAGTTGTCGGGGTTTGTTTGGTTTGTTGTCAACGTGAACCAAACCAATTGGTAACATCAATAAAGATTAGCTATCGTTTGGTTTATTATCAATATTTGGTAATACCAACAAAAATTTGGTAATGCTAACAAAATTTATTGTCACACGTGGACAATCCGAGAGTGAGGAAATCGCTCGCTAAAATTTCGGTAACGCTAAAATTTAGCTTGATCACAATAAAAATAACGTTTATTTTACCAAATTTTAACTATATCTAAGTTTTGGCAATACTAAATTTTGACTTGTTTGTTATGACCGTCAACCAAACAACCCCGTAATCACAAGCGCCGGTCTCCGTACAGGGGCAGCAAACATTCTGATGCTTGACATTAGCATGCACTGCACATTGATTTTTTATTTTGAGAGGAGCGCTGTATATATTGACTTAGGGCGAACTTTTTTTATTAATTAATTTTTTTTAAAATTTAATTTTAAAGTTAACCCTTGGCGCACTTTATTTCCAATTCTGACTCCTTTGGTCACACCACCATCCATAACGTGACAAAACAACATTGTCACGTCATAGGATAAATATGCAAAAATACACTTTTTGTCACGCCACAACACTGCCACGCCACCACCTGTGGCGTGACAAGAGTTGGCCCAGAAACAGGCTGACGTGATAGTGTTATTTGGCCCAGAAAAAGGTTAGAATTGGAAATAAAGTACGCCGATGGTTAACTTTAAAATTAAATTTAAAAAAGAATTAATTAATAAAAAATTCACTTAGGGCACAGGCTTGGGAGCTTCCTTTTTGGGCTCTCTTACCTCCCGAGTCATCCCAGCCCATCCCAAAGAAAAGGAGTCTGAGGTAGGCGCGTTAGTGCGTTACGCGGTCCAACCTGAGTCAACTAAGGGCCTTGTTGTTGAGGCGGGCTAATTGCGAACGTTTGGATCGTTAGCTGAGTTTGGCTATAGCTTAGATGGGCAAACTAGCTCAATTTAGCTTAGTAACACTTGCCCAGGCCCAATGGAAATTTGATGTTGAAAAGTCACAACAAGAACTTGTGAGAATGATAGTTTTGAATGAACTACCTTTTAGCACAGTAGAGTATGATGGATTTAGGAAATTCGTGGCCAGTTTAAATCCTCTATTTAGGATGGTTTCTAGGACAACTGTGAAGGCTAATTGCATAAGTGCTTGTGAGGAACAGAGACTAGCCCTACAAGAGGTTCTAAAGAATTCAAATTCTAGAGTTTCTCTTACCGCAGACACGTGGACTTCTAATCAAAACAAGGGTTACATGTGTATCACGTGTCATTTCATTGACAAAGAATGGAAATTGCAAAAAAGAATCATCCGATTCACTTCAGTGGGAACACCTCACGTTGCAACAAATGTGAATAATGTTTTGTTGAATAGCAGCAAGATTGGAATGTGGAAGATAAGATCTTCAGCATAACATTAGACAATGCGTCAGTTAACGACTCATTGGTGAGCTATTTGAAAGCTAATCTGCTGGGGAAGAATTTGTTGTTGAGAATAATGGCATTTTTCGAATTACTTTAATCCAGAAATATAGTAGATAAAACATGATGAATATTCTAGCCACTTTCATAAAGCAAGTAAGCAAGAACACTATAGACATACTAATATCGAACGACGAAACTAGCATATCTATCACGGTGTTCAAGGTAACAACTAGTAATATTACTAACCAAGAAGTACATATGAAATAGACATACCGGATCGAGTGGAAGGAAGCAGAAGAGTAGAAGAAGCGGCGGTGAGTCTTTGTGAGATCGTCGTTTGTCATGGCGTAGTGGTAAGTAGTCGTCGCGATGGGCGTCGCGGTAGTAGTCGTGCGGTTGTAGGAAAGCGAGAGTCGAATGGAGAGGAAGCGTGGCGATCGCGCAACGCTCCCCAAAACCTTATTCGCCCTTGCTCGTGCAAGCCTTCAAGGACGAGGGTTCCGAGGCCTGCTCTCCGGTGCGATCGTACACGCGCCTTTAGGGATGGAGATCGCCGAGAGCGACAAAGAAGCGTGGTGTCTTTCGTGGAGAGAATTGGAGAACATGACTGCTCCGGATAATGACTATATATAACAACCGGACTAAAGCGACCACCATCACTCACTAGTAATGGCGAATTCTTCGCCTAGTCAAGAGGCGAAGCGGTCACCATTATTCACTAGTAACGGCGTTCTTCGCCTAGTCAAGAGGCGAAGCGGTCGCCATTACTCACTAATAACAAAGAACTTCTCGCCACCATTATTTGAATCGGTGCTGTTCTTTCAATTTGCAAAAATGAAGAGACCGAAGCGATGCAATTATTGCCAACCGTTTATTGCGAGTCGGTGCGTTCGATTTTCGAATAGATAAATAAAAACAGCGACGCGCCGACACGCGGTGCCTGTGCGCTGCGCGCACGCGCACACGCACGCGCACGCGCACACGCACACGCACACGCGCACGCGCACGCACGCGCACTCGCACCGCATCGCGCGCGCATCGCGACCGCACCGCACCGCACCGCGGCGCGACGGACGCGGACGGCTCGGCTCGGCTCGGCTCGGCTCTCAAGACGGCCGGCGAGGCGAGGCGAAGCCAGCGCGTGTATTGGCTCTCCAATTCCACAAGAGGACTCCCGTTCCACCTTATAAATTGGTGTAACTCCCCTTTAACTCTCCATGTGGGACTAAAAAGGTTTAGCACATGCACATGGGCCTTTGGGATTTTCCAGGATTTAATTAGAATTAAAGTTTGGGCCTAGCCCATATTAAATCCAACAATCCCCCACCAGATCCCAAGGGCACATGTCAAATTCCTTGATCCACGTATTGTTTTAATATATCAGTGTTTCGATGGAGACCGGTTAAGGTTGAACATCCATCTAGAACAGAAGCTACACTTATCCACAACTGCACAATGGACTAAGCCTTGAATTGACAGTTTTGTGTGAATAAGTTTCACTTAAGTCCTTAACTGATACTAGGTGCTGGGCATCCCGCGGGTTGGAGCATATAAGTCATACTCACAGCCTATTCATGAGCTTCCTAGAGATTACCCTATCTCATAGATCGTGACTAGCGATCGGGCTCATATAGGTGTGTTCTTTCAAGACCGCTCTGTAGGATGACATCTTTGCTTAAATAAGCCACAGAACACATTAAGATAAAATCAACCTACCATCTGATTTAGGAGAGAATTGCATCTCCAATGGAGTGGGTCTATAAAGGTACTCTCCTCGATTAACCAAAAGCTTGTTTCGCCAATCCTACTTCACGGGATCTCCGATCATATAGGATGGGTTACCACTATGGTATAACTCACGTGGGTCTCAAACCCATCTCCTTGATGCATTGTCTATCACATTCCGTGATAAACCCTTTGTGAAGGATCGCGATTCTTAGTCGTTTGGATATAATCCAAAGCTATTACTCGGAGTTTCTCATTTTCTGACAGACTTGATCTTCTCTTCACATGTCTTGATGATTTCATATTATCCTAGAACTGTTCACCTTGGCGATCACGATCGATTGTCACATTCATCGAATAGCGATGCCGGTTTATCAACCACCGGCGAGTCCATCAAAGCTCACGAAGCCATTCGGCTTCAACATGTGGATATCTAATCTTGTGAGTTCGCTTCCATTGTTGACCTCGTTAAGATGGTGCGCTTGCAAGACTTCCATGAAACAGCGCCACCTCCAAGTGTGAAGACATATCCACTTGTGGCCTTAATCTCATCGACATCGATATCGGTTTGAATCACTATAACCCTCTAGTACCTAGGGTACCGGTATAGTGAATGCCATAACTCATATTACCCTTTAGATAGCGCATTACCCTCTCAAGAGCATGCCAATGATCATCTCCGGATTAGAAACAAACCGGCTTAGTTTGCTCACAAAGAAGCGAGATGTCGAGCCCGGTACCGCTAGCTAAATACATAAGTGAACCAATTATCGAGAATATCTCAATTGGTCTCTGGCTATTCTCCGATTCTTCCTAAGCAACACGCTAGGATCATAAGGTGTTGGAGAAGGTTTGCGATCGCTATAACCAAAACGACTCGAACCTTTTCCACATAATGAGATTGCAACAATGTAATCCCACCATCATCACCTCTCAACGGCTTGATGTTCAAGATAACATCACTACTCCCAAATCTTTCATCTCAAAATTCGAGACAAGAAATCCTTGACCTCCTTAATCACATTAAGGTTGGTCCCAAAGATCGATATGTCATCAACATACGGACATAGAATGACTCCTCGCCCCACCATGGCGATAATACACACATCTGTCGACTTCATTTACAATAAAGCTGCGGATGTTAAGGTCTGTCGAATTTTTCATGCCTTTGCTTAGGTGCTTGTTTAAGACCATACAAAGATTTCAACAACTTGCACACCTTTCCTTCTTGACCATTTACTACAAATCCATCCGGTTGTTCCATGTAAATTTCTCGTCCAACTCTCCATTTAGAAAAGCCGTCTTAACATCCATCTGATGAATGAGAAGACCGTGTGAGGCAGCCAGAGATAGTAGTACTCGAATAGTGGTCAATCTAGCCACAGGTGAATAAGTATCAAAGAAATCTTCGCCTTCCTTTTGGGTATAACCCTTGGCCAAGCCGTGCCTTATACTTCTCGATAGTACCATCAGGCCTAAGCTTCTTTTTGAACACCCACTTACATCCTACAGGTTTACAACCATAAGGACGCTCAGTGATCTCCCAAGTTCCATTAGAGATAATGGAATCCATTTCACTCTGGACTGCTTCCTTCCAGTATTCGCATCTCGAGAAGCATATGCTTCAGAAATGGTACTTGGAGTATCATCCACAAGGTACACAATGAAATCGAACCAAAAGACTTTGCAGTCCTTTGTCTTTTACTCTTCCTCGAGTTTCATTGTCTTCCTCCTCGGAATTTGATCGGGGTTTGCTCAAAATATTCCATTGGAATGGCAGTTCGAGAGTTGTATCGGGCTCGACTCGATAAACTAGGCATATCTTTCATCGGAAAAATATCCTCAAAGAAAGTAGCATCTCTGGACTCCATAATTGTACCGACATGCACGTCAGTACTCAGATTTCACCACTAAAAATCTATATCCAACGCTATGGTGAGCATAGCCTAAAAAGACGCAATCCACGGTTTTGGTCCAAGCTTACGCTTTTTGGAGATTGGCACGTTGACTTTCGCCAAACAACCCCAAGTGCGCAAGTATGAAAGTGATAGTCTTTTCTTCTCCCATTGTTCAAATGGAGTTATCTCTTTATTCTTTGTGGGAACCCTATTTAGGACATGACATGAAGTCAATATAGCCTCCCCACCATGCCTTGAAAGACCGATGTGTCTAACATGGCGTTAACCAAATCGATTAGAGTACGGTTCTTTCTTTCGCAATCCCATTTGACTGGGTGAATAGGGAGGCGTCCTCTCATGGATTATACCATGTTCCTCACAGAATAAATTGAACTCATTAGAAAAGTACTCGCCGCCACGATCAGACCTAACCCTTTTGATTTTCTTTTCAAGTTGGTTCTCACACGCCTTATAGATTTTAAAGTAGTGAAAAGCTTCATCTTTAGTTTTTAAAAGATACACATAGCAGAACCTAGTGGAATCATCAATCAAAGTCATGAAATATCTCTTACCACCTTTTGTCAACACACCATTCATCTCACAGATCCGAATGTATGAGTTCTAATGGTGCCAAGTTTCTTACCTCCGCGGCCTTGTGAGGCTTACGAGGTGCTTTGATTGCACACAAACTTGACATTTAGAACCTTTGGCATGGGTGAATTTGGGATTAACTCTAAAGCGGCTAACGCGTCATGCAACCAAAATTTATGTGACAAAGTCGTGAATGCCAAATAGTAGTCTCATTACCACTTGAAAATATGATTCACAACATTATTACACAAATCGAAAGAGATAGGCGGAACAAGCCTCCGCACACATAGCCTTTACCAACAAATTGTCCACATTTGGACATTACAAATTTATTGGACTCAAATACGATCTAAAGCCATCTCTACACGAAGAGATCCGCTCACGAGATTCTTATTGATGGATGACACATGATGCACGTTCTTGATTGCACAATCTTTCCAAGTAAACTTGGATCGACCGTGCCAACACCATGAGCAGTGGCATGTGACCCGTTCCCATTAGAACGGTGAATCCGAGTGACTGGTAAGAAGAAAACAATGAAATATCAGCACACACATGTATATTAGCACAGTGTCTATCCACCAATCGGTAGATTTACATACGGAAAAAGCGATGAGGTAAATTACCATACCACAAGTTCCGTCTCGGTAGTACCAACAACAATATTGGCGGACTTGGAATTACGCCCTGCGATTCTTCACACCTTGCGTTGGACTGCAATCCTTGGCCCAATGACGGATTCGCCACACACAAAGCAAAGACCATCCTTTGTGTTCTTCTTCTTCTTTTTAAAGCTTGTTGTTTGTGCAGTCTTGTTTTTGCCTTTGAACTTTTGAGCTTGGCCATTCTTTTACGCACCACATTGGCACTAGAATGTCCCTCATTTCCTCTAGTGTGTGTATCTTTTGCCTTGCCTTTTCTTCAACATCAAGAGACCCAATGAGATTTTCAACAGAAAACTCTTGTCTCTTGTGTTTCAGAGAAGTAGCAAAATTCCTCCACGAAGGAGGAAGCTTGGCAATAATGCCTCCCGCGACAAACTTGTCCGGTAACACACACTTGAAATGCTCAAGTTCTTTGGCCATGGATTGTATCTCATGAGCTCGCTCAACTCTGTAACGGCCATCAACCATTCTATAGTCATGGTATTGCTCCATGAGATACAGATTCATCGCTGCATCCAAACCCCAAACTTGGCCTCGAGTGCATCCACATATCTTTCCCATTTGTAATCACCATGTATGCATCAACTAACTTCTCACCAAGAACGCTGATCACGGCACCTTTAAAAAGGTTATCAGCAGCCTCGAACGCTTGCTCCTGTTCAGGAGTAAGTGTTCCTTCAGGCTTGCCTTTTGCCACATGAAAAACGTTCATGGCAGTTAGCCAAAGCACCATCTTGGTGCGCCACCTCTTATAATTCGCACCATCGAATTGAGAGGGCTTAAGCGCAGCAGCAAAGCCATTGTTGAAAAATGCCTATTACAATAAGGTTTTTGGATTGTTGAGAATAATGGCATTTTTCGAATTACTTTAATCCAGAAATATAGTAGATAAAACATGATGAATATTCTAGCCACTTTCATAAAGCAAGTAAGCAGCAACAAAGAACTGTGGTGTCTTTCGTGGAGAGAATTGGAGAACATGACTCTGTTCGGATAATGACTATATATAACAACCGGACGAAAGCACCACCATCACTCACTAGTAATGGTAATTCACGCCTAGTCATCGAATAGATAAAGAAAACGCGCACGCACCGACACGCTGTGTACGCGCACAAGACCGCGCGCCGCACCGCGACCGCACCGCACCGCACCGCACGCGCAGACGACGGCTCGGCTCGGCTCGGCTCGGCTCGGCTCGGCTCGGCGAGGCGAGGCGAGGCGAGGCGAGCGAGCGCGCGCGTGTATTGGCTCTCTCCAATTCCACAAGAGGACTCCCACGTTCCACCTTATAAATTGGTGTAACTCCCCTTTAACTCTCCATGTGGGACTAAAAAGGTTTAGCACATGCACATGGGCCTTTGGGATTTTCCAGGATTTAATTAGAATTAAAGTTTGGGCCTAGCCCATATTAAATCCAACATTTGTTACTTCGCAAGGGTCAGTTACTTCATAATCGTTGTGCAGCCCATGTCCTAAACCTTATTGTCCAAGAAGGGTTGAAGACCATCGGTGGGGCTGTTGATAATATCAGGGACAGTGTGAAGTATGTTAAGAGCTTACAATCTCGGAAGCAAAGATATGAAGAGATTGTTGCACAAGTTGGCATTTCCTGTGAGAAGAGTCTCTCTCTCGATGTAGCAACTCGTTGGAATTCAACCTTCCTAATGATCGAGATGGCTCTACAGTTTAGAAGGGCATTTGATTCTTAATGCTTGCAGGACCCTCTTTATAAATGTGCACCTTTGGTTGTGCAATGGGAAAGGGTAGAAGCACTCTGCAATCTGTTGAACGTATTCTACAAGGCCACCATGGTAGTTTCTGGTTCATCCTATCCCACAACCAATTGCTATTTCCATGAGCTTTGGAAGGTAAAGCTAATGTTGGAAAGGGAGGTCGCGAATCAAGACAGTATCGTATCGACAACGGTAGAAATAACTACGTCAGAAATATATAGAACCCTGTTATTCCATGGTCTAAAATGGATAGCGTTCGATTATGTCTGGTATAGATCAATCCCACACAGATATAGTCTTCTTATGGCTAGTTTTCAAGGAAAAACTTAACACTAAAGATAATATGATGACTAAACATTGGATTTAGAATCCGCACTGTGACATTTGTTCGGCATTGGAGACAATCAATCATATCATACTACGATGTAAAACTGCGGATCATCTATGGAAAAAGCTAGGATTATGGGCAACAGCTACTGCCTCCAAAGACATATTCGAATTTGTGGAAAGGGTATCAATACAATCACTGAACTACCGTGAAATTTGGCCCATATGCTTTGCGGCCTGCGCTCATACATTATGGCTCATGAGAAATAAACGAATATTTCAAAATGATGACACTGGTGTAACCGAGATGCAACGTCAGATTAAGGAATACATTGCACTATGGGCTTACAGGATCAAAAATGAGCATCATGATTCACTTCGACAGTGGAGTCACCTCCTATTGTGAATTCTTTTTTAAAAAATCCATGTTTGTATAGTTTCTTCTTCTTCTTTTTTCTTTCCTTTTGCGTACTTTATATCGCCTGACAACCATTTCTAATATAATGGTCACAACGTAGAGACTTCTCTATCTTTTACGTAAAAAAAAAAGACAGTATCGTTAGGTCTATGGTTCATAAAATGAAGAAATTTTTTCTGAAATATTGGAAGCTGTCATACTTAGCAATCTGCATTCCTGACATCTTGGACCCTAGGTGTAAGTACAAGTTTCTTGAGTTTCGCTTGAAAAATGGATTTGAAGGTGACGGATCTGGATATCTTTCTAAAGTGAAGAAGACAATCAATGATCTCTTTGTTGAATATTCTTCCCAGGTTGATGGCTCAAACATTGGTAATGAAGAAGGAAGAGGTGATGTTGAGATAAATGCTGAGATAAATGATCCATGGACAGATTGGAATCAACATCTCATTGCAAAACAGAGGAATCAAGTTAAAATGAGCTTAACAAGTACTTGAAAGATGATGTATTCCCTCAAGAAGATGGTTTTGATATTCTGCAGTGGTGGATGATGCACACTTGCAAGTACCTACACTAACTCGTATGGCCCGAGATATATTGGCAGTTCCTGCATCCACCGTGGCATCAGAATCTGCCTTTTCTACTGGAGGTAGAGTGATAAGTGATTATAGGAGCAGATTGACAAGCCAGACTGTAGAGGCATTGATCTGTCTACAGGATTGGATGCAACCACATGGTACATTTACTGCCCTTAAATGTACTTAACATTCTAGTTTATGTTATGCAAAAAGATAATTATGTAAAAGACTTCTTTTTTTTTTCTGTCATTTCAGGCTCTACTGATGTCAACACAATATCAATTGATGTTGGTGATGATGGAGATATACTGATATAATTAATAAATGTTAGGTACTTTCTATTGCCAATTCTTGGTATTACTGCATAATAACTAGTATTATTGTAAGTACTAACTAGTATTACTGCATAAAAACTCGTAAGAATAGGAATTACTGCATAATAACTAGTATTATTGTAAGTACTAACTAGTATTACTGCATAAAAACTAGTAAGAATAGGAATTACTGCATAATAACTTATACATTACTGCATAATAACTAGTATGAATAGGAATTACTGCGTGGATAGCTTATACATTACTGCATAATAACCTATACATCGCTGCATAATAACTAGTATTATTGTAAGTATTGTCTCCTACTGTTTCTATTGCAGCACAAGAGAATTTCAATTATTGTGTCTAAATATGTTCTCTCTTTTTTTCTAATCTTCTTGTTCCTTTTGATTTGCAGACATTCCTGTTAAGTTGTGCAACACTTTGATCTGAAGCAGCACCTTCACCTTACTATTTATCCCTAGTTTTTTTAACTTCTTCACGTACATGAAGGAAGCTTGTGCAGTTGTGCAACACTAGGACATGTCAAATGATATAATGATTTGATATGATTTCATTGATGTAATCAACTAGATAGAATACTATTGTGAATATCAATGTATTTTGAGGGCTCTTTTCATTTTTCAGATTTTAAAAATATTTTTGGAATTTTAAAAAGCAATAGTTGTATACAAGTATTGCACACTACATTAGATTGGTGGGCTCAGCCGCCAAGCCCACCTATCGAAGTGGCAAAAGAGTTTGCGGGGTGCAGGCTACCGCATAACCCACAAAAACATTTAGCGGCCAGTGCGGGGCATGTCCGGGCCGGCCGCGGCCCGTCCCACTTGCACCCCTGCGTGTTACGCGGCCCAACCTGAGTCAACTAAGGGCCTTGTTGTTGAGGCGGGCTAATTGCGAACGTTTGGATCGTTAGCTGAGTTGGGCAAACTAGCTCAGTTTAGCTTAGTCACACTTGCCCAGGCCCCATGTTTGGTTACGTTTTGCTTTTGAGGGCAAGAGTTTGCCGCTTACTAATTGGTTTTGTGGCAAATGCGTCTTTGCCTGACCGATGAATTTGCACATGGTTGATCAGTTTGAGTACAAGAAACTTGATGGATTGCCTGAGATTAACCAAAAAAAAAAAAAGGAGAGATATATTTATCACACAGTGGCAGAATTAAGAACATTAATTACTATTCTGGCGAACAAAGACGATATGCGGAACAGTGTTCCAGCAGAATTTATGAGGGAGTGCTGATTTGCTAAGAATAAAAACCGTTCGTTCCGATCTGCGCGAGAGATCCTTGCCGACGAGAGCGAGGCGATCGGCTCTCGTAGACGAGCGAGGATTTCCTAGCCCACCGAGGCTACCTTGCCCTTGAAAGTTCGGATTTTTTGCTATTTCCAAATGCATAGCTTGGACCAGCTGGGCACGAAAATCTCTAGCCTCAGATCCAAACGTATAGTCAGCCTAGGCGGGGTTGTTGCACATTCCAAGTGCGGGCTAATCGCGTATTTGCGTAGTCGGACTAGCCAGGGCGGCGTCCGTGCGCGAGCCGGCGGCGGTCCACGTCGTGCACAGTTTCGGCCGAGGTTTGGAGGCCGCTGTGGCGAGAGAGGTCTGTGGCAATGGCATCGACCCACTTCGCACGCGGCTGCGCGCGAAACAACATCTTAGCCAAGTAGCCAACCAAAACACCACAAATTCCACAAAGGCAATTACCCCAAAGAATATTGCCATCGCCTTCCCTTCTCGCCTGATTCCCAATCAGCTACTCCTCTCCCTCAAAAAGAAAAAGAAAAAACCTACTCCTTCACGCCTTTCGCTGGGTACGTAGAACTTTCCGCCCAGTGCTGCAAGAAGAATACGATTTTAAAGATCACACCTCCAGGATTTGACTGCAAAACAAAAACATCAACTTCATGTGTTTCCTGGAACCTCCAAGCCAATCATTCGTTCCAGAAGTTGTCAAGAGAAAAACTTGAAGATTGTCCCGCTGCATTACATCTCTGATCAATGCCCAAACAAACTCAAACAGGGGTTACTAGAAAAGGAGGTCAGCAGTAGTGTTCCTCCCCAGGCCAATGTTTTCTCTTCAAATTAGTCATTAGAGATAGTATCAGTGAACAGAAAGTATGCAGCGCTTCCACAAGCAGATCATCTGGATTGAGGAAACACATGAGTGCTTGAGGAATTTGTGCTATTATATAGAGACTAAGAAGAAACACTTCCTGGTTATTCAAGTCCCCACTTAATTTCATCTATACCATGAGTTAACAGTAGTAAACTAACACCACCTGTTGAGCCCTTCTCTGAAGTTCATGCCATAACAACAGTTCATGTGGCTCCAGCTTCCTTATCAACAGGATATTCAAATGTGAGTTACACGTGCCTCACTTATCCTACTATTAGGATCCACCATACAATACTTAATTTTGTTGTATATATGCATAGTCCTACTATTAGGATCCACCATACATGAAGGAAATTCAAAGCTAACCACACGACCACCGCTGCTAAATCTATTCAGCTAATGATACCTGAGGCGGAAGCAGAAATAAGAAGCTGGGGGAACATACGACATACTCCCTCTGTTTACTTTTATAAGGTACCCACACATTTCAAGATTTAAACTTTGTAATATTTGACCAACAATCAGTCCAAGAACAATACAATATATAGATTTAGTAACACAAGTGTGGTATCATTTCTTCTTCTTTTGGAATGGAACGGCTGTGGGAATACAAAATCTTAAGTTTTAAAGTTTACAGAAAATGCAAACAAAAGTGGTATCATTAGATATTTAGATTCGTATTTTAAAATACTTTCATTTGATCATGATTTTGTAGTTGTTAACAATATATCGTAAACGAAATTAACGGTCAAAGTTCAATTCAAGATACTATGCCAAATTAAACCATGCCTTATAAAAATCAACGGAGGGACTATAAAGTAAAGCATTTGCACAAAAGCGCCTAGTTAGAACCTGTGAAGAGCCACGTCCGACTTGTTTTAAGGATGATCTTTATTCTCCCATTTTCTTCTGAGCCTGTTCATGTTCACCATTGTTATGACATATAGCATATCGAAGAACGTATCAACCATCTGAAAATACGCAACCCTCCAAGCCCTCGCAAAAAACAGCACGTTCCAGACGGTCAAAAGCCCAACAGCAAATCCCACTTCCACGGTGATGTATGTCATCGGAGGTATTGTAGTATCTGTGTCATGACGCTGCTCATTTCCTGATTCCAACACCTTATAGCAGGAGGAATTCCGCATAAGGCAGAGTGCATAATTGCCCTCAAACTCCTCATTCGTGAATGTGGAGAATTGGCCCCCTGTCGGGATATCTCCAGCCAAATTGTTGTATGAGACATCAAACTTGGAGAGAAAATTCAGCTTCGTTAGAGATGATGGTATGCTCCCACTGAGATCATTGTGGGCCAAAATCAGCACTTCCAAGCTCGACATGTTTGACAACTCACCAGGAATTGGCCCCGAGAAGTTGTTCCAGCTCAAGTCCAGCACATGAAGCTTCGCAAGATGGCCAAAGCCTGGCAATATTGGCCCAGCAAGCAAGTTGTTAGAAAGGATCAGCGATGGTGGGAAGCTGCTGACTTGGTTGTACTGCAAACCTTTGCCGGTTGAATTCTTCTTGATGAATAATGGGAGGTCCTCTGTTGATGCCTGGTCACTCGTGCCATTTCTCGAAATTAAACTCCTCATCTGTGTAAAGCTCTCAGGAAGCTCCCCACTGAACGAATAGTTTGACAGATCAATGTAGAAGAGATTGTTCAGATTGCCTAACCATGGCGGAATCTTCCCATTCAACTTGTTCCACGAAATGTCCAGCATATTGAGGTTCTCCAAGTTCTGCAACCAAGGTGGAATCATGCCCGAGAGTGCACAGTTTGCCAGGACAAGCACCTGCATGCTCTTGAACCCTTTGATGCCATCCATCGGCATTGTCTCACCGCCACGGAAGTTATTGGTAAGCACCAAGCCAGTCAGGTTGGGCAGGTTCTGCAAGCGTTGCAATGCCGATGACAGGTTGGTGAAGCCATTCCCTGTCAGCAATAGGTACGACAGCGATCTCAGATTCTTGAAGCTCTCCGGTATCTCTCCCTCAAGCTTGTTTCTTGCAAGGTTCAGCGTCCTCAACTCGGTGCACCACGCGAGGCCAGGAGGTATAGCACCAGTCAGCTTGTTTGTCCCAGCATCGAAAGTATTCAGCCTTGGCATCAAGTTGAAGTCAATTGTAATATCACCAGAGAGCGAGTTGTTCCTTAGGCTGACCACCCTCAGCATTGGGCAGCTTGACAGGGAATCAGGCAATGTGCCATTGAACCAATTGGAGGCCAAGTTTAAGGACTCCAGCCTCCTCAAATTCCCAAACACATCAGGGATGGAGCCAGCGAACATGTTGTACGACAAATCGATCTGCGTAAGCTGAGAGAGGTTACCGAGGTTGTGGAGCCTACCGGAGAGCTGGTTTCCCTGTAAGCTCAACCTCCTCAACTCTGGCATCGTGTACAGGTCGCCGGGGAGGCTCCCCACGAGGCCATTACCGTCGAGAGAGCTTGGCGAGCGCCTTGCACTGGCCGAAGCCGGCGGGGATCTCACCGGAGAACGCATTCGCTGAGAACCACAGGACATTGATCGGCGCAACGCAGAGCCCGGTGGCGTTGATGCCACCGGAGAAGGCGTTGCTGGAGATATCAAGAACCATCAGGTTCGCGGCGCCGAGGAACGCAGGGTGCGGCCCGGTGAATTCGTTGAAGGAGATGTTCACAACCTCGATCGCCGGGAAGCCGTCGTAGCTCGCCGGGAACGCACCGGAGAGCACGTTCACGCTGAGGTCGAGCACCCGCAGCCTCGCTAGCCGACCGAGCCCCGCCGGCGCCTGGCCGCGAAGCGAGTTCCGGGAGAGGTTTAGCGTCTCGAGGCCGTCGAGGGAGGCGATCGAGGAGGAGATGACGCCGTGGAGGCTCTTGTTGGAGAGATCCAACCCGACCACCCTCGCAAGATCGCAGGAGACGCCGGTCCAGGAACAGCAGGAGGCGTCGTTGGGACCCCACCCGACGAGCCCGGCGCCCTTCCTGTCCAAGCCATTGGAGAAGGCCAGAAGCGCCTCCAGGTCGGTGGGGTCGCACGTCTGGTTTAGAGAGTGGCCGCCATGGACGTGGAGCGGGACGGAGACGAGCAACAAGCGGAACAAGCAGTAGTAGCCTCCCATCTCCGGCGAGAGGCGGCGGCGGAATTTGGAAAGGAAGGAGGCTCTTTTCCTGCAGGGCATGAACAATTGCGAGGCTTTTTTGGATTGCTGATCTTGAAGTCAAAGACCTTCGGCTCAACTATGGCAATTCTCGTTTGAATACGAGTTTAAAGTAAAGACAGACATGAAAGCGAACGTGGAATCCTCCTGCCCCGACTCTTAACTCAACAACCAAGCGCGGCAGGAGGGCAATTCCTCTTCAAAGAAGCGAGCTAAAGAAGGACTATTACTACCACCGAACGATCATCTTGAGCCTACATTTTATGCAAATTATATTCTTTTAAAATAGCAAATTGCATGGTTTAATTCTTTAATCAAATGTATGTTAAAACTTAAGGTAGTTAATACCCATTTGTTGAATAATTAATTATTACGCCATCCTTGACAACTTGAATCCTTAACCATTGTCACCCTAGTAACTATGTGGTAATACTAGCTATAGGTTGTACTTAAGCGACATGCTAGTCTTGCTTAAGCACCGGACATTAAAATGTTCCAATCATCATCTCTTTAAACACAAAATGATTTGGGTAGTCATTGGTGGTCCATGACCGAGATAAATGTGGTGATTTGGTTTACTCCTCAAAACCCTAATATTCATTGTATCGTCTCTGCGGTGATTGGTGATGAAGAGTATGTTGATGGGTGCTAATGCAGCCCAAAGAATATTGATGTGTGAAATGATCCGCCTAGACAACCCTAAGGACTTAATCTTGTCATGACCTCCGTAAAACAAGTACAATCACAAGTCCGCAAACCGCAACTTGGCTTAGTAGATTTATTGAACCTTGAAAGTCGGTCTCACGGAAGGAACAAGAAAGGGTGCAAGTGTGAGCTTGATCACGTTTGAATGGGACACCGATGGTGAAGTGCCTTCAAAGAAGATGTAGAGGGTGACATCCCGCACCAACATATGGGCGAACTCCATATAGGTGAGATGACTGGAAGGGCGAGATATTTTGAAAGGTTACTATGACGGCCGCTCAACTACATGACTAAGGAATCATGTGGGTAACGAGTATGACTATCTCTTGTGGGTAAAGTGTACAACCTCTGCAGAGTCTAAATCTTTTAAACAGTAGCGCCTACGGTCAAAGGCGGACATGGGAATCTTTACTTGAGTTAGTTCTATTTCAAAAATCTTGTGGTTGGGATGAAAATGTGGTGGGCTCACCTAGCCCGAGATTGGATTTTGCTGAGTGCTTGAACTCGTGATGTTGGTAATTGGGGACGGACCCAATCAAACCAAGGCAAAGCGAAAGAAGGTAAACCGAACCACAGCTACCTATGAGTTCAGAGTGGCCAAGAGGATGAATAAGGGCTTAGGTCAACACTTATATATTAGCCAGTCATCAATTGGAAGCGGGTAATATGGCGATAAATTGCGATTGCTCCAAACCTTCTAAAAGCGGCTTCTTGCGACCTGCCCAGAATGCTCATACTACATACCTTCGGTTCCAAGAGCTTGTTCGCACAGCGAATAAAGGTCGGGTTGAAGTGGGGCAGTTAGACTTAGATCATCAGTGAAGTTTTAACCGGTTTAAAGGGGAGAAGATATTGAATAAATTCAATACATTGGAGACGTTGATTCACTCTACATATGAGTCAATTCAAAGTATTAAACAACTCATATGGACCCAGTTATAAGAGAGAGAGTGCGGTTGAGAAAGAATATTAATTTTTTGTGGTTTTTTAATATAAAGTGGGTCACAGTTATTAGTAGGAATTTGATTAATACATTAGAGAAAAATAAACTCAGTTTGTTGAATACTTACGTGACCTCTTTAAATCAGTATCGGTTACTAAAGATGTCTTAAAGACAGGTTCATTTCAATCCCCGATTGAAGACAGTGAACAGAAAACATACCTAGTCAATGCGAATGACTCAACTCTAACTCTCTCGGCTGCTCCCAATGACCAGTATCTTAGTACAGTTTCTTAGTGCATGAAGAGTGTTAGGATACTATCTTCCCAATGCATGTTTTCTTAGAGCATCTACAACAATACACGTCAGTTGTTACTAAAGAGTAGCCACATCAGCATTTAGGTGATGTGGAGGAGAGAGGGTGAGGAGAGAGAGTGAAGTTGTTTCTAGATGAAGAAACAATCAAGTTGTTGATACCAAGGCACAAGAAATAACAAAATAGTTATTGGAGACTTGGTTGTTACTTAAAAACGCGTTTTGTTGATATCAAGAATCATCATGCACACTTGTAGCAATTAAAGTTAGATACAAGCTCAAGTAACAATCTATTGGAAGGGTAGTTTCTTTTTATTAGATTGAATACTCTCTCTCCTCTTAGTAACAAGTTAAGAAACAAACTATTGTAGATGCTCTTAAGGTGTAGTATTTTATGTTGTTTCATTAAATTACATGCATGTAATATCTTAGGCTGTTTTGCGTTGGATTTTGAGACCGAAACGTATCCAGATTAGATACTAAAATACTCTCTCTCTTCATTAATTATGATGTTACATCATCGTTTTGCTTACATAAGATACCAGACTGTGAGCAGCCTATTGATTACCAACAGTGTACATTTATACAAGAGAGAGAGAGCAGAGTACAAGGCGTCGCTGTTAGCATGCAGCGCACGTAGAGCATATGAACCGGTCATACCCGGTGCATGCAATCCGAATGAGCAGGGACGGCCGCTTGACGCGGTACCGGTTGTGGAGGAGCAACGGACGGATCAGTCGCTTGACGTGGTACATGACAGGAAAGCAATTGCGGTTCTTGACTTTGTTGTTACATAAGCGACCGGTCAGGTAAGCAGGACAAAAAAAAGTCACTAGCACTACTCTGAATTTCGTGGATTAGGAGACTCATTCCAACAGTCAAGCTAGTTTGTTTTAATAGAAGTAGTCTCTTCCTCCTTTATTACGACTGACAGGATCCGGATCATTCGCAGTATTGTACAGTAAAGGTCTACCATATAAACAGTGTTTTGTGAGAGAGTAAACAGTTCTCTACTGTAGTACTATAGCAACACCAGGAAAACACTGCAGAGAGTTTTATGTAGCGAGAAAAAACCGTAGCACTTGATCTCGGCATTTGATTTTTTTTTTTATCAGACGGCGAAGATTGTTCCTAATGCCTATGCACGGTAGATCATCTGCATTGACCCTTTCAATGCAGAGGATCCCAATCCCAAATGATATGGGCATGACAACATACTAGTCCCACGGCGCACTAAGAGCATCTCTAATAGTGTTGTTTCTAATTTTGCTATATCAATCTCACGTCACCGAAAGACAGATTTAAAGATGACACCTCCAATAAACTATCTCTAACTAAAGGTGTTCATGGGTGGCTCGGCTCGGCGGTCTAGCCCGAGCCCGAGGCAGTTCGGGCTAGGCTTGGGACTGCGTTTTCGGTCTGCAAGCCCGACAAAATTGATTAAACAATATAAAAAACTATTTTTTAATTTCAGAAATGAATTAATTTTTTTTATTCCAACAAATGATTAAAATAATATATTTAAAAGGAAAACTCAACTTTCGGGCCGAGCTCGGGCCTAGCCATTTCAGACCGGGCTTTTCAAGCCCGGCCTGGCCCGGCTTTTGAACAGGTCTATCTCTAACATTCATACCAAATTTATAATATTCTCACTCCTTCACCCCTCTCTCATATACACTTGTTGCTTTGTCTTGGTTCGTGTGTAGAGATGATTGTTTAAGGAAGAGATGGCTTCCGTTCTCTCTCATACTTCTCCCACTTTCACTTAGAATTTTGCTAATATGTAAGGATTAACCAAAGGTTGACATGATACTATTAGAGATGCCCTAAGACTGAGTGGCTATTTATTCAGGATTGGCTCCAACAGTACCCAGACAATGCAGATGTACACCTTTTAGCTACCGTAAGACTAAGCTAGGATGATTTCGGGTGAACCATCAATTGAATAGTGCAACTTACATATGGCCGTTAGCTGACAAACTTAAATAGAGAATACACTGTAGAAGTTAAATTCAGAGGATCGTAACCATGCAAACGAGTGAAGCCCTATTGGATAAAGAGACGAGGCTAAAGAATTAGTAGTATGTAAGGATCCATACAAACATGGAACCAAATTTGTAGTCACACGATGCCTTGAACTTTACTTTTCACCTCACTACTTCTAAACAATCCTTGGTGTAAAATGAGCAGAAGCAAACTATGCATATTCAATTAAGAGAGCAATGATGGATCAATATAGTTACCCAAATAGAGGAACTCACTAAATTCAAACTTCACAATTATTTAGTTGCCTCGATGAGGATGGAGTAAATCAGCTGTCCAAGTTCTGAAACCAAAGAAAATGAAATAATAAACAAAATTTAAATGCTATACCTCCACCAACAAAGGAAGGATTGATTCAGACTTCAAAGACCTTACATGATAGGAAGGGCTCTCGATTGGGACGGGTGGCTCTGGAGCCTCACGTGATAGTTAGTTAAAACTGAATCTTTCCAAGATAAGTACTTGGATATCTTGCCCTGTAATCTTCAATACCCAATTAACGTCTTTCATTGAGGCAATCATCGCGCGCGCGCACACAAAGAAAAAGGTGAACATAGTTTCTGGAGGGACCAAAGAAAATTAGTCAGGCTTGTTTCCTTTATTATGAGTTACACCTCTGTAACTTGTTTGATGCAGCTTGACTATCAGTTTCAGTGCTAATTTTGGAACCAGTAAATTGACAGATTGTGAGGTAGTCCTTCTCATTTTTATTTCTTACGTTCAAATACTATCATATAAGTCAGTTTTGTTGCTTGGACAAAGAAAGCGGGTCAAATCCTCTTTAAGTGAAATCTGTTCATGGAAAATTAGCCACTTGACAGCAACTCACTCTCACAACAATCCAACAATTCCATATTTCCCTTAATTCTATCCAACTCACCACAGCATTCATCTATCTGAGCGTGGCATTCGTCATCTGCTGAGAACACATGAACCATGTCTTTAATCTCAATCCAGCTCAGCCCAGGCTCCTTTTCAACCATCAGCCTTCTGATCCTTTTCCTAATTTCAGCCACAATGTGCCGTTTTCCTGCAGTGGCATAAAGGTTTGAAAGCAATATATGTGTTGAGATATCATCTGGATCCTGCTCTAGTGCTTGTTCAGCAGCATGAACACCAACGGACAAATCTCTACATGTCACACGAGAGCTTAGCAGAATTCTCCATAGCTCAGGACATTTCTTGGCAAAAGGGGATTTTATCATCAAATCAACTGTTTCCTCCAATAAACCTGCCCTACCCAACAAACTCACCATGCTAGTGTAGTGTTTGTACCCTCGCAAAATACCGTCAGTCATCATGCAAAACCAATAAAACTTTCCTTTATCAACTAATCTGCAGTGGCTACATGCAGAAAGGAGGGATATGTAAGTTACATGGTCAGGTTGTAGCCCATCACGAATCATCTCACCAAATAACTTAAATGCCCTTTCAGAATTCCCATGATTACCATATCCCCCTATCATGGAATTCCAGCACTTCAAATCTGGCTTTTGTATGGTGCAAAACACCGTATAGGCACCTTGGAGAGCACCATTTTTCGCATACATGTCAACTAGGCTTCCGGAGGCACAAATATTCCCTTCATAACCACTTTTTATTACTTGAGCATGTAGCATTTCTCCGTTTAAGACCTGCAAGCTCTGCCATGGAGTTCAAAGTACTGCTCAGAGAGAAGCTGTCAACCTTGTACCCTTCCTGAAGCATGCTAACGAAGTACTTCAAGGCCAATTCTCCTTCGCCCAGTGAAGAGTGGCCTGCAACCATCTCAGTCCACATGATTACATCTTTCTCGGTAAGGGAATCGAACAAAATCCGTGCAGAGCCTGGCTCCTCGTTTGTAAAATACATATTGATCAGTGTATTCCCTACAAAGACACTGCTCTCAAACCCAGCTTTGATCACTTCAGCATGAAGCAGCATACCACTACACATTGTAGGTAAGGCAGCAGAAGCAGACACCACAGCTGCAAATGTGTACTCATCAGGGACAAGCCATTCACCGAACGACACAGCCTTCATCCGCAGAAAGGCATCCATAGCGCTCCAGCCATCCCCGACACGAGAAAACCCAGCAATCAGAGTATTCCATGACACCAAGTCAGGTGTATCAATCCTCTCAAACACACACACAATGCAGTGTTCAGATCACCACAGCTCGAGTACATGTCGAGCAGCGCATTCTGCAGCGGCGTGTCAGGATCAAGCTCCTCCAACTTTACCACCCATCCATGGAGTGCACGCCCCCGGCGGCGATCCCCAGTGCGTCCGCACCCACTCAGCACGGACGCGAGTGTGCTCTCGGTGGGTGCCAGTCCACCCCTCACCATCCGGCAAAACTGCTCCAGCGCGCGCTCAAGGTAGCCGTATCGCACGCTGCAGTGCATCGCCATTTCGTCGAACATCTGGATGGCGTCCTTCGGCGCCCCGCACTCGGAGTACATCTGGAGCAGGGCAGTAGGCACAATATCGCTGGCGAGGAAGCCGAGCGTCGCGGCCTGCGAGTGCTCGGCGGCCCCTGCGCGATAGTCGCGCATTGCACCAGCGGCGCGGAGGACGGCGCGGAGGCTGGGGGCGGTGGGACGGAGCCCGGACGCATACAGTTGGCGGAAGAGCCGGAAAGCGTGCGGCGCGTGGCGTGGGACGCGGGAGAGAGCGGAGAGGACGGTGTTGTACAACACGACGGAGGTGCACGTCGTCGAGCGGAGGAGCGCGAGGGCGTCGGGGATGGCGGCGAGGCGGGAGTAGAGGGAGAGCAGCTGGTTAACGAGGAAGGTCGTAGGCGTGGGCGCGGATGGCGGGGACGAGACCACGAGGAGCGCGTGGAGCGCGCGCGCGGCGGAGGACGGCGCGGTGCGGGAAGCGCGATCGGAGCAGCGCCGCGGCCGCCGCGGCAAGCGCCGACTCCGGCGTGTACAAGCCGAGGCGCGACAAGTGCGGCATTGGAGCGGCACGCGCAGTGTCGGAGCCGGGCGTTTCATTTCGTAGCATAGCAATCGCATTCGCACCGTCCTGACTCCTGACTCCATGCCAATGTTCTAGAACCAGTAGCCGCCCGCGATCACTATAGGAGGGGGAAGTGGGGAACACCACCACACGCCACCGCATCGCAAAAGCGTAGCCATGAATTCAAAACACGAGAGGGAGAGCTCGTCGGCGCAACGAACCACCCGTCCCGTGGCCGTGGCGACGGCGACGTCATGGGCGGACCTCCCCAGCAACCTCGCCGTCCGCGTCGTCCCCCTCATCCCCTGGCTCGCCGACCGCGTCCACATGGCCTGCGTCACTGGCGCGCCGCCGTGAAGAAGGGCGAGCAGCAGGACCCCCGGCGCTGCCGCCTCAGCTCCCGTGGCTCCTCTTCCCCTCCACCAACCATCCCCTCTTCAACAGTACGATCGGCGACCAGACACACGCGCGCGCTTCTGCGGCTCGTTCGACGACGAATGGCTCGTCCTCGCGCTCAGCGGCCAGCCGCACGGCCACGTGCTCTACAACCTCAACTCCCGCAGTGCGTCGTCCTCCCCAGCTAGAGGGATCAGTATCGGCAGCGAGATCAGACTGCGCCCCGTGACCGTGCGCACCGCCACCCTCTCCGCCGGGGCCAGCGTCGCGTTCTGGAATGACTTTATGCCGCACCTGGACCACCGTGGGGTCTCCGGTAAGGGACAGCTTGGAGAACCTGCATGACGTCGTCTACTACAATGGCGGCTTACATTTCGTCACCTCGAGCGAAGACATCCTGACTCCTGGTGTTCGTGCCGAAACTCGGCCATTGCGGCGAGCTAGTCGCCATGGATCGGACGGACTACAACGTTCAGGAGTGCAACGATTACCAAGGCGATGTGCAGAGGCGGAGGGAAGGGCGCCGGTAGGGGCCTGCCCCCTATGATTCATGCAATTACTTTCGTAATTAGCTACGGGGTAAGATTTGCTTAGTATTGGCCTGCCAATCAACTTATGGCATGATCGGCACGATGTTTTACTGAGCTGAAAAGCTTAATTCATGACTAATTGAAACCATTTTATTTAGGGGGAATCATTATTTGTTCCCACGTTAGTTGAGTTTTCAGAAAACACACGCTTCCCAATGTAATAAATTTTTTACCCTCACGTTAGTTTTTTTCTTCGTTATTTGTTTTCTTTGTATTATTTTAATATTATCTGTCAGTTCCCATTATAAGGCATACAAAATGACCATCTTACCCCTCGATTGGGATAACCCCTGCTGCATGAATCCCTTCTACCACCAGCGCTGCCACTAGCACTGGTGAACTCCATACTTGTGCTTTTATTTATCAGATATTCAAATCGGTAGGAAACGTATGACAAGGAACAAGAGAGCGCATGATCAAAATCATTGAGGTGAACTACAAATGAGTTGCCAAAATCGACACAAATCAGATGGAACAATTTTGTCCAGGGATTTGCATTAAACATGATAACGTACATATCAGATTAGCCATTTCTACATCTGCATTACATCCATGTAGTTGCGGAATATTAGCGATGACATCGATAAAAAAAAACTCACTAAAATACCTCATTGGACGCCAACAACAGACGGGCATAAACAAAAAAGAAAATCACTTGCTAAATCATAATAAATTAGAGAAGCGCATAAGACAACATGGAGACTTGATCAATTGAACGGGCGTTAACGCTGAACTGATCGATGGGCTCCTTCCACCTGCAGGACCATGAGCGAATCACTCCGCCTTCTTGACCCTGCAGAGCACCAGTTCTTGGCCTTTCTTGGCACCGAGGACCTGGGACCGGTCCATCATCCACCCGTCGGCCTCGCCATCGGCGCCGTACGCGAACAGCTCCCTGCGCCACGTGATGGCCTCGCCGTCCTCAGAGACCGCGGCGCCCTTGGTGACCCTCTGCCTCCTCCACACGCCAGTGTCGCCGACTACGAGAGGGGCGCTTGGGGGAGAGGACGAGGAAGAGGGCGGCGTCGCCGTCGAGACGGGCGCGGCGGCTGTGCAGGAGGGCACCGGGCGAGACGGCGAAGGTGTCGGCGTCGTAGATAAGGAGGATGCCATCGGCGCCAGGCGTGGCCGTGGAGGCAGGGGAGGAGAAAGCCCAGGATGAGGTCAGCGTCGGTAGGATCGACACGGAAGCCCGTCGAGACGAAGGCGTCCGCCATTGGAGCTGGAGCTCTTGGTTCTTGTGGGGTTCCAAGAACCGAGAGGAGAGGAGAGAAAGTTCTTTATCGATTTTGTGGATAGATGGGATCGAGCAAGTTGAGTCGGGAAGAGGCGGTGTGTTGTGCAGAGCTGGTGCTGATCGAGGGGTAATATGGTCATTTCATGTGCCTTGTAACAGGAAAACGAACATATAATATTAAAATAATGCAAAGATGACAAATAACGAAGAAAAAGACTAACATAAGGACAAAAAATGTATTACATCGGGAATGGGTGTATTTTTGAAAGCTCAACTAACGTGAGGGCAAATAATGAATTCCCCCTTTTATTTACGCTCCAAACGAGCCCTCAAAAGTGTTATCCTTCGCAATCATGATTTGTATTCCATGGCTCTATTCTCTAGTAGAGTTTGGGTTCTAATTATTTTGTGGTATACAGATTTTTTTAACAGCTCATTGTCGAAGGAGGGCCCCATCCCCTAGGGCTGTCAGTTATACTAGTATGTCCTGGGGAAAGTCCTATAGTTGTATATACCGGGTCCATGTGGTGTATTTATAGGAATATACCAAAACAGGGGCGGAGCTACAGGGTGGTCCCTGTGGGGCGCGGACCACCCTGCGGCTGCGCTCGGCCCACTCCGCGCGTGCGTCTCGCGGGCTCGCCGCATGCGCGTCGGCGGCGTCGCGTGGCGCCGGCCGTATTCCGATTTCGCCGGGCGCCGCTTGCTTCGCCGCTCGCCGTCTCGCGCCGCGCCGGCACGCTTGGTCGCCGCTTGCCGGCGGAGAAGGAGCGCCGCGCAATCGCGCAAAGCGAGCGGCCGCCGGAGAAGCGGGATCGCAGAGAAGTGGAGCAGGCTGCATGTTAAGTTGTTAACGAAGACTGCAGTCTGCAGGTGAGGTGAGGTGTGTTCTTAGTTTCACTTGTTCATGTTAGAGATCTACGATGCTTCCAAGTCAACTTTTGCTATGGCGCGTAGAATCATTCAATCACAGTGATTATATGTTTTTTTGTAGTATAAGATTATTAGTTTGATAAATTGAAACTTTATATAATTCTCTTGCAGATTTGTTAAAACATGAAGAGGAGTGGTGATATTGCCTCTCTTTTTCAGAAATATGCATCAAAGATGAAGGTTTCTTCTCCATCTCCTTCCGTGGTCGCAATGATCCGAAGGGCAAATTGAAGAACAAGAAGGTGGATCGGATCAAGATAGAGTGATTGAAGAAAATGTGACTCCAACTCCAATGCCTCCAAGTCCACCTCCAGTCGTTGAAAAAGAGCCGGTTTATGATATCAGTCGGCTTCCACTTGATCCAGGGGAGAGGCAATCCATTGCAAATTATCCCGTCAATGATCAAGATGCAGTTCGACGATCATATATTATTAAAGGCCCATTCCAACCTTATGCACATGAATTTGAAAGTAGAAAAATCGGTAATAGGGATAGGCAATTCAATGCTATATGGTTTTATAAATATCCTTGGATTGAATATAGTATCAAGAAGGAAGCTGCATTTTGCTTTGTGTGCTACTTGTTTGCAAAGGAGAAAACTAAGAAATCTACATTTGTTGAAGGTGGTTGGAGAAATTGGAATAGAAATGATGCACTTGATTTACATGTGGGTGGTGTAACAAGTGCTCACAACGCAGCTCAAGAAAAATACAACTTATTTATGACTCCCCATGGAGCAATTGATGATAAAATTGTGAAGGTGGATAATGAGGAGCGACGTCTCTACAAGATCAGGTTGACTTATTCACTTAGATGTTTGAAGTTTCTTTTGTAGCAAGGATTGACATTCCGTGGGCATGATGAAAGTGAAGAGTCTAGCAACAGAGGGAACTTCATTGAACTTTTGAAGTGGCTTGCAAAGAAATAATGAAGAGGTAGACAAGTTTGTTTTGAAGAATGCTCCGTAATTGCACATTGACTAGCCCGGACATACAAAAGAAATTATTCAATGTTGTGCTATGGAGACTAGAGATCAAATCATTAAGGAAATTGGTGAAGATCACTATACAATTTTAGCTGATGAGTCTAGTGATGTCTCTCATAAAGAACAACTAGCCCTTTGCTTGCGTTATGTTGATAAATCAGGAAGACCATGTGAGCGGTTTCTTGGAATTGTTCATGTAGATGATACTACTTCTTCATCACTTAAGGAAGCAATTCAATCTTTACTAGTTAGTCATGGTTTGACTATAACTCAAATCCGTGGTCAAGGCTACGATGGGGCTAGTAACATGAAAGGAGAGATTAAAGGGCTAAAAACTTTGATCATGAAAGAATCACCTTCTGCTTATTATGTACACTGTTTTGCACATCAACTCCAATTGGTTCTTGTTGCCGTTGCCAAAGGAAATAATGATTGTGTGTGGTTTTTTTGATCAAGTATCACTTTTGCTAAATATTGTTGGTATTTCTTGTAAGCGTCATGGCATGCTTCGACATCACCAATATGACAATGTCATGAAAGCACTTGAGTGTGGTATACTAGAATCTGAAGTGGGTTAAATCAAGAGATGGGGCTGCCTAGACCGTGAGACTCGGTGGGGCTCTCATTATAAAGCGTGGTCAACATGATTGCTATATATCCCACAATTCGTGATGTACTCATAGCTCTTGGAGAAGATACATCACAAAGGGGTGAATGGCCAAAAATACATACTATGGTTGGAGTGCTTGAGTCATTTGATTTTATTTTTAGTGCTCATTTGATGCTTGAGATTTTGGACACACAAATGAATTGCCCGAGTGTTTGCAAAGAAGAGACCAAGATATTCTTAATGCAATGTCACTTGTCGGTTTGGCAAAGAGTAAAATGCAGCAAATGAGGTCCAAGGGTGCGTTTCATTTCTTCAAAGGGTTACAATATTTTGCAACAAACATGGCATTCAAGTTCTGCAATGCAACATAATTATGTGCCGTATGGAAGATCAGCACGTTTTGCTCAAAACCAAACAAATGATGATCACTTCAGAAGAGAAGTATATATTGGAGTCATTGATAAAATTAGTCAAGAGCTTGATCGGTTTGATGAGGTAAATATGGAGTTGCTTACTTGTATGGCTGCTTTGAATCCAATGGATTTCTTCGCTTCTTTGATGCAAACAAGGTACATAGACTTGCTGAATTTTACCTAATGATTTTTCAAGCTCGACTTGCTAAAACTCGACTTGCAACTTGAAACCTTTATTGATGACATGAGAAAAGATGAAATGTTCAAAGGCCTAAACAATCTTGTTGACCTCTCAAGAAACTTGTTGAAACAAAGAGGATAAAGTTTATCATTGGGTCTATTTACTTATCAAATTGGTATTGCTTCTACCGTGGCTACCGAAGTGTTGAAAGAATATTTTCGCAATGACCTTTATCAAGAATAAGTTGCGAAATAAGATGGGTGATAGCCTTCGGATGATTGTCTAGTCACTTTTATTGAGCGGGATATCTTCTTACAATTGAGTGAAGAAGAGATCATCAACACTTTCATGGCTATTAGAAGGCGCAGGCCGACAAGAAGAAGAAGTAGTGACGCATCGTTCTTCAACTACTATGGGTATGTAATATTTCAATTCTATGTTAAGAGAGCTATATTCGTCTATTTTATGAAGTTCGTATGTCCTTTTTACCTTAATTGCATTTCGTAATTCATATACTTGCGTACCGATATTTTAATTTTATAGCGGTTAAATAAATTTTAGACAATGGACCACCATAGCTACAAATCCTGGCTACGCCACTGTACCAAAATGTCCCTTTCTCCTTCAATGTAAGGTGGTGACAAGAAGAGAAATGTCTGTTCTTGCTCCCCTATATATAGCCCAAAAGTCATGTAAGGAGAGGGCTTCCTCACTCTCACTCATAATGCAACAAGCTCATCTCTCACTCGCGATGCAACACACTCATCTCTTACTACTTTTGGCTCATCCATCTTATGATCTCCAAAACAAAAGGGTACTCCGTACCAACTGTCTAGTTTTGTTACTACGACATTCATATGATAGGATATAACAAATTAGAAAAACCAATATTATGATGTTGTATTAATAGATGTTGTGATCTATTGTGTGAAAGACAATGTTTTTACTACCTATGGGCTTCTCAAGGGAGGAATCAATGTCAAAACATGTTTTGTACTATAAAATCATGTATCCATCAAAATTAAAATAATATGCTTTATTTTTCATAACGATTAATCCGTAATATTTTATAGAATAATACCAAATCCATGTCTCTTCTTAGCCCCTATGGTCTAATCCTAGGAGTTTTTGGCTAATTTGACACTGTTTATGACCTCGATAGTAAATCTGGCCCTCCGTCCAGCAAAATTGCAAAAATTGTATCAAGTCTGTGCGCAGGGGCACAGACTTCTCCTCTGCACGCCACATGTCCCGAGTCCATGCCCTAGGCGTACGGACGAACCACGTCCGTACCCTAGGCGCACGGATGAGCCGCTTCCGTGCCCCAAGCGCACTGAGTCAATGGACCCACAGTAAGTCAGAGAGAGGGAGGAACAGAGGAGGGGCGGCGGCGGCTCTAGCGCACGGCGCCGGTAACGCAGGAGTGGCCAGTAAGGGGCAAAATGGAACGGCGGTGTCTCGAGGGTCCTCAAGGTGGTGGTGGCGTGGGTAGAGCGGCACGGTGGTGGCGGCGGCAGCTCGGCGCACGGACACACAATAGCGGTGGCGGCTCGGTGGCGTTCGCCGGAAATTAGTGTGAGCATGGGCTCAACGCCGATGAGGGGGCATGCCGAGTGACTCGAGAAGGCCGGAGAGAAACCGAGTTGGCGGGGCGACGGCGCTGGCGCGGCGGAAGATGGTGGCGGCCCTGCCTCCGCCCTGTGTGCAGTTGCTCGCACAGCAGGTGGGCTCGATGACGCGCTACCTCGTGGAGTCCCGCGGCGAGTGGCTGATGGTGGTGAGGTACGTGTACGACCCAGACGCCACGGAGATGCTCCGCGTCTTGAGGGTCACCGTCCACGTCGAACCGCCGCCAGTTGAGGACGGCGATCAACGTCCTCGCGCATCCTGGGTGGACGTCGGGGGGCAGCTCGATGGCCGGATGCTGTTCCTGGGGCGCGGGTGCTCCAGATCCTTCGAGGTCGCTCGGTTCGATGGGTTCCAGCATTCCATGATCTACTTGGGGGCGGCGAGCGAGGGGCAGTTCTTCCTCACCGACATGGGCAGGTTCTCCATGGCCGAGACGAGCGTCTTGATCTGGCCTCCGGAGGATGAGGGGATCCCGGCGGTGTCGGACCGCTCTCCTCCCATTTGGTGGCTCCATTGATAATGCTTGCATGGAACGTACGCTCTTCTTTCCCTCTTAACGTAATTATGCCTCTGTTATATGGTTATAGTCAGTTTGCAATGTACTTATTATTGCTTATGATTGCCTTTGTTGAAGCACTAATCAGTGCAGATTTATGATTCGCAAGTCTTTCACAAGTCACAACTAGTAATTTTTTATAGATAAACTTCACATCTACATTGCAACTAATATAAGTCGTTTCTTGCTTTTCACTCAAGTCAAAGTGTGACTTGAGGGGCTTAAAATTGTGAATAACCACGAGCTCAAAAGTCAAAAGCCATGGGAAGTCTTGATTTCCAATGCAGTCTTGATTTCCAATGCGAACAGGGTTAAGTTATCGCTTCACCTGAATGACATATTATTTGGATTTTGGAAGGATACAGTTTTTGCTTAGCTTGCATTACATTTGCTCTAAATTTGAGCTATGGCCGAGCAACAAGTGTATTCTCAAGCTCGAGCTGTGCTAAGTATTTTATGGTTTCGTATACAAAACATGCACTAGAAGTTTTGGCTGGATGGTGGAGATTAAATATAGATGTGTGCATGTGGATTAAGGGTAGATCAGTTGAGTGTAAAAGGCAAACATTCACAGAAACATGGCTTATGTAATATCATTACAAAAATAGACATTTTTGCATTCTCAATCATTTGATGCGCCTGTTATTCATGTAAACTTATATAAATCAACAAGAATTCACTAGTTTCTCAATGTGCGCTTGCAAAGAGAAGAGAGAGAGATGGTGTCTTGTTGGATGTTTCCGGTTTCCTTTTCTCATCAGTAACTTCCACTCACAATAAAAAAGGAAGAAAAAGAGGAAAAAGAAACAGGATGATCCCTTCCTCAGCTAAGAAGATAAGCACAGGGTGCTCTCAACCGCCGTGCGTCGTGCCTCCCTGGCCGAGGTCTCCTCACACGACTCCGTAATTTTGCGGTCTACTCCTCCTCCCAATCCGGCGATCCCCCATCCACCTGACCACCTCTCCGAACCTAAACCACGTATCGAAGTCGAGTCGTACTCCAGCCACCTCGTGCTCCTCGCAATGCCTGGTCTCGCCGCCGAGCAGGACGCCTTCTCGCTGGTGCGCCGCGTCGCCCGCGCCCTCAACCGCCGGCTCTCCGACCTCGTCGCCCTGCTCTTCCACCACAAGGTAACCGACCCCCATGGAAAACCCCAATTTCACGCACAAACCCTAACCCTGACTGACCGTGCGGCCCCGTCTTGTCTCCCAGAGCGCCGGATCCCTCGGCGCCGTCGCCGGCTTCGCCATCGCCGTTGTATTTGCGTGGAAGTTCCTGCGCTCCTCGCCGGCGCGGTCCCGCCGGCCTGCTCCCAAGCGACCCCCGGCCGGCCCTGCTGCGCCCGATTCGGTCGCTCCCGATGTGGTCGAGCCCGTCGGTGACGCTGGCAAGGTAGGTCTGCTTCGTGTAACAATTTAATGGCTTTGTTGGATGTGTAGGTTTTCGATAATTTACCGGAGTTTGTTTCTGACAGCTGACGACACGGCAAATCGTGGCAAAGCGGCTGAGCGGGTGTAGAAAGGTATGGTCTCTCCCTCTCCCTCTAGTGGTGTGTATTATGGAAATTAGATATGCGATGATTATGATGTGCAACAGTGCAAAAAGAAACAAATGGTGGATTTGAGTCTGTAGGACAGTGCATGGCTTCAACTTCTAATCTCGCTCTATAATCATGTATGTCATTGTCCGACAGTATGTGATAAGTGATAATATTTTTGGCCAATGATGTTTTCGGTTGAAATTCAGCATCCGTAAATTTAGGAGCATAACATCTAGGATCTATGAAAAGACACTGTTATCAAATGTGCTGGCCCTAACTAGTGATCACCAATTGTAAATCGGGGTTTTGAAAACTTCATCAACTTGTGATATTGCCTATATCTTTTTGCGGGCAGAAGTTAAGGCTGAGCTTAGGGTTGGTATATGCACACAGAAGTTAACTTAGGGTTGTGCTCAGAAAAGAGTATATGCTTTCAACTTGATGGTGTTAAAACATACCAGAAAATCTGAGGGCTTGGTATTGTAATATCTTTCTCAAATTTGTACATTGTTGACATAAGGAGAAACCTGTCGGCATTATTGTAACTTTTGATCACTGAAGCTACCCTAGCTATTCCAAAAAAAATGGTGAAAATTCTAAAACAGTTTAGCTGGCATGTTAGTTCCATGTATTAGCAGCTGGACAAACTTCAGTTTTAGTTAATGCAACAATTATACCAAATTATCTTCCAATGGTAATTTTATTTTCTGTTTCCACGATTCACTTAAAGTTCCAGAGAGAACCTAAGCTGAAATTTTAAGCCTGTACATTTACATATAGTAAACACAGCAATTTATCTTGTTTTGGTACCTAATGGAGATGTTATGATCCTTAGATCATAGGGGTAAACATCACCAGGAAGATAGCCGGGTGACATCGGCTGCTAGGGGAGAGGGAGACTATAGATTGGGGAGCGGCTTTCTTCCTCGGCGAGGGTACCGTTTGGGCAACCACAGGCAGGGAGGTCGACGATGTAGAAGTCACGAGCGAAATCAGAGATGCCTCCGGCAGCGCAGATCGCACAACAGCTGCTGCCTGTGCCTCCTCCTCCTTCTCCTTTTCAATCAGCTTGGCCACCATAGCCGCCATGTTTGCCAAGATGGTTTTCATGTCGTCTACGCCGGCACTCATCTCGTTGAGGGTGGTCCTCATGGCCTTGAAATTCTCGGCAGCAGAAACTATGGTGTTGGCTCTGATACCAAGTTGTTATGATCCTTAGATCATAGGGGTAAATATCACCGGGAAGATAGCCGGGTGACGTCGGCTGTTAGGGGAGAGGAAAGACTATGGATTGAGGAGATGAAGGAGATTGTGACTTAGACTTGTATTCTCATTGCTTGCTTATGAATAGTGTGGCTCCCCTCTTTATATAGATAAGATTAGCCCCTAACAATATGAAAACTATCATATCTAATGCAACCAATCAACTAAGGATAAGATAATATCCATACTTTCTAAATATGAAGATATGCATCTAACTATTCCTAATATAAAGATAATATCAATCAATAATCTCTAGAAGATAACTTGCTAATAAAGGAAACAACTAATCTGTTTTGGTGCACTGTTCATGTGTATAAACAGTATGTGTGAACAGTAACTCCTGCCCATGATAGCCTCCTTCCATGGTCGTAGCTCCCCCTGGGCCTACGCCCATGACAGGAGACAACAGAGTTGAATTTTCTGGCTTTGTAGATGAACCATGGCAGAAGTGAAATGGTTTAAAGAATTTACCATTAGCTACCAAAGAACAAAATGAGGACAATGATATAGTAATCTAACTTGACACACTTAATTGAATCTTCCTGAATATTGGCAATACTTAAAATCTGTATGTGGTCTCTTAATAATTTGCAAACTTTCACAAATATTATTCATGCAGGTTACTTGCCAACTGCTTGGTGTTGTTTTTGAGGAGAAAACTCCCGAGGAGCTTCAGGTTCGATTAGCAATACTCTTCTGGTATTTACGTGTTCCTCTCATAATTGCAGCTAAACTATCTGCTATCTTTCCTTGTCTCCTTGATGCAGAAGCATGCCACCGTGAGGCCCTCGGTGGTGGAACTTCTACTGGAAATATCTAAATATTGTGATTTCTATCTGATGGAAACTATACTTGATGATAAGAGTGAGGTATGAATTTCATAGCGTATTCTTACATTTCTTTGCAGTTTTATCATGGAAAATTTTCATTTTTATATGTTACATTATTAGTTCTGAAATATGACTTCGAGTAATCCATAACTATAGGAGAACGCTCTCATGGCCCTGGAGAGTGCTGGACTTTTCAGGACTGGTGACTTCATGAAAGAGAAGGTGATGTGTTAGATTTAGCGATTTGTTATACTAGTCCATTTTTCCATGTTCTCTTTTTCCCTCTCGTTTCAGTGATTCATGTTTTATTTAAGGATGATAGAACTTGAATGGCCTGTTTCCATTGAAGTCATAGATTCAGATATTTGTTGTCCTTAAGAGTGAATAGCATGTCATGTGATTGAACATAAAATTGACAAGGTGGCTGATAGTCAATACATGTGCATAGAAAGCCAGTGAGCTAGTGGCACCGACTGACCCACATATCTGTTCTGCGCATCATGCTGAATATTCAGTTCAAGCTTTGGTTAACAAAAGAATATTTGCCCCATGTATATTTAGACACTGGAAAGTCTGAGCCTCTGAGGTGTTAATCTGTTTGTCATCCACATCTGTGATTGAGTGAAAAAGTGTGTACATTTGCAGGTACTCTTTTGCAGCACTGAAGTTGGCCGAACTTCGTTTGTTCGTCAGTTGGAGGCAGATTTCCACATCGATACAAGCCTCGACATAATTTCCCAACTATCTGTATGTTATCTCGCATCTTCAAAAAAAAAATCTTGGAATAGGTGTCTCCTGATATTCGTGTTTTACATTGTGCTGTTTTTTCCTTTGCTATCAGCGGTTCATTCGATGCCAACTATTTGTTTCCTCTATCGAAGGAGGACAACTTGCAGCCAATGTATTTAATTCTCCAAGCCTTGAGCAGTTCTTCTCTTGAAAGCGGAGCACAAACAATTGGGTTTCATGCCCTAAATGTGCGGATCCCAGCAGCGCATCTTTTCAAGCTCCACTGTGACTGTGGCATGCAATTCGCTGTGTCATGCAATTCTATGACACCAGTTTGGTATTAGAACCCTCAAATATACAGTGAAGCAGGCATCCATTGCTGCTCATGTTGCTGCATATGGTGCCTGTTCTTTCAATTGGTTTCATAGTTATGTTGTAGGTAATGAGATCGATAAGTTAGATGCATGTAGTTCATGGACATGTACCGATGTTGTAAACTGAATAATACGAGTCTTCTTTCTAGTTTCTACTTTATTCATTAGTTTCTGGAGCTTCCATGTCGAACTAACCTGTGTATGTACTACATCACTTCATGATAGAAGCAACTGTAGATGATGAAATTATTTGCGTTAACCTTTGGTTGAAGTGTACTGGATGGAAACTGTTGTGTCATGCTGAGAAAGTTGTGCTGTTCTGTGCAACTGTTTTGACACTTCTTGTGGGTGCCTGATAATTTGGGCAGGGCTCTGGAGCTGGCAATGCTGAACAGTTTAGACATGAAATAGAGAGTTCTGTGAGACTGATAGTGTCATAGGCTCGTAGTATGTAGTATGATCTAATCAGGGCGGAGCTGGCTCGGGCCAGTCCAATTACTTTTGGTTTAAAGTCATATTTTACTGATTTTTTGAGGATTTTTACATAAACTTTTGATTCTAGATCTCGGCTATTGCCTCAGGGTCTCGGGATGTAGCTCCGCCCCTGATCTAATCACGCAGGCTTAACATTAATCACTTCAGATGATGTTGAACGCTTGTGCATGAAGCAATAACGACCTGATTAAAAAGAGAAAGAAAAAGAGACCACTGTATTCGAACTTGGAAGGCGCCAGTCGCCAATCGCCACGACCAAATATTCCGACAAACTCAAAAGGATTCATGGTCTCTGGTACTGAGGTTGTGGGTGTATCTAATAGTTAGAGATAATATTATCTTTATCATATGCTATATTATCTATAGAGATAACTTTTTCAATAGATAGTCTCCAGCACACTCTCTAATATTCATATTTTATACTTTTTCTTTGAAACGGACAGTCTCTTCAGGAAGAGACGACCTGTACTCTCTCCTCCTCCTCTCTCCTCCATGTAGAGTTTTGCTAATGTAGTAAAGCTAAGAGACGATAATAAATACACTATTAAAAGTACCTGTAAGGGCTTAACTTTGCGTAGACCAAGCCTATAACAACTTTGCATCGCGACCAAGTCCGCTCCTCCTGATCCAACTATCCAAGTACAAGGTCCCTGCATACTGCATTCATTGCATGAACCGTGTCTACCTGAACGGCGATTGTAACACGAATGCAGTCTAAAAAAAGATTAAGTACATTGTTCGTCCCTCAACTTTTACCCTAGTTTAAAGCTCGTCCCTGAAGTTCAATACGGGTAAAACGCATCCTCCAAGTATCAATACCGTGCAAAAACCGTCATCTATTCTTTTTAGGGTGGTTTCGTGCCACGTGGAATAAAGAAATAATTTTCTTTGCCATAGGGCGTCCACGCTGGCGAACTCCTCCTCTCACTCTGCTTCTCCATGCGTCATAGCGGTGAGGCCAGAGCCAGAGCCAAAGCCAATCCATTCATGGACGAGAGGGAGATGGTGAGGCTAGAGCCGCCGGCGCCACCGTGTAGGAGAGCACCAACGCCCACCGCCACCGCCACGCACTGCTTCACCGATCACCGCCTCCTCCGGCTCCAACACTAGCGTCTCTACCGCCGCGTGGACGCCGCCATCCACCCCTCTCCTCGTGGCCATTCTCTGGCGAGGGAGGCGATGACGGCGGCCGTAAGTAGGCAAAATGGACCCAGAACGAGGAGACGGTTCCATGGGCGGTGGTGGCGTGGCTGAGAGTGGCCGGGAGCGGCCGGGCGACGGCAAGCAGCGGCCGGAGCCGGGAGAGGAAGTGGGGCGACGGCGCCGGAGCGGGGGAAAGGGAAAAGGGGTGTGTGCATGAGCACTAGGGGAGTGGTAGGAACTTACTGGAGTTGTTGATGGAAGCTGAGGAGGCCTGTGGTGGGCCGGCGACGAGAGCCAATGGCGCCGCGGCGAGGGCGACGTGGGGGCGGTGGCCGGGTGGGTGAGGGCTTCAATTGGCGGTTGGGAAAGGTCGGGGGAGGTCAGAGGATACTCCAGCTGCGAGGAATTGGGTGGAGGCGCACCACGCGAGGAAGGGCGGCCGGGGCGGCGAATTTGACCAGAGCAGAGAGAGACGGAGACTCCGGCGGTTTCCTGTGGATGCATGGAGGAGTTAGTTGAGGGCTTTTGATCCTTGGGCTCTAGAACGCTGAGTGACGCGGTCGGTCCAAGGAGGAGGTCGCCGGACGACCGGAATGGCAGGGTGGCGCTTGGCGACCGAGCCGGCTCTGGCTTGCAATTGAAGAAGGGAGATGTCTGGCCGAGTAATTGTTAAGTACTGAAGACCACCCGCTATACTTGGATAGCGTGCCGGAGAAAAACAGTTGCGCGCGCGCGATCGTGCCGGGGAGGGGGGAAGAGCGGTGGCAGAGCGGGTGTGTGGTCGGCGGACGAAGCGATTGAAGGGGGCAGAGGTGATGGACGAACCTCGCTGGTCGCCAAAGACCTTTGGCGCGCGCCGCCGCCTCCTCCTTGGCCGCATCCTCTCTGGCGGCGTCCTCCTTGGCTGCGTCGCTGGAGCAGAGTCGGCAGAGAGAGTGCGGGAGAGAGTGAGGCATTCACAGCAGCGACAACGAGGACTCTTTTAGACTCAGACGATTCGCCAGCGTGGACGCTTAGGTGGTACAGGGAAAGGAAACTAAGGTCCAAGTAGCATAAAATCGGCTTCAATAAGATAACATAACAGTTTTTGCACGGTATTGAATTTTAAAGACAAACTTTAAACTAGAACAAAAATTAAAGGACGAACAATATACTTAATCCGTCTAAAAAACAAAGAGCAGCACGAACGCGGTGCGGAAAAGAAAAGTATAAAAAAAAAGGCAACACGTACGCAGCACCGACCTCACCTCACCTCACCACGACGAGAGCCTTTCCTTTCCGGCGTTGCCTTCCCCAAAAGCGCGCCTCCACGAAGCAATCCTTTTTCTTCCTTCCTCCCTTGGTATAATTGAGGTGGTAAAAACCACACGAAATCCGCGGCAATTCACCATCGGCGTCGTCGCCTTCCCATCGATCAGTTCCATCCATCCCATCCGATCGGACCAGATTCCGTCCAATCCCGATCGCGCCGCGGATGGCCGACGGAGACGCGCGCCCCTCTGCCTCCGCCTCGGCCGCCGCCGCGTCGCCGAGGTCGCCGGCGCCGCCGGAGACGCCGTCCACGCAGAAGAGGAGGCAGCGGGGGCTCGTGTCGCGGGTGTGGAAGGGCATATTCGGGGGCCGCGAGGACGTCGAGAAGCTGCTGCAGGCACTCTCCAAGGAGGAAGAGGCCGTGCGCTCCCGCCTCCACCGCCGCGCCCGCGCCTCCCGCCAGTCCGCGCACAACGTCCTCGCCCTCGCCGCCGCGCTCGAGGTCTCCCCCTCCCTTCCGATCTCATTCCGCTTCGTTCAATTCTAGCAAGTATTTGTGTGTTGTTAGCGAGCAAATCGCGTGTTTGGTAGACAAACGCACGTCCATCCTGTAGAATGGAGGAATGGAGAATTCTGCGTGAAAGGGAAAATCTGATGTTTATAGCACGCAGCGTGGTCAATAAGGGTTCGATCGTTTGCTCAGAGGCGTAGGCGCGTAGCATGTTGTGGAACTGTGCTATATTGTTCTGCATTGCGCGTGTTACGACAGATGCTGTGATGCATCGCTCTTGTTCTGGTGACAGTTGTTAGGAATAGTACTCCTGCTGGATGGAATTACATTGGAATCAGTACCACCAGCGTCTTTAGGGCCATGGACCACGATGATTATTTTTTTTGACAGGGTTTGTGTCTTTTTTGGAACAGATTGTGGCTGTTGGATATGCCATTATGACTGCGAGATCACCGGACCTCAGCTGGCAGATGAGAGCAACCCGGGTGCTGCCCATGTTCCTGATTCCTGCTCTAGCTGCTCTCATTTACTCAACTATTACAAGCCTCACAAAAATGCGTAAGTACACTTGCATCTGCATTGGCATCTTATATGTCTGCATGTGCGTGTTCCGCTGTTGCACATGTAAATGCAGCATTGGCCTCTAGCTATGCTCTCTAGTGATTTAAGTTAACAAATGCAAGGCAGTAGAATATGTGACGGACATGTTTCCCGTTAGCTTTTCAAGGCGTTATCTGTTTAACAGCTTCCTTGTGTGTAGTCTATTTATCGTCTATCTATCATTCACTTAATGAATGGCTTTATGAAACAACTAAATTTCCAACAGGTGTCCCATTAGTATGAACCATGGCCTAGTAAATTGCTTCATGTCTAAACTGCTATGGTCTACTTTGTCTTGCAGTTGGCAATAGAGATCAACACACTCTTGAAAAACTTCGTGCTGAAAGGCAGGCCAAGATTGATGAGTTGAAGGAGAGAACGAATTACTATACTACTCAGCAACTTATACAGGTGGGCTTGCTGCCCTATTTTTGCTCCATTTTATGGCCAGCCAGATATCCCTTTCTATATGAAGAAACATGTATTCCATTCTTTTTTTTTCCTGAAAAGAGTACATCTACATATTACTGAATCTTCATTTTGGTTATACAGAGATATGATCTTGATCCTGCTGCAAAGGCCGCTGCAGCAACTGTTTTGGCATCGAAGCTGGGTGCAGATTCTGGATTGAGAGTCTTTTTGGGAGATGAATCGAACAGGGATACAACATTGAGTAAAAGTAATGATGCCCAGCTTGGACAAACTACTGGACTGAGGCAAAGAAAAGCATTACACTTGAGCAACGGAACTGGAAGGATCCATGCCTCCGAGTCCCTAGACGGCCCAAATGCGTACGATCGTAATGAAGAAGGCCTCACTAGTCCAAATCAGAGGACTGTTGAGCACTTCCGAGGTCCAGCTGGTAACGATGGGGGATGGATCGCACGTGTGGCTGCTCTGCTTGTAGGGGAGGACCCGACACAGTGCTATGCACTGATATGTGGCAACTGCCATATGCATAATGGTAGGAAACTGATTACTATCTAGCTCATGACTAACTTCTAGTTGTCTCTACTAAACCAGTTTTACTGTGGCAGGTCTTGCAAGGAAAGAGGACTTTGCATTCATTACATATTACTGTCCTCACTGTAATGCCCTCAACAGATCACGGCAACATGAGGACCACGAAATGGTATCTAATTCTGGCAAGGAGACCCCTACATGTCATTCCGATGGTAGCATTGGCCACACTGGTGCAAGCCTTGCAAGCTCAGGTGTCGGAAGTCCTGTTGCGAGTAACTTACCAACTGTTGAGGAACTACCTGCAGAAAGTCCTGTAGCGAGCAACTTACCTACTGTTGAAGAACTACCTGCAAAAAGTTCTGTAGCGAGTAACTTACCAACTGTTAAAGAACTACCTGCAGAAAGTCCTGTTGCGAGTAACTTACCAATTGTTAAAGAACTACCTGCAGAAAGTCCTGTTGCGGGTAACTCACTCACTGTTGAAGAATTACCTACAAAAAGTTCTGTAGCGAGTAACTTACCAACTGTTACAGAACTACCAGCAGAAAGTCCTGTGGCGAGTAACTTACTCACAATTGAAGAAGTACCTGCAGAAGATACCGGCGAGAAGGCAAGTAGTGATCAACCTGCCAGTTAATTTTTTATTTCTTGTAAAGTACTGCATCTGTGAGTTATTGCATTTGCACCACGGATTGTTCTTGGAGAGAAACCATTAGTTGCATTGCTCGGATAGCACATCAGAGCTTGTGGTCCAAATTTTTGTGCCTACCACGTAGTGTATACCATATGTTGGGGATTATTTGTGTGTAGGACTAGTAGCTTGGGTGGTTTCATTCATGGTAATGCACCAGGACAAGGCAAGGCTCATTGGTCGGCATCTTGTCCAGCTGCCGGGCTTGGATGATTGAATGTTTTTTAGGGAAATGATTGGATGTTCTTTTCTTTGTTTACTTTTTCTTTTGGGTGTATATGAGCGTATAGTATTTGATGGGCTTTGGGGCCCTTTTCTTTTTTATTTTATAAGCTGGATTCTATATTTGTTGCAATATCAATTGACAGTTGACAATGTGCACCCTTCATTTCTCTCTAATATTTATGTGGGCACTTAAAGAAGTTTGGAATATGTTGCTGACGTATTAATGTTGTCCGTGTTTGACTGTCAAACTTAAAAGACTCGAGGGTACACATCCGAGTAGGCGTGGTAATTTCCCGCCATATGGGATAGGAATGTTGTGTGGAGTGTGGTCGGTGACTTGCCAGTCTCTAAATTCGTGCTCCGGCCAACGTCTTAGGCTAGACACCGGCGGCGAGGCCGCACGGGTGCACGAGTCGAACAGATGCTACGGCAGGATCAAGCAAAAGACAAAGGTACAAACGGCGCGGGGGACACGGGTAAGGACGATAGGAATTATCAGAACCGAGAATCTGTGGTAACTCTTGTCAATTGTTTCCTACTTGTTTCTTTTTGTAAAACAAAAAAATAATGGAGTAACCGGAAAAGCTAGAAGCCTAAAGCGGCGTAGAAATGCAGGGGACATGTACGCAAACCTTTCAAAATAGGAAAACCCTGGAAGTTTTGCTGAGTTTACCAACACGGCTGTGGATTCAGAGTTCCAACTGTCCGATATATACAAGGGGGGCGACTATTACACAGTCGACCGATATTTGTTTTAAATCACAGTAATTTTTCAACGGTTGAGATCTTTTTGAGATTAGCGCAAAACCCAACCTAACCCACCCACCCCTCAGCCCCTGCATCGCCTCCACGCCCACCTTTACACCCGTGCCACCTCTCCGACACCGCCTCTGGCACCGGCGAGCCCTGTCGACAAGCACCTCCCCTGTCGTCCTCTACCTTCACCCTGCCTCTCCAGCCTCCACCGTTGCTTTCTTCCTCTTTCTGTGAATGCCCCGCTATCGCTCTCTTTCTTGTCTCCGATGGCTACTATTGCTGGATCCACCACCATCTCCTAACAACTTCGGTCTCGTCACCCCCGCCGACCTCCACCACCCACCGCCGTCCTCCTCGTCGGCGTCTGCCGGCGCTTCAACGCACCGCCTTCGTTGTCGCCGCCCACTGCCGGTCTACTACCACCCTGGCCTCCCTCTAAGCCCTATAGGCACCGGTGAACTCATACCCTAAATAGGTAAACCCTAACCCTAACTCGCCGCCACCACCGCCAGCCGGAAAAGAAGACGACGACCTCGAGCACAAATCTTCACACACAATCCAAAGGTGATAAAGTCAATTAAACTTATGCAATTTTCAGGCGGCTGTGCATTAGCAATTCCGATATATATATCAGGCAATGGTAGTCTCGTCGCTCTATGGACCAATCCAGTGGCGATTGTACAAACTGGAAACAATGCAGTGTCCTTTTGGAAAAATATATTGACGACCAATGAGAAAACAAAACATGGGACGCCTCCAGCTATCCAATATTTACAGTCACTTGCTTTGTAGTCCCGAATCAAGTGTGTCTGGTGTATTTGCTGGATACTGGATACAAGAGGAACAGCAGCGACTCGCCCGCATACCCCACAACTGCAGACTTGTTTTCCGGAGCTTCAACAGGGGGCGGGCAGGCAGACGGGTAAGACACGATCAGATTAGGTCACAGGAAAAAAATCTCTCGGTCTCTGAAAAACTGCGGTTACTATCCCTGGAGCTCAGTCAGTAATAACTCTTAAGCCTTCCTCGCAGCACGCCTACGAAATTGAAACTGGGGGAATCTCCAGTCTTGGTTTTCCTTCTCGTTCTTCTTTCAGGGTATGGTACTGGTACATTAGCTTCGTGGCTCTTGCTTCATATGAGCGCCATACGACGGAACCTTCAGGATAAAACAATGACGATTAAGACATTATCGCTAACACCTAATACGCATATTTACTTCAACATCATAGTAACTCATTAAATGATGTGCAAATCGTGGAGCTCTCCTACGATCGACAGGTCCGTGTGCCCTTACCATTCTGTCCAGTTGAAGAAGTGAATTTAGCTGGTCTTCGTTTACACGCTCTGGCAACGGAGGCATCTGACCCATGGTGCCAGGCATCTCGCGCATTCTGCAACATGATAAAAAAATAAAATGTTACACAGAGCTAGAAACATAAGTTAGTTACAAAGCATTCCACAAGGTTTAACAATGCTTTAGGCTTTACTGTGGGTTTATTTTTCCTAATCTAATGCATTTTAAAAAAAAATGAACGCCGCATCCCGCTGTTCAACTTTTTATTTTTTGAGGGAACCCGCTGTTCAACTTCTGCCAACCTAATATGGCACAAGATTGAATACTAGTAGATCTTCAGAATAATTATCTCATGTAAGAGAAACTAAAAGTTTCCTAAATTGAGGACTTATTTCCTAAATGATATGATCATATTTATAAAAGACAGGCCATGACTTGAACATGTCAAAGAGAAGTAGATGATGGGAAGTGAAAATTGTCCTACTTAAGCATATGTGGCAAATGAGACAAAAAAAAATCCTACGAACAAATATATGGTGAACAAAAGGCATGGCACATATGTCAGTGCTTTACCTGCTTAAAATCGTTTTGATGTTGTTATTTGTCCGACAAAAGAGATCTGTATTCTCCTCCATCTGCAAGAAATTCAAAAGTTCAGGCATGAAAATAAAATTCTAAAATGTGTCCCATGCACGCTTATCATGTTCTTTATACTTGTGAGGGCTACTTTTAGCCTTCGTCAAGCCATGAGAGTGACCTCCAAAAAATAAAAGATCAAGCCATGAGAGCGACAAGTTTCAACATATATTAAACGCTTGCTCATATCTAGTACGTGATGGCAGATGGAATTATTTGGCACAATGTCCTCTATTATTGATGTTCTTGATGCAATAAATGTCCAGCACAACCTTTTGAGGCATAACCATACCTCCATCATATTTCTCTTGATCCAAATATAAAAAATGACTAAAATTATCTAAGAAAGAAAAGGAAACATCAAAGGTGATAGAAAGGAAACATCAAAGGTGATAGAATCTTTGGGAAATTTATAGTTACAGACAGTACACCCAAAAACAAAGAGCACTTCTATACCACATGGTTCTGATGCACGCAAATTTTTAATATGCAAGGCATCACCGCATCTGGCATGCAGGTTGTGTTTGATATGCTTATATAAATTTCTTGATTCAATTTAGTCGATCATGTCCATTTTTGGTGGAAGGACTAGTTGTGAACACAAATCATCACAGCACTTCTAATACGTAAGACAACTGTGAAAATTAATGAAATTCAGATGTTTTGCAAGCACCATATGCTCCTTGACTGACACTCGGTTACTATAAAAGCAGCAAGTTTAGGACCCAAACATTGGAGGTATATCAACATACAGACCTTGAATGTTTCAATATTTGCAGCAATCTGGTTAAGTAACTGATTATTTTCCTCCAGGAGATGCTGGGTTGCACTGTCCACAACAGGAGCTGCTTCAGAATGGAACCAAATGAGCATTTTTAGAAGAAATAAGGCCATCATGAGATAGATGCACATTACATGAGAAAAGTCAATTTTCTATTACTATTATAGGAGTGCTTCAGAATGAATACAAATGAGCCTTGTTAGAAGAAAAAAAGACCAACATGAGATAGTTGTGTTTGATAACATTAAAAGCCCAAGATGTTTTATTACATTATCTGACCAAAAGATTATAGTGAAGCACAATAAAAAACGGAAAGGCAATAACAAATATAATGTAAGAAGGTAGCAGACTCATTGCCTCCTTCTATGACATGTTAAGAACCTTTCATGCCAATAATTTAACACAAGTATATGATCTGCAATATAGAAACTCCCTTTCTCATTCAGTTGTGGATACTTGTTAACAAGAAATAATGGTACAGCTAGTTAACCATTGCCAGCTGTCAGGGTATTTCATAGACAACAGATTCTAGAAATGTATGATAATGGATCCATAGTCCTATGTTAAAAATGTTTAACATGAATATATTGCTACTTGCTTGTGTTTTGTCTTTGTTCTTGCTTACGTTGTATCGGCATCTAGGAAATGCAATCTTAATACAGAAACACACCAAGTGAAGGCATCTAAAGGTTGCTTCCAGAAGATGCTTATGCTAACTGCAAAGGCAGCAAGCAAAAAAATAAATAAATCAAGAACTCAAGCAAATGAAGTGTGTTTTGAATCCTCGGAAATCACCAACTTCTACTCAGATTATAATAAGAATATCTGGAGAGAATTGTCAACCAGTGCCAAAAAAATTGTAAGGTTAACTCCACAGAGTTGAGGTGTGAACCATGTCTCTATGAGGAGAATTATACAGACAGATACACTGAGGCTAACTAGTTTCTGATAGTTGACTCCATTCAATATCTAATGAAATTGCTATTTGACAATTTTGGACCATACAGTGAATCAAACCTTAAACTTGTTAGACAAAGTGAAGATGATACTAAGAACTGCTGAACAAAAAATAAGAGAACAAATAGAAGTTAGCGATGAGGGCTAACCTTCCCTAGGAACTTGACATTGTTGATTTGGATGTTGCATCGATATTGAGAAAGGGGTCACGTTGTTTGTAGGTGCCATGTGAAAATTAGCCATCGAAGCAGATGTGACCATTTTGTCCTGGATTGGCTGTCAAGAGACTTTATCAGAAAGCGCATGATTGACACTAGGAAAAGAAATGAAGAACACTAAACAAGTCAAGTGCTACACGAACCAAGAGAAATGGTGTTCTAAATGATCTATTTGTAAAATAAAACTACCTTCATGTCTCTTATCTTTTTCCCGGTATAAAATCCATCTGGTTTCTTCCTTCTATCTTTACCCTGTAATAATAACAGCATGTCAGCAGAACATAGTGGCTTATATTCATGTGCTGTTATACACTTATACTAATGTAAGCCAGTAAAAAGGAAACCAGTTGGCAAAGCAATGTCAGAAAGGAAACAATGCATGAAGCAACAAATAGCAATCCCCAACACTAGACATCAAGATACTTATATCCAGATTTGGAATCACAATGAACACTGCACTTCTTATAGAAAGAAGAGACGTAAATTTTTAGCCAGGAAAAACCATTAATATGTCCTTAATGTTATACTTGATCCACGTGTTGGTAACTGGCCATCAAGTAGAACTTTCAAAGTAACATGTCCTCCAAGTTATCTCTTCTTTCGAGTCAGGTTTATAGGGACAATATATCAGGACATGGCATTGGCAGATTAGCAGGTAAGTGTATATGAAATCACTGACACGGGGAAATGAAGCAGTACAAAAAAAAGGGAAAATAAATAATATGAAAAGCTAAAGCTCCTCTCTAGGAGGCAAAGAGATTGTGGTGAGGGTGCCAGGGGTGTTCAATGTTCAGTGCACATCTCACTAGAATTTCAGCAAAATTAAGGTGATGTTCTCACATAAAGTGCAGAACAAGACCAGTAACAACATGCATTAACATCAGAACCGAACAAGTATGCAGAAGAGATACTGAGACATTTGAAAGAAGTAACTTAACTGTAGCCCACCAGCACCGCAATGCAACATCCCTGATGGTCCTGTTGGGCAGCATAGCCGCTATCTTGACGTACTTCATGATATTAGGTTCACGAGCGTATCTGCCATTGCCATTCAAGAAAGAATTGGAAGCGGAAAGGAAATAAATAGTTTCTCAGATATGATTCGCAAGACAGATGCTGAGACACTGAATTTGGTGAGCTGATTGGTAAAGCAAAATACAGTCATAGGGTACTCAAGTGTGGGTATTAAGACATGCTTATGGCTAAAATCAAGTGTTGTTCTACAGTACGCTGAATAACGACAAAAGCTCTACAGAAGGTTCATTTGATATTGCTCAAAACTCAAAAGGTGAAAGATTCACTTGCATAAAATCCTGCTTTAGAATTCCTGATTGATGCTCCACTAGCTTAAACACATTAGAGGGGAGAAAAAGAAGCTTGCCACATGACCAAATTCCATCAGCACAAGCAACAAGTCACACTAGCACAGTAAAGACGAGGGCAATTCAGCAAGCAAAAAAGGGAATGAATTTACCTCATAAGCCCTTCCTTCAGTATATTCAACTCACGGTCACTCCAATCCGAAGGCGAACCAGTGACAAACTTGTACTTGGGCGCCACCGTGCCACGGAACACATCCCCCGACGAGCTCCTTGACGGGCCAACCACCGATGTGTTGCCGAGCACGCCGGTGTTCGGGGAGAGGAACAGCCCGGCGCTGCTACTGGTCCCACTCATACTCCTCGGAGCCATGACCGTACCACCGGCAGCGCCGCCACCAGTGCCGCCGATGCTTACGTCGCTGTCGGATTGGAAGGAGAGCACGTGGTGGTTGTACAAGGAGGCGGTGATCCCCTGGTGAAACCCCATGCTGGAATCAGCCGCCATCACACCAGAAATCAGCTAAAATTCCCGATCTAATCGCCCATAAACACACCCCAAATCCTCCAGGAATCCGAGGCGCTTAATCTGGATCAACCTGCACAAATCGAACCAGAAAAATCACACAATTGAACAAAACAAGCAGCTCGCACGGAGCTTTTCAGCAGACGATCGAAAAGTTCCCCGAATCCCACGAACACCAGCACGAACACCGAGGAGATTCCGCCTCGGGTGTCGTGCACGCAGCACACCCAGCTCATGCAGAAGCTTCGCATTCCCGACTCCAGAGGAGGATCCGATCGAAGCCCTGGGTGGGAGGCGACCAGGAGACCCCACCCCCGCCACACCACGACCCAGCCACTACAACCACCGTACTAGCAAGCAGCAACCACCACCCCGGCGAAAATCGCCCAAATCCAGACGAACAACCGCGGAATCGGAACCCGAGGGACTCACCTGCCTCGGGCGGCGGCTAGGGATCGTCCGCCGCGTCGCCACTGGCTCCCGACGCAATGGTGGGAGGAGCTAAGCTGCGACGGCGATGGCGCCGTCCGTCGCAACCACCACCACCGCCCCACGAGAGGGGAGTCAAAAATTCCACCCCCGAGGCCGCAAATCCAAACCCAAATGGCCAAATCCGATCAATCCAATTCGAATTCGAGCTCCACCACCACTCGCCTCGCTCGTGGGGCGGATGATCCAGAAGGTGCGAATCGAATGAGATGCTCGCGTCGCGGCCTATATAGATCACGCGAACCGAACGCAGAATAAAACCCCCCCTTTTTTTTACGGCCCGTTTGATCTAAACTAATCGCTTCGGGTTTTGGCTTGGAGTCTTTGTATTTAAACAGGCTAGGAGGCTGCTAGTACTCGTAGGCTCCTACCGATAGGTTTCATCACGCCCATGCCTTTGTGTTATAGTAGAAGCTATATATTTGGGTCCCGAGTTGCCGTTTAATTACGGGGGGTGCCATTTGGCGGGCAAAGTGTCGGCCTACGAAACGTATCGACCGGGACGATGCGCGCATCCCGGCCGTCCGTGTGCGGACGGTGAAGATGCGGTGGTAGGATGGATCGGACGGTGCGGGTGGGTTTGAACCCGGCTGGATCGGCCGCCTCGGCGCGTGGGCCAAAGGGAATCTCGAATCTCGCTCCTTTATGGAATCACGAACGGCACTGTGTAGGCTGGTATATTGTTACGCGTACTAGGTATGTTCCGCGGAGATTTTAGTAAACCTCGTTTACAGGTGGGCCCAGGATGAGGCTGTAGAGAATTGGTCCCAGTTGCCAGCGAGGTGAAACTTGTGGGGGAGAACATTTGTGCCCTCCAAAAAAAGCGCCTTGCTGCCTTGTGGTGGTGGGGGCCGCAGCTGGAAGACTGTTAAAATCTCCCAGTAGCAACCAAGACAAGACTACACTGTGAAAAAATCACTAGCGACTTCAGAAAAGTTTTTGTGCTCCTCCCAAAAAATAAAAATGTAGCTTTCAGGTAAAAGAAGCATATGTATCGGACGCTCCGTGCAACCAGTACACAGCGTAACCGCAACAAAATGCAAAAAAAATACAATGACAAGAATATTTTTGGGAAAAAAAATATATTCTCATCGAAATCGCATGACCCATTGTTATAGAATGTAGCTACGCTTTTAAAGACTAGTTCAAATATTTAAAATAAATAAATTTCGATGTTACAATATTATAGCATTTGAAAATAATAGTGAAAGCATTCGAAAATAATTGTTGCAATATTTTTGGAACAACGATACAACAATAAAATGGTGAAAAGATTGCAACAAAAATACCTCGTGCCGCAATATTTGATACAACAACATCGCAACAATAACAAACAGCCCATGCAACATTTCAAGCCAACTGTTGCAACAAAATTAGCAAACGTCTGCAACAAAAAACTTACCCAGATGAAAACGGTGCAAGACCGTCCCAGTGTCTCACTGCTGGCCTCGCCCACTGGTTCTCGTCGGGGCCTATATCTGGCCGCCCAAACTCCTTCAGCTCGTTGGACAACACCCTTCTCCTCGTCAATCTAGCTAGAGAGATATTGAGAGATAGAGAGAGAGGGGGGAGCGAGGAGCGCAACTCTGGCGGCAAGCTTGAGCCACCGGCAAGTCACTGTCGATGGAGTAAGAGAGAATTCGATTGGGATGAAGTGGCTGAGAAGGTTATGGCTGGAAGGTGAGGAATATATGGATAGAAGTAATAGGTCTTTTCGGAGAAAAACAATGAAAGGGGAATGGAGTTGGAGTGTGGCTTCTGTGCGTGATAGGACGACGTGGGTAGGGGATGGGAAAGGCTCTGGAAAAGTGGATGCTTGGAAGGGGCATCGGATGATGCCAGAGTGTCGACGTGTGCGGCCAAGAGGCAGGTGTCCGATTTTTGTTCTCCAATTATACGCATTCATCCCATCAATACCCTACGTAAAACTTCCATCAAGTCATCGTTTTATGGGGAAAAAAAACTGAAAATGTTGATTTGCTTTTATATTGTCTTAGACTCGTGGCTATATGACAAATGTAAAACAGTTTTATGGTACACATTCATCCTCGTGGCGATAGAATTTATCCAACCACCAAGACCAATAGACACATTTTCTCCGGAATCTTCGCAACTCCGATATAAAAAGCCGAAGCACTATATATATACACCTTTTATGTTAGGAATAACACCCTCGTAAGGTGCTGATTTGTGGGACCATAGTTAACGACAATAGAATAAATAGTGACTCTAAATAAAGAATGCATATGTTCCAAGCTAGGAAATAGATATAGGAAAAGCCAGACAAAGACAACAACCTTGTGTACGGTACATTTGATAGAAAATAGTCCAATTTGTAATGAAATATTTCCCTATTTTACTCTAAGTGCTAATAACATGACAATTTACGACCAGCATACATGCATCTAATTTAGACTATAGACACAATGTAGATGATTGGAGGGCCCCATAAACATGCATTGAATCCTTGAGAGTGGAAGATCGAGGTGTCCTAAATTATTCTTTGCCCCGTTCAAACCGCATGGAGTATTTTCAAGAATCTTGTGTCTTGGTTAACTCAACAGCAACAAAAGTTGAAAAACAAAGGTATAAATGCATGGAGCGAACTTAAGATTGGCAAACATAGACAGAGCTTGAGCAAACTCCTAAGGGGGGCGGGAGGAGGAGCTATCGGTGGTGTCGGGGCAGTGTTGACGGCGGGAGGCCAACCTAGCGGCTCAACGCTTTCAGCCGCAGTCAGGCTAGGCCGAAGTGGTTGGGCGGTTTCGCTTTTTGTTTTTATTTGATTTTCTATTTCCTTTTCTTTTTTAATTTAAAAGTGAGGCTTCTAAAATTATTATCTCCCTCATCTTAGCTCCAAAAATTATGAAATAAATTTCTAAAAATTTCTAAAATCAAGATCTTGCTAATGGCATAGGTCTTGTTCAATTTGGAGTTCATTTGTGTATTCTTGTGTATTTAATTGCTCGTTGTCATCGTTTATTTTTGCCTGCACTCGCTCGTAGATTTCTGAGACGCCGAGACCTCACGCGATCAAGGACAAGACTACTCGGACTCTCTCCCCTACAACCAAGGCGAGTCAATGCTTTGATCATATTGAGCCTACATTTTATGCAAATTATATTCTTTTAAAATAGCAAATTGCATGCCTTAATTCTTTAATCAAATGTATGTTAAAGCTTAAGGTAGTTAATACCCATTTGTTGAATAATTAATTATTATGCCACCCTTGACAACTTGAACCCCTTAACCGTTGTCACCCTAGTAACTATATGGTAATACTAGCTATAGGTTGTACTTAAGCGACATGCTAGACTTGCTTAAGAGGACATTAACGTGTCCTAATCATCATCTTTTCAAACATAAAATGATTTGGCGGTCATTGCGGGTAAATGACCGAGATGGTTGAATTGTTGTATTTTTACATCTCAAAACCCTAAACTACTAATACCTCGCCCGACGGATGGTAAGATGGTGGGTGCGGATGTAGCACGAGAATGGTGGGAATGTGGTTGAGCCGCCCGCAACCCTAAGGACTTAATCTTGTCACGACTCCCTGTATAACAGTACAACCACAAGTCCGCAACAAATCGCGACTTGGCTTAGTACATTTATCAAATCCAAAATCATCTCACCGAGGGTTAAAGGAGGCACAAGCTCGGGTATGTCGGGCTTGGAGGGGACACCGAGTCAAGGGTGAAGTTCGCCAGCCGAGGTGTAGCCACGCCACGCCGGCCGCCGAGGTGGACATCCCGCGCAACGATGGGCATAACCCCATATGGGTGAGACGAGAAGGGGCGAGATATTTAGAAAAGTTATTGTGACAACCTCTCGACTACACCATCACTAATCGTAGGCAACGAGTTAATTGTCTCTTGTGGGTAAAGTGTACAACTCGCAGAGTTACAAATCGCTTAAGCACCGTGCCTACGGTCAAAGGCGACATGGGAACTTAACTTGAGTTAGTTCTATTTAAAAATTTCCTGGGTGGTATGGGTGGTATGAAAAGGCTCACCTAGCCCCGAGTTTGGTTATTCCCGGTCTTTGTACGGTAAGTCGCTTAGTGGTGGATGTAACCACAATCAAAATAAGCATGAAGGTGGAGGTAACCTCTGCTAATATAAATATTGCACAATTTCTCTTTATCTAAAAATGAAATTGTTAAAATGCTAAGCGCTAGGAATTTGTACTTATGATATTTAAAAGTATTGCTTTCAGAAATAAAAGAACCGAGCCATCCTTGTAAGCCTTGCATGTATATCATTGCATTGTGTATGGCTCGCGAGCACGGTAGTTGTGCTCATCCTCGCTCTCCCAAACCCTTCAGATGACGATGGAGGAGACTATGCGTACTACGAGGAACCGTGGTTGATGGACAAGGAAACGATGAAGAGTAGTCTAGGATCTGTAGTCTAGGCTCGTGCGCATCTAAGTTGACTCGTTGGTACTTGCGCACAACCGATATTATCCGGTCCTTGGTAATATCGATGCGACACACGCTGTTCCCGCCGCTGTTCGTGAAGAGATGAGCTCTACCCATTTGCTTCCGCTATCGCATTCTGTTCTCGCTTTGTAATCAATTTGCACCGATCGGCCCTGTTGTAAAACTCGACCCGACGTGGTCTATGTCACTCTGTGATTGTAATAATGATACTTTAGTTCACGCCATGTATGAATGATTCAGAATGCCCGTGAGTGCTATCTATCGATCCAGGAATAGCGCAATGCTTTCATTGAGGATTCGGATTAGAAAATCCGGTCCGACAGAGTCAGTATCGAGCATACGATCGTAGAGTCTTAGTTAGATTGGTCGTTGCCTTAAGGACTTGGATCTTATTTTCGAAAACTAAGAAAAAGCTTTGTTAAAAATATAGAGTATTTATTGCTTCTACTCTTCACTCCTAGTTCTCAGACTTATCTTTATTTCACTTGAGTTTTACCCGTCGTACGACCTCCTCTTGTTTTCAAAATTTGTAGATGGCTACCCTGTCGTCGATGGTCGTGGGACCTCCTCGCTCACTGAGAGAACGAGGAGGCTTCATGACATACTTCGCCACCGATGTCAGACCTTGGTTTTCCCGTCCACCACGCCCGTGGTAGGATGACGAGGATCGAGACCCGCGAGTCCCGGACGATGGAGGTGTACCTCTCCGCCGTGGTTGGCGAGTTCACTTCCTTCCTCTTCGTGGCCGAGGCACCCCGCCGAGCCGCCACGATGCCATTCAGACGCCGCGACGCGCCGCTTCTACCCGCCGTGTTGGAAGTACGAGGATCTCTTGCCGAGGTCACCCTTCCGCTTCTACCCGCATCTCCCGGATGAGGAGCGTGTCCGGCAATTTTCGACACCGAGACGACGACCCCGCTTGACGCAGAGGTCCAGCTACGCAGCGATGATAGCCACCATCACCGCCGCCATGGATGAGATCGCGGTGCGACACTCCTCACCGGCAGGCTATGCCCACTCCGACACCCTTCGAGCAACATGGTCGAGGATGAAGCTCACTCCACCGCGCAGATGCAGAGAGGGATGCTGCGCAGAGAGGACGCCGCTCTTGCAGAGTTGGCGCGCCGTGAGCCGCCGCTACGTCTCCTCGCCCCACGTTGCACCTATCGCCGCCCCGCCCTCCCAGGTGCCGAGCCGACGTTCCCGCCTCGAGGACCCGTCTCCGACTCCACAAGACGCAGTGCGCGCCGCCGCCGTCGGCCGCCGCTAGAGAGTCCACCAGGACGCGCAGCCTCACCCACCGCCCGGTTTGACGAGTCCAGTCTGTGGACGCCACTCGCCCGTTCACACGCCTCGCCCCGCTCACGCTTCGCCAGCCGTTCTGCTTCGCCTCCGCAATCAGTATCACCTGTGGTCGCCCCTGCAGAGCAAATTCCGATTAGTTTAGGTTAGCTAGCAAAGCTTGCCGAGCGCCTTTGGGTTGCAAGCACTTTTGTTTCTTTTGTAGACGATGTGTTTGTATTCGTGGTCATGACTTAGCTTAGTGTATAAGCTTTGTTCGAGAGTCATGTAACACTTAAACCCTTACTATAGTATAGCGCTCTAGGCTTTGTATTGTACTTGCTTCGCTCTTTTGTTGGCTTTGTTCTTGTTCAGTGTGTGCCTTGAGGGCTAGTGAACCTCATATACTCCTCTAGTTCTAAGCTTTGAGTTTCTTCAGATGCCGCCAAGAAGAGCCGCTTGGTCCGTGGAGCCTTCGCAGTCGAAGAAGAGGCCGTGCGTGGTCGTGGCCAAGGCCGGGACAGAACCGCCTCCACCACCAAGAATCCCGACAATGACTCAAGTCATGTTTCAGCAGACTCGATTCTTCAGCGCACTAAACAATCGCAGATCGACCACCAACCGCAACTCCAAGTCGCGATTTTCTCAGACCGACCCCTCACCTTTGTCGCGCCAATGAACCGCTAGAAGTCAAGACCGCTCGGGACACCGAGAAGAAACTCCGCCTTGCCCCCGCTCAAATGAAGACAAGGTGGATTTCGCCACCCATCACCAAAGGCGCCGCCACGTCGCTGGGAGAATTACCTCGCCGCCCGAGGTGATGAGAATCTAGAGGAAGAAGAAGCAGAATAGCGAAGTCGAGCGCCTACGATTGGAGCCCCACAAGATCCCGCTACCTCGCCACGCAATAGAAGAAGTTGCGGAAATACAACAAGTCGAAGTTGAACCCGCATGGCACCGATTCTCGGGAAGAATTCAAAGCCGCTGGGGCCAACTTCGTACTCACCGGAACAATGAGATTGAAGAAGAATGAATTCGAGTTTCAAGCTGGTCGATGTCAAGAAATGAGTATCTAACCAAATTTAACTAGCCTTGCTCGCTACGCCCCAATGATGTAGCTGATGAAGAAGAGAAAATCGACCGCTTTGTTGAAGGAATGCGTGAGGACATGAGAGGACAAACTTATCCTCCATGATTACTCTAGCTTCCAAGAAGTAGTTAATAAAGCCCTCATTTGTGAAAATGAGAAGAAGATCTGAGATTAGCCGCAAAGGAAGATGTCATTTCGAGAGGCCACAAGGTAGCTTTCCCGTAAGCCTACATTCCAAGGCGCTCATCTTTCGATCGTCTGCAGCCTCCTCGTAAAAACTCAAGTTTCCACCCGCGTCCCCAAGGAAGTGGATTCGGTGCTCTCCTCACGCAACCAGCCAGCAATAATCCAAGAAGAAACCTCCACGCGCGCTTGTGGAGAAAAAGGACACTTCGCCAATCGTTGTCCTACCCGCCGAATGCTCCAAAGAAGACTCAACACAGAGTAACGCTGGCTCAAGGCGTGACCCCACCCAAGCAAGAGTCACCAGACTTCGCAGCATCGAGGTCACACCAACGCAAAGCCATGGTCGTGGTGAACCACGCCACACCGAGGAAGCTCAAGGTGCCTCAGAGTACTAATGGGTACGCTCGTTAATTCAAGACCGCACAAGTTTTGTTTGATTCTGAGCTTGACTCTTTTATTTCAAGAAAGTTTGTCGAAAGGCTTAAGTTGCCAACCTATAAGTTAAAGAAACCCGTGGTACTTAGCTCACCTGGGACCCCTTTGTGCTACCTCGGTCGGTCCCCTGTAGAAATTGCTATGGAACATTCCTGATTCCTAGCAAACCTTCCGTGCCGAATCTCAAACGCCGGATATCATCCTAGGGATGGATTGGTTGGCCAAATATCGTGGATTGATAGATTGTGCCAACAGTAAAAGTAGTGCTCACCAAGAACCCAGAGACCACAATAAGAGTTAGTGTGGATCGTTCCTCTCCTTTGAGTAGAACAATCCACCACCTTGAAAGTTGTCCCTAGAGACAACGCCAGTAGTTCAAGCTTACCCGATGTCTTCCCTGAAGAATTACTGGGCATGCCACTGCACGAGATGTTGAGTTTGTCATCAACTTGAAGCGAGGACGCCCCAATTGCTAAGAGACCATACGTAATGGCGACGAACTTGAAGAACTTAAGACACAAATTGAAGACTTGCAAGACAAAGGTTTCGTTAGACCTAGTTCTTCTCCCCGGGTTCGCCAGCTCTTTGTGAAGAAGAAAGATGGCACCGCCAGATTGTGTGTGGACTACAGAGCACTCAATGATGTGACCATCAAGAACAAGTATCCCTTACCTCGCATTGATGACCTGCTCGATCGTTGACAGAGCATCGCTTTTCTCCAAGATAGACACGAGGTCGATACCATCACCTTAAGATCGTGAATGAGGATATTCCTAAGACGGCTTTTACCACCCTATGGCCTATACGAGTTCATCGTCATGCCGCTTGGCTTGACCAATGCGCAAACCTACTTCATGAACCTCATGAATAAAGTATTCATGGAATACTTAGACAAGTTTGTTGTCGTGTTCATAGAGCGACATCTTGATCTACTCAAAGACCGATGAAGAACATGCCGAACACTTGCAATTGGTCTTAGAAAAGCTTAAAGAGAATCATCTTTATGCCAAGTACAGTAAATGTGAATTTTGGCTTCGTGAAATCAGTTTCCTCGGACACATTGTATCCGCTGGAGGAATTGCAGTTGATCCATCCAAAGTAGCAGCTGTAATGGAATGGAAACAACCCACATCGGTAACGGAAGTGCGTAGTTTTCTCGGTTTGGCCGGGTACTACAGACGCTTCATTGAAGGATTCTCCAAGCTTTCCAAACCGATGACCCATCTGCTTAAAAAGGAAAAGAAGTATGATTGGACCGAAGCTTGTGAAAAGAGTTTCCAAGAATTGAAGAAGAAGTTAACTTCTGCACCAGTATTGATCCTGCCGGACATACATCAAGACTTCGAAGTCTATTGTGATGCATCGCGCCAAGGTCTTGGTTGTGTGCTCATGCAAGGAGGAAAAGTTGTAGCTTATGCTTCAAGACAACTCCGTCCTCACGAAGACAATTATCCAACCCATGATTTGGAGTTAGCAGCAGAGTGCACGCCTAAAAATTTGGCGACACTATTTGATTGGAAATCACCGTAATATCTACACGACCACAAGAGTCTCAAATACATTTTCACCCAATCGCACCTCAACCTCCGGCAAAGAAGATGGTTAGAGTTAATAAAGGATTACAACTTGATGTCCATTATCATCTCGAAAGGCTAATGTAGTTGCCGATGCATTAAGCCGTAAATCCTACCGCAAGAATGTCATGATTCAAGAACATCAACCCGAGCTCGCAAGGAATTTGAAGCCTCAACCTTGAGTTAATAGAGCAAGGCACACTAGCCATCAGAGAGGCCCATCCCACTCTAGAAGAGCGATCAAGGCCGCCAAGAAGGACATCCCGAGTCCAGAGATTCAAGCATCTCATGGCAAAAGGAAAGGCCCTAAGATGTCAAGATCAGAGGAATCCTATGGTATGGGAAACGCTTTTATTCCCCACCGTAAGGAACTCAAAGATCTGATTTTAAAGGAAGCTCACGCTCGCTTACACCTCGCACTCAGCAAAGCACCAAGATGTACCAAGACATGAAGATTTTGTATTGGTGGCCACGAATGAAAAGAGATATCGCCGAGTATGTAGCTTGTTGTGATGTATGTCGTCAATCAAGGTGAACATCAAAGACCACCGATTGCTACAACCCTTACAGATCCTCGGTGGAAATGGGAAGAAATCGAATGGATTTCATTACGGTCTACCTCGAACTAAGTCCGGATGTGACTCAAGATATGGGTTATAGTTGATGATTGACTAAAGTCGCCCACTTCATCCCCGTGAAGACAACCTACAAAGGAGACAAGTTAGCCGAGCCGTACATGGCTCGATCGTGTGTTTGCATGGAGTACCCAAGAGAATAGTCTCCGATCGAGGTTCTCAATTTACCTCGCATTGGGCTAGTTTGCATGATGCCCTTGGAACACACCTTACCTTCAAGACGACCTATCATCCGCAACCGATGGTCGACGGAAAAGAACAAATCAAATCCTAGAAGACATGCTTCGAGCTTGTGCTTTGGAGTTTACCGTAGACCGAAAATGTCACCAGATGCCGAGTTTGCATACAATAATAGTTATCAGTCAAGTTTGAAAATGTCCCCATTTGAAGCACTATATGGAAGAAAATGTAACTCCTCCGCATTGGTCGAATCAGTGAAGGATATATCTTTGGACCGATATACTCAAGCAAGTCAAGAGAAAGTTCGACTAATCGAGATCGCCTTCAAGCCGCTCGCCCAGACAGAGAAGAGTTATGTCGACAACCGTCGAAGAGACTTAACCTTCAAGTTGGAGATGTTGTGTATCTCAAGGTATCGATACTCGTGGAACCCAAGATTCAAAGTTAAAGGCAAGCTCGCACCAAGATACATAGGCCCGCTTCCGATCACCGCTAAGCGTGGAGAAGTTGCCTCATCGCCTAGAGCTACCGAAAGTTTGTCGACGCCCACAACGTGTTCCATGTCTCTCAACTAAAGAAATGTCTCGTAGTACCAAGAGCGCACTCTGCCGGGCCATCGCGACTTGATAAGGATTTGACTTATCCGAGCGCCCGATCCGGATCCTCGATGTCGCCGGAAGCGGACAAGACGCCAAGTCATCCGCCTTTGCAAGGTTCATGGAGCCATCATCACCAAAGAAGCCACCGGGAGCGAGAAGATCAACTTAAGCCGGATTTTCCGCCCTCGTTTTGGCACTCGAATCTCGGGTCGAGATTCCGCTAAGGTGGGTAGGATTTGTGAAGCCCTTTTGCCCCCTTCCCGGTCAACCGCGCGGGCCCCTCCGCTTTCTCCCGTCAACGCGCACGGACTCTACCGAACCTCCTCGCTCGCAGGCGCCGCGACCGCCAAGACACGCCACCTCTCCGCGCCTCTAGGCTCGCCGCCTCCCGCACGCCCGAAGGCCATCATCACCATCGCCAGACGCCGTCCTCCTCCACGCCCGCCGACTTCTTCCCGAGCTCATCCGCCGGCTTTAAAAGGCCCTCGCCCGCCCCGACCCCGCCTCGCCTCCTCACCTCCCCACCCCGAGCAAGAAGAAGAGAGGAGCCGAGCCTACCTCCTCGCTGCCGCTGCCGTTCGCCGTCGTCGCCGTCGGTGCCGCTGCCGCCGCTGCGACGCGGCGCCACCGCCCGCGCCGCCTCCTTCCTCCACCTCCGGCCGCCTCTCTCTCTCCCCGCCGCCGCCGCTCAGCCCCAAGGCGCCGCCACCTCCTCTTCCCCCTCCCGCCTTCTTCGCAGCTGTCGCCGCCGCCTGCTTCTACTCTCCGCGCGCGCGCCTCTTTTTAGGGCGACGCGCCGTGGCCTCGCCCCGCCATGGGCCGCGCCACGGGCCATGCAGCGTGCGCAGCCGCGCCGTGGGCTAGGCCGGAAGTGGTTGGCGGGCGGTTTCTTTTTGTTTTTATTTGATTTTCTATTTCCTTTTCTTTTTAATTTAAAAGTGAGGCTTCTAAAATTATTATCTCTCATCTTAGCTCCAAAATTATGAAATAAATTTCTAAAAATTTCTAAAATCAAGATCTTGCTAATGGCATAGGTCTTGTTCAATTTGGAGTTCATTTGTGTATTCTGTGTATTTAATTGCTCGTTGTTTGTCGCTTATTTTGCTTGCACTCTCCCGCAGATTTCGGAGACGCGGAGACCTCCACGTCGATCAAGGACAAGACTACTCGGACTCTCTCCCCTACAACCAAGGCGAGTCAATGCTTTGATCATATTGAGCCTACATTTTATGCAAATTATATTCTTTTAAAATAGCAAATTGCATGCCTTAATTCTTTAATCAAATGTATGTTAAAGCTTAAGGTAGTTAATACCCATTTGTTGAATAATTAATTATTATGCCACCCTTGACAACTTGAACCCTTAACCGTTGTCACCCTAGTAACTATATGGTAATACTAGTTATAGGTTGTACTTAGCTGACATGCTAGACTTGCTTAAGTACGGACATTAACGTGTCCTAATCATCATCTTTTCAAACATAAATGATTTGGGCAACATTATGGTAAATGATCGAGATGGTTGAATTGTTGTATTTTTTTACATCTCAAAACCCTAAACTACTAATACCCGCCCGACGGATGGTAAGATGGTGGGTGCGGATGTAGCACGAGAATGGTGGGAATGTGGTTGAGCCGCCCGCATAACCCTAAGGACTTAATCTTGTCACGACTGTATAACAGTACAACCACAAGTCCGCAAATAAACCGCGACTTGGCTTAGTACATTTATCAAATCTCAAAATCATCTCACCGGAGGGTTAAAGGAGGCACAAGCTCGGGTATGTCGGGCTTGAGGGGACACCGAGTCAAGGGTGAAGTTCGCCAGCCGAGGTGTAGCCACGCTCACGCCGGGCCGCCGAGGTGGACATCCCGCGCAACGATGGGCATAACCCCATATGGTGAGACGAGGAAGGGGCGAGATATTTAGAAAGTTATTGTGACAACCTCTCGACTACACGACTACGGAATCGTAGGCAACGAAGTTAATTGTCTCTTGTGGGTAAAGTGTACAATCTCTGCAGAGTTACAAACTGCTTAAAACACCGTGCCTACGGTCAAATACGGACATGGGAACTTAACTTGAGTTAGTTCTATTTAAAAATTTCCTTTGTGGGTGGTATGAAATTGTGGCGGGCTCACCTAGCCCTCGAAGTTTGGTTATTCCCGGTCTTTGTACCCAAGTGTCGCTTAGTGGTGGATGTAACCACAATCAAAATAAGCATGAAGGTGGAGGTAACCTCAGCTAATATAAATATTGCACAATTTCTCTTTATCTAAAAATGAAATTGTTAAAAATGCTAAGCGCTAGGAATTTGTACTTATGATATTTAAAAGTATTGCTTTCGCAAATAAAAGAACCGAGCCATCCTTGTAAGCCTTGCATGTATATCATTGCATTGTGTATTGGCTCGCGAGCACTGTAGTTGTGCTCATCCTCGCTCTCCCCAAACCCTTCGGATGACGCGATGGAGGAGACTATGCGCACTACGAGGAACCAAGTTGATGGACAAGGAAACGATGAAGAGTAGTCTAGGATCGTAGTCTAGGCCTCGCGCGCTCTGTTGACTCGTTGGTACTTGCGCATAACCGATATTATCCGGTCCTGGGTAATATCATCGACACACGCTGCTCCGGCCGCTGTTCGTGAAGAGATGAGCTCTACCCATTTGCTTCCGCCATCGCATTCGGTGTTCTGCTTTGTAATCAATTTGGCTCGACGCCCTCGTTGTAAAACTCACCGACGTGGTCTATGTCACCGTGATTGTAATAATGATACTTTAGTTCACGCCATGTATGAATGATTCAAGAATGCTCGTGAGTGCTATCTATCGATCCAGTGAATAGCGCAGCGTTTCATGATGAGGATCTCGGATTAGAAAATCCGGGTCCGACAGAGGCGGACGAGAGGCGAACAGGAGGCGGAGGGAGGCATACATGGTGTTCAATTTTTTTCCTAAATTGCGCCCAGGGTGGGGGGGGTACGACCCACGTTGGTCTAGCCTAAGCTCCGTCCTTGCATAGCACCAAACAAAAATAACCTTGTTCAATAAACTTCACTTGAAAACATTCATGACAAAACAGACTCACAATGATTCCATTCCATCATCCACATGAAGATGCAGTAAAGCTAGGCTAGATAGGAAGCGTAGAACTGGGGCACGCCCACATGCGACGATCCTGCTCTTTGCTTTCGGTGAGAGAAAGTTTACGGTATATTCTACCGATAGTATATGATGGTAGTATAAATTAAATTTGATTATTGATTTATTAAGGATATAACAAACTTTTCTTTGTATTTATAATTTTTTTAATGAGGGTATTACAGACTCTTTCAACTAGGTTTTAAAATATTAATCTTGTGTCATTTGATCCCTGCAGGGTCAATTATAATTCTACTCATCTTTGGATTTTACTATTCATACTGTCGGGTGTAATATAACTAAATCTTAAATAATCTGAACCATCAAATAAAAAAATAAACAACTTTATTAACTTGAGTGTACAGTAAAAGAACTCTTCGGTGAAGGCCTTCGGTGAAGGCAGGAGGGTGCCCAACAAGAACGCACAACGTTTGATCGCTTCTCGGTGGAGGGTGGTGGCGGCCAAAGGTAGAGGACCACCCTATTAGTATTACTCTATTTATTTCGCTATATTTGTCAATAACCAATCATACGCACAGACCAAGGAAGCACTGAATCTAACAAATATTTAATGAGAAATAACCATACGTAATCCTATTAAATGGCATGATACAACCATTTAATCTCTTCCGAAGCATTTAAGTAGGGATAGAGAGAGAGAAAATACAATAACTACACTCTAGATTTCTATGATGGACAAATATATTGAAACAGATACTCCGAGACCATAGACGAATATAGCGAAACAATCACCCATTTTCAAACTTTATTTTTTTCGAGGAACTAAATTTAGCTGTTTGTGTGTGATGTTTGCAATTTTTTAATGTATGCATGCTTGCGGCTGTAACCTCACGCATCAGTAGACACTCTACCAACCTATGATGTATAATATTGAAATAGCATTCGATTTGTACTTCATATTATATGCGTGTGTTCTTTTTTGTTTAGCTGCATCTTGGTTGCGTTAATGTGCAAGTAGAAATCTTGCATGTGGTTTGTATCCACCCCTCTCGTTACCAGGCCGACACGTTTTAGAATCAGCTTAAACAAACTAGTTAACCACAATAGAATATTAAAGTCTTATTTTGCTCGGTCAACTGGAAAATTTCTGGTTATTGTCGTTGTACTGATTGTCATACACAATGTGTATGCTAGCAAATTGAAAATGCGCAAGTTGAAGCCTCTAAAATAGGGAGATGGGTCCGAAGTTATCAATGCAGAGGATCTCCTCCGATCAAAAAACAAAAGCTTAGATTAGTGGCTACAGTGTCTTCTCGCTGAGTGTTTTTTTACCAATTATTATTCACACACTCATAAATTACTATGCATAAGGTGATCCCTAAAATAGATAGATAAAAAAGGTAGGCTGATTATCTTTCGCTCTATATATGTTCACGAGCTAGGGCTTGCTTGTATTGATGGCGGGACGATGCCATGTAGCGTACTTGTGAAGCAACGGAAGCCAGACTTAAAAGAGAGAGAAATATTACAAAGGAGAAGAAAGAGTGCGGGCCAAAGCAAAGCAAAACAAAAGCACTGAAGGCGACACAAAATTCCGACCAAAGAAAAGAGGGGAGTTGGAGAAAGTAGCAAAGCAATAGAAGAAAAAGAAGAAGAAGAATTGCACCCATGGTCATGCAATATGACTGCATCTCCCAAACCTTGTGGAAAAGAACCAAATCCCACCCCACAATCTACCAAAGTAGTAGAGCATCCGATCTTTCCTCCTTTATGTTTCTTTTTTATTATTATTTCTTGCAAGTTCTTATGAATAGATTGTACATTTTTTTTGAGAATTTCTGCAGTATATTCTACTGGTAGTATATGGCGGTAGTATAAATCAAATCGATCATTGATTTGTTAAGGACATAATAGACTTTTCTTTGTATTTATAATTTTTTCGTGATGGTTTTATGGATATTTTCAACTATGGTTAAAAATATTACTCTTATGCCATGTGATCCTCCGCATGGGCAATCGTAATTATACCCCTCAGGATTCTACTACTCATAATGTCAGGTGTAGTACTCGTCCAGTTCACAAAAATAAGTCATTTTTGGAATGTGTGCAGTCAAACTTCGAAAACTTTGGCTTATCGGTATCGTTTTAAATATTTAGATTAGATACATGAAAATCATATGTTTAGATTTGTCTCGAAAAGTACTTTCATAATATTATAAATTTATTAGGTTTTACAAATATATTGCAATAGTAATTAGTGATCAAAGTTGTATTTTCGGAACCACGTCGATGTCCAAAACGACTTGTTTTTCGTGAATTGAAGGGAGTGTAACCAAATCATAACTAATCTAAGCCATTGGATAAAAAAGAATGAAAAAATTGATGGGGGCTCACGCGAGGCTCTACCCCTATCAGTCGTTGATTTTGTTGACGGAAGAAGAATCAACGAGTGATGGGAGGGGCAACAAATTTCCTTCGAAAAAGAATAGATGGTCCATATTGAATTGAATAACTCTTTTTTTTTTAGGAAATACATGCATAGATCCTACGACTTTTTGGCGGATACGGTCGGTTTGCAAACCGTATTTGCACTTCTGACCATACGCAAACAGTATTTGCAAAAATTGTAATGCGCGCGCTGGCCACCGCGCCAGCCATGCCGCCATCGCCACGCGCTGGCGTGCGCCACCCCGCGCCCGCCCGGTCCCACCACCGCAGCGCCACCGGCCGCCACGCACGACGCGGCGCGCCCACCTCGCGCCTCCCCGGTCCCACCGCCACATCGCGCGGGGGCTCGCCCATCCTGCGTCCATGCCTGTACCGTAGTTTTTCATTTTTTTTTTCTTCAAATTTTTTAGATGTAGAAACTTTTTTTTAAAAAAAAAAATGCTACAGTGGTGAGAGCGCGCCCACCACTGTAGCATTTTTTTTTAATTTCTTTAAAAATAATAATCAATTATGCATTTTTTTTAAGAATTTGTAAATATAGTAAATAGAGTCCAAAAATTATGAAATTTTTTGTGGAGCCTTCTGATACTGTGTACTTGCTTGTGTAATATTTTCAAAATTTTATCTATTATGAATTTTTCTCGAAAATTTATTTAAGTATATTGTAAATAGGGTTTCATCATTTCATGTGACTTGGAATGATTTCATGAAATTTTGTCCATTATTCCACCGTCCCTCCCCCTCCTCCCCACATCTGTCGTCTCGTCCAGAAATTCCGGTGCCAAATTGACGGAATTCCCGGCGCCAATGCCGCGATTTCTTCTCCGTTCGGCTATAAATACCGAACTCTGGCACTCGCTCGTCGCTCAGCCTTGATTGATTACTTCCCCTGAATGGCTGATTGATTACTTCCTCCGAAGGCAGGTAATTTGTGCTATGCTTTTGCCATTATTATCGTAGTCATAATTAGTCAATCTTAGTCAGCTAGTCGTAATTAGATAGTTTAGGGGTAATTGATTAGTCGTAATTAGTTAGTTGACTAGTAATGAATTAGTTTGGTGGTAATTAACGTTGTTAGTCGCATGTAGTAAAATGTTATGGCGTCAATGTGACCGTCTACTCGAAGAGCCATATACGAGGAGACAGACCCTACCACTTCACGGTAGAGAGAGAGCCAGACAAGCTTGGGATGCAAGATGAAACCCTAATGTGGATGCTATTCTTTAATACTGCATCGCACCACAGGCTGGATAGGCTTGCACATAAACTAAATAGAGGAAATACGTGGCGTGCAGATCATATAACAATGTATCGTAGCCTTCGAAACGCACACGAGTCGGAGGTTATGGTACATCGTTATATGATCTGCATGCCACACATTTTCTCGGTTGTTCATGTACAAGTTATCTAGCCTGTGGTACAATACAGTATTAAAGAATATCATCCAATGCAGTGATGATATTGGATTGCCGCTGGGATGTTATACGAGAGTGACAATTCTTCTTCCTTCCTTCAGACATCTCTAATGGAGTTGCAATGTAGCGTATTTTGGTTGTTATATGTGTTGTCATATTGTATATCGACATCTCCATTGGAGTTGCAATGCAGTGTTTTTTCTATACATTCCAAGCACGTGAAATGATGAAACCCTATTTACAATATACGTAAATGAATTTTCGAGAAAAATTCATAATAGATAAAATTTTAAAAATATTACACAAGCAAGTACACAGTGTCAGAAGGCTCCACAAAAAATTTCATAATTTTTGAATCCTATTTACTATATTTAAAAATTCTTACAAAAAATGCATAATTGATTTTTTTAAAAAAAACATAAAACAAATGCTACAGTAGCAAGCGCGGTGGACGCGCCCACCACTGTAGCAAAAATTTCTACATCTAAAAAATTTGAAAAAAAAAGAAGAAAAAACGAAAAATACGGTACAGGCGTGGGCGCAGGGTGTGCGTGCGCCCGCGCGACGTGGCGGTGGGACCGAGACGCGCGCGGAGCGCCCGTATTGTTATTTTTGCAAATACAATTTGCATATGGTTAGAAATGCAAATACGGTTTGCCGGTTTGCAAACCGGTCGTATCCGCCAAAAACTCTAGATCCTACTTGTGTTCACTGGGCAATACAGTGCTATTAATCAAAAGCGATTTATACTACTAGATCTTCAGGAAGTCAGTCATCATCTGTCGTAGGTAACACTATAATAGGTTCTAGTTTTTTCCCCATGAAGGAAAAGGCGATGAAACTTGCAGTGTACTGGTTTGTGTCTATCGTCTGACAGTACTCGTATACAGTTTGTCATCTGTGTTCTTCATTTGACCATCTTGGTGCACGTCACTGCTGCACGTGCTACACCCTCAGAGAGGCTGCATAGATTATGATAGTGCCGTTAATTACCGGCCTCCTTTCGTCTTTCGGCATGACACGCCGACGTGCAGCAACTTGTTCCTGACACTGACCGAACGCAGTCGAAGCAACTTGGACAGCGTACCGTACGTACGTGTCGCCGTGGCAGTGGCCTGCTGGATTAGTTGGTTTTTTTCTTTCCCAGTGCACTCATGCGGCTGTGATAATCGAGGGTCGTTGTACTACCAACGGAGAAAGCTTCTCTAACCTAGCGACCCTTACAAATTCCGTGGGGGCATGCATATAAACATTATTCCACTTGACAGTGACTAAGAATTCTGCTGGGATATCATGGATAGGGATCCGGATCCGGACCCTCCGCGGTAATACAAACAGTGATTTTATGTGTGTGCAAAATAGTGATTGACAGTGACCGTAGTGGATACTGTAGTGATAGCGAAATGTTTACTGCACAGCTTTTAATATAGCAAAACCACTGTAGCTATTGATCTGGACTTTTAGTTTTTGATTGAACGGTGGAGATCGGTTTCTAAGGCATGAATTTCCGTAAGATTCGTAAGAATTTTGACTGTTGCAAACAAGGACTTGCTTCGTTTGGTGGTATGGAAAGCCCTTATGCCATATATATGTACAGCAGGCGTTGTATATTGTTGTGTTAGTGCTATCCCTGCGGCAGTCAAAAAGGCATCAGAGAGAGGACACCATGCATGACATGCCTTCATCAGCGAAACCAGGCTGCCGTTGCCTCTTGATCTCCGCTGTTTCGATGTTGAAACCGACGTGCAATTTTGCAAAATCAACTAGCTGGTCAGAGCATCCGGCACTACACACACATCACTAAAAGTCCATTTCACTTTTATGGCACATCACTGAAAGTTTAAAGTGCAATTTTGCAAAATCAACTAGCTGGTCAGAGCATCCGGCACTACACACACATCACTAAAAGTCCATTTCACTTTTATGGCACATCACTGAAAGTTTAAAGTTATGTACCGGACAAGAGGAATACTTTTCCTTGTGTGGTGCATAGTGTAAATCGTGGCTTCATCACTTCACTGCGAAAACAACCCACCGGTAGACACCAGTAAAAAAATGTGGGATACAAGGAGGAACTAGATTACTAGATATCGATTTATTTAAGAAGAAATAGACACCTAAATTTGAGTTGAACCTAGATGGTGGTACACTCCCACCTCCCACCAATTGAGCTAGTATGAGGAGCCTTCCAAAGTCACTTGGTTAGCGTCATGGGTGGTGAGCTAGCCAACCCGGGTTCGAATCCTCCTCCCTTAAATACGAAGAAGCTAATTAATTAATGTCCCCTTGTTCTGCTAGTGGAAGCATCTTTCTTCCGGCAGTAACAATTCCTCCTAACAACTCCTTAAAAAAGGTTAAAAGAATTTAACCACCCACGGCAACTGATAGTACAATATACTGCCAGCAGAGAGCAAACAAAACCCAAGGCAACAAAACAACACAGGACATTGCAATCGCATGCTAGATTGCAATTGGAAGAAATTAACTACCATTAGCGGCAGCTTTTAGTTTTTTCCATTTTTTTTAGTTTTTTCCCGTTTGGCAATTTTATTTTCCGGTTTTTTAAAAGTTTTTTCAAAACTTTAGTTTTTAAACTTAATTTTAAACTGCTTTTTCCCCCAAAAATTTGTTTTCAAAGGCTTTGTTGGCTGAATTTTGGGTTTTCCCTTGGGTTTTTTTGAAAGGGAATTTTAAAAATCCAATTTATTAAATTTTTTGATTCTTTTAGAGTTTTTCGTTTTGGGAAAATAAGGGAAAACCAGTTTCCTTTAAAAAAACCCAAAAGGGGAAAAATTGCTTTAAATGTTAAAAAAAAATTTAAAAACGGGGGTGAGTTTTAAAGAGCAAAAATTTAAAAATGGGGCCTAAAAGGGCCAAAAAAAAAAATAACCAACAAAAAATAAAAAAACTTTTACAGGGATTTTTAAAAAAAACGGAAAATACGTAAATTTGGGTAAAATGGAAAAAAAAATTTCCCGAAAGGGAAATTTTAAAATTAAAAATTAAACAACTTCTATTACACTTGTATAGCTGGATCTGCACTTGGCACTGTTCAGGCCTTCAGGGTAATGACCATTCCCAGATGTTTAGATTTTTTCAGTGTACACAGTGCAGAGCTGCAGATGTTCTCGTTGCCATGAAAATGGAGTACTTTCTTGATTTCTTCCTCCCCTTCTTCTGGAGTTCTGGACCTTCTTCTTTCCTTAGACTGCAAATGATGTCTTCAGGCCACGAATTTCCCGTATAGTTTTGTAAGGCAAAAATATTAAGCTCACAAGCACGTGATACCACCATCTTTACAGTTTGCAGAATAATTTCAAAGAGGCAACGGAAATTAAATGTTGGATCACTTGGGGGGGGGAGAAGAAATTACGTTCTGGTGCTCACCAGAAAGTGGGGGATCGATCGTGTTGACTTGAAAGCAAGATCTGATTCCTGCACTCCTCGCAATAATTCTGGTGGTCTTGAGCGGCTTGATTCGCCAACTGTTAGTGCCCGTACATTATATTGCATATATCGCCAAGGTATCTGACTTACCATCTCTTAATATTATTTTCTTTCCAGATACATAAAACATTAGAAATCCCATAGGATTCCTCGCAATAATATGGGCCTTTTTCAAATCGATTGAAAAATAGTGGACCATCGGTTCAATTCGAGGGCTTCGTGCCGTGCAGATATGTGCCATTCTTTTTTGTGTGATCCATGTTTTGATGGGCCCTAAATGTGAACAAAGACAGTTGGTCCGGACAAACGACAATGCAGATAATTTTGAACTCTTCGGGCCTGCTCGACCGGCAGATGGCCCTCGTCTTGTGGATTTGTATTGAGCTTCATTTTGCCGGCCCATGGAGCTAGGCAACAGAGAATTTTGCTCTATCAAAAATAGCTGTCGTTTTATCTTTCCTGTGAAGACTGCTTGCACAAAAACACACACACACACACATTAAAGAAGATATGAAATTTTGAAAATGTGATACTCCTTGTCGATGGTTTAGTATCGATCTTATGAATGAATGTTAGGGGCTCTTCTAGAGCGAAACCACACAAAAAATGATACAACAATTTTATACCAGTTTCATGTCTTCTCTTGATAGAATAATAATCATGCTCCTGTGTTGCTGTATTAATTGTGTTTGCAACAAGAAGAAAGTCACTAAAACTAGAGTTTAATGACTTCTGTTTTTTTGTTGTAGCTGTCGAATCTCTTGATCACTTGATCACTCGATCATCTATCCTCTATCTTCCGACTTTACTCCTTATATAGCGCATGAAGGGGTAACAATTGTTCACGTCAAGAGGCACCTTGTCATTTGATGCAATGCGCACATTTAAAGGTGGTTATTGTTAGAGACATATCTCCACGCCGTCTTGCGGTTATGTCAGAGATAGAAGTTTAATACGTGCAGCTATCTCAGGAATAACAACACATATTAACTACTGTGTGTATTAAAACACAGTGCACAAATGTCCCTAGTTGATTGAGCCCATATGTCTGTAGGTTTTATCGATCATAGGGGTGGTCGTAGCTGACCTGGTCGTAGAAGAACTTACAGGCATTATGTGATCGTAGTAGGACTTACGATCAATAAATGGTTATAAAAGAACTTACGATCAATAAATGACTGTAAAAGAACTTACGATCATATATGTGGTCGTAGAAGAATATAGAATGGCTTATGACGACTATATGTGTATGATCTCCCTCATTGTTAATTATGAGAGGTACCTTTGAAGTTTGTATAAGAGATATTATTATCTATAATATTATAGGTAAATAACTTAATTAATTGTAGATTATTAGATCATCGTCACTCCTATTTATTAGTCTATGACTGGACTTCCATTACAATTTAGCCGGTACACATGCTTCACACGACCGAACCACACGTACATTTTAGATGTTTAAATTAGAACAGTGAAACTCTCTTAACTACTAATGAACAAACGTTGTTGTCAAATCCCCGAAAAAAAATCTGAGAAGATCTCTTCAAATTCTGAAGGTTGTTGAATCCGAATACTAAAGCTCTGGTGTTCTGAATTGTACACCGTATACAGAAGGCAGTATTTCAGTATTTTAATTTGGACTGACTATTGCAGTATTTGACATTGCCGTTGGCTTGATTAAACAAGTAACAAGATCTCCAGATGGCAAGCACTGCTCACACAGACACAAAATACAGATCAAACAGTAGAGTTTTTAAACCACATTACTTTGACCGCCCGAATTTAAAGGAATTCAGCCGTGTTGCGTGACTAGTGACTAGTCTAGTTTGTTTTTCTCCTCCCGTCTCGTTGACAATGCCTGCGCGTATCGATCGCATTATTGCTTCTTCCCCCGGACACGGATCCCATTTAGTTGCAGTAAACAACGATGTATCGCTGTGATGTGTCGATTCCTGCGACCCCATGATCTGCGAGAATAATGAGACAGCCTGACTGCCCTTTTGAGTTTGAGGCGGACTCGACGGAAACTGCCTACCGGGCTCGATCGTCTTTTCGGAGCAGTTCAGAGAACTCAACAAATGCAAGTCGAAGATAGTATACTGATTACATATCTATGGGATCGAGATTGTGAAAAAGACGGGATGCAAAATCACGAGAGAAAGTAGTGGTTGGGACTTGATTCGAAACACGTGAATTTCCGTGGAAAACAGTAGAGAGTCAGGATCCGTGCTCCGAAATTTGGCATGCTAGTACTCTCAGTCGATCGAGCTGTTCGTGGAACGAACGAGTGATCCATACGGTACGGTACGGTCATGTTTTCAGTGGAGATTCGATGGGAACACAGTTAAACCGGATCGGATGAGTCATGGTAGAAGGGTACACGCACGCGGTACGGCGCTCCACGCGATAATAGGCCGCTGATACACGATCTTCTTCTATTCCTGACGAGCGTCCAGTGAGACAAATGAGGAAGATCTGCCTGTGACTACTCCTTATCCAGGTAAAGAGCACGGCTGATGGATATACTAGTACTGGTGCTAGCAGTATCAGTGGCCCTTTCGAGAGAGGAAAAAAAAAGTAGTATCAGTGGCAGGGCACATGCAAGCAAATCGGTGAGTCACCCCTTGATTTGAAGGGACGTTTTTGACACAGGGGCTAGCTATCCGATATCCCTATGGCCGTGGAGCCATGTTTACAGTAGAGTTACGGAGGATCCCTACAGTGAAGCATAAAATACAGAGGTGCTACAGTATGTTTGTATTATGACGATGTGTCTATTATCTTATCTAAATCTAACGCTTCAGACTGAATGTCACAGCAGTACGAATACAGTATGAGGTACAGTGCTAAACAGTGTTGCTACGGTGCTAAGCCATCCGTGTCCTTCCATTTTTTACCCAAAGCTCTACATTCTACTGCATGTCGCTGTACCACGCGGAATTTTCTTCTCCCGTTCCAAATAGAGTTATAGCACATCTGATACTCTGACCATATCTTCATTCTCGTACGGGACGCCCCCGCTTTTGAAAAGAATATTTATTTCCATTCCTCCCAGCTGCCAAGCATGCAGGTAAGCTAATCAAAGGGACCACGGGATTTCTTTCGCCAAACCAGGCCCAGCAGCAGCAGCAGCAAGGATACGATACGATACGACACGATTCCCCCGGCACGAAAGCATGTTGCTGCTGCAATACAATACTACTCCTATCCATCTAGACATGCTCTTCTTCCCAGAGATCTCACACAGTCGCAGAGCAGCTTGCGGGAATCCTATCGACGATCGTACCCCTGCCGTGTAGAGTGGAGTAGTAGTACTAAAATGGCTCTTGGGAGCCTCTCGAGAGTAGTATCCCTCAGGAAAAGAATATGATGCTTCTCAAGTTCCAAAACCGGCAATGACAGGGTGTAGCTTTGCTAGCTCACGAAACAAATGTTTGCATGCAGATCACGCCTGCGTTATCTGTCACTGCTTACTTTCAGAGAAAGCGAATTTGTTCTTCTTCCTCTTCGTGGCAAGGTACATACAGGTTGCAGCCTTGCAAGGACAAGAATATGCAATATCCAGGTAAGGAAGTGATATCGAAATTGCAAAGCGGAATGCTTGTGCTGCTTGGGTACACAGCCACACACCTAAAATAACTGGAAGTATCATAATCCTCTTTTTGTTTAGACCGATCGATAGAAGTATTCTTCTCTGAGCATATCCTCAATTGTATCATCATTCTAAAATCATTATTATATCCTTATGATATCCACACTTCTCAAGTTCCAAAACCGGCAATGACAGGGTGTAGCTTTGCTAGTTCACGAAACAAGTGTTTGCATGCAGATCACGCCTGCGTTTTCTGTCACTGCTTACTTTCAGAGAAAGCGAATTTGTTCTTCTTCCTCTTCGAGGCAAGGTACATACAGGTTGCAGCCTTGCAAGGACAAGAATCTGCAATATCTAGGTAAGGAAATGACATCGAAATTGCAAAGCGGAATGCTTGTGCTGCTTGGGTACACAGCCACACACCTAAAATAACTGAAAGTATTATAATCCTCTTTTTGTTTAGACCGATAGAGGTATTCTTCTCTGCGGAGGAGGTTTGCTTAACTGCTGCTAATTCTGAACACTCCTGTGTTCACGTCGCCATCTATTTGTTGATAGCAATAGCTGCCATGAGCACAAGCAGAAATTTTACCTATACAATTTAGTTTTCGGATTGGGGTTCAGATGACCAAATGTTAGCACAAGTTACAAAATGCACACGAAAACTCTCCTTTAATTTAGTCTCAAGTCTGTCCATTTCTTAGTTATACAAGTGAGAAAACTCTCCTTTAATTTAGTCTCAAGTCTGTCCATTTCTTAGTTATACAAGTGAGAAAGTAGGACGCGTTTGTCCACATGCTAATCCCCCAACCTGCCGAAGATCCTGTCCACACAGATTTTCCGTATCGGTCCCATGTTAGCAGTAGCATTTTTGGTCGAGGCATGTAATGCGTAAGCAGGATCTGGCCCGGCTACCAATGGAACGACGCTTTTTCCAGGCGTGTACTCACCAGACGGATAAAGCAAAGTGATTTGGATCTGATTGCCCTCTGGCATCTGCCTCTTGGAAACTGTGGGCTTCTAGATGCGTAAGGATACTTGGGCTAGTTCGCCGTTGCTATGTTGTACTTTGGAAACTGGTTAGTCGTTATAACCATAGAGAATACTTAATGTTTTTAATATGTGAGTTCTTATGCAGTAACAAGAGTGTCAATCACTCAGGCGACACGATCATGCTTGGAAAGTTCAAGAAAACTGCTACATCATTGTTCACTCAGGTAAGCATTGCAGTACGATTAGTTACAACACACTCCTCTCTCACCCTCCATGTGAGCAAGATACGCGCAACAGTACTACCACTGATTAGTGGTGCCCAAGCTGCTTATTTTATGTCTCCATTTCGTCTTTAACTAAATGTAGGCCACCTGAGGGGGAAGGAAAGGAAAGACAGCAAAACAAAAGGGGTCAGGTCAATGCAGGTTTACATCTAGATTAGATACACGGTAGTTGGAAGGTTTCAACTTTCAACGAGACAGGGTGAGAATTTTCTACGCTGATAATCCGCTCGGATACGTGGTTGACGCAAGAGCAGCAGCGGCGAGAATGTGAGACACCGCCAAAGAATCCACACGGAATTAGGAAGCTGATGTGCAGGCGATGACCCTTTCTAAAAGATATTCTAAACCTGCAAATATACAGAGGGATTTCCTAGCTGCAGGTCAGTGGCGTGGAGTGGACCTCTCAGCCCAGCTTCGTCTTTTATGCTGCTGTACAAGTATTTGAAACGATCTGTCGGAGTTAATATCATTTGGAATGAACTGGTGTAACAAACATTAATTTGCTAGAATTAATAGACTTATGATCAAACTGTACGTAATTTTTTTCCCCTAACATCATATGTACCTATTACATGAGCAGCTTCATTTTCGTACAGGGATGGAGCAATGCGGTGCCATGCCACGTACGACATGACGCGATCGATCTGGATCTGGTCGACTTTTAGTACACAACCAAATCGAGCAGGACCATGAGATTCATTCAAAGCATGCAGTGCGCACACATCTCCACACGGATGTCTCGAATTTACGCTACTTACCGAGATCTTTGCCGATCCGAGCGAGCAATATAATGGGATTAAATCCTCTGTTCATCACTGCTGCAGGCTGCAGCTAGCGCGCAGGTACTCCACTCCACTGATGCCACTGACGAAGAGGCGACGTCGCGAGAGGAGATTGGACGCATCGATCGGTCGCTTTGCTTGGTCCCCGATGGAAGGTACGGTATCGATCGGTCCGTGGCGAGCAGCCATAAATGCCAACCCGTCCTCACATCGAACGGCGTACCGAAGATTCGAGGGGATCGTCGCAGACATCTCCACCGATCACGTCGAAAGATACCGATCGATCTCTGCGAAACGAAGCGATCATCAGCGCCGATCGCAATCGTCCCGCAGCCTTGAATTCTTGAGATCCGGCCACGCATGCAACCGTTGATTGATTGGTTGATCGTGTACGTACGCGTTCAACGAGATACTTACGGGTGTTGCAAGCGTACTTGTTCGACCATTCCAGAGGCACGCAGATTTAGCCGGGAACTAAGCGTACATGAATGAATGGTACATTTCGATACCGGTCTATATCGGTCATGCAGATTTGACTTTTGAAATGGTACATTCTGGTACTAGTCTATACCGATATACTGTTTCGGAGTTTAATATAGTAATATATATTTATAAGTATATATAAGTTTAATTGTACATGCATTAAATTTCACTCATAATATTACTCCAAATACACGATGATATGATCAAATATAACATATGCTTCAATGAGTCCAATAGAAGGTATTTTCAATTCCACTGGTACGGACGGTATTCTTCGGTATCGAAGCTGGTATGATCGATATCGAGTGGTATGACCGGTATGGAATGTATGTCTACTATGTACTATTTTAAGTAGCGGAATGGTATATATCGACCATACTGGTAGATACCGGAATGGTATTAATAAGTTTGGTTGCAAGTCTTACGAAGCTAAGAAAACTATACCAGTGTAATCAAATGCCTTGAGCAGGAGTTGCTTTTGAGGAGCCAATTGATCTTTCATGCATGCAAAGCTCTCACGAATGAATCTCCAAGACTAATCCTCCTCCTTGTCAATTAAAAGATCAAATTATGCAAATCCTCGAAAAGATTTGAATCCAGACGATACAGGTCCCCTAGAAAGAACCAGAGGGAACAGGAAAAGAAAAGAAAAAAGAGATATGTGCCCCATGCATGCAAATCTCCCCGATCCAAAGAACCTTAGATTGCTTAGCTGCGATCACCAAATAAGAAGGCCCAGAAAATAAAAACACCGGCAAGGCGGAAAAAAAAGGTGAATTTTTCTGAAAGTTTGTCTTATTTCTCATCCATCACTTATTATGTCAGTGACATGTGAGTCTGAGCGTGCTGACACAATCAAGATTTCACAAAATTCCAGAGATACATAAGTAATTAATATAAAAAAAAAAACAGTGAGGAAGATACGGAAAGCGAAAGCAAGAGCCGAGGCAGGAAAATCCCGGCCGGATCGACCCGCGGGCCCCACGCTAAGAGTATGGCGCGTGGGCCCCGCGGATCCGCGCCGGATCGAGTCAGACTGTGGGCCCAGCTGAGGGGGTTTTACTCGATCCGCGAGCCTCGGATCCCCTTCGAGATCTCGCAGGATTTCCTCCGCATTAATTTTCTTCCTCGAACACATACCCACTGGCCACTGCTAATCGGAGACCTCTCCCCTTTCCACACCTGTATATATACGCGCGCGCCTCCGCCACTCGTCGCAACCAACCAAACGCCTCGAGATCAAGAGTTTTCTCATTACTCCTCCATTGCATCTCAGGAAGGAGAAGGAGAAGGAGATTGACAAGAAGAGAGATCACTCCTAACCCTTGTTGAACTCCTTGTGAGTGTTTGCCCAATGGCTGCGGCTGCTCCGTCTCCGGCTCCGTCCCCGAAGGTCGCGTCGCCAAAGGCCGGCGACCGGAAGGTCTTGCCGGTGATGACCGCCGACGAGGTCGAGCAAGAGATGCACGTCCTGGCGGTCGACGACAGCTCCGTCGACCGGGCCGTCATCGCCAAGATCCTACGCAGCTCCAAATACAGAGGTAAATTGGTAGTTCTTGGATCGACGCTTCGGTGAAATTGTTCGGTGATTCGATCGTGGATGGATGGAGATAGTCTCTAACGTGGTTGCGTCGGGTTCTTTTGCAGTGACCACCGTGGAATCGGCGACCAGGGCGCTGGAGCTTCTCGGCCTCGGGCTGGTGACCAACGTGAACATGATCATCACCGACTACTGGATGCCCGGCATGACTGGATACGAGCTCCTCAAGCGCGTCAAGGTAAATTCGCACACCAAGCGACGGAATTCCTTCATTCTTCTTGCCTATTTGAAATGCAAGATTTGGGGAGATGCAGCGCTGACTCCAAACCTCCGCATCTTTTTGTACAGGAATCGTCCAAGCTCAAGGAGATCCCGGTGGTGATCATGTCGTCGGAGAACGTGCCGAACCGGATCAGCCGTTGCCTGGAGGAGGGAGCAGAGGACTTCCTGCTCAAGCCCGTCCGGCCGTCGGACGTGTCGCGGCTGTGCAGCCGGATCAGATGATCGCGCGGTGGCCCTTGCTGGATCGTGGAGGATTAATTCTTACGATTTTTGCGTTCTTTTTTACATTTCTTGGACATAGATCTGTTGCTGCCTCAAACAAGAAGTTTAACTTTTGGGGCCTAGGAGGTGATTAGCTTAGGAAGTTGGGAATGAGGGATCAAGCATCTGTTTGCTCCCTTTTGTGATCTGCAAAGATGCCGCCAAGAGAGAGAAAGAGAGGGAGGGAGAATTCATCTAAGGGAAGGAATTCTTCTGTTGTTCAGAAAAATCTCTCTTCTTACCTGTTGAAATGGCATCAGAGCAACCTGTTTAACTGTTTCAAGATCAGAGTTTTGGCATTAGTTCCAGGCTTACCGATTAATCATAATTTATTCTCCACGTGAGCATCGCTGCTGTCCATCTATCTGTCCCCTTATCATTTTCTTTTGATTGTTAGTTCTGCTGACGGTTGTGCTCTGCCATGATTTGTGTGTGCGCTGTATTATTGTATTATTAGTAGTACAAACGTACAATTACAATCTTCCTGTGTATCCCGTTAGTACATATGCAATTGTTCTTGGCTGTATTAGGTGAGCTGTTGCTGTATACGGTGTATAAAGAAATGCAAAGTCCAAAGGAGGGAGCATATATGGAGGGAGGGTGATGTTATGATAATAAAGACCAGTGGAAGGATCTCTTCAAAGATTTGCTTACCTGGAAGCAGATTCGGCAAAAGTGACCCTGCATTGTATGTGGTCTGAGCCTGATGCGGTTGGAACGGTATTGTTTTCCTACCGGAAGGAAGCGAAGGAAACCTGCAGGATCCATCGGATTGACAGATTGGTGTTCAACCGTTGGGTCAGGTCAGGTCAGGTCCTGATTGTATCTGATTTTCTGCGTTCTGGAACTACGTCAAAGTTGGAGAGCCTGGATTAGTCACGCAGTTTGTTGGAATAGTTTGGTTGGTTGGGAAGAAAAGTAATGGGGTGTCTTTTTACATTTCTTTACGGACAGTTTCTCTATGTACAACGTGTCTTATTTCTCGTGTTACAGTCGACTACTGCATAAGAGATAACTCAATTCCTTTTACTCCCTCTCTTCTTTACAGACAATTAACATCCAAGTTTACAAGCAATTAACATCGCACCATTGTATATGCTCTTAAGAGAGCACAGTGGACTGTGCTGCAGGGACAAGCTTTGAAATCTCATGAAATGGAAAACGAACCGGCATTTACTAGTAATTGGTTTGCACGGGAACACAGGTGGCTAACTCTCGTGAGCATTAAACAACCAAGCTCAAGACTGCCATATTATCATGCATGCTCGACTCGACAAGCAGAGTAACTGCCTGAATGGAGATGTAAGCAGCACTGGTACGAGAGTACTGCGGTCGCTGAGGAAAAGGTGAGGAGATCGCACGGATTGATGCGCGAGGCCGTAGGCGAGTTAAGCGGGCACGTAGAACACGCGGCGAGCGGCTCATGTCGGGCACGGGGCGTCGTACTTGCTGGCTGCTTCTGTTACTGCCACTTCCTACGTGATCCTCTGAAGCTGGTCCGGTCCATCCAAGGCCACCCAATTTATATCGGAGGTGGTACCATCCTGTGAGTACGAACAAGACTTAGGTAACAGTGGGGATCATAACTCGTTCGTCAGTGGGAAATTTAAGTACAAGGTACCCACGTTGCTCTGGCAAAATCTAAAATGCACAGATCTTAAGCAATGGTGTTGCCCCTCCGTTTGTGTTTACTCGTCGCTTTTGACCAAGGCTGCAAGTTACACTTACCTACAATCATTTGTTTCTACATGGTATGAACTTTGATGACTGAACTAATATACTATGTCCAGACCAAATGTGTGGCGGAGAAGGGAGGAGGAGTGATGTTAATAAGGGCAAAGTAGGAAATTGTGTTTTGGGAACGGTGACCAAGTATCTGTGAACAAATAAAATGGGCAAAAGTGACAAGTGTCCGTGAGCGGAGGGTGTGGTGCCTTGTCGCATATCTGATCCTAAATAGTATAGTTTTAAATTTTCGTGTTTACACAATTTGCTCTGAGTGATCCAAAATAGAAGATGCCAGCAGTGAACTGTGCGCATATTCTTAGGATTCCTTGGTGACCGATTGGGCGTACTTGCAAGGCCAAATGTGATCGCTCTAGTTCCATGGGAAAACATCACAAATCTTGGACAGAATAGAAGTCATTGTTGAAATAAGGGATATATTGTGATCCGAATTTCTAATATGGAAGTGTCCGGATTAGTTACCATATTAGCGGATTAGTTTCCTACTTGGACTCTAAGTCCTTTTACCCCTTTATATACCTCTTGTAAGCCGCACGGGAGAGTTGGCGCTGATACCTCATTGTAATCCCTGCGTTACGTAATCGCTCCTCATATAGTGATCATCGCGGTTGGCGCCGTGGTTTTTCCGCAAGGGTTTTCCACGTAAAATTCGTGTCTCTTGTCCCTGTCGATCCGTGCATTATTTCTAACAAGTGGTATCAGAGCACAGGAGATTAGGGTTTCAAGAAGAGACGGGAAAAATAACAGATCGGTTCGTGCGTCCGCCGTCACGCGCGTCGCTCCCGTCGCGCGCCATCTACCGTCATCCATTGCGTCGCGCGTCGTCTTCGTTGCCTCGGTCGTGCACCTCTATCATCGCGCAAGCGGCAAGTCTCGGTGCGGGCGGCCTCGTTCGACGCCGCCAACACGCAGCAGCCGACTCCGTTGCGCGCCGCTCCTCGGTGCGTCATCCGCAGCAGCCGGCGTCGGCGCATCTTCATCCTCGGTCGTCCGCCTGTCCTCGCCTCGGTCCAAGCGATAGCGCGCGTGAGATTGAAGCAGTCGCTACAGTCATCGTTCGGTCCGTGAGGTCCGGGCGCTCATCCCCGAACCAACCGCAGAGAGAAGTGAGAGACCAACGCGCAAGATCGAAGGCGCAGATTCAAAACAAAAAAACAATTAGCGAGCTACACCGCTACGAGTCCAATAAGATTCCTTTCTTTATTCATTCAATCACCAAATAACCTATTGGTCTTTATTGTTTCATCACGTGGAGAATCACAAAGTCAAGCTTCTGTTGAATCCGTGAAGATACAAATTTTTGGCCATCTTTGCTACGCCCACACGAGAAGAGTACTAGGGATTGGAAGTTCTATTGATTCGCGTACGAAGGTGTACCAAACAAGTCGTGATTTTTGCTAGGTTTACACATATCGATACCAGCAATTTTCGGGTTTTATTCCTCATGGCGACTTTGAAGTATGATCTTCCACTCACGGATCGAGACACAAGATTTTCGTTGTGGCAAGTCAAGATGAGAGCGTGTTATACAGATGGATTTGGATGATGCATTGGAAGGATTTGCAAAAGAATCTCTTGCATGGACCACGGATGACAAGCGTAAAGACCGTAAGGCTTTATCTCGATTCACCTTCATCTATCAAATAATATTTTACGGGATGTATTGAAGGAGAAGGCAATTCACGCATTATGGTCAAGATTGGAACAAATTTGCATGTCAAAAGATCTCACCGACAAGATGCATCTCAAGCGAAGTTGTACTCTCATAAATTGCAAGAAGGAGAATCATACTTGATCATCTTTCGACGTTTAAGGAGATTGTTCTTGACCTAGAGTCGATGGAGGTAAAATATGAGGATGAGGATTTGGGTCTTATTCTTTTGTGTTCCTGCCTAGTTCATTTTCAAATTTAGAGATACCATATTATATAGTAGAGATACTCTCACTCTTAATGAAGTTTATGAAGCTTTGCATGCTAAGGAAAAGATGAAACAGATGGTACCTTCTGAAAATACAAGTTCGAAAGGAGAAGGCTTGTTTATTCGTGGCAGGCAAAAGGAGAAGAACTCAAACAATGGACCTCGAGGCAAAAGTCCGAATGGCTACAAGAGCCGGTCAAAATCTAGAGGCAAGTACAAGTCGTGCAAATATTGCAAGAAAAGTGGGCACGACATCTCTGAATGCTGGAAGCTGCAAAATAAAGAAAAGAGAACCGGCCATTATAAGCCAAAAGGTAAAACAGATGATGAAGGTAAAGCCTCTCTTGCTGCTGATGATAGTCCTAATGGAGAAATCCTTGTTGCCTTTGCTGGATGTGCTAAGACCAATGATGAATGGATTCTTGATTACACTGCTGTACCTTTCATATGTGTCATAATAAGGATTGGTTTGCCACCTATGAACTTTGTTGAAGGTGGTACTGTGTTGATGGGTGATAACTCATCTTGTAAGGTTGCGAGAATTGGTTCAATTCGGATCAAGATGTTTGATGGTATTGTCGAACTTTGTGGATGTGAGGCACATTCGATTTGAAAAGAAACCTCATCTCTTTGAGTACTCTTGATACTAAAGGGTACAAGTATTACAGTGAAGGTGGAGTTTTAAAGGTATCAAAAGGCTCTCTTATTGTGATGAAAGTGATATTAAAGCGCCAATTTGTACCATCTGCGAGGTACTACAATATCAGTAATGTTGCTGTAATTTCAAGTTCATTATCGATTCGATGCTACTAATCTTTGGCATATGCGTCTTGGGCATATGAGTGAACTTGGTTTAGCGAATTGAGTAAGAGAGGACTTCTTGATGGACATAGCATCGACAAGCTTAAATTTTGTGAGCATTGCGTGTTTGGCAAACATAAGAGGGTGGGATTTAATACCTCAGTTCATACTACGAAGGTATTTTAGATTATGTGCATTCTGATTTATGGGGCCATCTCGCAAGACATCTCTAGGAGGTGCTCGTTATATGTTAACAATTATTGATGATTACTCTAGAAGAGTGTGGCCTTATTTCTTGAAGTATAAGTCGAAGCATTTTGACATTTAAAGAGTGGAAGACTATGATTGAAAGGCAAAGCGAAAAGAAGGTAAAGAAACTTCGTGACCGATAATGGGATGGAATTGCATTACGATGAATTTGAATCATATTGCAAGATTGAAGGCATTGTTAGACATTACATGTTCTGGTACTCCTCAACAAAGCGGTGTAGTGAGCGTATGAACAGAACCATCATTTCCAAGGCGTTGCATGTTGTCTAATGCGAGTTTGCATAGACGTTTTTGGTGGCCGCTTCCATCGCTTGCTATCTTATTAATCGGTCACCCAATATTGCAATTGAAAAGACTCCAATTGAGGTATGGTGGTTCCCAAACAAATTATTCGAAATTAAGAGTTTTTGGTTGTCTGCTTATGCTCATGTTGATAATGGAAAATTAGAGCCTAGAGCTATTAAGTGCATATTTCTTGGTTATAAATCTGGTGTTAAAGGATATAAGTTGTGGAATCCTGAAACAAGGAAGGTTGTGATTAGCAGAAATGTTGTCTTTAATGAATCCGCTATGCTTCCTGATAAACTGCCTACTAACGTTCCTGTTGAGAGTAGGCAGAATTCAAGTGTTCAAGTGGAGCACTCTGTTGGTTCAGGTAACACATCAGATAAAGAGAATACCATTGTTCATGATGCACCTATTGTTGAGCAGCCACCACAACAGTCTATTGCAGTTAACAGGCCTAGGAGAGAGATTAATCCACCCAGGAGGTTGATTGAAGAAGCTAACATTGTTGCTTATGCTTTAAGTGTAGCAGAAGAAATTGAAGGTAATGCAGAACCTTCATCATACTGAGGCTATTAGCTCCACCGATTGTAAGAAGTGGATAATCGCTATGCATGATGAGATGGAGTCACTTGAAAAGAATAACACTTGGGAATTAGTAAAATTGCCAAAGGAGAAGAAGCTTTGTTCGTTGCAAGTGGATTTTCAAAAGAAAGGAAGGTATTTCTTCACAGAACCAACAAGGTATAAAGCAAGGTTGGTTGCTAAAGGCTATAGTCAAATTCCGTATTGATTTTAATGATGTCTTTTCCCGGTTGTGAAGCATAGCTCTATTCGCACTTTACTCGATATTGTTGCCATGCATGATTATGAACTTGAGCAATTAGATGTTAAAGCGCATTCTTACATGGGAGTTGGAAGAGGACATTTATATGGACCAACTTTGAGGGTTTTGTTATTCTGGAAAAGAAAACCTTGTTTGTAGATTAAAGAAATCTCTTTATGGTTTGAAGCGATCTCTAGGCAATGGTACAAGAGATTTGACTCTTTTATGCTCTCTCATGATTTTAAGCGGTCTAATTATGATAGTGTGTCTATTTAAAGATCAGTAATGGTTCAGCCATTTATTTGCTTCTCTATGTTGATGATATGTTGATTGCTGCGAAAGATAAGTCGAAATAGCAAACCGAAAGCACAATTGAGTAATGAATTTGAGATGAAGGACCTAGGTGCAAAGAAAGAAAATTCTCGGCATGGAGATTATTAGAGAGAGGAAATCGCAAGTTATACCTTAGTCAAAAGGTTATATTGAGAAGGTTCTTCGTCGTTTTAATATGCATGATGCAAAACCGATGAGTACTCCATTAGCTTCGCATTTGATTATCTTGACTTTATGTCCTAAGTCGATTATGATATTGAGTACATGTCTAGAGTTCCATATTCCGGTCTGATTGGTTCTCTTATGTATGCCATGGTATGTTCTCGTCTCCGATTTATCTCATGCATCGAGTGTTGTTAGTAGATACATGGCTAATCTGGAAAAGAGCATTGGAAAGCGATTCGGTGGATATTGAGATATTTGCGTGGCACTTCTAATGCTTGTTTGCGTTTGGGAATTCTAGAGATGGACTTGTTGGTTATGTTGATTCGATTATCTTGGTGATTTGGACAAGAGGAGGTCTCTCACGAGTTATGTTTTCATCATTGGTGGTTTGTCTTTGTTAGTTGGAAGGCAAGTTTGCAAACTCATCGTTGCTTTATCTACCACCAAGCGAGAATACATGGCTATTTCAAGCTTGTAAAGAAGCTATTTGGTTGAGAGGTTTGTATCTTGAGCTTTGTGGAGATAATTCTTGCACTACTATATTTTGTGATAGTCGAGTGCTATATGCCTTACAAAGGATCGAGATGTTCCATGAAAGAACAAAGCACATTGATGTGAGATATCACTTTATTCGAGTGTTATTGCTCAAGGTGATGTCAAAGTGTGCAAAATAAGTACTCATGATAATCCGGTGATATGATGACAAAGCCGGTTCCTTTTACTAAGTTTGAGCTTTGCTCAAGCTTAGTTGGTATTCTGATCTAGTCCTAGAGACTAGTTGGCGCACGGTGATTTTTATCTTATTATGGAGATATTTGATGATTGATGATTCTTCATTATCTTTGCAAGAGGAAATTCGTCTCAAGGTGGAGATTGTTGAAATAAGGGATATATTGTGATCCGAATTTCTAATATGGAAGTGTCGGATTAGTTACCATATTAGCGGATTAGTTTCCTACTTGGACTCTAAGTCCTTTTACCTTTATATACCTCTTGTAAGCGCACGGGAGAGTTGGCGCGATACCTCATTGTAATCCCTGCGTTACGTAATCGCTCCTCATATAGTGATCATCGCCGGTTGGCGCCGTGGTTTTCCGCGAGGTTTTCCACGTAAAATTCGTGTCTCTTGTCCCTGTCGATCCGTGCATTATTTCTAACAGTCATGAGGACGTGATGAAGAGGAGGCAAGCCAAGCTGGCCTCAGATTATAATCCAGATGGTGGCCGGGTAATGCCAGCCTCGTGTTGGCTTCACGAGGGGAACGTGGGGCGCGGAGTGGGAATCGGTTTGTTGGTTGGCTCGGCGCCCCGGCCGGCCCCGTGCGGGGTCGCCACGATCGCTGGATTTGACCGCGAAATCCATCCGCCGGTGGGCGGCGGGCCAGGCACCCGATCGACAGCGGCAATGGCGATCCAGCGATGCCCGCTCAGTGCTTCTCAAAAGAATCCAGCACGTTCGTGCCGCTGTCCCAGCGTGGCAGCTAGCGACTGACCTGACCCGACCGACCGCTCTGTGCTAGCTGGATGGCTCGGTCCGGTCGGGTTGGCCCCGGCCGGGGTCCCTACGGCTAGTGAACTACACGGACTTAGGGCTGAATACGGACACGGATCCATATTTTTAAAATAAATATGAATACGAATTCGAACATTCTCGAATACAAATTGAATGTTGTAACGAATTCGAATCGAATATGTACTCAATTCGGTTGAATACGAATATCCTACAACTTTTGCGACAAATCTCGGTAGAACAAATTTATGTAACATGACTACACGTCTACAGTCTACACGAGTTGTAGCAACACCCAACAGCCACAGATTTGGCACCGAATCAAAACCCCATCGAAACAGAAACGCTCCGGGGGAAAAAAGATAGTATTTGTATTCGTATCCGGGAAAAAATGATAGTATTCGTATCCAGGAAAAACGGATAGTATTCATATTCGTTTTCCCCGAATAGTATTCGTTTTCCTAGATACTATCTGGGTTTTTTTCCCTTGGATACGAATAACACCGAATACAAGTGCGGATACTATCCATTTTCCCCTTATAGTACTCGTTTTTTCATTCTAATGTGGATTTTACTTACCACATTTACGTTTTCTCGGATACGAATATCGGATAAAATAGATTATCCTTTACCATTTCCCCAACCCTACACGGACTCGTGTGTTTGGATGCTGTTTATGAGTAGCACTAGTGGTAATCGATGGTTGTGCCCGTGGTGCATCTACATGCTCGTGTGTGAGCCTGTGATAAGAGGGAGAGGGACCAAGGAGTCAAAGACGTTGGAAACTATTAGGCTTTGTTTGGGTGCTAGCGAAAATATTTCCAGGGACAAATCCCATGTGGGGTTTTCTTTGCTACAGAGGAACCCCATGGAATGTAACCCTTGAGGACTAATCCCCAATGTCATTTCGGAGAGGTGGGTGAAATTCTCCACTATAGAAATTCCACCCCCAAAAAAAAAGAAAAACAGGGGAAAATTTAGAAAAAAAAGAAAGCGACAGGGGAAGGCGCCTACAGACCAGGTTGGCATCGTGCCGACGAGCTGTAGTTTCGGCCTAGGCGGTGACGAGTTCATGAACCTGTCGGAGGCGTGGCGCCGTGCGCATGCTTGATAGAGGCGGAGGCCGTGCGCATGCTTGATAGAGGCGGAGGCGCCGTGCGCGGGATCTGCGAGACGACGGAGCGTCAACGAGCTCAATGGCGGTGGCGAGCCAAGAGGTGCAGGAGCCGTGTGTGGGCTCCGCGAGGCAGAGGAGCCCATGCAAGGGCTCGGCGGAGGTGGTAGCGTCGAGCCGAGAGGCAGAGGAGCTGTGCACAGGTTCCACGAGTCTGCTGTGCGTGGGCGCCGTTTGCTGGCTCGATGGAGGTGGAGACGCTGTGCAGGAGTTGGATTGAGAAGACTGAGGCTGGGCCACGTTCGCCCGTTCGAGTGAGGGGGAAATATCCCGACCTTGGGAGATGTGTTTTTCTTCCCCGGGGATTGGGCCGGATTCGATCAGGATTTTCCTCTCATCTTTTGATTCCAAACGGCCACTTCAGATGAGGAAGGGAAATCTTCCGCATGCAAATTTTTCCTGAGATTTGGCCAAGATACCAGCCGGGAATGGAGTTCTCGAACAAACCCTTGCCGTATCACGGACTCACAGCTGTCCATACGACATATCAGTCTCGATGTGACATGTCCGTTTGCTCGGACATACCGGCCGGCCATGCATGGGAATGGTGAGCGGGCGTGCGATGTACAGCGGCTCAAATCGTCAATGGCATCCGTTGCCCATGGGTACGTGTTTCATGCCCCTGGTCTGATTGCCAGATCAGAGAACTCGTAGCTGGCCCATCTGTCATTGTCACGAGGACATCAGCACAGTGGAAGAGACCGGCCGCTGGACTTTGAACTGCTGATATCTTTCTTTAGCGGTGACTCGGTGCTATTGATGCTTTCATGTCTGAACTGTGTGATCAGAATCGCTAATAATCGAACCGATGCATGGGCCCAGTGTACGTACCTGCAGCAGTCCAGCGGTGTGGTAACACCCGTGTGTTCAAGGATCAGTTGAAGAGAATTCTTCCGGTTCGTTGGTTAGCACTACGGCTAATCTGGATTTAAATTCTTTTTTCTTAAATATGTTGTACGGTGAGAATAAATATTATCTCCTCGTATCAGTGTTTTTCAAGAGAGTAGTGCTACACACACGACGGTTTTTATCGTGCAACGTGGCGGCCGAACTGACGCTCGGGTCGGGCGGCCGGCCGGGGCTTTGTACGCGAAACACTCCCGTTTTCAAGGATGAGTTGCAGCATCTCGCGACAACGTTTAGTCTTTGCTTGATGGGGGTGAAAGTCGCGATGCAGATCTGCCACGATTTGCTTTCCCGGCGGAACAAATCCGGCAGGTATACTTTTGATGCAAGAATAAGGATTAAGATGAGATGCATCGCCCCGTGAAGTCTTCACGGACCCGGGAGGAACGGATGGGATGTCAATACGTGACACGTCGTTTTCTACAACCCCGGTTTGAATTGACGAGACATGGTGTCTGGCGTGTGAAGTTTCAGTAAAGCCTCCGGGTGCGCACATCCTGAAGGGTTAACACGTAGTGATGCGTACGTTACGATGCTGGCACTACTACTACTATTACACGTCACTCTCCGGCTGCATACACAACTGACGCGCTGCTTTCTCCACACTCTAGAAGCAGATTTGTCTATTGCAGGCTGGCACGGTTCGTCTTTCCGGTTTGCAACCACCTACTATACTGTACAAAAATACAAATGCAGTAGGTAGGTAGGCGCGAGACGTGTGCCCCTATTGCTACCTCAGTACAGCTAAACAGTACATACAAGTATTATCCCATGTTTAGTTAGGCTTTTCCTTCGGCTTAAAAGAAAAAAAAAACCAAGCCCAAATAAATGGATGACTTCTTCAACCGAACTTTTGAAAAACCTAAGCCCCGTAATAACTATAATTCATTAGCCAGCCCAAGGTTTTTTTTTTTTTTGCTTTTGTGAAATAGAATATGTATTTGCCACTGAAGTTCGAAGAATTATCCACACGTGCCAGGGTATAAAATCCCTATCTCAAGCATCCACATCTGCATTCCCTCGTCCGGACCTAGCCCGCCTCCCTGGAGGATAGGGTTCCCCGTTCCCCGTACGAGAGCGTGGCGGCTTGCTCGCTCGCGACCTCCGCCAGCCTCCTTCAACCTCCACCCGACGCCGACATCCTCCCTCGACCTCATCCCCCGCCACCGACCCGGCCTCCCCCTCCGTGACGCCTCTCTCCGCCACCTCCCGGTCACTATGCCACGTCGCCGACCTAGCCTCCTCCCTCTGTCGTCACCCTGCTCCCCCAAGCATCCCCCGCCCCTGACCTCCTCCGCCCCTCCCTCAGCTGACGGCCCCTTTCGCGGGACGACGGATGTGTCCCCCATGTCCATATCCGAAGGACTAGAGGCTGGAAGGCTGGGCAATGGTGAGGCCGACGACAGCCTAGCGGCAAGGGCATCCCACGGACAAGGGCGACCTCCGCCCTCTCGTCTACGACCTCCTCCCCATACGGTGTGGATGACCCTATCTCCCGCCGCCGCCGTCCTCATCCCCATCCCCAACAACTTCGACCTCCTCTCCGTCTACACCAACACACCGAGGGATCCACACCGCCGTTGAGGTGTATTGGTTATTCTTGCATGTTGAGAAAACAATCCTTGATTAATCTGAGAGGCATGTGCTTCGATCCAAGAACGTGTTAATGGAACTTTCTTATGCTTGTACTGATGAAACTCTCCGATGCTTGTACAATCTTTTATTCTTTTTCCTTTAGTTGTTTGCAATACATCTGATGGACTAGTTTGTTCAAAGAGCGTTCATGTACTGTCTTGTTGTAGGGAATCTTCCAATTGTCAATCTGATAAGCTTGTTCTCTCTTCATCTCTTTTCTGTGATGTTTCTATTCACGTGTCTTGTGGGCGTTAAGGGTAGCTTGTCACTGATTCCGGACTATCAATCCGGTTAAGCTCCTTTGATTCCTTGAGGTGCTGTTTAGTTAATGTAGGGAATCTTCCAATTATCAATCTGATAAACTTGTTCTCTCGTCATCTCCTTTCTATGATGTTTCTATTCATGTCTCTTGTTGGGCAATAAGGGTAGCTTGTCACTGATTCCGGACTGTCAATATGGTTAAGCTCCTTTGATTCCTTGAGGTGAATTTGTTGTGAACATTAGCAACCTGATGATCAAGTCATAAATCCTAGATGGATTGAGAATTTTGATATTCAGTTTTGATGAGAATTTTAACAGTGAGCAAATAAGTAATTAAAACCATGGGTATTTCAGACAATTTAACAATAAACCATAGCTCAAAAGCCATAAAAAAAACTAGGTGCTTATAAACTGCTTAAACCAAAAAAAACTTAAGACTAAACAAACTCGGCCTTCGTATACGTGCTGAATGGTGCGGTACTTGTATTAAAGAAAAGCCATATCTCTAGCACTGCAAATTGATTGATTTCTTAGGATCTAAGAGTTGGCGCCGAGTCTACGACCAAATCTAAGAGGATACGAGTCGCTAGACAAAGGGATCCCAAATGAGGAAGGACGATCTGACTTTATGGTATTAGTTAAAAACTTAAAAGGACAGGGCGGTTGTTAGGAGATACGTCAGAGCTAACAACGCTAACCAAATGGGCACCCTAGTGCCAAACAAAGTAGTTGCATGTACGACAACTGAAACAATCAAAACATTTTGATGCAGCATTTGATACGATACGATCGAGAACTACGTACTCATATGGTGCGATCAAAGGATAAGAAAAGAGAATTTTTTGCCGATACGGTCATTTTTTGAAGTGTAATTACAGATATGACAACTTTGAAAACGTATTTACAAAAATAGCACGTCGGGCGCACGGTGACCCCGCGTCCGCGCTCCCAGCGTGACACGTCGCCGTGAGCGCAGGCTCACCCCGCGCTCGCCAAGATCGTTCACTCCGCGCCCGCCACCTCGGCGCCTCGCCCGCCACTCACCGCCTCGTGCGCCTGGCCCACCTCGCGCCGCCTGCTCCCGGCGCAGCTCACCCGCGCCGGCTCCTCCGGCCGCGCGCGCGCGCCGCCGCGCCTCCGGCCGCCACGTGCCTGCGCGCGCGCCGCGCTGCCCCGGCGCAGCTCACCTCGCGCCCGCTCCTCCGCCCGCCACACGCCTGCCCTCCGGCCGCCACGCGCGCGCCCGCCGCGCACTCCGGCCGCCACGCGCCCGCCCCACCGCGCGAGCCGCATGCTCCGGCGCGAGCTCACCTGCGCCGCGCCTCCTCCGCCGCCACGTGCCGCTTAGGTTAGTTAGCCGCCGGTTAGGTTAGTTAGGTTAGGTTAATTAGTGTTAGGGATAATTAGGGTTAGAGAAAAATTGTGGTAATTTTAAAATATAAAAATGAGTTGAAAAAATTACAAATTTTTTGTGTGTAGTGTACTGAAACTTTATTTGTTTGTATAAATTTTGTATAATTTTATTTGTTTAGATTTAAATTTTGTATAATTTTATTTGTTTAGATTTTTTATTGTTAATGATATGATTGTGTTATTGTAATATGTGTTGATAGAAAAGATTTGAATCACTGGACTTCATTTGCAGTAGGCCCTTCCTGCCTCCATATTTCAACCATTTGCAGAAGGCCCTCCCATTTGCAACAGGTGTTGATTGTTTACACATTGAACCAATTTGCAGAAGGCCCTCCCTCCTTCCATTTGCAACAGGTGTTGATTGTTTACACATTTAAACCAGGCTCTGGCCATGTGTTGATTATTAAAAGAGGCAAAGGAGGCCCTCACTTCCTGTATTTTGCACCAAAAGCATTGATCCGTCACCTCTTGTCTCTTGTCTCAAATTGTGCGCCGAATTTTATGGCTTAATTTGCGCGCGGGGTAACGATTCTCTTTAAGAGCAGTGGAGGAGAGAGCTAGCGGGACTGCATTCGTAGTGGCTCATTCGTTCTTTTAGTAGTTCACTTCATATCGCACTGAGCTCGTGGCAGAGAAGGTAGAAGCCAACCAGAGAGAAGTTGAAATCGTCTGAGCACCTAGAAAAGGTAAGTGTCATTCGCATTCGGCTATAGTTTTAGGTAGGTTTAGCAATGTGATTAGAATGTGATTAGATGAATTATAGTTTGTTATTGTAGAAACTAAGTAGTTATAGTTATGTAGTCGGTATATTTTGACTGAGTGTTCGAATATAAAATTGGAAGATTTAGTGTGATTAGCACGTAATTAGAATACTTAGTAGTTAGCAACGCGATTAGCCCGTAATTAGTTGACTTAGTAGACTTATTGTTGTTAGTGTTGTAAATTTTAACTCGGTGATTTACATAGTGTGAGGAGCTTGACGGTAAAATATTAAAATATTTAGAGGTTGTTAAACAAAATTGAAATAGAGTGTTAGCAGACTTAGAATTGAAACGAAACTGAGGAGACAGAGTGTTAGCAGAGTTAGCAAAGCCTTTTCTTTTCAATTAGTCTACTCAGCAGACTTCTTGTTGTTAGGGTTAGTGTTAGCAGACTTATTGTTGTTAGGGTTAGTGTTAGCAGACTTATTGTTGTTAGGTTTAGTGTTAGCAGACTTATTGTTGTTAGGTTTAGTGTTAGTATGAGGAACCTGACCGTAAAATTTTAAATTTTGAACTTGGTGTTAGCAGAACATGCACTATGGCTTAGAATTGTGTTGGTTTCCTTTTTTATTGTACTTTAGCAAAACATGCACTATAGCTTGCAACATGCACTATAGCTTAGAACATGCACTCGGTGTTAGCAGAACATGCACTATAGCTTAGAACATGCACTCGGTGTTAGCAGAACATGCACTATGGCTAAGAACATGCACAAGAAGGTTTGAAACTTGTTACTACCACAGAAAATTTTGGAATTGAAATTAATTTACAATCATTTATGTTCATTAGCTATATTCTGACTAATGTTCTCTATGCATGTGTTGCTAGGCATGTGCATGCAGAAGCTCTGGAACCATTCTACGATGAGGACCACGGTGCAAAGCGTGGCTCACCACGACGCGGTGGCCCTCCCCTCTCGGCGCCAGGCGGGGAGGGCGAGTGGCGCTGGACGATCGCTACGTCCCGATCCTTAGACAGACGGGCTTGTTGCCCTTTGCGAGGATGGTCTCGCCGGACGCGGGTTCACCTCGGCGGTAGCTTCTCTTGTCCGCACTTGTCGGCAGTGGAGGCCGAGACGCACACCTTCCACTTTCGGTGGGGTGAGATGACGGTCACCCTACAGGCGTGTCGTTCTGATCGGTCTCCGATCCGAGGTGTGCCGCTTGTTCCGAGCCTGCGAGTGCGATGGAAGGCCGAGGTGGAGCAACGCTTTGGCCAATCTATCCCGGAGGGTGCACGTGGCGCCCCGGACTTGGTGAGCATTTCGTGAAATGCCCGGAGGTGCACCGACGAGGTCGTTAGGACGTACCTCGTTGCTTACATTCTGACTCTTTGGTTGGGTCATGTTTCCAACATCAAAGGGGATGTTTTGAACCCACTTCATCCCCATCGCCGAGTCTTTGGTTGACGGGGGTGGCCGATGCCTCGATATAGCCGGGATCGGCCGCCCTTGCGCCACATCTGGGGTTGTGTGGCGCCGCGACACGGTAGCACTGCTACCAACCTGGCCGTCACGCTACGTGCTCTGCGGTGTGGAGTTGGGAGCACTTCCTATTGGGCGCCGACCATAGAGAAAGCGGTGCACCCGTACCCTTTAGTCGGACCCCCCCCCACATGACGCCGTAGACGCGCCCACCATGGGCTTACGGTGGACTAGTGCCCGTCTGCGCTGGGCCAGCGCAAGACCGGCGAGGTGCTACTCGTTGTATCACAACGAGTTTGAGTCGTTACGAGCGACATCATCCGTGTGTATGGCATCCGGTTTCTGCCGGCGTAGCGCGCGCACGCCGTCCATCAATGCATCCGGACGTCTTTGCGTGTAGAACGACATGCCACCTGGTGTTCTCACATATGGTGGAGCCTTACGCGTGGCAGCGCGTAATGCGACAGTTTGGTCTGTACCAGTCCGTGCCCCCCCCGGACGGCAGGCTCCTGGAGCGAAAGATACACCTGTGAGTCAAACTTTATCCGAGTAATATTCGCAGTCCTTACATCTTCTTTTCTAACATTAATCTTTCCGGAAATGCAGGCAAACGAGGTGGGGTGGGCAGATTCGGGACTGGCAAATGCATCAGGAGAAGTGGACTATGACATGGATAAACACGGCGCACGTGGATATCTGGCATGAGCAGCGTCCGTACGACCATGAGTCGTATGGTGCGTATATGGAGTGGTACGTGCCACGAACGCGCGCAAGACTGACTATTCCTCCTCCGGAGCGCCCAGAGGAGGTGACACAGCCGACGCACCACGAGAGAGCCTCGCGCCGACGCACGGCCGTCACATCGCTTCCGACTTGACGACGCCGTGACGGCACTTACGACCTACGGTTCGCGATTTCATTGGCGACATTCGTACCTTTTGTTAATGAACACATTACGTATGTCATCGCGATTGAGCGGCGGACGCGTCGAGCGTATCGGACGACGCCCTCGGCGGCCAGATAGAACCCCGTGGGTATAAAAGTTTTGAAGCACATCTCGGCGGAGATGAAGAAAATAGTAAAGAACTTGAGTGCGGTCGTTCGAGGGCGACACCTGCGCATCGGGCTCGAAGTGGGGACCGTGCTCACCGCTAGGTCTTCAAAGACGACCTAGCGAGTCCGGCAGCGTCGTAGCGTTCCGTCGGTCATCGCGCGGACAGTCGCCGCGAGGTAAGTCGCTATGTGCAAATTTACGTCGCTTTTTTTGGTTTATGCCATACATGCCGCTAACATCATGCCGTTTCTCGTGGTAGGTTCGTCGGGATGAATCACTTCGTCGTCCGGACCGGTATACTGACCGGTGATACGCCTCGATTATCTGCGGTGCATATCCGGAGAGTGCGAGGTTGTTACTTTACGCCCGAGTGCTTACTTGTACTAACATCGTTCGTCTTGCGGCCTTGATTGCGTGGGGGCGGCGATTCACGTCGGCCCGATGGCGAGGATACGGGCCTCCGGCTCGTGTGAGGAAGCGATACGGCGCTAGGGAACGATCAATGGCAGCCGGGGTTTGTAGCGTACTCGTGGCGAGCTCCTCGGGTTCGGTGCCCCACAAGATGTTCGAGCGAGCTCCTCGGGTTCGGTGCCCCACGATGCGTTCGAGCCGAGCTCCTCCGGCACGCGGAGCCCCTACGTCGAAGGCTTGACTTCATCCGCGCAACGAGTTGCGAGCATCGCAACCCCAAAGTGGTTTAATAGCCTCCGTTGTGGATCAATTCCTGAGTTGTCCCCAGTTGGCATGGTCGATCACGATGACATGTACGGCTACGAGCACCGCTCGCAGTCGACCATCGGTCCACCTCCGCCTCAACGGTCTCCCTACCCCTCCGCGACCGACACGCGCTCTCGGACCGGTGGGCGTACTCCACGAGTCATGCTCGGCGCAAAACAAGGCCGCGACGCAACGCACCGCAGCAGGCAGAGAGTAGTGACTCAGAAGAGTGAGCCGTGTAGTATCGCGTGTTATGCGATTTTATTTTACTATATTTGTACACATATTTTGGTTGTTATGTGTGTACTTGGGATGTTCTGAGTATCACGTCTTGCTTTGGAGAGTCTTGTCTTTCGGTGCGAAAAGCCGAGGACGCAGAGTGTTGTCACGTCTTACTTTGCAGCATTTGTCATGTCCTACTTTGCGAGTCTTGTCTTTCGATCGAAAAACCGAGGAGGCGAGTGTTGTCACGTCTTACTTTGCGAGGAGGCATCACGTCTGGTCTCGTCATCTACAAGCCTCACCCGCGGGCTATAAAATGCACGCCCTGCGGCGAAAGTAGGACATACCATGGCGAGCGAAACAATAGGACCATTCCAACCGGGTCGCCAAAGCAAGACCTTCCCCTTCAAATGAGGAGGACTTTGGGCCTAACTACTGTTGATGCCGAACAAGCGTGCTCAACCGGTATGGCGAAATGCGACACGAGCGGGGGACGTCGTGCGAGTCTTGGAGGGCCCTTTCGATGGCGGACGACGTTTCTTCCGATGCCCACACTCGGGTACAATTAGTAAGTTGTTTCCTTTACGTTCACGCTAATAGAGCCTCCTGTTAACCCTCCTTTCCAGCAGATGGTGAAATGCGACTTTGTCCATTGGATCGATCCTCCCATGAACGACATGTTGCGGTGTATGTGGATAGATTGTGGAACCGAATCTTTGAGTTGGAGGCACGGATTGACGCTCTCAACGAGGAAAACGATGACCTCCGCCAACAGATGCAGCGCGAGAGGGGCAACGAGGAGGTCGTAAACATAGGAATTTCCTATGATCCCACATGCTGCTGCGCGAACCCTAGCTGCATATGTGCGTGCCACTACAATGACGGCAACCCACGTCTGAGGCGGCCCCGTGAACAACACTCTATGTGGGTAGCGCGAGACACCATCTACCATTAGGCACGAGCAGAGAAGCTTGTACCTCCGTACTCGTCCCCTTATTTACGCAATTATGTTCAATCTCGTGAACCATGTAACTTAATGGTCGATGCATCATTGTGGTGGCCTTTTATCGAGTGGATTGCTTCATGTCATTATCGTTGCCTTTTATCGAGTGGATCGCTTAATGGATGCGTCGCGTGCATTGCATGTCGACATCTCCAATGGACTTGCAATTTAGCATTTTTTTGTACATTCAAAGTAAGGAAAGTATAGCATATTTGGAACCATGAAACCTAATATCCAAAACCTAAAATCCTAATATCGAGACATAACAAGGAAGACAGAAAAACTTGAAATTACGACATCGAATAACGGCCAGGACGAGCTAGGTCTATTGGGACAATCCTTCATTGAGTGCCGTGGGTCTTGCATATCACGCACTTGATTGTGCGGCTATATCGCTACGTTGACTAGCATCCATGTCATGCAGAAGCGCCGCGTGCTGCCGTCGCCTTCCCTATTCTCTTCAAGTCCTGTTGGGACCCCATTGAACCATGTCAGGCCAAAGATCCTTATAATTCATTTCCAAGGCGTACGAGTGAAACTCTCCACTCCATGTACCGAATAGGTGCTGCATGTCGTAGTACTCAGAGATGTATGGTGTAGCCATCTGCCGCATTTGTGCACATGCCTTGTACACGTGCGAGCATGGCTTGTGGAGGAGCTTCGCTTGTTGCAGTGCATGTCGCCACATCACCCGGTGCATGCTGTTTTCTTTCCCCTTGCATGCTGTTGACGTATTTACGTGAAGCTTGATCTCGTACTTTCGCCGAGGCCGTCGATCACCGGATGTCGTGCATTGGGCCTTCTCCATCTTCCGGTCCATGTGTCTCGCATGTTCTCGGACCACCGCTGCCTTCGTCCATCGCCGCTTGGCTGCGGTGGCTCTATTGACGAAATAACCAACGATGCGAGTCCATGTCTCCGAACGATCGCGGTGATAGGAGGCGCGCACACCTTTGAGGACGCTATTGTAGACCTCGGACATGTTGGTCGTCATAATCCCGTATCTCGCACCGTCGTGTCATAGAGGAGGAACATTTCTCCAATTCGGAGCGTGGCGTTAATCCACTCGGAGAAGCTTATGGCGCTCGGGTTGCACCTCCGAGTGGACTCCCTTGTATGCCTCGTAGTCCGGTGTTCGAGGTCTCTCCAAATAGACTCAAACTTTCGTCTCTGGTTCTGCAGACACAATGCTTTGAACGTCTTCATGAGTTCCTGACTGCGGAACCGCGTGAACAAGTTAGATGCAAGATGCCTCATGCACCACCTAGATTGCATGTCGTTCCACTGGTGAGATGGATCCGTCGAACCCTCCATGGTCTTGATTGCCGCCAACAACCCAGTATTGCGGTCTGTGATTAGGCAGACCTTGGGCCGGTCTCCCACCACCGCCCTCTTCACGTTCTTCAAGAACCACAGCCAGCTGGATGTGTTCTCACTCTCCACAATGGCAAATGCCATCGGGAGAAGCTGGTCATTCGCATCGGCTGCCACCGCCGTGAGGATGGTGCCCTTGTACCTCCCTGTAAGGAAAGTGCCATCCATGGTTAGCACGGGACGGCAGAACTTGAAGCCCCCGATGGCCTGAGCGAAAGCCCAGAACACCCGGTCCAGTATGAAGCGGTTGGGCCTTTGCCAGCATCTTCACGGTCAAGCTTGTTTATGTGCGTCGGGGTTTGATTCGCAATCGGTGAAGCAATCTCGGCACAAGGTTATACGCCTCTTCGTATGTCCCGTACATAGTCTCGATAACCTTCGCTTGGCTCGTCGGACCTTCTCAGTAGCTAATCGGATAGCCAACCTTATTGGCGACTTCCGACATCAACGACTTGGGGAGATAGACACGCCCGCCTCAACTAGGTGCGTGATGAGGTTTGCAACATATCACGGAAGTCACGTTCGATCTTCGCGCAGGCTCACTAAGCTCATGGCGTGGTCGATCAACTCCTTGACCGTGAAGATCGACGAAGATCTTTGCTCGGCGAGCGCCGACCTTGCCGGCGCAGCCTTCTACTACGCACTTCACTGCGTACTTTCTCGGTTGGACCGTGCACTCGGTACACGGTGATGGACGGGGCATACCGTGCTATAGCTTGTTGAGCGGCCCCTTGTCGGGAAGCGCCCAACTAAGAGGGTGTCGGCTTCAAACCCCACCGGGAGCCTTCTTCTTGCGGTAGTATGAGCGAGCGCACCGCGATATCATCAAGTCTTGATGCCACGTAAGGACCACCGGCCGTGTGCGTCCTCGTCGGTACCATCCGAGCTTGGGTCGGTGTCCTCGTCGGACTCCAACCCGAGAGGCTCGTCAGGTAGATACTCGTGGCAGTCGATGCGGGCCGACCACCATGTTTCCGCCCCGTCGTTTGGCACAAAATTAGGCACGGGACTTCCCTCCGAGGCAGTACATTCCGTGCTGCCATCTTCAGGCTCGGACTGCGTTTGCCGGCTTGTAGAGGCCTCGGCATCATCAGGGTTTCCCGATGCCCTATGTACGAAATTTACGTACACCATAGGCTTCCCGTGAATGGCGCCTCGGTGAGAGACAATCTCCATGTCTCGCCTCCATGCCATGCTTCCATTCACCTTTACGAGCTCCCACACATAATTCGTGCGGTGATCGCCTCGATCATAACTTTCTTCGTCGTTGGCTCGTGGCGAACTCCTCCGGATGCGACCGCGCACTCGTGAATATTCATCGTGTGGAGCCCTCCGCCGGACCACCTTGTATCGGCATTTTGATAGGTCTAACCCATCGTGTCCGGCAAATGCGAGCCCATCGCCGTAAAACACCAACAAATCTTGCATGTTCGAAAATACCTAAAGCCACAACAATCACTAAATAATTATGACTAATTAATTACATCTAAACTAACTACTTATGATTAATTAATTACCACTACAAAATTACAGTATTTTATTTGTACTTACTTACTATCTTGTAATGATGACTACTAAACTAATTACGACTAAACTAATTCATTACTAGTGAACTAACTAATTACAACTAATTAATTACCTCTAAACTAACTAATTACGACTGATTAATTACCACTAAAAAATATCAGTACTTCATTTCCACTTACTTAATACACTGTAATGATGACTTCTAAACTAATTACAACTAATTAATTAGCACTAAACTAATTTATTACTAGTCAACTAACTAATTACGACTAATTAATTACCTCTAAATTATCTCATTACGACTAGCTGACTGAGAAACGGCAAAAGCATAACACAAATTACCTGCCCTTCGAAGGAAGTAATCAATTAGCCATCGGGGGAAGTAATAAATCAACGCCGAGCGACGAGCGACGAGAAGAAGGAAAACGGTTAATCTCTCAATAAAATTAATTATGTTACGTTCTCTGAGTTCTCAGCGACGAGCGCAAGAACGAGAATCGAAACGCAATTGATATGAGCGAAGAGCGAGTGCTAGAGTTCGGTATTTATAGTCGAGCGGAGAAGGAGTCGCGGCGTTGGCGCGGAATTCGTAAACATTGGCGCGAAATTTACGGATGAGGCGACGGATGTGCGGACGAGAGAGGAGGACGGTGGAAAAGATGGTCACTACGAGGTTTTTAATTCTCCGCATAACAGTCCGGCAAATCTCAAATATATTCCAAGTCCGGCAAATCTCAAATACATTTTAAATCACATGAAATTATGAAACCTTAATCTCCGAAACAAGGGAGTACACGGATAGCAATTCATACGTAACGATAATAATTCTGAATGGATAAAATTACGAAAAATTTACACAAACAAGTACAAGATGTCAGCAGGCTACACAAAAAATTTCATAATTTTTAGAACTCATTTACTATATTTTAAAATTCTTTTAAATTTCAGACTCTAACTATCTAATTAACCTAACCTAACCCTAAACAAACCTAATTGCTAAACCTAACCTAACCCTAAACAACCCTAAACCGGCTAACCTAGGCACTATTGTGGGGGAGCGGGCTCAGCCTGCGCCCGGTCTTTTTTTTTTGTTTTGTTTTTTGTCAGGCGCAGGGTCAGCCTGCGCCCGGGTCCGACGTGGCGGGGGCGGCGAGGTGGGCGGTGCGCCGGGTCGCCGACGTGGCGGGGGCGGTGAGGTGGTGGGCGCGGAGCGAGTGGCGGCGGGCGCGGGTGAGCTGCGCCACGGCCGAGTGTGGCGGCGCGCGCGGTGAGCTGCGCCACCACCGAGTGGCGGGCGCGCAGGTGAGTCTGCGCCCACGTACACGCGTCTTGCTAGTTTTGCAAATACGAATTGAAATCGGTTATTAGTGTAAATACGGTTTGAAAAGTGACCGTATCGGCCAAAAATTCAAGAAAAGATGCAAAGATGGCCTATACAAGGGTCAGTATAGCATATAGTAGCATTGGGATCGGCCAAATAATTTAAGCTGCTACAAAATTTTGGCCGAATACGATGGTCCTTGCCACAGGTACCTTCCATACGATGGTGGTTGTCACGCAAACAGGTCACATGATGTCTTCGAATGGTCTAGAGCTGTCAATCGATGGCAGGTAGTCCCAGCCTCTCCAAGATCTGATTCGTTTGCGAATGGTGTCTGTTTAAGATAAACACAACGAGAATCATAAAATGTATAATAGTAGTCGAGAAAGGATTCAAGGATAATCACAGGGAAAAGTATCATTTGATTTATTTGAATTGGCCCCCATAAACAGGATATGAGATGCCAAGATCCAATCGACATTCCGTTCCGTATGTTGTCTCTGAGCTAATACTCATTCGGCAGATCCATTAACACTAGTAAGTGAAAAGGCAAAAGTAATATCAAGTTGGCAAAAATAAGACAGGACAAGACGGCCGAAAGCAATGAGTATTCATCGCACCACTCAGCATGTACCGACAACAGCATTACATAATGGTGCAGGTGGAGTTAAAGGTTGTTCATAGGATAAATCATCATAACCCACTACTACTGAAACTTGTACAGTAACAAAGATACCAGTCATTAGTGGGTTGTCGCGCTGCCTAGCCTCAAACAAACATTGTGGTGCCGCATGTAGGGTAATCCCAATATGACACAAGTGGTGAACAAGCATATCAATTCAATATTGTAAATGGTAGACGTCTTTATTCTTGTTGCCACCCAAATGCCCCCCTGGCCCCTAGTGACATGCAACAAGAAATTCTTCATCATTTCTCCCATATCTTTCTCTCCCTTTTTTTTTTGTTTTTTTAATTTCAAGGGGTGGAGTTGAGATTTTTTTAAAAAAACAAACAAACAGTAAAACAGTTAGAAGAAAGTTTTGAACTGGCAAGAAAATAAACCTGCATCCAAAGGAGCCTCTATTTGCAGACAGGCCAGATGGATGAGCAGCTTTTAAAATGTGATGTTTTGTTTCATCAATCAATCTGCATAACAGCACAAGCATGCACTCTGAATGCCTGTGTTTGTAAAGACCAAAGATAAGGATCAGGGAAAAGTTGTAGATATCATAATGGTCAGCTTAACAAAAATTGTCCTTTGGACATGCCCAACGTTGCAGTCAGCAGAGTTCTAGATGCAACTAAGCATACCTTGTCTTTGCTTGAGCAGAGTTTCCCCAGAGAAGAAAGACTAATCCTGATTTCTTTTGCGATATGGTCTTAATGACAGCATCTGTAAACTCACTGGTAAGACAAGATGAAATCAACAAGCTAGTATCTAGCAAGATATAACTTCCAAACAGGTTGATTTTACTGCAACATACAAGGACATCACTAAAAGAGTATAAATTTGAATGGTGAACTAAAGGGTAGAAAGATCACTTGTAAGGGTATAGAATAGAACAATCTCAAGGATATACTTTCACACTAGCAGGAGTGAATGGGAGTATGGGACACGAGAAAACTCAACTCCTATTCAGCATACAAGGCATACACAGAGCCAGAATGTGGAAAATACAGAACTGTTTACCATGCCCACACATGACACAAATTTTTGGTGCAGAATGGTAACATTTTAGTGGTATATTATTTAACATCAGTCTAGAACAGAACTTGCAACTGATGGTTTGATAACCAACAATTCCAGGTACTTGTGGTAGAAATGTTCAATGTTCATAATCAAGTTGCATTATGTAGCTTGCCACTTTGGATGGACGAAAATTTTAACAATGATCAAGAGACGTAATGCAAGTTTCTTATAGTTGACAGCAAAAAGGACCATCTCAAATATTACAAGGAAAATGCAGACAGCAACAAAAAATGGAAATGAATGTGCTGTGGAAAGTCCTTTAGCACTTTCCTGATGGCAATCAAGCTTGTTTTGGCACATTATACATGGAAGCTTTCAGCAAGGGCATCATTCAGAGGAGAAATGTGCAAGTACACTAGAATTGCAGTGTGTAAATTATTTTCCTTATGAAGAGTTACAAAATGAGAAATTTATTATTTCTATGATTCAAATTTGACAGGAACCCCTTGCAAAGATAAGACAGCTCTAGGTCTACTGAGAGAATGGCTACAATAATGAACTCCAATAATTTCCAAAGGCTTTCTCAACAGAAAGGGATTCACAAATTTCCACCTAGCTAGCATTAGTGGATATGAGCAGGGGAAAAAAACCCGGCGGTTACCGGCCGGTAACCGCCTACCGGAGGGTGGCCGGGAAATGAAATCCCGGCGGTTTTTTCAAATCTAAAATCAAAATTTCAGATTTTGAATGAATTTTAATCAAATTTGAACAAATTTCGGCCGAACAAAACCCAGTTTGACCGGTAACCGGTACCGGAGGGGGGCCGGGATTTCCCCCGGTACCGGCTTTTGGATCCTTGGATATGAGTAACAACAAATGGAAGCCCAGAATAAAGTTGCAACTACTAGTATACAATGAAGTGCAGCTAAATAGAATCCAAAAACAAACGTAGTTTTTGTGATCAAGAATCAAGTGCATAAAATAACTCAAAATAGTAGCACAGTTTAATAAAGATCACAAATGCATAATAGCAAAGGAAACAACACGAGAAACAATAGATGTCTCATTCTAATGGGAAAAATAGTCATACCAGTTAGCACAGTATTGAGCATAAGAACACCCTGCAAGGTACACATGTTTTTCCCAAGTTAGTAAACATCTAAAAAAACAGTCATAAGAAATATTATGGTGCTCTGTTGGGAACTGAAGGAATAACAGCTACTGCATTTTCTTTATCTCAGCTTAAACTAATCTGATCAAAATTGGCTGTAGCAGCCACTTTTCTTTTCTAAATTCTTATGCATTTACTATCATTCTTGTTCATCATCATCTTCTTAATCCATACCCATAGAATCAAATTGTTACAACTAAAAATCAAATCAGCAAACCAATTGCTTCCACAACATTCATATGGATACTTGGACCACAAAATACAATATGACCTGTTCAAAAAACTGTGATGACAAGGATTTGGTCCAGACTTACATAAAAGAAGGGGGAGTCAATCGAGCAAACTATGTGGAGTCAATCGGCAAACTATGTCACATGCAAAAAAAATGACTGATTTCTGGCACTTGATAGATATCCTCTCTGTAATGCAAGGGTGGTAGAGCTTTTTGCTCTTGTAAAATGTAAAACAATGCCCAGCATTTCATGGTATATTAGTGCATACAGATCCTCTTTTGCAACAGGAATGAATATTAAGATGAAATAAGAGACCAAACCTATTATTTTAGTTTAAAGGCAATTTACTCTAATATTTTATCAAATCATCTTACCTGCACAGCTCATCTTTCCAAATTCCCATGTGATGGCACAGTGCAACCAAGGTCCTTATGCAGCTCTTTAAATATGTTCACTGAATTTTGATCCCCTCTGGTACTGAGAAAGCCAATCCCATGGCCTGACCAGGACCATGGTATGGATCCTGAGAAGTAGACATTCTGCAACATGAAACGCTGACAAAGAATGGTACAAATGCATTCGAACTTTTGCCCCCCCCCCCCCCCCCCAAAAAAAAAAAAACTTGTGGGCAGGCATCAATAACTTTTTACTTGAGGCTAAGTAGCTGGAGATCACAAATGCAAAGATGAAAAGCTAGCATGCAATACTGATGCAAAGTAGATTCAAGGACAAAGCAAAACCATATGGTATGTTCAACAACCAAAACTCAGTGCAACATAACAGCACCACCCGCTAATAGCTGAAGAAAAGGATGAGGTGATAAATATAATACATCGACATTTTTCTGCCAATATACAGTTGTGGCAAATATGTCCGAGCAGGCTAGCATCATCACACAAAAACAACAAACAAATACCTAGAGATCTAGAACATCCAAAACTATCAAAACAAACTAGCTTCAAAACAGTTATCGACTTAATGTAGCACAGTGATATATGAAGAACAGAAGCGATAATTTGCATTCCTGCGGCATGGAATTGCCGAATCGGTCTATCAATGTTGTCAGTTTAATGCCATAGAGCGGCAAGCACTGTCACAAAACAAACTCTGAACCAAAGTCAGACCAAATGGACCAACTTTTATGCAAATAAGCTATCAATATCAGATCCTCAACATGAAGTTTCCTTAGTGAAACTGTCACATTCCCATTACCAATTTTTTCCCTATCTATGCAGCATTTCACACACGGTGCATCAATAAGCTATTCCATCACAAATCCAGCAGAGACATGATAACTTCCGCAGGTAAAGCTAAGAAATTGCCACGCGTTTCTGCTGCCATGTATCACTATATCAAGCAGCAAGTGAACAAAAATCCACACGATCCGATATCTTAGGTCCCTAGGAGCAGGGTTTCAGGGACGAGAGACGATTGGGGAGGAGGCAAGCGATACCTGGCCGATGATGACGGCTTTAACGCGGTCGAACGGGGTGGTGTGAAGCGTGTGGAAGACGAGGTGCGGCGGCGAGTAGACGGGCACCTTGCCGCGCAGCCGCTCGTGAGAGACGAAGCGGCAAAGCTCGAGTGCATAGGGCTTGCGTAGCTCTCCGGGGAGCGCCTCCAGCCACGTCTCCTCGACGAGCAGCTCCTCCAGCTTCGCAGCGTCCACCGACGCTAAAACCCCGAGCACCAAAACCCTAAGGTTACAGGACCGATGAGCCAAGCGTACGCCCGAACGAAACCCAAGAGAGATCGGGGGAGTGGCGTACCTTTGGACTCGGCGAGGCGGAGGTTGCCGTGCGCGTGGGCGAGGGAGAGGTTGGTGTCAGCGCGGCGGCGCTGATCCGGCGAGAGGGAGGAGGAGAGGGATATCCTCCGGCGCTTTGCTCTGCTTGGTTGGGGTTTTGGGTGGTTCTGCAGCTCGGAATGGGCAGAATGGGCGCGCGTCGCGAGGAGGAGGAAGAGCAAGAGCGGCGGCAAGTTTGGGAATTGCCGCCACGGTCCTCGGCGCGGGGGATTCGCGGAAACTGGACGTGTTTTGCTGTGATTTTTGCCGGGCTGCCTACGCGCGTGTCGCCGCGCCGTGTGGGCGATCATCTGACTGTTCTCGCGGGTCGTTTGCTCGCTAACGACGACACCGCGCTTGTGACGAGCATGCCGTTCGGCCGGGCGTCCACCCGAGGCCCAAATTTGGAAGCAGTCTGGCTCGCCGCTTCGGCTCCCGGCCTGTCACCGTGTGGCGGTGTGGGCCTCTGAATAGGCACCAAACTTGCAGTGCAGACGCCCGGCTGATTCCCGTCCAGCAAGGGGTAGCAAATAAATTCAAGCCGTGGACTAACTTGGGCCGAAAAGAAGATCTGACTGCCGTTCTGTCTGGGTGAGAGAAGAAGCCCCAGTCACACAGCGCGTGGAAATTCAGTTCTGGTGTACAGTGTACTGACGTGTTAGTGATCGTTGGAACCGGAGGCAGCCTAAGCAGCACGAGTAAGATGATCACGCGATCACACAAAAGACACGAAGATATGTTAACGAGGTTTAGAAAATCCTACGTTCCTGGAAGCCGAATCGTGACGGCTCCGTCTGTACGAGGAGTTTATTTTCACGATTTGGGTTATAAGAGATCAGCGGTACATATTTATACCACGTTTACATGTTCTCGGGCACCAGTCTTTACCGCGACTCCACTTTCCGAATGCAAACCCTTCCTTCTGCCATATATGAGCCACATACAATAAAACTCCACCTTGGCGAATACACCACCTTGAAGACACACACATCTCCGCCTTGATGAATTACCACCTTGGAAAACAAAGAGAACGTCTTAACACTCCTCACGTTTCTGTAGACTAGGGAGTTACCTTCTTGCTCAGCAACATGTGATTCCCGACAAGTTGAGACAATGCTCGAAATTGTTGCGGTGACGAGCTTAGTCAACATATCCAGAACATTATCATTAGTGTACATCTTCGTGAAATCAATATCTTCAGAGTTAATAAACTCTGATTCTGTCATACCTTACATGAATGTACTTTGTCCTAGCATGACATACCTGATTATTGACCAAATAAATTGCACTCTGACTATCACAAATACACCTGAACTTCACCTTGCTCAATGTCAAGTTCCTTCATTAGTCTTGCAAGCCATAACGCTTCCTAAGCAGTTTCAGCCACTGCTATTCTACCTCAGTTATAGATAATACAACAATAGACTGAATTGATGACTTCTAATATTAAAGCCTTCATTTTACCATATACGAGTCATACACAACATTAATTTAGTTCTCTCTCGCAAATTTCAAAATCAAGAGAGAGAGCGCGCGCGCGAACGCACGTGGCTGCACAATGCGAGGAAATGTCGTGTTCATGTACGCCAAATACAATAACCCGTATGGTCTTGAGAAAAGCCACAAATAAATACACAACCACATCATAGAATATATCCCTAACCATCCAATTGTAAATATCAAAATTTAAGTAGGAACGGCAGGCAACTCTAGTGAACGACAGAGCACGACATGGAAAAGCACTAGATGATTACAAACAAACCATGCACATCTTAGTACCCCAATTAAGCGACACCAACAAAATTCAGTAAACATGCACAATCCTAACAATTAAGCTTCAAAGGTGTGGATATCCAGCCAGCTACGCTAATTAGACACCATGCACAATGACCGGCAACAGCGTCGCCGCGACGGCAATGGCGCAGGCGAAGCCGCTGGCGCCCGGCGCAGCGCCGCTCGGGTGCGGCGGGCTGGGAGGCGCCGACGGCGGGGGCGGGCTGGGCGGCGGCGGCGGCGCGTCGTGTCCGGTGACCTTGATTACCATCCTCTGCCCGCGCTCACAGTGGCCGGTGACGCCGCTGATGAAGTAGAAGAGGCCCGGGCGGTCCAGCCGCAGCTCCGTGTCGCCGTTGTTGGAGAAGAACATGGGGTGCGACGACCGGCACATGTTGTAGTCGTCCTCCGTCAGCACCATCACGGAATCCTCCTTGTACTTGAAATCTACGTACATACCCAACGATACGCACGTACGATCAGTCTGCAAATCAATGCCATCGCCGAGAGAATTACGGTACCAACTGTATTAAGCAAGCATTTGAGATCGAATGAACCGAGTCTTTCTTACGGACGCTGTCGCCGACGAGGAAGCGGTTCTTGGACGCCCACTCATTGTACATACCGGCCTCGTTGGCCGGCGGCACGACCCAGCCGTCGTCTCCACCGACCTCAAAGTCGGTGGCAGCGGCGCGGCGGCCCAATGCGCCCAAGACTGCAAGGAGCGTCAGAAGGGAAACGAGATTTGCCATGGCCGGCCGGGATCTTCCTAGTTGCTCAGTGCCGATCGATGCAGAACTAAAGATTATTTGGCTCGGCAATAGCATGCAAGGGAAGCGGATTAATAGGGAGGAGGATGGTTAAGTGGTGAGCCGAGGAGGAGGGTGGTGGTTAGAGTCTCGGGGAGGGAATAGCGGAGACCGCGGATACGTCGGGGTGCGGAGTTGGCTCGCCGCGGGTCAATGTGATCGATCCATCGTTTGTTGGTTGCCTCGTTCGAACTTGGACCACGTCAATTTGACCGTGCTCGAGCGTACCGTACCTTGTGTGTGGCCGTTGTTGATTGCGGAGTTGGCAGGCCGTGCCGGGCTTCGCTGGGGTATTGGACTTTGTGGCATAATGGGCCACCCCCGAATTAAAGTTCGATTTGCTTTTGTTTTCTTTTTGTTCGTTTTCCTGCAAATATCCTCCGTAGATGGTGCAGACATGGCTCGTACGATGAAATTTCCCTGAAAATACTAAACTTCACTGGCAGGAAATGTTGTGTAAAGGAACTTTGCACTTGCAGCACGAACTTATGATCTAACGCAATGATGCGAAGCACTCCTGGCGTATTCTCGGGGCGGGGGGGACAGCTTTCAGCAAAACAAAAAGGGTTAGGAGAGAGAAGTTGCAAATTTCATCGCATTATTATTCTTCGACAATTGGTGGCGTTCGCAAGAATGCCCAAGTAAGCGAACCTTTACTTTGGCACTCTAGTGCAACAAGACGGGCACGAAATGGGGGTTATTTGGTCACGGTACTCTGCTATTTATGGACGTAAAGTTACAGTCTCACCAGCATGTCCTAGCTGTAAACACAAAACATGGGTCAGAAACTGCTGTCTTGCTACGGTACAAAATTTAAAGTGTAGAACGCAAAACAGCAAACCGGCATTTTCGTGTAAGAAGAACTCTGGATTCACGTACGCGCGGGTGATCACGATGTACACCGTGCGAGGTACGTTCGAGAAGAGAGCAAGCGATTCCGTATCTCGCAGCAGGACAGAGCATGGTACAGCAGCCAACGATGCATGCATGCTTCAGTAGAGTAGAGTACGTACGATGAGAGATGCCAAGCAAGCATGGCGTCCCGATCGGGAGTAGCGGAAGTGTATGGGCAAGCGCTGCTCGTGCTCGATAGTGTCGGGCAGGGCTACCTCGCCTCGCTCCGCGCCGCGACAGCCGTGGGCGACGACGGCAGCGGCCGGCGAGACCTGCCCATACGCTTACCGCGACGGCAAACTGTTGATGTCAAGCAAATCCTCCGCCGTAATTGCAGACGAGAACTATTTTTACAACCACTTGAGCCTGCAAACGCAGAAAACCGTAGCACGGTACTGTAGACACGTAGCGCTGTAATCGTGGAAATGTAGCATTTGATACGAGCTCTTTCTTTTCGATCCGACCCGACGGTGAGGATTGATCCTAATACGAATAACTGTAGATCCATATTTAGACGTTCAGTGCGGATGATGCCTTTCCCAAACTTCATGCGTGACGGCTGCAACGACTGCAGCAAGTTCAGGGACGTGGTACTTGACCCGGCTAGCTGTTGAGTGGGTGTGGCGAACACTATACGCCTTTCGGCAACCTCCTCGTCCTCCTCGTCGTCGCGCCGTGGCCCATGCGCCGCTGACATTTTGACGTGTGGTTTGCGTCCGCGCTGGCGAATCGAGCGGCTTTGTGGGGGCAGCGAGGGGAGCCCGCTCCGGCACATGCAGCTTGCAAAGCGTTTCGCCGTTTCGTTTGTCGATCGCCGTTCGTGCCCGGGCTGGCGGGCGGGATGCTCAGCTCAAGACCTCAATTCAAAGTCGTTTGCTTGTTCAGTTGGCTGAGCTCTGTAAGCCTCGCGATCGTGTGTCTTGCAGCTCCATCTATCTCTTTTACCATCAAAGACATGATTGGCCCGGTCCGCCATACAGTCGACAATTGCCGGGTAGTTCCGAACAATGCACGCGAACTAGTGATTTTAAAAACTTTGGCACATGCTCGTAGTAACGTAATAACAACTTGGCAAGTAATGAGATTTCGTAAAAAGTTGCCTATGGTTCTTTCAATTTCTCATTTTTTTTTCTTTCAACTGATAAGTCAATTCAAGAAAGAACATATCCGCAAAATTACAGAGAACATTTGTAACAATTTTCCCACATTTTACTGGATTCCACATTTCCCAAAGGGTGCAAAATGCAAGCATTCTCACATGTGGCCTCCTTGACACACATATAATTACAGACTCGCCCAACCCAAACCTGCCCTTGGCTAAGACATCACCCAGGAATACAGTAACATCCGAGTATAACTACACAACAGTAGCGGCTATTTACAGGTCTTTTCGGCGGGTCCCACCATGAAGCTGCCAAGCTCGGCGTTGCGGAGGCACAGCGCCGCGCGGAACACGCCGTTAACGGCGTCGGACAGGCGGCCCAGCCGCGCCGTCAGCTCCTCCGTCCGCTTCTCCACCTCCTGCGTGATGGCCCGCAGCGCCGCCTCGTCGATGTCTCCTTCGCTGTCAAGAACCGACGCGAGCTTGCCGACGGCCTCGTCGACGGCGTCCACCTCGCCGGTGTTGATGGCGAGGTCGGAGAGTTGTCTGGAGACGGCGCTGAAGGCTTCCGCCCACGGGAAGTCGCCAGAGACCAGGGGGAAGGCGGCCTCGAGGGCGCCGCCGCCCAGGACGGCGGCCGCTGCTGCCGCTGCGAGGGAGGAGACGGCGTCCACGGCGAGGAGGACGCGCGCCGCAGCGGAGAGGCGGCCACGGGGTTGGTCAAACGGAAGGGAAGGGAGCGGAGGAGCGCAGCGTGCGCCCGGCGGATTGTTGACGGGGATGGGGAAGCCGAGGATGACGACAGGAGGTGCATGAAGCGCGAAGCGGGAGAGGAGGCGGCGGCGGCGGAGGCGGTCGAGGCGGGCGGCGATGGCGTTGCAGGCGTCCAGGAACCCGACGCCAGCGTCGAGGTGGGCTGCGACGGCGGCCGCGTCCCCCTCGACGGCGAGCGCGGGGACGGCCTCGCCGAGCGTGATCGCGAGGAGGTCCGCGAGGCGCGCTAGCGCGGCGAGCGGGGAGGCCGGCAGGGGCAGCAGGCTCCGGAGGCGCGCGGCGAGCGCGGCGTCGAAGCGGGCGGTGGGTCCCACCCTGGCCGGCGCCTTGCCCGGGTGGTGGTGGTGGCTGTTCTTGGAGGCGGCGGAGTGGAAGGGGAGGAGGGAGTGGTACTTGTCGGCGAGGAACATCTGGCTGGCTGGGGGTTTGGGTGGAGCTCGCGGCGGCGTTGGTTGGGTGAGGTGAGGAGAGAGAGGGGGGAGACAGAGGGAAGGGGATATAATAAAGGTGGCGGTGGCGTCGGAGGTGTGAGAGGGTGAAGGGGGCGCAACGGATGTGAACCATGTGGATCAATTTTATTATGTGATATGTGTATTTATTAATATTAAATTCTCTTAAAATAGGGATTACGGGACTGTACATTTTGAGATTAACAAATACACATGTCACACGATAAACTTGATATACTGAGATAAAGTTATGAATCAGACCCTATAATATTTTTTCCCTCTCCGGCGAGGGCAGGGTGATAGGATGGAATTAGAGGCAGCACCGTGGGCTCGCCGCGTAAGACGCGTACCCAAAACGCCTCTTAGCCTTCTCACTCCTTGCTACTAATAATATGCTAGTATTTGGAGTGTTCTGACAACGCTCTTAAAACATTTTCTTTCTTTTCTTCTCGAGCAACTGCAGAAGCTCTTTCCCCCCGCAGCAAAATAAGATTGATAGACTGGCATGAGCATATGCAAATGTGACAAATAACGATCGATGCTGGAAAACCGAAATATTTTATGTACTCCGGTTGATAGACGTTCAAATACAAGCGAGCAGAACATACTCGGACGCTTGACTAGACCTTGTGATTCCGAGATATTTCTGATCTTACGAACTAGGCTGAGATCACTGTCTTCTTACCCACTCATAGCGCTTTCATCTTTATGAATTTCGATCTCCGGGCACTCAGGCGGCTACATTTCAAGTCGCGCTTCTCCACGGCTCACGTCGCATCGTACCATCATCGAACAAGTAATTTTCAGTGCAACGCTTGCACTCATCCGCAGTTCACACAGAACTAAGTTACTGTCAGATGTCAAGTACATCTCCGAGGGTTGGATCCTTTGCGTTGAAGATCCCAATGCAATACAGAGGATCTACATTACTCTGTATTAAAAGATAATTTCTCATGTCCCATCAAAAAATAAAGGTTCAAACTAGAGCTAGTGTTTTTGCTCAAGCATTTTGGCTAAGTAAAAAACGGTACAATGAATATTTCACTGCTTTTACCGTGTTTACTATAACACCACTGCCACATATTATTCACTCACTCGCAAATCACTGTTTACATATTGATTCTCCCATTACAGCATAGCATAAGATCCGCATCCCACTACGTTACAACAAAACAAGGTAGGATCCGGATTCCCACTAAGGTACATGAACACTGATAAATAGGATACGGGTACAGGGTACGGGCTATCTCCATTAAATCGCGGCGATAAATCTGTCTAATTCATTAATCAAGGAGTAAAAGACACCCCCTCCTACGCGAAAGTTCTAGCCTCTTCTTCTCTTAAGTGAGGGTTGTTAGCTTTGATCGATGGTTTCGGGAAGATTAAGGCAATCCGAAGTACCAGCACGACACATGCTTTCCAGGGAATCAATTCAAACGTGAGCGTGCATGCCAGGCAAACAGTGCGTCATGTAAAAACTGAAGCGCAAAACTCACCACTTTCCACGCGCTTTTTACCGGGCCGTTTTAGCTGTCTATCTGTGCAACTAGCGCACCCAGATCATGACGGCACCAGTGTGAAAAACACGCCTTTTGTCACGAATTTTTTTTGGACCGTGTATTGTGCCCGTTATCATCTCGTTTTCCAACCCTTTTCCCTGCTTACCGTGAACGCCACCCAACCCAGCACAGGCAAGGCAATGGCACATCACTACATCACTTGCAGGGGATATATTTCCCCGTGCAACTAAACCGTCTAGCCGGAGAGTCACACGTGTTTCGGGTAGCGCTCTTCACGGGTGGCCGTCTCGGTCCTGCGGTATCGGGACTTCATTTCCAACCCGAAATTCTGCTGAAATGTAATAAAAAAACTATTTTTGTTCTTAAAATAAATTAAATATTATTTTTATTTCATAAAAAATTAAAATAATATTTTTTTAGTGGGAAAATACATTTTTCGAGCTAGGTCGAGCTCGGGCCTTCCCGTTCGAGGCCAGGCTTTTCAGGTCGACCCGGCGTTTGAACAGATTTCGTGGTTGTTTCGATGTTCAGATGTGTCCATTTTACATGACGTCGGTGCTGCGAAAATGGAGTATTCACTTCGTGCCATGCAATGCAATGCTGCCAATGCTAATATCAAGCCGGTGAACGCAAACACAATCAGGGTGGAGCCAGCGATGGATCATGCCTCGGGCTAAGCCGACTCTCTCGGGTCTAAGTCTTCTATTCTTAAGAATCTTTGACAATTTCTTAAGAGAACTTCTGTAGACTTTGATCATAGTCCTCGGCCTACAGCTACCCAGTCCGATACCCAGATCCGCCTCCGAGCACAAACCTTGCCTGATGGATGGATAGCGGCAAGCCGGCAACCAGGTGCTGGCGATAAATTTACCACGAGCGGTTTCGTGCTACAGGCGCCACCACGCGAGCTTCGCTTTAGCGCTACGCATCCGAAACGGTGGGAGGGAAAGGAAACCTGGGCGTCAGGTTCGTCCCTTTCCCTCTGTTCGCCCATCGACTTTGACCCGACGAAACCCTGAGCTGTACACAACATATGGATAATGAGCAAGAATAGCAATAAGAAAGATTATAAGCCTGAAGTTAAGGATCCGTTGTTGTAGACCCTTTCAATTCAATTGATGTTTACAAGGGGGAAAGGTACGCCTGAAGTTTGAAATGTATACCCTTAAACTAGAGCAAGCTTGACAGGTTACTGAAGTTCCAAAGTCAGCATTTCAGAAACCAACTACAAAAGATCAACAAAGGTTCCGAGCAGTCAGAAACAAAGCTACTGAAGCATTTTTGCATGTAACATATTGTACCACTTGGGGAATATACAAATGTGTAGCTTGCAGTGATGGAAGAAGATCAATGGAAGTTATCAAGTTAAGAATATGAAATAAGAACTGCTGATCAGAACAAGCGCTGGTGATTCAGAAAAAGAGAGTAGATAATGATCACGCGATGTTTTGTGTAGGTGCCATGACAACCATATATGATCTGTTTTGTATCACGGTCGCATGAGGCCATGGCTTCATGACAATTGGCAAGGCCTAAATGCAACCGTAACATATGACTGACACCCATGCCAGTGATTTAGTGTAATATAAATTATATGAGCATGTTCAAAATCTAATCACAGTGGCGTCCAATCATTAGAGCAACGTCTGGGGCAGGTATGGTATATTGGTATTTACCAGATCAAAGTCGGCACACATATAACATAAGAACTTGTTTGGGAAACTCATTCTCGGTCGGGATTCACGTGGGTGAACCGACAATTTAAACTAAAATCTCAGTTCATCCACGTGAATAGGCTAAGATTACGGTCCAATCAAGCAAGTTCTAAGAGTTCTTTCATCCATCGCATCCCACATGCAGCAAATCAGCTAAACATCACAATAAAAAAGCTAAGGTACCCTGCTTTTTTTTTTATCAGGAAGAGTGCGCTGAGAATGTTCTTATAATCGTGCATGTGATCTCAAACCAATCCAGGAGGTGCCCCACGCCATCAAAATTTGATGGGTAATGATAGCACTCATAAGTCCGGAGTAGAGGTGGTCAAATGGATCGTGTCAGCCGGGCCGGTTCAAGACACGACGCTGTTGGCACGGCCCGCGCTGTTCATGGGTCGGACTGGCACGGCACAAAGCCCCGTATCGTGATTGGACCGTCACCGAGGCACAATGGGCTGGCCCAACACGACACTAACAGTGTTGAGCCATGCCAGGCCTGTGAACAATGTCGGGTCGTGCCAGGCATGGCACGAGCCCAGCATGACCCATGTGGCCCGCGTGCGGGGAGGCTGAGGAGAGAGCCGGCCAACTGGGAGGAGAGGAGGAGGGCGGGGCAACGCCGACACGGAGGAAGGAGGAGGAAGAGAGGAGGAGGAGGAGGAGGTCGGGGTCGCGCCGATGCGAAGGAAGAAGGGGCCGGCGCGGAGGGAGGAGGAGATCGGGAGGGGGTGGCGCCAGCGTGGGGTGGCGTGGAGGTGGAGGGCGGCGGGCTGACGACAATGGGGGAGAAAAGGGGGAGGCCCAAGCAGGCTGTGCACGGCACGGCCCAGGGGGCATCTGCCCGTTGGGCGTTTTTTTGACCGTTTGGGGTTTTAGAAATAGCAAAAAAAATCCCGATTTTTTTTCTATAAATAGCCATTATACCCCTCTCATTCAACACCCATCAATTTCTCATTTTCTCTTTCAAATTTTGGTTTGCAAATTTAAATTCATTGCAAGTTTTGGAAAATTCAATTTCCGCCAGCAAGTTAGCAAAAGAGGTACAATACTATTTTTGCGTATAATTTTATTAGTAGTATTTATTATGCTAAGATGAAAGTAATAATAGTGTTAGTTTCGATTTTACAAAAGATGAAAGTAATAATAGTGTTAGTTTCGATTTTGCAGTTTTGGTTATAAAAAAATTACGATAGCTTTGCTCTTAGTGATTACGGACTTTCACCGGAGGAAGTTGCATTCATGGAGGGTGTGGCTGCCTCAAACTAACCGTAGTTGTTAGCAAAAGGGTAAGACGGAGTTCCGTCATCAGGCTCCACGACGGCATCTTCGTCGGTGACCACCGGAGCAAAGAGGTCGAAGTCGTCTACATTGAGAGTGTGGGAGAATTTCGACAGGACAACCAAGCCAAACGCATAAGGAAATTAGGTACCATATGTTGTTTGCAAAATTTATCGTCAGGAATTATCTGCAAAGTTTACAAGAAGGGCGGAGCACTTGCAAAGACATATTACAAGATGTAAGGCCAAGCAAGGATTACCGATGAGACAGACGCAACTGCAGTACAATCTTGACGATACGGTACGTAGCTGGGACTACAATTCTAAGGTAGTCCATCAATCTCTCTGTCGTTTAATTGCTTGCGATGATTTATCGTTAGGCTTTGGGGGAGTCTAATGCTTTTCAAACTTACACTAGAACTGCGCATAATCCTATACTCCCTTCCATTTCTAGACAGATAACAACTAAAGATCTAGTAAAATACTATAATAAACATCGTGATAAATTAAAGGATAAACTTACTACATGCACATTTTCGATGGCCCTGACCTCGGACATATGGAGTGGACGCGCCAGGGAGGATTATCTAAGTGTAGTTGCTCATTATGTTAATGATGACTGGGTAATGAAAAAAAAGAACTATAAGTTTCAAATTAATTGATGTGGCATACACGGTTGAAAATGGGAATATTGCGGACTATATTATCAAAGTTGTGGAAGACTTTGGTCTTATAAATAAAATATTCTCAATTACTCTAGACAATGCCACATGTTATTAACCTTATAGTCAAATACGGTTTGAAGAGGTTGGATGTGTATCTTAAATTTTTTCGCGATGCGATATCTTTCTTGAATAATTCTAACGTAAGAATAGCATCATATAAGAACTTCTGCAAGGCAATGGGTGTACCTCCAAGAAAGTTCGGTTTGGACATGCTAGTAAGATGGAACTCTACTTGCCTGATGCTTAAGAGTCTTTGACTATATAAGAACATTTTTTATGTTTTTATTCAAACACACTATCAGAGCACTAACGGTAGTATACTATTGACTGAGCAACATTGGTTCGTTGCTGAGAAGATACTACAGTTTTTATAATTTTTTTTAATGAGGCCACTGTTACTTTGTCTGCTGTTTACTATCCAACATTTCTATTATTGTGCATAGTATTTTACAGATCACTACTCAATTGAAAATGTATGAAAATAACTCATTTTACGCGAGGCTATTGTTGCTATAAAAACAAATATGTTAAATATTGGAGAGAAATCCCTTTCTTTTATGCATTTGCATTTATTTTATATTCTAGATGTAAAATTGAATCATTTGCTAATGTTCTTGATCTTCTTAGTGATGCTACAGGGCTAGACTATTCTAACTATTTTGCAGAAGTTTGTTCTCGATTACACGAGGTTTACCAAAGGAACGAAAATAAGTTCTGGGGGGTCCGCTTGCAATGATCTCCAGTAGCCCCACCTCAAGTAGCAAAATAAATTTGTGGGGGCAAGATCTTCAGTGGTTCTTCCTTCATGTCCAAGTCTTCTTCTTCTATAGCTCCGCCTGCTCAACCAAAAGCAACCTAAGGAGTGGGAAACTATCCACCTACCTGGACAGCGATACAGTGGATTTCAACTCAGAAGGATTCGAAATTCTGCAATGGTGACATGCTCATAAGTTAACATACCCCGTGCTATCCATACTTGCACGTGATGTGTTAATTGTTCTTGTCTCGATGGTTTTCTCTAAGTCTGCTTTTGATCTTTCTGAAAGAATATTAAAGGAGAGAAGAACACGTCTTACGAGTGAGATGATGGAGATACTTCTAACCGTGCAGGATTGGAAATAAGCTTATTCGTGACCACAACACTCTGTGGAAAATACAGAGTTGTCGAACGTGTTCAAAAATCTGTACCTCGACAATGACATTTAGAACAAAGATGTATGTAAAGCTATAGGCTATACTCTTTTTTCTTTTGTTAATGTTTTCTCATGTTGAGTTTTTGCGTTGCAAAGGTTGACGAGACAACCATTTCAATATTAATAAAGCTCTTTATTACATTTTCAACACGCCTATCTTATTTTTTACAACTTTCATATGTTTTTACGAATTCTACATATTTTTCTATTTTTTGGAATTTTTCTGATTTCCCCCCAATTGTTCCGATTTTTATTTTGTTTTTTGGGCTAAGTGGGTCGTAAACGGCCCGATGGGCCAAACGAGCTCGTTACGGCCCGGCCCGGTAGAACCACCCTTCGAGCCGTGCTTGGGTCTCCACCTAGGCACATGCCTCGGCCCAGCACGGAACTTTCACAGTCCGAAATGGGCCATGCCCGGTCGTGCCACCCATTTGGCCATCCCTGGTCCGGAGGCATGTGACGATTCTCAGCAACACACTCCTCATCCACTTCCCAGCCACATACTCATCATCCACTTTCCACCACATGATCTCTCCCTCTCTTTCTCTCTCACTCACTCAGTAACCTTTCCCTCCGTCTCTCTCCCTCTGGTCTCTTGATCTCTCCAGCGAGTTCTGCTTTGGCTGAGCCGCCACCCTCCACAAGACCGAGCGGCACCACAGCACGTAGCCACCATGGCGGCAAGCTGAGCTCTACTGACACCGAGATGCCCAGGCGCAGTGACTTCATCGAGCGTCATTGCCAAGCACGACTAGCTGAGATCTGTCGACGTTGGACGCACCACCGCGACCTCCTCAATCTACCAAAACATCGCCAGCTCTGCCATCGACAACAACCTCCACAAAGATGCTTCGGGGCAGTCTCCTCTTCCCCCAAGTTCAACTCCTCGATCCCCCCGCAAGCATCCTCCCTCCAGTAGGTTATTGCATGTCTTTCTCGATTTTGTTGCAGTCCCTTTCTCCATTGTTGCACGATTTTCCCTTGTTTAATGCTGCCTTCTCCATTTGTTGCATATTTGGGTTGGAGTGATGCATTTATGTGCTCAAAATGCTGCAACAATTATCTTGAAATGCTGCAACTATTATTTTAAAATGTTGTTATGTTATAACACGATAACTTTTTTTTGTGAGCCCTCCTCCTCTGATAGGTTGGGTGTTGGCATTTGCTAAATTGTTGCAACACAATTTTCAGTTTGTTGCATGAAGCGAAAAAATTGTTGCAACATGTCTCTCAGATGTTGAGAAGTGTCGCAGTTCAGGATTTGTTGTCACTGTTGGGTTTTTTATTTGTTGCACCGGATTTTTATTTTTGTTACAGTAAGGATGTCTATTTGTTGCACCGATGAATCTATACTCGTTGCATCAAGTTGGGGATTTGTTGAACTGACAAGAGTTTTTTTTTGCGCTTTGAGAGAGAATGTTGTAGTGCTGTAAAACTGTGTATTTGTTGCAGGTTTACTAAATAATTATTGTGTCTCACCGATTTTTATTGCTCTTGGTTGGATGACTGAGATCGAACCTTTCAAGTTATATCCGATGATAGAGAGGAATATATAATGAAAAAGCTCCTATCGTACATCCGGGCACTAGTCGTTCCCAAAATTGATAGTAATCTGGGCACAAAAGAAAGCAGTTTTCCTGTCGATAAGCTAGTTTGGAATTCCAACAAGGTGGCAACTTGCTGCCAGATTGGTCCGGTCAGCTCCAAAGACCAGAATCCAGAATTGCAAATTGAAACTTCAATGTTGTGGGTCATATGTGGACCCATACTGGGACAAAAAGGACTAAGCTTCCCACAAAACAAGGGAGCAAATATTGGGACAAAAAGGACTAAACTTCTCGCAAAATAAGGGAGCAAAAGGATCGAATTGCAACTAGAGCGCTAATTAGTTGGTGTCAGCCATTAAGAGTTCTGTGTATTTATCCATGATTGCATTTTTCACTCTTTGTGATTGCTTTGCTCTCTCGTGCTTGTCTTTGGAGAGCCGAAGCTGTACCTTCGCCATCTTATCTGTCGTGAAAGCTTATAAGGCTTGTGTTTCATAGTAGAGTTGAATATCATCATGTGACAAACTGCCCAAAGAAGAGTCCGCTATGGCTTTTGCTTTTGCTTTAGCTGCCTTCGTTCCTTCTGGACAAGTTTCTGCTTCAATTTGTACCGCGACTGTATCATTATTTTTGGTCTTGCTCTCTTCAACGTATGTCCTATTCCACTTAGGCTGGTTCCGAACCTCTCTCCACAAGTAGACAAGTGTGAAGCACTGACTTGCTTCCTTCTTGTACACTACATGAGCTTTTTCCATAAGCTAGTCATCGGATTGGCCGCTAACATACACATGCTTCAGCCTGCACCAAATGCCGTTGAATTGCACAATCTTACGATTCATCCTACCCCAGTGGTCCTTACAATTCATGGCCTTTCTCCTTAGATCATCAGGACTATTTTTGTTGTACTATGTTGCTACCTGTTTCCAATAAATGTCTCCTTTCTTGGAAATTTCCGTCAATAGAATCAACAGAGTTATTTAACCATGCGCTAATCTGTATGTTTAATGCAACTATAATAAGCACAAATATCATGAAGCAATGATACTCAAAATAGAAAATGAGCTCTTACTAGTCAGATGTTGTCCTCTTCCGTCCATTGCAAGCGCTTCCAGCCCTTTCTTCTTCATCGTTACTGGCGTCTTCATAGAATCTTTGTAGCGTTTTTTGTGATGATTGGTAGGACTACGAATCATGGTGATTAAGGGAATTGAATGAATGGTGTGGTTGGCTATAATTTTCTGGATTCTCAGTTAGAACAGAAGATGAGTTCAACAAATCTAGGAAACCACTATCCGCATCCATTTGATGGAACAATATAAATTAAAGGTTGCAGAAACATTGCGCCAACACTTGAGTATATATAGAGAGAGCATGTATGACTTGTCTTCCCGTATGACCGGATCGAATGCAACCTTATAGACGAAGGGATCGTTCTCTCACCTGTGCATGCATATCTGATCACCGTGACTCCTTCTCGTGCCTGTAGATATCATGCGGTGACTCCTCTCAGCATGCTTTACTTTTTATCACGTTGCTTTCACTCCTCTTGTGATCTCATCCAACCCATGAATGCAGTTGCAGTGACTTTTTCTCAACCCAGTTCGCATTCAAAGGTGCTTTCACTCCTTTCACTGTATGCAGACTTTTTCTCACCCGGGTTGCTTTCCGCGGGGTCGCTTTCAATTCTTATCTCACTGTATGCAAACTTTTTCTCACCGCCTTCACTCCTATCTCTCCCATGCAACCAGCATCTCACTGCATGTAGACTTTTTCTCAGTGCCTTCACTCCTTCTATCTCTCCAAAGCAACCAGCGATGCAAGTATTTGTAGGCAGAAAAGTTAGTTTTGGGCTGAAAGCATCAGTTTGGCATCGATGCAAAAAGAAGCAGCGTTTCCTCTCTCCAAGCACCGAACTCCCATTGGCTACAAAAAAAACCCGTTCCCCCCCTAAGCATCTCCCTAAGCACTCCCATTGTACATACCCTTAAAAGAGAATTAGATGATCCAATTACAACTAGAGCACTAATTATCGGGCTAGAACTAGTAGATTAGGCCAACTCTTATCAAAGAGATCTGTAACGGTGGTGTGGGAATATGTAGGGATAAAAAAAGGTCCGAATCACTGATGGGTTCGGGTTTTCTATCCCTTCAATCCGATCACTAAAATGACACCGATTTGGTAGCTTCTTTAAACGAAAAAAAGTTGGATGGGAAGAACTACTACCAGTGTGAGGACAAACCGAGTAGTACACGTCACGCCGACCGATTATTTTCTCGGACGTTGGATCAGAATGGTGCAGGATCGCGGACATCCTCGAGCCCCGCATGCTCCCTCCAACCCATCCGCACCTCCCAATCTCATCCTGCTCCCTCCTAAAGCCTACCCGTCCGCCGACCGCCGGAGTTGTCGCCGGAGGTAGACCTGGGCCTCGAGCACCCCCTCTCCTCTTCTCTCTTCTCCTCGGCCCTCCTCCCCTTCATCCCGGTGCGGGTCGGGAACAGGGCTGGAGTGGCGGCGATAGAGATCGGGGAGGACGGAGGAGGGAGCAAGGCCGGGGGAGGCCAACGGAGGCAGCAGCGGATAGCGGGAAGGAGGGAGGAGGAGCGAGGCCGGGACGGGGTGGCGGTGGTAAGAGCAGGGAAGAGGGAACAAGGCCGGGGCGTAGGACAACGGCTGCTTGACGACTTCATGGTTGAGGACCTCAAAATTAGTCGCCTGTTGTTTAGCAAATACGAATAAAAATCATAACCAACATCTCAATCTCGCCGCATTTTATTCCAAATATGAGGGATCAAATTCAAAATCTACGAACATCATACAATAGTTAACAAAGTTGCTTCAAAAAAATAGTAATAACAGTCAACTGAAGACTATACAAGTATACACTGAAGAATGCCAAGCAGAAGGTATGCAACTAACTAGATATAATAAATACTTCCAGAGAGAGCATTGAGCCATTCAGAATTTCAGATCCACCAGCCATACACTTCTTGCTGGGTAAAACTTCCGTTGATTCCAGAAGTGCAAGCTCCAGTATGAGCTATGATGTACTTCTGACACTGACAAGCTTCTCTCGTAGTTTTTCTACACGGGCCTGAATAAGGAAGCGTGTCAGAATGTTAAGTTTGCAGGGCTAAATTATGCAACTGCAATTGGAACTGAGAAATATCAAAATTGCAGTGCATGTGTCCAACACTAACCTTGAAGGACTTGGACCGACGTATAGATGGATCAAGGTCCAAGGCATCTGCATAAGCATCCTCCGCAGCACGGTACTCCCCCATTGCAAATAGTGCGTCCCCTCGCGACAAGTGAGCCTGCATAGCCATGATCCATAAGAGCTGATGAACATGCCATCGCCATGAGACTTGTTTAAAAAACAGGAGGGTAACCTGCAGCTTTATTAAGAAAGACAAGCAACAAACTACAACTGTTCACCGTCCAACAAAAAAGGAAATACAGCGAATTTAAAGGCTAACTAGCCCATGTTTACATGCCAATCAGAAATAGTGCAACACAGAAGTATGGCATAACTCAGCAAAACTATCCATCAGGTTTTCAGAATAGGACATGAGATAGCCAAAAAAGATACTCAAGCAGGAAGTTTGGAAGGATGTGATGTGCCTAAAGCTTCCATGGAGCTTACAGACTATCAAGGGCTATGCTACTGTTATATAATTGTGCTTATCAGAATTGCATTTTATCAGTGTACAGTGCACACCGCACAACATGTATGTATGGAATATTATACTGTTTCAGTCTTTTACAATATTGCCATATCCAAAAACATCTCGGTAGCGAAGGTCTTTGAGCACGGGTATCAAAATATCCGTTTTCGTAGGTTGGTGTGTGGAGAAGGGCTTGTTCTGTGGAATAGGTTTATGGCAGATTGCAATGGTGTGACACTAAAGGAGGGCTAGTGTGGCTGTTGTCTCCTTCGGGGACCTTTTCTATCAAATCTTTCTATAACTTTCTGAGGACTAAGAGTGTTGAGTTCCCCCATAAGTTCATCTGGGATGTTAAACTCCCCTAAGGCTTAAAGTGTTTATCTGGCTAACTCTGAAACAAAGCATTCTGACCAAAGACATCCTTACTCACAGGGGTTGGGTGGGAGACAAAAAGTGTATGTTTTGTGGAGCTGATGAAAGCATTGATCATCTGTTCTTGCTGTGTCCTTTGTCAAGGTACATTTGGAATATCATAAGCTGTACTTTTGGCCTGCCTAGCTCTCCAGCAGATATTGCTCGATTGTTCTCTGTATGGCTAGGGCAGTTTGCTAGAAAAACCAGGAAACTGGTGATAGTTGGGGTAGCAGCTATTTTATGGGGCATTTGGAAAGTTCGTAATATGACGTGTTTCCATAAAAAATGGCCTGCCGAACCTATCTCAGTAATTCATAATATATGTCATTGGATTGACCTGTGGTCCAATTTACAGAAGGAGGGAGGACGGGGGGTGCTCCTCCAGGGCGCTAGAGCTATTGGGAAGGTTGCTAGTGAAGTTTTTGGAGCCAGGAGCAGATGGGCGTCATGGACTAGCAGGATATCCCAGGGATGATGTTGGTTTCTGTTTTGCGCTTGGGGATGTCTGTGCTCTTTCATTTTGTTTAGCTACCCTTAGCTCTTAATGACTGCTTTTCAGTTTTCAGCTTTGTATATATTCTGTGTTAATTTGGATCTTTTCTAATGGTGTTTCCTTAATGGAAATAGGGTGCAAACCTTCTATCAAAAAAAAAATACTGTTTCAGTCTGGCATTGGACTGCTCCTCCATCGATATTAAACAAGTGAATCTTATTTCACATTATGTGCGAAGATAACTTATGTATCAGATGCATACAATATAGTTGTTTTCACCTGTCATCTGAGGCCATTTGTGTGCCCTTGTATTGGGAAAATTAAGCATTGCACTGTCACGCAGTCCAAATTTTGCAATCACCACTATCGATTTTGTAAGTCATGGTCAAGCAGACTATTCGGTTTTGTTTTGTTGATTCACTCGATTGTTATAGCAACCCTTCCTGGCTTCCTCCAACCCAAAGTTACTAGTTAATGCATATGCATTTGCATATATTTGTGACAAATAATGGCCAAATTGAACCATCCAATTCATAAGCAAAACAACATATCATAGTAGACTCCAGTGATCTGTAGTAAGTAATCAAGTTTACGGGGCTTATGCCATACCTAAGCATTTAGTAATATGAACAAGACAAGGAGTTCGCTTTACAAGTGAAGTGATACCTGAGGAAATTTGGGATCTATTCTTATTGCTTCCTCGGCATCCGCAAGCGCACCGGCGATATCCTCAATTGCCAATCTTGCCTTAGACCTGCACAATTGCCACCAAACATCACATGCCGAACTTATGCGAGTACGCATTTACAGTCCCAAACACTAGCTCTCAAACCAAATTAAAAAACACAGAACCGACCTGCTTCTATACACCAGATGCAAGCCACCAGGAGCATTGAGCCCAATAGTCTACAGCACATACAAGTCACAGTTAGAACACCATACAGATAACTGCAGCTTTGTTCATGCCATTTTGAAGAGAAACAAAACACCAAGCACTTGTGAGAATGGCGTCCTTGTACAGACCTCCGTCAAGAGGGCTTCCGCTACGGTGGCGTCGCCTTTCTCGAGGGCGGCCTCCGCCTTCTCCCGCGCCGCGAGTGCGGCGAGCCCCGCGGCTGCGTCGAACTCCGAGGCGCCGAGGACGTGCTCCAGGAGCTGCGCGGCGCGCGCTGCCGTGCCCACGTGGCCGAATATGGCGGCGGCGCCGGCGACGGCGACGGCTATGTTGGGCCCCGAGCCGCAGCGTCCGAGGCACCCGCAGTAGGCCACGTCGACGCACGGCGGTGCAAGGCCCCCGATCGCCGCAAGGACTTCGCGCCCGCCCTGGCGCGCGCACGTCCGGTTCGTGCAGACCCGTATCTCCACCGCTGGCCCTACCGCTCCTGAAGCACGCGGAGGCGCAGGCCTCCGGCGGCGAGGCGGTGGCGGTCGGGGAGAGGAGGCGAGGGAGCAGGACCGAGAGGCGGTTGCTCCCACTATCGCCATCGCCATGTAGATGAATCGATGACTGACGAGGCGGGAAGTGTTTCGGGAATGGTGTGTCTTTAAGGGTTATTTTTGCAATTTGCATACGCGAACGTGGCAGTATTTTGCTCAGCTTATTCTCCGTGTTTCCGGTTGGCCATTTTTGCAAAAACACCCTCCCATCCAGCCATAACTCGGTCATACGCAACGGCAACGCCAGACCGCCGTCCCTCCCGTCCGGCCATCCCTGCGAGGCTCCGACTCCCGCGACGCTCTACTCCCTCTCCGGCCTACGCCGTCACGGATCCCGGGGTTTCTCGCAAGGTCTCCCTCTACGTCTGTCGCACGTTCCTCTCGGTTCACGTCGAATCTCTCTATTTGGGTTTGGTGGCTGGAGTGTGATGAACGGAGCGGTGATTTGTTCGGGGTGCTTGATCTGGTGGGACGTGGTGTTAATTTTTCGGGTGCTTGATCTGGATTGTGGCTAAGTGCTGATGCAGGCCGTGCAGCGTTGCCTCGCCGGTGTTTGGGGTTACGCCCTCTAGCTGTTCGATGAAATGCCTCATCCAAGTGCCATTGGGCGCCTATCATTCCATGGCCTATTGGTATTTGCCAACATATAGCCGTAATGGGTCATTGGATAATTACCTTTAGTCGCAACATACAAGTAGCTAACTTGCAGTATGTTCGTGTGCCAGTGTGCATAATGTTTAATTTATAATGCTATTACGAATTTATGATTATTGAACAGGTTAGCAAAGCGGGACCAGACTGTAGTGTTCTTACTTGCTGTTTCTTGTTCTTTGTAGAGCCATGCAGGGAGCACGTGTTAATCTGAAGGGTTGGCAACAAGCAGCTGTTGCATTTGGTTCCGCATATGGGGCCTTACTTGACCCTAGGAGAGCTGATCTGATAGCTGCTCTTGGGGAGACTACTGGGAAGCCAGCATTTGAGCGTGTGCTTCAGCGAATGAAGAACAGTGCCGAAGGCAAGGTAAACCCATGCTGTCTCCTCTATTATCAGAAACGGACACGTCTTTATGTTTGGACATTTATTGTTACCTTTGGTACTAGCAGATTTTGTATAAGTTATATACATAATTGCTCAATTTTATAAAACATAATTGTTTCTCGTGTGACAGATGTGAATGATTGCCAACTGATGATACACCCATACTAGAATGGTTGTGGAGCAGTGTTTTCCTATTTAGTTGGTTTGTTTCATGGAGTCAATATAGATCGGATTGGGGTACAGGGTTTTACAATGAATCTTTTTTTGTATGTTGCTTTCGTTTATTATTGTATTGTCCATTGGTTTAAATTTTCAAACTATTGTTCTTTGTTGGGATGTGGTCCATCTTTGTTAATATTCTGAACAATTTAAATCTGCCATTGCTATATTCTGATGCAATTGTTCACTATCTTACACCAGTCCTATGCAATTTGGAAATACATGGCAAGGCATGAACTGAAGATACAATTATCTCCAGTTGTGCTATGGACTTCTTTCCCAATCTGTCTTTCACTAAAACAGCTTATTCCTCCAGGAAGTTCTTTTGGAGCGTCCTCGGGTTATATCTGCACAGGTTTCTCATGCCTGGGACATGCCTCAGAACACATTTGGTGCTGCCTATGCTCAGTTCATGGGATCAAGGAACTTCTCACCAGACGACCGCCCGCCAGTTCGGTTCATGGACACCGACGAGCTCGCGTATGTTGCGAGTCGTGCCCGTGAGGTGCATGACTTTTGGCATGTGTTGTTTGGCCTTCCAACCAACCTTATTGGAGAGACTGCCCTTAAGGTGATCGAGTTTGAACAGATGTTTCTCCCAATGTGTGTGCTCTCAGTTGTTGGGGGCTCTGCAAGGTTCGGGGAGAAACAAAGGAGCCAGTTTTTCCAGCATTATTTCCCATGGGCAACAAAAGCAGGTCTTAAGTGTACATATCTGATGTCTGTGTACTATGAGAAGCACTTTCATGAAGATTTGGAGGAAGTGAGGAGAAACTGGGGAATTGTACCATGCCCTAATCCAAAAAAGAGCGCTGTTTAGACTTCAGACCAGTACATTTTGCATGAAAATGTCTGTATTTTGTTTTCGGCGTTGGTTATGTTAGTTGCCCTTTCCTTGAGAACAGTAACATGAATTATGCTACTGATACCTTAGCAAGTTGAATAAAGTTGATAGCTTTGCATGACAACAAAGCATGTAATGTTGAATTTTGCAGCACTTGAATGCCCTTTTTTTGTTCGAAATGGCAGTTTCAAATCAGAGTTGATAGCTTTGCATGACAGAAGGGCATCAACATAAAACGGAAGGAGTTGGACAATAAATTTGAATAATAATGCTCTGCTTATTCTTCAGCTTTGCAGTACCAGAGAAAAGTACCCTCTACATATAAGAAAGCAAAAATAGAAGATGGAGGTCCATATAACACTGTAAATTATGAAAACAGATATTTGACTCTTCGAATTTTACAATTCGGTTTAAATAACACCCTGACCTGGTTTTATAGGATAGTATTGTGAGTGAGCGGTTTTGCCACATAAAATTATACGTTGACCAAGTTGGGTCAATGCCAAGTGAGACCTACAAGGATTTCTTCACTGACGTGGTAAAACTGCCCACTCATCGCGTCACGTTGGTAATACCATTGTGCAAAAATTGGTCAAGATATTATTTGAACGGGATTACGAAGTTCGGAGAGTCAAATGTTTGAATTCATGGTTCAAAGCGATATCTTTCGAGTAAAATTTAGGGTGTTAGATGGACTTTTTCAAAATAGAATAACAAAACTCGGAATTTGAATAGTTTCTCTTACAGTAGCTTCGGAAAAGAACAATTCTGTCATAAAGTTTTGATGATCTGGCAAACGTGGCATTAAAAGAATGCCGTACAACTTTGCTCAAGGAATCAACTGGTGCGTCAAATTTACACAAAACTCCTTGGGGACATGGCTTCCCTCAAAGAATCAACCTATTGTACTTAAGAGCAATTTGCTCAGTAACACTACAACGACTTAACGAGTTGAAACATAACATCAATACGGTAATAACATATGACCCATAGCCCACCTATCATTCTCACATTAAATACTATTTTTTAATTTGTACATTCTTACAATGTTACTGACCAAATTTTCTCCTGTACACATGTATCACGCCAAAAGAACACAATAATTACCGGGCTCGAACTTACAACACATGAGAATATGGACCACTCAATACGGAATAACTTATGCAGCAGCTGTAGTGCACAATACACAGCGCATACGTGACTCGCCTGACGGGGAACCATCGTCGTCCTCCGAGCCATCGTCGCTATCCTGAGTATTATTACTGTTTGATTTCATCAAGTCTAACCCACCTTCGAGGCAAGACAGATGATATGCGTGGCAGCAATAGAACACAATGACAGAGATGTCCTGGATAGACAAAGGATCAAAACACAAGCAACATCGGGCACCACATCTCGTTCTGGATTTGATCTCTAAAGTCCGTACACCCGATGATCTCTCGCTTGCTCGTGAAGATCCTTCGTCAACTCTGGTTCCATGCACCTCCTCATCCATACTTGCCATGTAGACTCCACGCCGAGCCTCGTGGTAGTATTTAACCAAAAGGTTAACACAATCAGCCTGTCCTAGGCAGGGTCAGCAAACGTTAAGATGGACGACAGATAGGGCAGGGTAGTGAAGTAGACAGTTAACCTTAAGTATATCGTTGCATCCATGCCTCAGTGAAGTTTCTGTTCGATAGTCTGTCACAATTTTCACAAGGCGATCCCGCAACCTATCAAAAGCATGAGTAATGTATATAAATTGTTGGTGAATCCTGATGAAAGAAATTCATTTGTAAGGAACTAACGTAAGGCTTCTGTTATGTATGATATTTTTTGTAGGTTCTCATGATCCTTGGAAAGTAGATTTTGGTGAGAACATACCTTGGTATTTCTAGCCCATCAGGAACCAAACTGACAATGTATAGAGGATCAAGATTGCCAACAGTATGTTCCAACAGCATCCCAACCTGCTCAACAGTCACAAAAATTGTATGAAGATACTGAAGGAGTATCAGTCTCAGGAAGATTAAACGGAATCTGATTCAACTACCATTTCAGGCTTTTGGAGGCACTGTCTTATCAGTTCCTCCCATAGTTCATCATCATGTTGCTCCATAACAAATTCAACGGCCTGCATACAGTTCAAGATTTCTGTTATTGTAATCCAACCCCATAGATTCGAGTTGGTTAACATAGTACAAGATATCTTAAGAAAGTGAGGATAACCACGTTAGGACCTCCTGTATGTCTTCCAGTTTGTTTATAATTGTAGAAAGAGCTTCCTTAGCATTTCCCATACGACCAAGGACAAAAACTTGCTCCCTTACAAGTTCTTTTTGTGCAAAGATTTCATATGCCTGAAATAATCACACGTCATTGGTTCTGTAATTAATCGACAACCGATTTTATGATGGAAAATTATTAGAATCAGGACCTTGTCAAGCCTGTAATGCTGACTGGTACGGAGGAAAGGTAGTAGCATCCTTGGCTCATAATCTGCATAAAGCTCCACCTATAACACAGATATTTTGGAGTAACCAGTTCATGACAAAACACAATCTTGAGGTACAAAAATAGGGGAAATGGGCAGAATGAGAAGGTAGACCGTACGGTAAAGTCTGTATATTAAAAGGGGAACCAAATACCTGAATATCATGATAATCTTTTCCAGCATTCATGTCTGTCTCAAACAGAGCATGTAAATATAGATGCAATAAATATTTCTTGTCGCAACTTTTACTAGTATGCAACAATTGCCCCGCAACTTCATACGGGGGAATGATGTCACGATGTTGGATCAAAAGGTGAACTGTTCTTTTACTATCCAATATCATAAGATTGACAACCTGCACAATATATAAGATCATAAGTAAATCTGTGGAGGATTTGGGAGGCTTTGTCTTTGTCTACATTATGTCTCCGTAGAATGCAACTATATACAGCCAGCTAGATTAGATAACAGATTAGTCTTTATTGCCACATCTAATTCTACAACTTTCAAAGTCATGAATGCAAACTAAAAATACCAGACTTGTGATAAGTTTTATCATCCATTTGGGAATCCTTACACCATACCTTGTCATGAATGGAAAGATGCAAGTTGTGCTTCTCGATAAACTCGAATACTTCTGGCTTTAGGAGCTGAATGAAATGAGGTTGGATTAGCAACAGAGACATGTATAGGGAAAAAAATACAGTAGATGCTCTTTCACAACTTTAATGTAATATGAAGCTTTTTTACTACAATTTAGGATGCACTTACTTCAGCATAGACAGAAAGGGCCTTTTCATATTGACTATTGATCACATACAATTCAGCCAAAGCCTACAATGCAAACAAGGCCAAGATGTCAATATATTAAAGAACACAAATAAATAAAATTTACAGGTTTTACATGCATTAAAAAATGTTCCAACCCTACCTCTTTCAATGAATCAGTCATCGAGGAGGAATTTAGCTGTGGCTCAATGGCAGATATGACTGGTGAAGCGGAGTATAATGTAGGCGGCCAACTTTTTATCGTAGTCAAGAGAAGTTCATGAAAAGAAGGATTGGTAGTTAAAGCTACAAGGGCAACCTACATACACCAATCAGAATAGTATTACAAACAGATAGGTTTTGAAAAGAAAGCCCCCCCCCCCCCACCCCCCACACAAAAAAGAAGAAAAAAAAGGTGCAAGCACCTCGTAAGCAGTATCACTCAGCTGGGGATTCTCCGTAGGTATGTAAGGGACCAACACAGGAAGTTGGCGTAGATGAGCAAAGTGAAAGACCCACCTGTGGTACAAAAGTTTTGGTTACTACATATTAAAAAAGGGGGGAAATGCTCGATTAACACAGATAATGCACTACATATTAAAAAAAATGCTCGATTAACACATATAATGCCCATCAAAATCTCACTCTGCAAGTATTATTCTAATGAAGATGACAAGTGTGCATCTACATATTTTTCTCACCTCTCCCATGCTGAAGGAGATCCTCGCAACAACTTTGGACAGAGTTGCGCAGCTTCAGCATATTTTCTTTCAATTATCAAGTGATCAAGGTATCTTGAACCCACCTGAGACAAAATAACATGAACAAAATTTAGTAATCCAACTACTTTCTTTTGTAGTCAGGTCTCTTGTTCATAGTTATTAGATTAAGTAATTAAACATCCCGCACTTTTAAGTTTCTGAAAAATGAAAATGACTAGGATAATATATAAGATGGGAAACAAACATGTATTTCAGCAGTTTATGCATAATATTCTTCATTTACTAGTCAAACTTAACTATTTGCTAGTTTACCTCATCAAGAAGCTCAGTGCGCCCTTGCCCTGCTTCAACTGCAGCCAATGCCTTTTCATGCCAACCATGTTGAAGAAGCCAAGCAATATGGTCTTCAGCATCTCTAATTATTTGAAGGCAAAAATTATATCAGTAAAAACATTAAAAAAAACAATGTTTTAAGATGAAATTTGTCATGTATTTTTGTTGCAGTAAGGTCAAAAACATAAGCAGAATGAACAATATCAAAATAATTCAAATATCTAACTGTTAGCAATATGCGCCCAATGGGCTGTGTAATGGGCCAGCATATAAGCCTTGTCGGCTATATGCCTTGGGGGTTAAGATTAGATTGATAAGACAAGGATCATCATTGATTGGGTATTACTATAAACCCTCTGATCCTTGCCTATATATTGTACCATGTACTCTTGGAAATCAATTAATCAATCCTTGACCTAATTGCTTTCTTGGTATCAGAGCAACGTTATTTTTTCCGCTACATCTCGTGCGCCGGCAACCAGCCGAGCAGCACCTCCTCCCTCGCGCGCCAGCTCCCCGCTGCGCAGCGCTCCATCACGCGCGCCGGCCCCCGCCGAGCAGCGCCCCTCCCCATGTCGCCCACTCCTCCGTCGTCCCCCAAGGGCGGCGACACCGCCTCCTCTCTCTCGTTCGGGAGGCGAAGTCGCCAACACCTTGCCAGGAGAAGGCCAGCGAGGCCGCCGCCGACGCCAGCGCCTCGGCGTGGGCCGTGCGGCCATGCGCGATGCCGCCGGCTCGCGCCCTCGAGGCCGGCGGGAGGCCGATCGCGCGCGAGAGCGCGACGCCGCGGCCAGCGCGCGCGCGCGCTGCGCGCGGCGCCTCGAACGGGCGGCGCTGCTGCGACCACGCCTCCATCGTCGGAGGCGCATCGGAAACGACTGCTGCGCGTCGGCTGGGGCCGGCCCGACCTCCGTGCGACCATCTTTGCACCACGGCGATGGCTCTGCTCGGCTCCGCTCGCGGCCGTCGCCGTCGGCAACGTCGGAACCACGTCACCACCGTCCTCGGCGTCGACTCGGCAACTTCACCGTGGTGCGACCGGTTCCTGCTCATCGCCGGCAAGTTTTCCCTCCGGGGCCATGTCGCGAGACCCTCCCGACCGATCCTCCGGCAGGCTCGGATGGGCTGCGTCGTCAAGTCTGGATCGTCGCCACGCTCACGGATGATCGGCGAGATCATCCGTGCCCGGGCTCCGCGCTCGGCACGCTGGCTGTTGTCGAGTCTCAATTCCTCGGCAGCGGGAGGCTCGCTCCATTCGGTGGAGACGCGGTTTCGCAACTTCATCAAGCGACCTCTCGTCACCGGCAATCGCCGCAGGTGAAGAAGATGGCGATGACCTCGCGGCGCTCGGCGAGGTCACCACCGTCGCGCCCTCGTCCTCAACGCCATCCGCGGCCTCAGCGAGCGCCGCCACGTCGGCGACGCTTCTTCGCGCGCCAAGCCCTTCCCCGCGTTCACGGAGGCGGGAGGACCTCATCGCGAGGAACTCACCATGGCGGATCGCAAGGAAGCTCCACCATCGCCTCGCCGCCCACCGCGCGCACCTCCATCCTCTCCGGCGGAGGCGCTCGAGGCTCTAAAGCTCCCAACCATCGCCGCAACAAGCGCGGTGGCGGTGGCAAGGACAAAGCGGAAGACTCTCGGACAGGGCTCCGGCCGGCAGCAGAAGAAGACTGCCGGCCACGGCAAGGCTGCGGGGCGGCAGCGGCCGGTGAGGTGGCGCCCAGCCCGGCTTCTACAACCCACAGGCCGGCACCATCGGATGTGGCGGGAGGTCCGGCGCCTCGGCACCCGTCCGGTGCCACCGCGCCTCAGCGCGCGGAAGAAGCGCGCGCGAGCGTGGCGGCGAGCCACCGCTCGCTCGGCCAAAGAAGCGGCGCTTGTTGCCCGCGTGCCATTTGGGCGATGGGCGCTCGGGTCTACAACCCTATGACCGGCCTCCCCTCCTGGGACCGACGGACCTCGCCGCCGCCTTCAGCACGACATCGCTCACCCCTCCTCCGACCAACGAGTGGTACTTCGACTCAGGTGCTACCTCACATATGACATCTCAACCCTCCTCTCTTTCACATATTCTTCTCCCGCGGTACCCTAACCCTTCATCCATTATTGCCGGCAATGGCTCCTTTATTCCTGCCACTGCCTCGGCTCCACAGAGTTATCATCCAACTTACGTCTTAATAATGTCCTTGTGTCGCCACAAATTATTAAGAATCTTATCTCTGTTCGCCAATTTACTATTGACAATAATTGCTCTGTTGAGTTTGACCCCGCTGGTTGTTCTGTGAAGGTTCTTATCTCGGAAAGAGATCGTCAGTGCAATAGCTCGGGCATTGTATCCCTTCGCCTTCCACCAAAGATGCCTTTGTCGCTCGGGGCTCCTCTCCCGCGTGGCATCGGCGTCTTGGACACCGGTCATGAGGCCATGTCAAAGCTCGCGTCTAGTGTCTCTCTCGCCTATCGAGATTGTTTAGATTTATGTCATGCTTGTCAACTAGGGCGTCATGTTCGTTTGCCCTTCCATACGTCCACCTCTGCGTGCGTCAGCAAGTTTGATCTCGTTCATTGTGATTTATGGACATCTCCGGTTATCGGTATTTACGGTTACAAATACTACTTGGTCTTACTTGATGACTGCGCTCATTATTTGTGGACTTTTCCTTACGACTTAAATCGACACTTTCAAAGACGCTTTCCACTTCATCGCCCACGCCTCCGCTCGGTTTGGCGCGCGTCAAAAGCGTCGAGGCGACAACGGGACGAGTTCGACAACTCGGACCGCCACTTCTTCCTCTCCCGGGGCATTCACCCGCATGTCCCGCCCTTACACCTCGCCTCAAAGCGGTAAAAGCGAACGCATTATTCGCTCCATCAATAATGTTGTTCGCTCGGCTGCTCTTCGAGCATCCATGCTTCCTCATATTGGGCGAGGGCCTCCACGGCAACTACCCTCCTCAACATATTGCCAACCAAGACTCTAGCGTTCGCCACGCCTCATCTTGCCCTGTTCGGCAAGCCACCCACATATGATCATCTTCGAGTCTTCGGTTGCAAATGTTATCCCAACATATCCGCCACTGCTCGTCATAAACTTGCCCCTCGGTCCGTCTTATGCGTCTTCCTAGGCTATTCCGCTCATCACAAAGGGTACCGCTGCCTTGACCTCTCATCCAATAGAGTCCTCATCTCTCAACACGTCATCTTGATGAAACGGCCTTCCTTTCGCCGAGCGCCATGGCCCTAGTACTCCGGCGGACCGCGTTCCTTGGCGATGACACTCATCGATGATGTGCGCTCTATTGGGCCGACGCACAAGTTTTTGATGCAGAACTTCACTAGCGCCTCGGCGTCACGGCGCCCTGCCGGTCACTCTGCGGCGTGCACGGCGCGCCGAGTCTCAGAGGATGCGATGATCCTCCGACGCCCGCGCTCGTTCCACTGCAGCTGCGGCGTCGGCGCCTCTTCGCGCCACGCGCGGCTCGGCGTCATCGGCGCCGTCTGCGGTTCCCAACGCCCTCGGGAACCCGCGGGCCTCGCGGGTTTCGCCTCTTCGGCCGGCTCGCGACTTCACGTACCACTACTCGCGTCGGCCGCGCCGCTGCCTGCCGGCGTGTGCCGTTGCCCGCCGCCCGGCGCCCAAAGTGCGGTTGGTGTTCCCGGCGACCAACAAACACCCCATGGGCACCGTTCGGCGGCCGGATGCCCTCAGTCTACCATCTTTGTGCTCTCTCCGATGCAGAAGACTTTCGTAGCGCTCTTGCGACCCGATTGGCGGCGGCTATGGAAGAAGAACACTGATGCTCTCTGCGAACCACACGGACTCTTGTGCCGTCGCCCGGGCCAATGTTGTCACGGAAGTGGATCTTCAAGCACAAGCTTGATCGATGGCTCCTCGGCGGTACAAGGCACGATGGGTTCTCGTGGCTTTACGGCGACGGCGTGGACTTTGATGAGCGTTCGATCCGTGGTGAAGCTCGCCACTATCCGCGCGGTGCTCTCTCTTGGCGCTTCTCGCCATCGCCCGTTCACGGCTAGGCGTGAAGAACGCCTTTCTTCATGGCACTCTTGCGAGGCGATGTATTGCCGTGACCATCCGGGTTGAAGATCCAACTCATCCGGACTGCATGCGCCTTTTGAAGAAATCGCTATATGGCACGAAGCGAGCTCGCCGGCGCTTAGTACGTGGGATGGCCACCTTCTGCTTGTCACTTGGGTTTGTTGAAGCCAAGTCGGACACCTCGCTCTTCGTCTACAAGCGTGGATCGGACCACGGCCTATCTGTTGCTATATGTTGATGACATTGTCCTCGCGACTTCATCACTTTGATTTTCTTGGCGGCTCATCTCGCGCCAGCGAGTTCGCCATGAAGGACCTTGGCGAACTACACCACTTCCTCGGCATGCATGTTGGCGAAGAGGTGATGGACTTCTGCTCTCACAGCGACAGTACATGCTGGACATACTGGATCGCGCCGGGATGGCTGAGTGTAAGCCATGCTCTACTCCAGTTGACACCAATCCTAAGGTTCTTTGCAAGCGAGGGCCCTCGTATGCGATGCTCTGATTTCGCGATCTTCTTTGGAGCTCTTGACTTGACCTTCACTCGCCCGAGATATTGCATATCTTTGTTGGCAGAGTCGCCTTCACATGCATGACCCGAGAGCCCCCTTGCTGCCCAGGCGGATCTTCGCTATGTTCGGCACGCTCCACCTCGGCCTCCTGTTGCGACCGTCTACTTCGACTGATCTTGTCGTCTACACCGACGCTGACTGGGCTGGTTGTCCGGACACTCGCAGGTCCACCTCAGGCTATGCAGTGTTCCTTGGAGATAATCTCGTTTCCTGGTCCTCCAAGCGCCAGAATACAGTATCAAGATCAAGTGCTGAAGCCGAGTATCGCGCAGTGGCTAATGGAGTTGCAGAGGCAACCTGGCTCCGTCAGCTTCTCTTGGAACTGCATGCCCCTCTTCGGCGCGCCACACTGGTGTACTGCGACAACATCAGTGCCATCTACATGTCCTCCAATCCGGTGCAACATCAGCGCACCAAGCACATCGAGATCGATCTTCACTTCGTCCGGGAGCGAGTCGCCATTGGTGATTTGCGAGTTCGGCATGTTCCTCCGCTTCACGGTATCTTGATGTCTTCACCAAGGACCGCCTACCTCGGTGTTACGGAGTTTAGGTCGATCTAAATGTGCAAAGTGGTGACGTTTAGGCTGCGGGGAGTGTTAGCAATATGCGCCCAATGGGCTGTGTAATGGGCCAGCATATAAGCCTTGTCGGCTATATGCCTTGGGGGTTAAGATTAGATTGATAAGACAAGGATCATCATTGATTGGGTATTACTATAAACCCTCTGATCCTTGCCTATATATTGTACCATGTACTCTTGGAAATCAATTAATCAATCCTTGACCTAATTGCTTTCTCTAACTATCAAGGCTATACTTTTTGTAGTTAAGAGAAAAATGAAATATCACTGTATTAGATATGTTACTGCAGTGATCTGTTGTCAGTAGCTAGCTCAGTTGCATATTACACTTATATCATGTAAGCAGAATGATTGAAATCAATGAGATCCACCAAAGTGACAATCAGAGAAAATCTGCCAATGAAGGTCACCGCATTTTCTAAAGGATGAAGTTTTGCCTAACGGATTATTGCCTTGTTTCATTAGCAATTGTAGACTTAGGGGCTCATATGAGTTAGTTGTTTTTCAACATTTTAACAAACCTTGGCTTTGCGACCACTATATCCTTAGGAGACACAATGTAATACAAAGGTTCATCGCCAGCAGCCCACTGTCCACCTGCATTGCTACTTCCTGGATGAAAAGACAAGAGAATAAGGGTTCCTTCATTAGAAAAGTTTCAGCGAAGAAGGAAGGAAATGTTCATTCACTGTTAGAGCACAGTCCATAAAACCTGAGAAAGGCGCGTGAGCAAGAGCGTAATCCTTTGCCTTATAGTGCTCATAACCATGAATAGGCAGAGCATCTGTAGTAAGTTCATCATTTTTCCAAGATACAAGATGTATTTCTGGACGTTGTGCAGTTCCCTACAAAATGTTCCAAACATAATGGAAAATCAATACGAGAAGAGAAACAAATAATGTGTAGGAAGCAGTGATGATTACCTGGCGTGAAGGAACAGAAGTACTAAATTTTTTCTCTTTGCCACCCTCTTCAGGAATATATGCAAGCACAACCAAAAGATCACCAAATGGGGCAATCCCAGATATGTGGTAGCCTGTTTGGAACGAACCCACGATATCCACATACTTCTCAGAACTTGACGTGGTGATACTCCTCTGTATGCCATTGAGTCCTTGAGATAAATCTGTTCGAATTGCTGCAATCTTGACACTTGTTCCCCATCCAATAACTAAGACTGTATCATCCTAAGTATGCAACAACCAATCAGTATGCAGCATGTACGGTTTCCATTGAACACATACCAGAAAAGAAAATGTTATAGTTATGTCTTGCAAATCAGATATACTAACAGCAAGGGGGATGTATATCATAATTCCTCAGCAACTAAAACATCTATCATGCTCCTAGACATAATAAACAATATGTTCCACCCATTCAGAAACTGATGTGCATCATGTGCTTCTCTTCTTTCGGCTAATATTATTTGTCTTCTAGGGACTTTCTGGCTCAACTACAGAGGGGAAACAATCTATGATCCTTTATTGCACATATAAGCAAAAGCTTTCAATCTACATAATTTTTTCGTTTTATTGTAGATATTATATTCTGACTAGATCGAAATGTTCCTAACGTGCCATACTTGGTTAAAATAAAGTGTATATCATTCATATAAATTAAATTATTACTTACCTGCCAGACCAAGTGAGGACGTAAAAACTCCGGCCGGGGAATTCCTTTTGGTCTCTCTATGAATGCAATTCCTTTGTCCGTTTTCATATCATGCACTTTCACCCCTGCATCATTAGCCCAAGCAAGAAGGTCCGTTCTCCACTTCATAGAATGGATCGGTCCTTCACCATCACGCAAAACCTACAAGTAGGGATATGAGACAACAACCACTAGAGCTCACTGGATCCATCATATTATCTTTTATCCCTGGGAAACCAAGTGCACCTTTTTGTGGTAGCCTCCTCCCCAAGTCTTCTTTGTCAGCACAAGTACTTGGCCTGCTAAACCACCTGTAGCAAAACTTCTGTAGTTCCGGGAATAATTAGGGTCTAAAGCAATTGCTTTCATGGGGCGATGGTACTCAAACTTCAGTTTTTCATCAGTGAAGAGGCTGCTTATTACTACTGTGCCATCATCTGAGCAGCTGCCTATATATTCACCGTCTGCATCAAAACTGATGTCGTTGATAGTTGCTATATGAGCAGCAATTTCCTTTACCTACAAAACATATTCAACAAATGGATGGCAACGTATGAATATCAACACAAGAATGTGGCATTTCTAGACATTGTATCTACATGGGATGACAGAGGCATAAGAACACATGATTCACTATACACATCATGTATCATTTTTTGTCTATAATTTCCATGAACCCAAAAAAAAAAGTGCAGCTAAGTTTTCTTATTCAGACTTAGAAACTAGAATCAGTCCAATTACTTGTAGCGACATGATCATTACTGACAATGTTGCATAGCATGAATTCAAGACATGATGAAGCTAGAAGCAGTCCCAATTTATTCGAACATATGTTGTTCGTTAAAATTGTTCGGAAGCTTTTCAGCACACAGCTACCTCAACTCAGTTTCAGAGCTTAGCACACGATCCTAATCCGAGGTTTTCAGATAGGAAACCAGTGGTAATCCCTCAAAATTTCACAGATCATATTCCCCCGCTCTAACACAGTCCTTAAAATCTCCTATGCGAAAACTTTCGTGCGTCCCCTGAAATTTCACCTTTGTAACGCCTCTTCCACAATTGGCTAGTAGTTTTTTTTAAAACGAATCGCTAGGCCAATGCTACAAGTCCGGGCAAGTTAAGAGGAAGCTTTCAGAGATCATCCAATGCTACGAGCCTGGTTGCCTCCACACCACAAACCCCAATTCCGCAAGCACCCTACCGCGAAGGGTACCTGGTTGCCCTGGAAGTCGAGGATGTGGAGGGTGCCGTTGTGGGTGCCGAGCGCGACCATGCGTTCGGCGACGGCGATGGCCGCGGCGGCATCGGTGGAGAGGATCGCCGGCACGCTCCCGCCCAGCCGCTGGTACTTGAGCCGCGGCTCCTCCTCCACCTCATCCTCCCCACCGTCCTCCTCCTCTCCCTCGTCGTCCCCGTCGCCGCCCACGCCGTTCTCCTGCGGCGGGTGGCCGCGCCGCGCGGTGGACATCCTCGCCCGCCGGCCGCCGCAGAAGATCACGAGATCTCTCGTTCGGAGGCTTTGGAGGTAAAATTCTGGAAAGCTGGGGGTTGTGCCCGTAAAATGTTCGCCCGGGACTTGCTTGTGTTTGGATTGGTGTTCGTTTATCAATTTGTCGTTAAGGCTTCAAATTGTACGGGTAGACGACGAGTCCGGGTAGTAGTTCGGGCTCGAACCGAGCTCACATCACACCTTCTGGCGGTCGCGGTCGGGTCGGGTCGTACATAAACGGGTTTGTTCGTTGGACCGTGGAGAACCTATACACGTGGGCCTCCAGTACCTTCTGTTCACTAGTAGCAGTGGATTACTCCCTCCGTTACCTTATATTTATCCACAGCTCATTATATGCACAGATTAAAAAAAATATCAAATATAAAAATTACTTAATGAGAAATGACAAATATATATCTCTATTAAATAACATAGCACTATCACTTAACCTCTTTCAAAGCGTTTAAGTAGGGATATAGAGAGAAAAACTTGCAATAACTACACTCTAGATTATCTCAATGGATAAATATATTGAAATAGATAATTCCAATGCGATGGACAAATATAGCGAAACAGAGGGAGTAGATTAAAAGCCCAGCAATTAATAATGGCGATCCAAGCTGAATTAATGTGTTGTGTATGATACGATTAGGCAGGATGCAGCCGTGTGTCCTATCCCTCTTAAGACATCTCTAATAGTTAGAGATAACATTGTCTTTAACATATACTACATCATCTTTAGAGATAACATCTTCAATAAATAGTCTCTAACACACTCTCCAGCATTTATATTTTATAATTTTTCTTTGAAATTGATCTACATGTCAACTATAGTACATTAATGTATCATATCTTGTTTCATGTGCACTACAGTCTCTTCATAAAGAGACAACATATGCTCTCTCTTCTTTCCCTCTCTCTTTCACGTAGGATTTTGTTGACGTGATATAACTAAGAGACGACAATAAATACACTATTGGAGATGCTCTTACTAATCAATGTATTTTTTTTTTTTTGGTTCGCAACTGCATATACTTGTGCTCGGATCATCCTATGCTAGTATCAGCGGTGGCCATTTCTAGGCTCCTTTGAAACACAATGAATTTCACGGAAACAGTTGAGAGAAAAAAAAATCTCGCGCTCCAACGGGTCTCGGTTTTACACTGACAACGCTGACAACTGCTCAGGTTTGGCCATCTCACATGCATCAAACCATTAGACGTGAATCGTTCATAAGCCCCGAAGAGCATATGTCGAAGGAGCAATCGCAGAGGAGCGCGCGCGCGCACACACGCAAAAAAAAAAAAAAAAAAAGGTGAAGCAACTCCTGCTGCGTCAAAAATTCCCCGAGTAATTTATGGCAGACAAGATGGTACATATGCTCACATCAAAAATAAAATCAGGAAGGAAAGTACCGACTCTATTAATTTCCACTCTTAGTGGACATTGAGTTAGCTGCTAAATGAAATCAGAAAGGAAACATGCGTGACCAGTCGTAGAGCACCCTGGCCACGATGGCACCCTTGTCCTTGTGACCTGTATGGTCGGCCATCTTGCTAGCTCCGTGTCAATTCCTGATGGAGCAAACAATAGCGATATTTGCTGACAATACATTGTACTTCCCTTTTTTCCCCGATCTTAATAAATTTTGGTCGACCATCTCTGGCCGGCCCGGCAAAAATAAACAATAGCGAAATATAGTGTGGTGTTCATAGCTGCGAGGATTTCTTATTTCTTACCCGGTGTTTGTATGATTGTATCCTGTGCCATTGCGCGGCAACCGGCAACTCATCACCAAGCTGTCGCATACCGTTAGGTCATAGGTTTATCCTTGACAACCGTAAAATTCTGGGTGTATGCTAGGATGCACTGATCGCATGTGCACGGTGTTTATCTTGTAATTAGAAAAAAGATCAAGTGCAGTTTTGTAAGAGCCAGGTCGAGTGCGGTTGCTGCCATGCCGTGCCAAAGGGATTGTGGCACGGCCCATCAGGAGGAAACCAATTTTTGCATGATTTCACGCTTTGGTCACCGGCCAATTCCTGTTAGATAGCCCGGCCCGGCCCGGCCCGGCCCGTTTTATCATGTCCTGCAGACTGCAGTCGCCTCCTCTGGCCTAACGGCCCAAGCAAGGACGGCCGACGGGCGGTGGCATGCCCGTCGTACTCGGCATTTTGCCATTTTGGCAGCGCGTTTGCGCGGCCGCGTGTAGCTAGCTGCAGCCTCGGCGCAACGCGCGGACCGCGGCTTGCTAGCTGCGACGCGGAGCTAGCGTGCCGTGCCAAGCGCGGTCGCCGAAGCCCGGCAGGGCGGTGGCGCTGACGTCGCGCAGGGACCGACCGGTGGTGCGACGCGCCGCCTGGCAAATTCTGAGGGATGTAATGAATCGCGCGCGAGCACCGAGCCAACCGCCATCTACGTAAATACGTCGGAGATCAACTCGCCGCGGCGACCGGGTGTACGAGATCGAGAGCACCGGGTCGCTCGCTACGGCGCCCGTGAGCACGGGCATGGCGCGTCCCGTAATGCACGGGAGGTCGAGTGGTCCATGGTGAGCTGCTAGTGATACTCCTAACTAACGTAACGCTTTGCTTCGATCCAGTTCCAGTCTCCTGACTCTGCAAGGCTGCAGCTTGATTTTATACTAAAAGAACCCGGCCATTCTGGAGCTTGGTTGCACTCTGGCCTCTGATCCTTGTCGTGTATTTGGCGCAGCAGATTCGGGCCCAGTGGATTCCTTCCTGGATTCGCCCTTAAACAAAGATGAAAGACACTGTAACTGTGCACAAGTGTGATGGCAAAGTAGAAAGTACAAACACAACATAATACTGCACTCTGAGAGCTGAGATCAAATGGTATGGCCAAAAGCTGCACTGTTATTACCCCCGTCTTATGGACCAAATCACAGTAAAGTTACAGAAAAAAGAATACAAGAGAGGAAGCAACAAGGGACAACGGTAAAAACTTTACATACCTGTCAATCTTGCTCACCTATCTCACTCACAACCAACACAACTCTTGCTCACCTATCTCACAACCAACACAACACAACGGAAAAAAAAAAGGCCAATGCGCGCACCGAATTAGCTTTACAGAAAGGGATCAAGAGAAAAGGGCAAGCTATGTGGCAATCTTACCAAAAAAGATGTTGCAGCTGATCCATTAGCACAGCCTAGGCAAGCCCCTACCGCCGGTTTGAAGGCAAGAGGTGGTGCCAAAGGACTTGCTCTTTGCCATCTTGGACATCTGGCCTCTCATCTCCTTGCACACCCTCTCCAACTCCACCACCCGGGTCTGCATCTTCTGCAGGTTCAGCTTGAGAAGCTCCTTCTCGTCCATGGCGTCCAGGTCCACGCTGCGGGCGCGAGCGCTGCCGCTGACGACCCTCCTCGGCGTCTGCGACGGGTCGGGCCTGCCGCCCTTCGCGGCGGCATTGGGCTTGATCTGGAGCTTGGACTGCTGCGAGGCCAGCGCTTGCACCGCGATCCCTGGCGGGATCCTACGGTTCTTGGCGAGGTCTTTGCACGCCTCCAGGGTGAGCTTCTCGTAGTTCAGGCATCGGCACAGCGTTGTGCGCTCCTCGATGGTTAGTGATGGGTGAGACTGCATGCAAAGGATATACACAAGCTATATCAAATCCAGTCATTTTTTAGAAAATTCAGCAAAGAAAGGCAGTGGAAGGAAGAGACGTGCATCGCACAAAGAATTGTTTAGTGCTTTTGTGCGTTACCATGCGTGAAAGAAAGGGTGGATGCGAGGGAAAACACTAAGCACAAACACAAAGGAGAGGAAGATGATTAAAGAAAAGCCATTTGCACATAGAAAGCATCAAAGGCCAGGCTAAAGGCGATCTGCTGGCAGAAGCTAGGGCACTGAAAAGGCTCCCTAGGTTCCATTGCACCAGTCGTAATAAACAAAGGCGATTTATTAGTCGTAAAATGATCAGAGACCAAGACAAAAGGTCAACCGATTTGATGGACTAATGACAACATGAACCAAAAAGTGCACTGCAAACAGGGCAAAAGGTTAAAGTTACGTCTGCATGCATGCAAATAAAGTTTTACTCTAACAAACATGGCAGAAGAAAATACTGTCGTAAATTAAAGTGCACGCGAACTTGCTGAGCTGCAATTCAAGATCGCACTCATGCACCGGATACAATACTTAGTACTAGGCGGACACAGCAAACAATTTTGCATTGGTGAAGAAACAATTAAAGTCTCTACTGAAAAGGGATGCTAAAATGTAGAGTTACTAGTCGCTAAAAAATGTAGAATTACTGCAAGTAGTTCTCTGAGATAAGTACATTAATTAAGATAGAAAATTTCAGCAAGTTGAATTGATCAACTTGAGACCTTGGAAAGGGATGCATTGTAGTTGGACAGGATCAAAGGCTGGGAGAGATAAAGCAAACAAATGTATTGTAGCCTAGTGACAAGGTTTCCAGATCTGATAAACCAAAAGCGCACACTGCACAGTGCAAAAGGGTTAAAGGCATGGCAGATAAATGGTTATACCCATAACACAAAGTACTAGGCAATCTATCTGTCCATTATTAGCATCCCATGATAGTACTACCGAACTTTATTCAGTTGCTTTCTAAAAGACCAAACAAAGAACAGGCACCAGCATATGAAAAATGGAAACAAAATTATGAAGTGCCTAAAAGAAAATGAAGTGCAATAAAGATGCCAAACAACAAAAAGGAAAGAAATGCAGAGTCCTGGTGAAATAGTATCTTCATGTCAGAAGTTCCAACTTCGAAGTATAAAGATAGAGCTGTTGAAAAATCTAGCCAGTACAGAGCTAACCTCAGAGATAGCAAAGGGTAAAAGTTACTGGTACCTAAATGTACTATCTGTAACAGAAAGTACTACCCCAAATCCCCAATTATTAACCTCCTTATCAGCTAAAAAAAATTCCATGAGGGTGCAAACTTAACATAAGTCTAAAGTCTTGTACAATAATCATCACCAAGGTTCAATATGGATCAAACAATTTGGTCATAATACCTATATACTTTCTGCATAATTTTTGAATTTTTTGGGTGTGCCAGTGGCACCACCCCTAACTCCACCTTTGCTGCTTATCATAAGCTCTTCCAATGGTAAACAACAAGCTGAACCGCCTGGTGCCTACTTAGGAAACTCATCATGACCCCAATCATAAACTGAGAGAATATTCACTACCAGGTGAAAATCCTGGTGCCCTACACTGCCTACTGTTTGCCATCAGCATCCAATCATGCTCAATCATGAAGTCAGAGTAGTGAAAAAGACATGGCAAAGCTGGTAAACCTCTGAACTCCAGCTAAAGAGTTACAGCACAAATACAGGATTTCATGTCGAAAATTTCAGAATGTAAAGGACGTCTGCGTAACAACCAAATACCAACAGGGCATTCTGAACAAGGCAGAAGGGTAGACGTTACCTTAGCATGCAAAGAAATTTACTACCGTACGAGGTAATAGTGCCATATCTTCGCCCCTATCATTAGCTACTCAATGGCATCATAACTTTTTAACTGCCAGTTATCATGACCGCAATCATGCAATCAAAATAGTAGTATTATCATATTCACCACCAGGATGAAAATTTTAACGTATTTCAGTTGAGAAATAAATTTCACTGAGCCAGTGCTATTTCTGAATCGATTTTTCTCAAAATATTTGAGAGTCGAGACTATCTTAGTTGAGCAACTTACCTCAAGATAGATGTCCAATGCCCTGTACACCACGTCGTACCATTCCCTCGCCGAGTCCGGCAGGCTCTCGGCGACGGCGAGGAACTTGGACACCTTCAGACCCTGGTCCGGCGAGATCTCCCCAAGGTACTTGTCGACCAGCCTCCCCACCTTCCTCATCCTCTGCGACGGCAAGTCGGCTTCCTCCTCGGAGCTCACGAACACCCTGACCAGCCTCATGACCAGGTTCACGTCGTAGACGCCGCCGTCGTCGCCTGAGATGAGGAGGTCATCGAGCGTGGCCTGGTCCAGCATCAGCCCCATGAGCCTCTCCAGCTTGTGCCTGCACTCTTTGCTCAGCCCCACGGCCGACACTATCCTTAGCACCCAGAAGAGGCCCCGGCACGAGAACGCCGTGCCCCCGACGAGCGCCACGCCGTGCACGGCTGTGTCGGCGAGGCCGGCGAGGCCGGCCTCCTTGCAGAGCACCGGCCTGCGCGTGGCCGCGCGGAGGTAATGCAACAAGAACCGCGTCAGGATCAGGTTCTTGTTCTCGATGCCGTAGCAGCCGAGCACTCTCATCACTTTCTCTATGGTCTGCGGGGACAGAGACGTCATGTCGTCGAACCACCACTCCCTGCCGAAGCACGGCTTCATCGACTCCGGCGTCTTGGTGGACGACGAACGGCCGAAGCCGACCGTGTCCGGCGACGAGGAGCACGACGACGAGGAGCGGTTCGGCGTCCCCACGGAGGCAGCGGCTAAGGCGACAGGCGTCTCTGGGTTGGCGGTGATCTTGGAGAACAGAGCGGAGACGAGCTTTCGAGGAGGCCGGAGGCGTCGGCGACCGCGGCGAAGGGCTCGCAGCTCTTGACCGCGGTGAGAACGTCGGCCCAGGTCCAGTAGTAGAGCCCGTCCACGAAGGCCTCTGCTTGGGTGAGGAGGTTGCAGGTGCACACCTCCTCGGTCATCTCCAAGAACACGGCGGCGCAGTGCAGGAACGGGAGGTTGGAGGGGCAAAGCGGGACGCGGCCATTGTTGTAGCAAAACCGGGCCACGAGCTCGAATCCCTCGGCGCCGCCCGGAAGTCAGTGAGCTTGATGGATAAGGCCTCTGCTCTGCTCGGCTTCTTCTTCTTCTCCTGCATCACCATTGTCCTCAACCTCCCGAGAAGGCACACATGACGCTCTGTGAAATTGCAATGGTTGAGATTTGGAGGGCGAAAAAATGGTTTATTGATTTGAGACGTTTCAGCAAGATTTTAGCAGGGCTCACGTACGTACCTGGTGGAGAAGAAGCGTGTGATGGTCATTGATGTGCACCTTGAGGTCACAGAGCTCATTCATGGTTCTTGAGAGGGAGAAATGGAGGCAATGAGGCGTGCAGCCAGTTGAGTATAATATCTGGCAAGGTGAGAATTGAGAAGATTTGCCTGCTTGCTTGCTCAGCTCAGTTGCTTGGGACCTCAAAGGCACGCAGTCACAGGCTCACAGTATAGACTACAGGAGATGCAAGTTGAGTATTAGATGTGTGCATGTGTCCTGTGGAAAGATATGGAGCACCTCATGATTCCTAAGAAGAAAACAAAAGCAAGTTTTGGTCTGGGTAGGCTCCAGGTTCTCTGAATTCTTCAATAGTGGACTCTGCATTTCAAAGTAAAAAGAGGGTAGGCTCCTGCCTTCGAAATGCAATAGGGCAAACAAGCAAAACATCATCCCTTGTTCTGTTCTAAATTGAGAGGATCTTATTCATGGGCACTGTGGGTTGAGCTTTTGCACTGTTCAGAGAAATGCTTCAGAATCTGCATGCTAGTGGACGTGGCAGGATTTGATTGATAACACGTCACAAACTTCACATCAGAGCATGGAACAAAACTATATCTCCTGCTCCTGTACTAGTTCTCCGGTTGTTACTGTTCTTTTTTGAAGGGAAGTTCTCAATGTGCAAAGTTGCAATAGAAACACTTGAAAAAGCATGTGCAGTGCAATTTCTATGGCTAAGAGCAGGATGTAAAAAAGTACAACTTGCAAGAGTGTTCATGTTCTTTGTACACCCTACATAACCTAATCCAGACATGCTATGACTGCACTGTTTAAAATCTGTACTGGAAAAATAAGCAAAGAGGACAACAGGACACATCACCCTCCCATATATTTAATTTACCTGTGAGATCGTGACAATTTGTTCAGGCATATGTGCTTTTTCAGGGGCTGGTGCAAATGCAGTGGCTTTAGTGGTCCAAAAACCTAATTATGCCAGGTTTGTCACATTGATGGCTTAGGCCATCCAAGGTTTTGGATTTGTCTCTCCCCCTAAGAAATGGATTTTTTTTGTTTACAGAAGCTCGCAGCCTTATTCCATGTGGGAGTTGGCAGTATTTTTTTCCAATTTAGCCCTTTTTTCGTAAAAAAACGCACATTTATACCCCTGTTAGTCTTATTTCAGGTTTTGGACCAGGGAGGTGGCGCGTGACTCACGGCGCCGAGAGCACTGACTTCGGTGCCGTGAGTCATGGCGCCGAGGTCCCAACCCCAGCCACCGGGCAGCCGGCGTGGGCACCGGGCAGGGTTGGGACCTCGGCGCCATGACTCACGGCCAGCTCCCTGGCCCAAACTCTAAATAAGAAAACAGTGATAAATGCATGCGTTTTAAAAAAAGCTAAATTGAAAAAATTGGGGAGTTGGAGGAGCCCTTTCATGCTTAAATTATTTAGAACCTAAAGTTTGTTAGTATATCAAAAGAGGAGTTGGAGCATGGACCATTGCAACATCTTTTTGGTGACATATTGATGGATGTAGCTGAAGAACCTACAGACATGGGGAAGAACAAACACGCAAAACAACAGCAACTTCTAGTTCAGGGATGAGCTGTCCGGTCGCTATACTATACAAGTAAGCATGGCAAGATTTGCCAAGCGTTTAGTTTTCATGTTAGAGGTTTAGACATGTAATCTCAGGTTAGGGGATAAACAGACAGGGGCTAACTAAGGGACAAATCAATTGAAGGGTAGGTACGTGCGTAATACATATTATTCTAGTGCTAGCATGGACATAATTCAGAGGGTCGAGACGAATACCATGATAAGATAATGCTGCAGACGCCTCCAAGCTCGGCAAGGACAACATGCAGTAATAGTACATCTAGCCAAGGAATTCGTTCACAAGTGACAGAAGAAATGCCTCTGGTGTTAATTTATCAACAGGTGTGCAGCAACTCCAAGATGTGCAGTCTAAGTACCACCATCAAGTACATCCACTGTGGTTATGATAGAAATTAATCACCTAGGGACAGTGTTAAATCAGACAAAGCCTGGCCCTGAATATGTTTTTGATTCTGCTGGGGGTAGCTACTGAACATCTAATTAATTTGAGGAATTCGAATTCGACAGATTGTATTTAAAATATCTGAATTCGACGCATCAAAACACGCTACTTCATCTGTGATACTCCTAGTGGCAATTTAAATACCATGGCCATTTCTTTTTTTTTGGTCTTTGGACATGCACGTCTAAAACCATAAGTAATAAGCCAAGAACAGCAGCAGCAGTAGTAGTAGCAAATTGCTAGCCAATGACCAGTTTGCATGTCCATACCGAACAGATATCCACATTTTGCGGCAATTATTCCTGGGGATGGATCACGGGAGAGGCTTGGGAGACAACCATAGGTTGGCGTTGGCTAAAATAAGGTGTTGGGAAGCGGAGATGAATGTTCTCTCGGTTCCACTTACCAACTGAAATGGATAGTGATGGTTCCCTCGGCGCCACGGCATCTGCCGCGCAGGCTCACGAGTGCTAGAAAAGCAAAAGGAGGCCAGGAAAGGGAGAAGATAACAAAGAAACGCCCTATTATGAATGATGTACTAGCTACTTTGGATAGAGGGAGAAAACCTTAAATTGGTCAGCTTCGGTTCCAGTGAGAAAGCCAACTCGTGTAGACAATTTGTCGAGTTGTTTCTGCATCCAAGCAACACTTAAAAGGCTTTTCTCCCTCTATCCGAAGTAGACAGTCAGCCCTGAAATCCAAAATTGCGATGAACACGTGGCAAGACTAGGATAAGAAATTGGTGTCGAGAGCAGCAAGAGAAGCCTCTTCATATGCCTCTTCATATATGGTTATTGTTTTGATTTTGCTTAGAACGTTTATATCGGACGCCTCCAGTCCTCCACTACCGAGGCCCAACTCCCGACAACCCCACTCTAGTTCTTTCCCACATAGGACATGTCAGATCCCCATAGCCACAGATCCAACCCATACCTGTTGCTCCTCCCATGTCGCCTGCCGCCGGTAGCAGCAACAATCGCCGCCATTCCACGTCCCTCTAGCCATGCTTGTTGTTGCTGCGCCGTCGCCGCTAGGGCAGTAGATCCCCACTCTTCTCTCCTCCAAGTCCCTCTCCTCTCTCTATCCCTCCTCTCCTCCGGCTCAATGAGGAGAGGGTGTCGCGGCGGGACGTCGGACGGCGACTAGAGGATCCGAGGTGAAGAACGACGGGCGGAGTAGCATGGAGCTGCAAATGGCGAGCGGCACGGCCAACAACGAGGTCGCGTGGAGTGGGCCAGAGGCGAGGCGTCGTGCTGTTCTTGCACCCGTCGAATCTGGGCGTTTTGATGATGGGGCAGCTGGACAGCAGCCTCCGACGACGAGCTCATCACTTGCCATTGTCGCACGCCTCCCTCCCTCCTCCAGGCGTGCTTTGGTTGAACGTGTTCCTGTTCCTCAAATCTACTGCAACACGCTTTCCTCATTGTTGGTGTTTCTTTCTCAAATCTTGAAGCAAAAATTATTTTTGTTGCAGTGGAACCATTAATTTGTTTTTTTAAGGATGTGCAAAAGCATGAAATCCCAAAGGATACAAGGTTAGCGTGTCCGAAAAACTTAAACGTAGCCGTTCAGCAGTGAGACGCTAGCTGAAGACTGAAGGTAACAAAAGATAGACCAAACAACAAGATACGGCGAACAGCTCCAACGACCGACAAAACAAAAGGTAACTACTGCTGCTGCGTTGCCGACCCTAATCGATGCGCAGCCGTCAAGCACTATTGCTGGTACTCTGGAGAGCAAGATGAGAGACCTGATCGACAGCTACGGCGATGTTGTTAAAAATCCTCTGATTGCGCTCTTTCCAGATGAACCATTGATTTATTGCATCGTATTATTTTTTCGGTTTTGCTAGTTTTAAGTTGTCTGAAATTTTCTTAAGTTTAAGTAACTTGTTGTGACCATTGAATTTGTATAGAGATTGATGTGTCATATGATTGGATATTGATCTAATGGATGTCATATGATTGGATATTGATTCAATTGTCACAACAAGTGACTTCAACTTAAAAAAAATTCAGACAACTTATGAATAAACAGTCCCTTATTTTTTTTGTTACAAAAGGGTTGCCGTTTTGTTGCGCCAGTTGCTCCAATTGAGTGGACAATTTGTTGCAAGCCCATAAATTTTTGTTGCGCTTCACAGTTTTTTTGTTGCAAAAGATTAATTGGGGAGGGCACTCAATAAGAGGCCACGCTCTTACGCGAGGGATGATTTGGCGCTGACTACTCATTTTTTTTGAATCAGATGAGCCAGTTAGATGGATGTTGTCAAGAAAATTTGGGACGCTTACCCGAGAATAGAGGGGACGCCTACGAAAAGGGTTCGCCCCGTTGTCGTTGCATGGCAGGAAGGATATCGAACGGTCCGTATTGCGATCGCTAGAAAGATCCAAGGGCAGAAGCAACGTACGACGCTAGAGTTTGGATCGGACGTCTAAGCGCCAGCTTATTGTTTTGCTTGCAAATCTCTACGTTGCAGTCAAGTATTCATCGCTCTCTGATCAGTAGCGGGCTATACAAGGTGGAGAAAGAAAATGCCTAATTCGAACTGAGAGCAGACTTTCGCGGGAGAAAAAAGAAAGACGAGTTCGGTGTTCCTCACAAGGGAAACAGATCAGTCCGGAGTCCTTGGATTTGGACGGCCGTGCCTTACCGGCTCACTGTTCGGGGGTGCTTCTGACGCTTTCCATGACGGCGAAACGGTGGACTCCATCGAGGGGCTGTTTGGTTCATGGTTTTAATAAACCAAACTAAAATTTAGCATAGCCAAAACTTGAGCAAAGTTAATATTTGGTAAAATTAATGTTGTTTGAATTGCAGCTGAGTCAAATTTTAGCGTTACCAAAATTCTAGCAAACGATTTTCTCATCCTCGAATTGCCTACGTAATATTTGATTTCATCGATATTACCAATTTTTAATTAGAAATACCAAATATTAAAAGCAAATCAAATGATGACCAATTTCATTAGTATTACTAAAATTTGGTTTAGTTCATATTGGTAACAAGCAAAACATGCCCTTGATCTGTTCGTGCGGATTAAACGACGTCATGGATTTGGTGTTCCGACTGTTCAGTCCACTCCAGATAGTGCATGTTTTCGGCGGCGTTCTCTGGCGGACGGCCGTGCACCTGAACGGTCTCGTCCAGTTCCGAGCTGCCCACCGGCCGCGCCCGCACCGCGCGGGGTCGACTCGACATGGGCGCACCGCGCGCGTGCTGGACCGGCATGGAGCCAGGCCCATAGCAGCCATGGGCGTGGCGGTCCGTGGGCCGACGTCCCAGCCGAGCACTACGCCCGAGTCCTCACGCGTTCATGCTGTCTCGTCTCGGTCGGGCCACCCAATCTTGACCGCGCCCACTCCGTTCCCACAGACCGACGCTTCTCCAATCTGCACGGTGGCACGGCTCGTTTCCTTCCACGAAAACACCATGCTCTTCGAGTCACTCACTAAAATGGCACGTTTTCGAAGGAAACAGCGAAACTAGCCTATTTCAAACCAAATAACAAAAATATGATATGCCCCGACACATGACTTTCATGATGATTTCGCAATATAGATATGATATTTTTGTTATTTTATTCGTGGGAAGCAAAAAGTGGATAAATGATTAAAAAAAGGGCAGCACTACGGCTCGAAAATACGGGTGGGAGCTCCCACCCGTACGATTCGAAATACAACAATCTTGGACAACAGTTGCAACATCACTAGACAAATGGTTGCAACATAACCGGACAACGGTTACAACATCACCAGACAATGGTTGCATCATCACTGGACAACGGTTACAACATCATCGAACAAATGGTTGCAACAACACAAATCAAAACAAAGAATCTAGAGAAAAAAAATACATTGAAAAACATTGTAACATCGACATAAACCGTATGCAACAATTTTTTTTCAATAGATGTAACATTTTTTCCTACGTATGCGACATCTCCAGAGCCAACCGGGAACAAGCAAAGGCGACGCAACGGCCAAGGGAGGCGAGAGAGAGAGAGAGAGAGAGATGCGCGCAGGCGAGGACGCACGGGTGGGTGAGCTCAGGAGGGAGCAGTAGCGGCGTATGGAGGCGCGGGCGGAGCGCAAGCAGCGGAGAGAGCAGAGCAGGCCGCGGCGGACCCAGGGAGGCGGTGAGGAATCGGAGGGAGTTGGGCGAGGAGGAGGACATAGGTCAACAACGCCATAGGGATCTGATCTGCGGAGGCGAAAGGAGGAGTCAAGCGGAGATGGAGGACCTCAAATTACCCTTACGGGGCTATATAGGACCGCAAAGGTCTCCCGGATACGGTCCAGAATGCAGGACTTCATCCTTTGCTTTCGAGCAAAAGGTCTATTAATTTCCGGTGGCACATGCTGGGCACACAAAATCTTCTGATTCGAGAAATTCTTAACATTCATATCATGTCCCCGTGAATTGTTAATTATATTTCTCATCATCCTAAGACCTAGACGGCACAATCTATCATGTCGAGATAGAAAAGTTCGAGCTTCTAAATACGGTTTTCGATGACAGTATAGGTGAGGTGCCTTAATATTAGTGTAGTATAGCCCAATTTCATATGAAGGAAGATATTCTAATGCTATTTTTCACTTTCTTCACGCTTTGTAATGAGCGGTATTCCGCACCATACTCTTCTTGATCTCTACATGAAACTGTTAGCGCAAATATCCTTGAGAGTTCTAGTCGATTCTCAGACAACAAATCTTCTTCAATGACCAAAGTTGTGCCGTTGGAAGTATAATTATGGCCCTTCCCGAGCCTATTATACAAGTATCACGCTTGCGATCGTCGTGAAGACTACCAAAGATTCTTGCCGATCGATCGAAAAATTTCGCTTTCTCGGGATGGTATTCGTTAGACGCTACATGCTAAGCACACTTCCTCCATAGGGCGCCACACGCGTTCTAATATAATGTACTTTACTAATATGTAGCGAAAACAAGCAACACATAAATAAAATACTTGATATCGTAACGTAACTTGCTATTATAAAGACGGAAAATAAGCCTTGCAGACTCATAATAAGAATTTAATGCTTTGCTCTCCTAGAGCTTGCAACCATTATTCAATAATTCAAAATTCGCTTCAATTACAAACGCAAGTTTCTATAAAAGGTCCGAGTGCAATGCGTGCTTTGGATCTAATAGGCGAAGTATTCAGAACTTCGCTAAATCGGCCCATGCGCGATCTTCTCCTCTTGGGCGCTACGGTTGTGGCACGCGATGTCCAAAGGAGGGATGATGGGGTCGCATCGGGTCGCTTCACATTCATAAGTGCAGTAATGGATGTGAATCCTCTGTACTGCAATGACGAGGTATGCCTCATGCTATCATTTGCCCTTCTTCTTAGACAGAAAACATCAATAATGTGCGACGCACGACCTTACTCCTTCTTGTTCCTCTCATTCGTGAGAGGCTTCATCACATTGTAGTCGCTAGCGATGGCTTCATGGCCAACATTGCTACTAGGTGGTTGCGAGATGAAGTTCTTTCTTAGAATATCATCTTGAGTTTCTGAACTTGCATGATGTCAATTAATTGGCATACTTCATGTAGCCGTCTTGACGATAGTTGTTTGCGGATTGCACCGCGTCGGTGAAAGGTAGAGGTCTTCTCAATCTTCGCTCATCCGTGATTATATTACCACGCACTGAAGATCATATAAATTTCAGACAAATTCGACCATACTAGGTCGGTTCCCGAATTCGATTCGTGATGCGATCATCTTCATATTCATGCAAAAGTTCAAAGGATTACTCTGTAACTGCATAAAATGGTTGCAAAATTCTCACAATGCTCTTCAACTCCGTGTTCGTGTTCCGTATTTTCTATGCATTTTTCATGATTTCATGCTATTTTCGTGATTAAAAGCAATATTAACAATCACAGATAATCAAAACAAGAACGCGTAAATAAATCGCATAGAAATAATAATAACAAAGTTAAACATGCTTCAAGTTCAAAAGTATGCAAAAAGGATTCCCGGCCCTTTCTCTGAAAAAATGATTTTTTACGTAAATCGCAATTTCAAAGCGGCGGCCACGGAGCGCGGCGCGCGAGCCATTCTGGCGGCGGCGCTACCGAGGCGGGCCGCTACGAAGCGCGGCGGCGCGCGGTGGCCATTGCGAGGCGCGCGGCGGTGCGGTCTTTGTCGCGGCCTTGCGGCCGGAGATGTCGCTACGCGACGCAGGCGCGGCGGACGGCGCCGGCACGGATGTCGGCCGCGGGCGTAGCGGTTCGACGGCGCGGGTGCGGCGCGGCAGACGGCAAGCGCTGCACGACGGGCGGGCGCGATTCGACGGCGCGGCCAAGCCTTCTTCCTCCTTCCTTTACTTCATGCCATGGCGCGATGCGGCCGGCAGCGGTGCAAGGTGGCTACGAGCCATGGGCGCGCGCATGCAGCGAGCGAGGGCGACAGTACCTTTACGGAGGTGGCCCGCGGCGCTCCGGCAGGCGCACGGCTTCGGGCCGACATCACACGGCGCATGCGGGCGCCGCGAGATTTTTTTCGTACTGTTCATATGTAATCACTGTTCATCCACGTTTACGGTTCATGCGCATTTACTATTCGTCCGCGATACTGTTCATGTGTGTTTACTATTCATCTGTGATACTGTTCACATGAGATTACTGTTCATGCGCGATTACTGTTCACATGCGTTTACTATTCATCCGCAATCACTGTTCATCCGCGACATCGCTCACCGCAATGACCTGCTCATCCTCACCATCGCTCCCACGCGACATCGTTTATCCGTATATGTATGCGGCGCAAAGAGGTGTAATACGAGATTGCAATGGGCGCGCTTCATGCCGACTGTGCATGCTTGCCGCGTCTTTGGCGGCGTGGCTCTGTCGTTGCCTCCGTGGCGATACGTGATGGCGGACTATGCCGACCGGTAACGTATCGCGGAGGTAGTGACAGCCGCTTGCAGGCGGTGTCGTGCACATGGTTCCTTCCATGCGATTGCATATATTACCATACGGTACAATCATCATCTACTCTTTCATGCAATCCACCGATCGGCTTGGCCGACGACTTCAAGTCGGCTCGCGGTAGATTAGAGCGGATTTGCACCGTAGGAAACCAATCTAGAAAGCCAAATTTGCAGAATTGAAAGCAATCTAGAAAAACGATTCAATCTACGAGTGTCGTTCATCGACGGTTACCTTTTCGATGCGAGGAGAGTCGATCGTGCTGATAACGTGTTGAGGAACCGTCGCTGGCGAGTCCAGTCCGAGCGATTACCTCGTAGACAAGCATAGAATTGTAAGAACAATGCATGAACAATAAGAACAGAATAAGAGATAGAACAGAGAGATGTAGGGGGGACTTCTTGCTTCTCTTTATTCCTTCATCCATCGATCAATCGTTTACAATGAATAGCTACCCCCTATTTATAGGCTACGACCCTGCTAGGGTTTGGGATGGGGCGCCCACTAATGGGCCGACTGCAGGGTCAAGCCCATGGTTTCCCAACAAATACGTCGGAGATCAACTCGCCGCCGCGACCGGGTGTACGAGATCGAGCACCGGTCGCAGCTACGCGCACAGGCGCACGGCATGGCGCGTCCGTAATGCATGGGAGGTCGAGTGGTCCATAGTGAGTGCTAGTGATACTCTAACTAACGTAACGCTTTGCTTCGATCCGATTCCGTCTCTCGACTGCGCCAGTGCGACTTGATTTTATACTAAAAGAACCCGCCATTCGGAGCTTGGTTGCACTCGCCTCGATCCTTGTCGTGTATTTGGCGCAGCAGGTCGGGCCCAGTGGATTCCTTCTGGATTCGCCTTAAACAAAGATGAAGGACATCAGAATCGTGCACAAGTGTGATGGCAAAGTAGAAAGTGTGTGCGTAATACTTAGGCTAAACATGATCTCGACATAAACCCTAGCTCTAAACTCATGAACACCTACAAAACTTAGATGCGGAAGCGTTAGATTGACATACCCGAACCTGAGGAGGCCATTAGAGAGGAAGATGAGTCGGGGTTGATGAAGATGCCGTCGGGATGGAGTAGCTCGTCGGTGATGTAGGGATCGCCAGAAGGTCGGTCTTCGCCCACCTTAGCACCCGAAGCGGATCGGGTTTGTGTGGGGTTTGATGGCCAAGAACGATCACGCACACTCTGGCCTGCCGAGCCCCTCTTCTATTCTATAGCGCTAGGTGACCGGGACCCGAACCAAGTAGTTGGTCACGCCTCCGATCAAGGCGTGGTGGAGACATGGTCTCCCGTGGATCTCGGAATCCGTTAGCCGAAGATCATCCCAACATTCTCCCCTTTGATCGTAAGGCTAACATCATGAGTCCACTCTCAATAAAATAGCATACTAAAGTAATGCATTGCATGACCAATGAAATGCCATACAACCACAGTACCTATAGTGTACTATATAATCTTGAAATGGATATTCATTATACTTTATGGGAGTTGGTTTTCTTTAAGTTCCTTTCATCCAGAATCAAAAGGCTTTCCAATAAACCCATGCCGGCAACATGATCACGAAAAAATATTGGGTGGTAAGCCTTTAGTAAGCGGATCATGAGCATTGACTTAGTACTAACATGCTTGATATCGATGGTTTGATCTCGGATTCTATCTTTCACAACATGATACTTAATGTCAATGTGTTTGGCAGCACCACTTGACTTGTTGTTACTTGCATAAAAGACTGCGGGTTCGTTATCGCAGTATAAGGTGAGTGGTTTCGAAATACTGTCTACCACTCTAAGTCTCGGGATAAAATTCTTAAGCCATACACACTGTGCCCGTGGCCTCATAACATGCCACAAACTCAGCTTGCATCGTTGAAGATGCCGTAAGGGTTTGTTTAGAGCTTTTCCACGAGATAGCTCTCTGAGTGAGTGTGAAGATATAACCTGACGTGGATTTCTTAGTATCAACACATCCCGCAAAATCTGAATCTGAATAACCAACAACTTCAAGGTTATTAGAATTCTTATATGTGAGCATGAAATGTTTAGTAGCTTGCATATAGCGCAAGACTTTCTTAACGGCCTTCCAGTGGTCCGGTCCTGGATTTGACTGATATCTACCAAGCATCCCGGTTACAAAAGCTAAATCGGGGCATGTACATACTTGAGCATACATAATGCTTCCGACAGCTGAAGCATAAGAAACCGACTTCATCTGATCAGTTTCATATTGGTTCCTTGGACATTGAAATGTCCCAAACTTATCGCCCTTAACAATAGGAGCAGGCGAGCCAGAGCACTTATGCATATTGTATTTCTTCAGTACTCTGTCAACGTATGCCTTCTGAGATAAACCTAATATACCTTTGGACCTATCTCGGTGAATCTCAATGCCAAGAACGTAAGAGGCATCACCAAGATCCTTCATATCAAAATTAGATGAAAGAAATCTCTTGGTCTCAAACATCATATCCTTATCACTGCTGGCCAATAAGATATCATCCACATAAAGCACTAAGATGGTGAATTTACTCCCATTGAACTTAACATATATGCAGTTATCAACTTCATTTTCCTTAAAACCAAAATTCCTTATTATCTTATCGAATTTGAGGTACCACTGCCTCGATGCTTGCTTCAAGCCATAAATTGATTTCTTAAGTCGACATCCCAAATGCTCCTTGCCTTCCACGACAAAACCTTCCGGTTGAGCTATGTAAACATTTTCTTGCAAGTCGTCATTAAGAAATACCGTTTTAACATCCATCTGATGCAGCTCTAAGTCATAATGAGCTACAAGTGTCATTACGATTCTTAAATGAATCCTTAGTTGAGACAGGAGAAAAGGTGTCATTATAATAAATCCCCTCTCTTTGTGAGAAGCCTTTTGCTACGAGCCTCGCTTTGAACCTTTCGATATTTCCTTTAGAGTCATACTTGGTTTTGTAGACCCATTTACAGCCTACTGTTTTGACTCCGTCAGGAATTTCTACTAGGTCCCATACATCATTAGTGCTCATAGACTTTAGCTCATCCTTCATGGCATCAAGCCACTTAGGAGAATGATCACTCACCATGGCCTCCTTATAAGAGCTGGGATCATCTACCTTCCTATATCATTAATATCCTCATTCATATATACAACATAATCATTTGGGATGGCGATCTTCTCTCCATTGTGATCTTCTAATAGGTTCATTAGCTATTACGAGGAGACTGCGAGGCTCATCATTAGGTGCAACATTAGTAAGTTGAGAAAACTCAACAAATGGGTGCAACAAATGTATTTTCTATTGGAGGTGCAACCACCGAGGCACAGGAATAAAGGTCTCTAGAATAAACGGTGAAGGAACATAAACCCGCTTCTCCTCAAGATCTATTTTCCTGGGCTCCAGCTCCTCATTATTCTCTAAGAACACAACGTGCCTTGTTTCTATAAACTTAGTTGTCCTATCAGGATAGTAAAAACGATACCCTTTGGATCTTTCAGGATATCCAATAAAAAGACAACTTACTGTTTTAGGGTCTAATTTTCTAATATGTGGATTAAATATCTTAGCTTCAGCATGACAACCCCACACTCGTAAATATTTCATACTCGGTTTTCTCCCAGTCCATAATTCATAAGGTGTCTTAGGATGCGATTTCTTGGGAACCCGATTAAGAATATGTGCAGCTGTCTTTAGTGCTTCCATCCACAAACTAATGGGTAAACTAGAGTGGCTGAGCATGCTCCGTACCATATCCATAAGTGTACGGTTGCGTCTCTCAGCTACTCCATTCTGCTGAGGTTCACCTGGCATAGAATACTGGGCAACAATGCCATTTTCTTGAAGAAACTTAGCGAAAGGGCTAGGAATTTGTCCATAAGAGGCATGTCTTCCATAATATTCTCCCCCACGGTCCGATCTTACCACTTTAATTCTTAGGTTGTGCTGATTTTCAACTTCAGCCTTAAATATCTTAAATTTGTCAAGTGACTCAGATCGGTCTTTAATGGGAAAGATATAACCATAACGGGAGAAATCATCAGTGAATGTGATAAAAGAATCAAAACTATCCACTGATGTCACAGGAAAAGGACCACAAATATCAGTATGAATTAATTCTAAGAGTCCTGTGCTGCGAGTAGCTCCCTTCTTTATTTGTTTCACGTATTTTCCTTTAATGCAATCAATGCAGTGGTCTGAGTCAGAGAAATTTAATGGGTGAAGAATCTCTTCCTTAATGAGACGCTACACTCTATCCTTCGAAATGTGGCCTAAACGATAGTGCCACAATTTCGAAGAAGTCTCATTATTATTTTTACACTTAGCATCACACACATTCAAGGATATAGGAGATTCATTAAGGGAAAGCATATAGAGCTTGTCTCGTCTAAAAGCAAGACCAATATCATTAGAATCAAACATAATAATACATTTATTATCACCAAAAATACACTTAAAACCTTCATCGTCCAACAAAGAAACTGAAATCAAATTCCTCCTAATAGAAGGAACATAAACTACATTATTGAGACGAAGCGAGAAGCCGTTGTCTAAGGCTAATGTAATTGATCCTATTGATTCGACTTCGGCTTCCTTTCCATCCGCGACTCTAAGGCTTCGCTCCCCCTTTCTTAGGGTTCTCGCGGTAAGGAATCCTAAAGAATTAGTGCGTGCGCACGCTTGCACTGAGTCAATCCACCAGGAATTAATGGAAAAATTAGTATAAAGAGTTTCATCAACAAAAGTTATTGTATCATTACCCTTCTTTGCGAGCCACTTTAGGAATTCGACACAGTCCTTCTGAAAGTGCCCTGGCTCCTTGCAGAAATGACATTCACCCCCTTTAGGTGCTCGAGCAAGAGCGACATGGGGCTTAGGTGCATTGTGCACTTTAGGCCCTGATTTATCAGCATTGGGGGAGAACGTCAGCTTCTTCTTAGATTTGAAGTCCCCTTGGAACTTCCTTTTGTTGGAGCCACCAACTTGAAGTGCAAGATCCCTCTTTTCCGTCCTAATTCTTTCCTCCTCCTGAACACACATGGCGATTAAATCCCTCATGTTCCATTTTTCTTTCTGAGTGTTATAGTTGATCTTAAAAGCTGTATATTCAGAAGGAAGAGAAGTCATGATGAAATGGATTAGGAAACCATCAGATATTTCCATGTCCATCCCCTTAAGTTTTCCAGCCATAGCAGTCATCATCATAATGTGTTCTCTAATACTGCCGGATCCATCATACTTAGTTGTCAAGAGCCTCTGGATTAGTGTACTGGCATAAACCTTTGTGGAGCCTTTAAATTTCTCCTCTACTGAAACCGGATACTCTTTAGCATTTTCGAATCGGGATTGCTCACGATCCGTGAAATGGAGGTCTTCATAATCATAAGTGATAGGCGGTTGGACCGCTCCCATTTCTCGGCATTAGTTTCATAGATTTTCTTTTATCATCATAATTTTCTTCACCTCGGAGGGAATGGGAGCCGCATCCTTAAAGCATAATCGAGATCTAATACCCCAAGGACAACATGGATCCTTTCCTTCCAGTGGAAAATTACTCCCGTAAGTTGTTCAATGTTGTCGATTGTGGCAGCGACATTTGATGCATTTATTGCTGAATATCAAAATATAGGGCATAAAATAGAATTAACATAAGAATATGTTGTATGCAATTAATCCTACGTTGGTCTGATTAATAACACACAAAAACTATAGTTCTAATTCACATCACCGTTGGGCAGATAATGAAAAAGAACTAATTAAATAATATGGCAACATATGATTATAATCAACGTTGGTCAGAATATAATCACATGCATACATAATGCCAAAATAAAATATTAAATCTCCAACTAAAATATCTCGTTGGTTCAATTTTAATTAGAGATAATACACAAGAATTGGGTAATAATACTTTATTATTGGGCAATATAACATCATTCATGATATATCATAATTGTGCATCAAAACAATAATTAAATCGATTGCACAAAAGGGATTAATCATAAGAAAATGCATGAAATTAATCAAAAATAGAAAAGACACTATTCGCCCGAAACTCATGGCGGCCCAAAACTCACCGCCGCCCAAAATCACGCTTGTGCCCGGTATTCGCCATGGCTCACTTTGCGCCTCGGCGACAGGACGAGCGACGTCCGTCTGATCGGACGGCTAAAAAACACTCGGCCCAAAACGATTCGTCGGCCCGCAAAAACGTGATCGTCGGATTCGATCGGACGGACGACAATCTTCGGCGATACAAAAGCACGAAACCTAACCCTAAACGCCATTTCCTCCTTCTCTTCGCGAAAACGCGGAGCGCGCAGCGGCGTGCGAGCGGAGGGATCTCGCGATGCAGCGGCGTGGGCGGATCTTGCGACGCGGCATCGACGATGGCGCGGGGAGAGTGACGGCTTGAGGCCCGCACACGGAGCGGCGGCATCAGCGGTGGCGGCGCCATCGCCGCTCTTTCGCCGGTGAGTGTGTGCAACCGAGGTTGCGCACACCGCCGTCAGCGAGCAAGAGTGGTGCCGAGGCGGAGAGACTCCGACGAACTCCGAAGGTAAGTCCCGCGCATCATTTCTTAGGATTTCGATTTTGGGGTTTGGGATTTTGCTCGGGATCTCATTAGGGTTCCATAAAATTTGAAATCCTCTCCTAATTGCTAATCCGAGCCTCTATACTTTAGATCTAAAACTATAATCAATAGATCCGGTCATTAATCATTAGATCCGAGCATAAGAACATCAAAACGGGCATTAACAAGTTCGGTTTGTGCTAATTTTTGGGTTCAAGATGAGCTAGGCTAGGCTCTGATACCAAATGTGTGCGTAATACTTAGGCTAAACATGATCTCGACATAAACCCTAGCTCTAAACTCATGAACACCTACAAAACTTAGATGCGGAAGCGTTAGATTGACATACCCGAACCTGAGGAGGCCATTAGAGAGGAAGATGAGTCGGGGTTGATGAAGATGCCGTCGGGATGGAGTAGCTCGTCGGTGATGTAGGGACTGCCGAAGGTCGGGTCTTCGTCCACCTTAGCACCCGTAAGCAGATCGGGTTTGTGTGGGGTTTGATGGCCAAGAACGATCACGCACACTCGCCCGCCGAGCCTCTTCTATTCTATAGCGCTAGGTGACCGGGACCCGAACCAAGTAGTTGGTCACGCCTCCGATCAAGGCGCGGTGGAGACATGGTCTCCCGTGGATCTCGGAATCCGTTAGCCGAAGATCATCCCAACAGAAAGTACAAACACAACATAATACTGCACTCTGAGAGCTAAGATCAAGTGGTATGCCAAAAGCTGCACTGTTATTACCCCCATCTTATGGACCAAATCACAGTAAAGTTACAGAAAAAAGAATACAAGAGAGAAAGCAACAAGGGACAACGGTAAAAACTTTACATACCTGTCAATCTTGCTCACCTATCTCACTCACAACCAACACAACTCTTGCTCACCTATCTCACAACCAACACAACACAACGGAAAAAAAAGGCCAATGCGCGCACCGAATTAGCTTTACAGAAAGGGATCAAGAGAAAAGGGCAAGCTATGTGGCAATCTTACCAAAAAAGATGTTGCAGCTGATCCATTAGCACAGCCTAGGCAAGCCCCTACCGCCGGTTTGAAGGCAAGAGGTGGTGCCAAAGGACTTGCTCTTTGCCATCTTGGACATCTGGCCTCTCATCTCCTTGCACACCCTCTCCAACTCCACCACCCGGGTCTGCATCTTCTGCAGGTTCAGCTTGAGAAGCTCCTTCTCGTCCATGGCGTCCAGGTCCACGCTGCGGGCGCGAGCGCTGCCGCTGACGACCCTCCTCGGCGTCTGCGCGACGAGTCGGGCCTGCCGCCCTTCGCGGCGGCATTGGGCTTGATCTGGAGCTTGGACTGCTGCGAGGCCAGCGCTTGCACCGCGATCCCTGGCGGGATCCTACGGTTCTTGGCGAGGTCTTTGCACGCCTCCAGGGTGAGCTTCTCGTAGTTCAGGCATCGGCACAGCGTTGTGCGCTCCTCGATTGTTAGTGCTGGGTGAGACTGCATGCAAAGGATATACACAAGCTATATCAAATCCAGTCATTTTTTAGAAAATTCAGCAAAGAAAGGCAGTGGAAGGAAGAGACGTCCATCGCACAAAGAATTGTTTAGTGCTTTTGTGCGTTACCATGCGTGAAAGAAAGGGTGGATGCGAGGGAAAACACAAAGCACAAACACAAAGGAGAGGAAGATGATTAAAGAAAAGCCATTTGCACGTAGAAAGCATCAAAGGCCAGGCTAAAGGCGATCTGCTGGCAGAAGCTAGGGCACTGAAAAGGCTCCCTAGGTTCCATTGCACCAGTCGTAATAAACAAAGGCGATTTATTAGTCGTAAAATGATCAGAGACCAATACAAAAGGTCAACCGATTTGATGGACTAACGACAACATGAACCAAAAAGTGCACTGCAAACAGGGCAAAAGGTTAAAGTTACGTATGCATGCATGCAAATAAAGTTTTACTCTAACAAACATGGCAGAAGAAAATACTGTCGTAAATTAAAGTGCACGCGAACTTGCTGAGCTGCAATTCAAGATCGCACTCATGCACCGGATACAATACTTAGTACTAGGTGGACACAGCAAACAATTTTGCATTGGTGAAGAAACAATTAAAGTCTGTACTGAAAAGAGATGCTAAAATGTAGAGTTACTAGTCGCTAAAAAATGTAGAATTACTGCAAGTAGTTCTCTGAGGTAAGTACATTAATTAAGATAGAAAATTTCAGCAAGTTGAATTGATCAACTTGAGACCTTGGAAAGGGATGCATTGTAGTTGGACAGGATCAAAGGCTGAGAGAGATAAAGCAAACAAATGTATTGTAGCCTAGTGACAAGGTTTCCAGATCTGATAAACCAAAAGCGCACACTGCACAGTGCAAAAGGGTTAAAGGCATGGCAGATAAATGGTTATACCCATAACACAAAGTACTAGGCAATCTATCTGTCCATTATTAGCATCCCATGATAGTACTACCGAACTTTATTCAGTTGCTTTCTAAAAGACCAAACAAAGAACAGGCACCAGCATATGAAAAAAGGAAACAAAATTATGAAGTGCCTAAAAGAAAATGAAGTGCAATAAAGATGCCAAACAACAAAAAGGAAAGAAATGCAGAGTCCTGGTGAAATAGTATCTTCATGTCAGAAGTTCAACTTCGAAGTATAAAGATAGAGCTGTTGAAAAATCTAGCCAGTACAGAGCTGACCTCAGAGATAGCAAAGGGTAAAAGTTACTGGTACCTAAATGTACTATCTGTAACAGAAAGTACTACCCCAAATCCCCAATTATTAACCTCCTTATCAGCTAAAAAAATTCCATGAGGGTGCAAACTTAACATAAGTCTAAAGTCTTGTACAATAATCATCACCAAGGTTCAATATGGATCAAACAATTTGGTCATAATACCTATATACTTTCTGCATAATTTTTGAATTTTTTGGGTGTGCCAGTGGCACCACCCCTAACTCCACCTTTGCTGCTTATCATAAGCTCTTCCAATGGTAAACAACAAGCTGAACCGCCTAGTGCCTACTTAGGAAACTCATCATGACCCCAATCATAAACTGAGAGAATATTCACTACCAGGTGAAAATCCTGGTGCCCTACACTGCCTACTGTCTGTCATCAGCATCCAATCATGCTCAATCATGAAGTCAGAGTAGTGAAAAAGACATGGCAAAGCTGGTAAACCTCTGAACTCCAGCTAAAGAGTTACAGCACAAATACAGGATTCATGTCGAAAATTTCAGAATGTAAAGAAGGACGTCTGCGTAACAACCAAATACCAACAGGGCATTCTGAGCAAGGCAGAAGGGTAGAAGTTACCTTAGCATGCAAAGAAATTTACTACCGTACGAGGTAATAGTGCCATATCTTCGCCCTATCATTAGCTACTCAATGGCATCATAACTTTTAACTGCCAGTTATCATGACCGCAATCATGCAATCAAAATAGTAGTATTATCATATTCACCACCAGGATTAAAATTTTAACGTATTTCAGTTGAGAAATAAATTTCACTGAGCCAGTGCTATTTCTGAATCGATTTTTCTCAAAATATTTGAGAGTCGAGACTATCTTAGTTGAGCAACTTACCTCAAGATAGATGTCCAATGCCCTGTACACCACGTCGTACCATTCCCTCGCCGAGTCCGGCAGGCTCTCGGCGACGGCGAGGAACTTGGACACCTTCAGACCCTGGTCCGGCGAGATCTCCCCAAGGTACTTGTCGACCAGCCTCCCCACCTTCCTCATCCTCTGCGACGGCAAGTCGGCTTCCTCCTCGGAGCTCACGAACACCCTGACCAGCCTCATGACCAGGTTCACGTCGTAGACGCCGCCGTCGTCGCCTGAGATGAGGAGGTCATCGAGCGTGGCCTGGTCCAGCATCAGCCCCATGAGCCTCTCCAGCTTGTGCCTGCACTCTTTGCTCAGCCCACGGCCGACACTATCCTTAGCACCCAGAAGAGGCCCCGGCACGAGAACGCCGTGCCCCGACGAGCGCCACGCCGTGCACGGCTGTGTCGGCGAGGCCGGCGAGGCCGGCCTCCTTGCAGAGCACCGGCCTGCGCGTGGCCGCGCGGACGTAATGCAACAAGAACCGCGTCAGGATCAGGTTCTTGTTCTCGATGCCGTAGCAGCCGAGCACTCTCATCACTTTCTCTATGGTCTGCGGGGACAGAGACGTCATGTCGTCGAACCACCACTCCCTGCCGAAGCACGGCTTCATCGACTCCGGCGTCTTGGTGGACGACGAACGGCCGAAGCCGACCGTGTCCGGCGACGAGGAGCACGACGACGAGGAGCGGTTCGGCGTCCCCACGGAGGCAGCGGCTAAGGCGACAGGCGTCTCTGGGTTGGCGGTGATCTTGGAGAACAGAGCGGAGACGAGCTTTTCGAGGAGGCCGGAGGCGTCGGCGACCGCGGCGAAGGGCTCGCAGCTCTTGACCGCGGTGAGAACGTCGGCCCAGGTCCAGTAGTAGAGCCCGTCCACGAAGGCCTCTGCTTGGGTGAGGAGGTTGCAGGTGCACACCTCCTCGGTCATCTCCAAGAACACGGCGGCGCAGTGCAGGAACGGGAGGTTGGAGGGGCAAAGCGGGACGCGGCCATTGTTGTAGCAAAACCGGGCCACGAGCTCGAATCCCTCGGCGCCGCCCGGGAAGTCGGTGAGCTTGATGGATAAGGCCTCTGCTCTGCTCGGCTTCTTCTTCTTCTCCTGCATCACCATTGTCCTCAACCTCCCCGAGAAGGCACACATGACGCTCTGTGAAATTGCAATGGTTGAGATTTGGAGGGCGAAAAAAATGGTTTATTGATTTGAGACGTTTCAGCAAGATTTTAGCAGGGCTCACGTACGTACCTGGTGGAGAAGAAGCGTGTGATGGTCATTGATGTGCACCTTGAGGTCACAGAGCTCATTCATGGTTCTTGAGAGGGAGAAATGGAGGCAATGAGGCGTGCAGCCAGTTGAGTATAATATCTGGCAAGGTGAGAATTGAGAAGATTTGCCTGCTTGCTTGCTCAGCTCAGTTGCTTGGGACCTCAAAGGCACGCAGTCACAGGCTCACAGTATAGACTACAGGAGATGCAAGTTGAGTATTAGATGTGTGCATGTGTCCTGTGGAAAGATATGGAGCACCTCATGATTCCTAAGAAGAAAACAAAAGCAAGTTTTGGTCTGGGTAGGCTCCAGGTTCTCTGAATTCTTCAATAGTGGACTCTGCATTTCAAAGTAAAAAGAGGGTAGGCTCCTGCCTTCGAAATGCAATAGGGCAAACAAGCAAAACATCATCCCTTGTTCTGTTCTAAATTGAGAGGATCTTATTCATGGGCACTGTGGGTTGAGCTTTTGCACTGTTCAGAGAAATGCTTCAGAATCTGCATGCTAGTGGACGTGGCAGGATTTGATTGATAACACGTCACAAACTTCACATCAGAGCATGGAACAAAACTATATCTCCTGCTCCTGTACTAGTTCTCCGGTTGTTACTGTTCTTTTTTGAAGGGAAGTTCTCAATGTGCAAAGTTGCAATAGAAACACTTGAAAAAGCATGTGCAGTGCAATTTCTATGGCTAAGAGCAGGATGTAAAAATCAACTAGCTATTACAACTTGCAAGAGTGTTCATGTTCTTTTTACAACCTACATAACCTAATCCAGACATGCTATGACTGCACTGTTGAAAATCTGTACTGGAAAAATAAGCAAAGAGGACAACAGGACACATCACCCTCCCATATATTTAATTTACCTGTGAGATCGTGACAATTTGTTCAGGCATATGTGCTTTTTCAGGGGCTGGTGCAAATGCAGTGGCTTTAGTGGTCCAAAAACCTAATTATGCCAGGTTTGTCACATTGATGGCTTAGGTCATTCAAGGTTTTGGATTTGTCTGCCCCCCTAAGAAATGGAATTTTTTGTTTACAGAAGCTCGCAGCCTTATTCCATGTGGGAGTTGGAGGGGAGCCCCCTTTCATGCTTAAATTATTTAGAACCTAAAGTTTGTTAGTATATCAAAAGACGAGGAGTTGGAGCATGGACCATTGCAACATCTTTTTGGTGACATATTGATGGATGTAGCTGAAGAACCTACAGACATGGGGAAGAACAAACATGCAAAACAACAGCAACTTCTAGTTCAGGGATGAGCTGTCCGGTCGCTATACTATACAAGTAAGCATGGCAAGATTTGCCAAGCGTTTAGTTTTCATGTTAGAGGTTTAGACATGTAATCTCAGGTTAGGGGATAAACAGACAGGGGCTAACTAAGGGACAAATCAATTGAAGGGTAGGTACGTGCGTAATACATATTATTCTAGTGCTAGCATGGACATAATTCAGAGGGTCGAGACGAATACCATGATAAGATAATGCTGCAGACGCCTCCAAGCTCGGCAAGGACAACATGCAGTAATAGTACATCTAGCCAAGGAATTCGTTCACAAGTGACAGAAGAAATGCCTCTGGTGTTAATTTATCAACAGGTGTGCAGCAACTCCAAGATGTGCAGTCTAAAGTACCACCATCAAGTACATCCACTGTGGTTATGATAGAAATTAATCACCTAGGGACAGTGTTAAATCAGACAAAGCCTGGCCCTGAATATGTTTTTGATTCTGCTGGGGGTAGCTACTGAACATCTAATTAATTTGAGGAATTCGAATTCGACAGATTGTATTTAAAATATCTGAATTCGACGCATCAAAACACGCTACTTCATCTGTGATACTCCTAGTGGCAATTTAAATACCATGGCCATTTCTTTTTTTTGGTCTTTGGACATGCACGTCTAAAACCATAAGTAATAAGCCAAGAACAGCAGCAGCAGTAGTAGTAGCAAATTGCTAGCCAATGACCAGTTTGCATGTCCATACCGAACAGATATCCACATTTTGCGGCAATTATTCCCGGGGATGGATCACGGGAGAGGCTTGGGAGACAACCATAGGTTGGCGTTGGCTAAAATAAGGTGTTGGGAAGCGGAGATGAATGTTCTCTCGGTTCCACTTACCAACTGAAATGGATAGTGATGGTTCCCTCGGCGCCACGGCATCTGCCGCGCAGGCTCACGAGTGCTAGAAAAGCAAAAGGAAGCCAGGAAAGGGAGAAGATAACAAAGAAACGCCCTATTATGAATGATGTACTAGCTACTTTGGATAGAGGGAGAAAACCTTAAATTGTTCAGCTTCGGTTCCAGTGAGAAAGCCAACTCGTGTAGACAATTTGTCGAATTGTTTCTGCATCCAAGCAACACTTAAAAGGCATTTCTCCCTCTATCCGAAGTAGACAGTCAGCCCTGAAATCCAAAATTGCGATGAACACGTGGCAAGACTAGGATAAGAAATTGGTGTCGAGAGCAGCAAGAGAAGCCTCTTCATATGCCTCTTCATATATGGTTATTGTTTTGATTTTGCTTAGAACGTTTATATCGGACGCCTCCAGTCCTCCACTACCGAGGCCCAACTCCCGACAACCCCACTCTAGTTCTTTCCCCACATAGGACATGTCAGATCCCCATAGCCACAGATCCAACCCATACCTGTTGCTCCCTCCCATGTCGCCTGCCGCCGGTAGCAGCAACAATCGCCGCCATTCCACGTCCCTCTAGCCATGCTTGTTGTTGCTGCGCCGTCGCCGCTAGGGGCAGTAGATCCCCCACTCTTCTCTCCCTCCAAGTCCCTCTCCCTCTCTCTATCCCTCCTCTCCCTCCGGCTCAATGAGGAGAGGGTGTCGCGGCGGGACGTCGGACGGCGACTAGAGGATCCGAGGTGAAGAACGACGGGCGGAGTAGCATGGAGCTGCAAATGGCGAGCGGCACGGCCAACAACGAGGTCGCGTGGAGTGGGCCAGAGGCGAGGCGTCGTGCTGTTCTTGCACCCGTCGAATCTGGGCGTTTTGATGATGGGGCAGCTGGACGCCTGGACGCCTGGACAGCAGCCTCCGACGACGAGCTCATCACTTGCCATTGTCGCACGCCTCCCTCCCTCCTCCAGGCGTGCTTTGGTTGAACGTGTTCCTGTTCCTCAAATCTACTGCAACACGCTTTCCTCATTGTTGCAAAAACTGATTTTGTTTGTTACGGTGTTTCTTTCTCAAATCTTGAAGCAGTGGAACCATTAATTTGTTTTTTTAAGGATGCGCAAAAGCATGAAATCCCAAAGGATACAAGGTTAGCGTGTCCGAAAAACTTAAACGTAGCCGTTCAGCAATGAGACGCTAGCTGAAGACTGAAGGTAACAAAAGATAGACCAAACAACAAGATACGGTGAACAGCTCCAACGACCGACAAAACAAAAGGTAACTACTGCTGCTGCGTTGCCGACCCTAATCGATGCGCAGCCGTCAAACACTATTGCTGGTACTCTGGAGAGCAAGATGAGAGACCTGATCGACAGCTACGGCGATGTTGTTAAAAATCCTCTGATTGCGCTCTTTCCAGATGAACCATTGATTTATTGCATCGTATTATTTTTTCGGTTTTGCTAGTTTTAAGTTGTCTGAAATTTTCTTAAGTTTAAGTAACTTGTTGTGACCATTGAATTTGTATAGAGATTGATGTGTCATATGATTGGATATTGATCTAATGGATGTCATATGATTGGATACTGATTCAATTGTCACAACAAGTGACTTCAACTTAAAAAAGAATTCAGACAACTTATGAATAAACAGTCCCTTATTATTTTTTTTTGTTATAAAAGGGTTGCCGTTTTGTTGCGCCAGTTGCTCCAATTGAGTGGACAATTTGTTGCAAGCCCATAAATTTTTGTTGCGCTTCACAGTTTTTTTGTTGCAAAAGATTAATTGGGGAGGGCACTCAATAAGAGGCCACGCTCTTACGCGAGGGATGATTTGGCGCTGACTACTCATTTTTTTTGAATCAGATGAGCCAGTTAGATGGATGTTGTCAAGAAAATTTGGGACGCTTACCCGAGAATAGAGGACGCCTACGAAAAGGTTCGCCCGTTGTCGTTGCATGGCAGGAAGGATATCGAACGGTCCGTATTGCGATCGCTAGAAAGATCCAAGGGCAGAAGCAACGTACGACGCTAGAGTTTGGATCGGACGTCTAAGCGCCAGCTTATTGTTTTGCTTGCAAATCTCTACGTTGCAGTCAAGTATTCATCGATCTCTGATCAGTAGCGGGCTATACAAGGTGGAGAAAGAAAATGCCTAATTCGAACTGAGAGCAGACTTTCGCGGGAGAAAAAAGAAAGACGAGTTCGGTGTTCCTCACAAGGGAAACAGATCAGTCCGGAGTCCTTGGATTTGGACGGCCGTGCCTTACCGGCTCACTGTTCGGGGGTGCTTCTGACGCTTTCCATGACGGCGAAACGGCGGACTCATCGAGGGGCTGTTTGGTTGATGGTTTTAATAAACCAAACTAAAATTTAGCATAGCCAAAACTTGAGCAAAGTTAATATTTGGTAAAATTAACGTTGTTTGAATTGCAGCTGAGTCAAATTTTAGCGTTACCAAAATTCTGGCAAGCGATTTTCTCACCCTCGAATTGCCTACGTAATATTTGATTTCATCGATATTACCAATTTTTAATTAGAAATACCAAATATTAAAAGCAAATCAAATGATGACCAATTTCATTAGTGTTACTAAAATTTGGTTTAGTTCATATTGGTAACAAGCAAAACATGCCCTTGATCTGTTCGATGCGGATTAAGCGACGTCATGGATTTGGTGTTCCAACTGTTCAGTCCACTCCAGATAGTGCATGTTTTAGCGGCGTTCTCTGGCGGACGGCCGTGCACTGAACGGTCTCGTCCAGGCCGAAGCGCCGCCAGCGCGCCGCAAGCGTGCGGGTCGACTAGACATGGGCGCGCGCGCGTGCTGAACCGGCATGGAGCCAGGCCCATAGCAGCCATGGGCGTGGCGGTCAGTGGGCCGACGTCCCCACCGAGCACTACGCCCGAGTCCTCACGCGTGCATGCTGTCTCGTCTCGGTCGGGCCACCCAATCTTGACCGCGCCCACTCCGTTCCCACAGACCAATGGTTACATCATCACTGGACAACGGTTACAACATCATCGAACAAATGGTTGCAACAACACAAATCAAAACAAAGAATTTAGAGAAAAAAATACATTGAAAAACATTGTAACATCGACATAAACCGTATGCAATAATTTTTTTTCAATAGATGTAACATTTTTTCCTACGTATGCGACATCTCCAGAGCCAACCGGGAACAAGCAAAGGCGACACAACGGCCAGGGGAGGCGAGAGAGAGAGAGAGAGATGCGCGCAGGCGAGGACGCACGGGTGGGTGAGCTCAGGAGGAGCGATGGCGGCGTATGGGCGGCGGGCGGAGCGGCGGGGCGAGCAGGAGCGGCCGGCGGCGAACCGAGGAGGCGGTGAGGAATCGGAGGGAGTTAGACGAAGAGGAGGACATAGGTCGACAGCGCCGGAGGCCGGAAAGGGAGGAGTCAAGCCGGAGATAGGAGGAGGCTCTAGCCGAAGGCGTGTAGGGGAGAAGCCGAGTCAGGGGCGAGCGCGGGCCAAGCCAGACGCAGAGGCCTGGTGGTGCCGGTGACACCCGAGGAAGGAGACGCCGGGTCAAGGCCAAAGCCGGAGGAGCAAGGCGCCATAAGAGAGAAGCTCCTGAGAAAGGGAGAATAGAGATTAGAATGGGGGTGGTAGTGAAAAGAACAGTGGTCAGGACGCGTCCGATTTTTAGTCTTATGTACGGACGTATCACGTATGCCTCGTAGCATTATCCTGGGGAAAAAAACTCATCCCTTCCGTCTGTGTCGTCTCGCCGAGACGACGCGAGGGAGAGAGGCGAAAAGGAGACACGTGATTAGTTTTTTTGGTTAAGCAGGAAGCTTCGAGAGGCCCCAAGCATTTCCTAATTGCCACCACGTACGCACGCACGAACCCAAAACCCAACCCAGTTCCTCTTGCGCCCACGGTTTTCTCCGCTCTGCCCTCGTCAGATCTGCTTGTTTGCGCAAGGTATTTATTTCCGTAAGCGACTTGAATCCCCGATTGGTTTCTTCGATCCAGTTGCTTGCTCCTCCCGGTGGTCTCATCGATCTCTCTCTAAAGGCGAATTCGCTTTCCTCGTTGGGTTTTCTCGCTTGCAGTCGCAGGTGGTGCCTTAACACGAATCCATGGCGGCGGCGCTCGCGGTGACGGACGAGCTGGCCTTGCCGCTTCGCGCGGTGGGGGATCTGGCGGCCGCAGCCGAGGTCTCGCGGGAGGAGGTCGTGGTCATCACGCAGTGCGCGTCGCTCGGTGAGCTCCCTGCCGTCTTGCCCCCTTTTCCTGTTACGCCGCGATGAAAGCTCTAGAGTTGCGCGCATGACTGCAGAAAATGATCGAATGTTACCGTTCTGTTTCGAATAGTGAACCGTCTGGTAGGAGTAGGATCGTGTTGCACGGGCTGCGTGTTTAGAGTCATATTTGAGGTGCTAAATTTTCTTGAGGGCCGGTTTAGAGTCAATTTGGAATTAACCCTTGCTTGTTAGCGTCTTGTGCGTTGCTGGTTCTGATTTGGATTTGTGTTCCAACTTCACAACAGTTCAACCCATGGGCACTCCCCGTGAAACTTGTTTGGAGTCGACCCATGCTTCCTCGTTTCTGACTTGATGGTTATGCCTCATTTGCTAACTACTAACTTTATTGATTCAGAAGTGTTGATATACCTATCCATCCATCACATGTAGGAATACACAGAAATCAAATACTACAAGCTGAGAAAGGGAAAAAAAAGAGGTCGATATTCTCACATTAAACATGAGAAAAAGATAACATAATGTGTTACATAGCACTTCCCTATCGTTCATGGATTCAGTATCTGAATTCATGTAGTGGTAATACACGCTATGTAATTTTATCCAAAGTCTATCCAATGGCTAGTGTATTTTAAATTTTGGGACTCTAGAGTAGAAACTTCTGATATCTGTTATGCTTCAATTTGTCGTATCCCTGTATAAACTTTGGTTTCTCATAAACCTGTTTTAAACCTTTGTTGTTGACATGGGTCAGGTGGGAAGTTGCCTTTTGATGATGCATCAGTTGGTGCTGTTCTTTCTGTCATTAAAAAAGTGGAAAGCTTCGGGGATCAATTTATTGCTGAAATTAGCCGGGTGCTGAAGGCTGGGGGAATGGTACTGGTGCAGAGCTTCACAACTTCCTCTGATCAGAAGGTAATTTATTTGAGCTGATTTGCTCACGGCGTTTATTATTTATTTTGTAATGTTAATGTAGCACACCCTAATTTTCTCTGCATTAGCCAAACAACTGTATCGAGCGCAAGCTACTGATGGGAGGTTTTGTTGAAGTGCAAGCTTCTGCTTCAAGTTCACAGGATGGTGTGCAATCCGTTACTGTGAGTGATCTAGTGTTACATCGTGTTTACGCCGCTGTACAGGTTTTCTTTCTAGTGCTAACTTGAACCACTTGCAGATTAAGGCAAAGAAGGCCTCTTGGAGCATGGGTTCTTCCTTCCCCCTTAAGAAAGTCACAAAGGCCCTTCCAAAGATTCAAATTGATGATGACACTGAACTGATTGACGAAGACAGCCTCTTGACCGAGGAGGACTTGAAGAAACCACAGCTTCCAGTTGGTATAATCACTAAATCCTTTTGACTTAGTTAGATTTTTGTAATGATGTTTAGTTTAGGTTTATATCCTAAGGTTCACTGTTGTTTCACCAGTGGGGGATTGTGAAGTGGGAGCTACAAGGAAGGCATGCAAGAACTGTACTTGTGGCAGGGCTGAGGCTGAGCAGAAGGTGGAGAAGCTAGAGCTCACTGCAGAACAGATCAGTAACCCTCAGTCAGCTTGTGGTAATGTAAGTAAAATTATTGCTTTTAGACATACAATGCCACTGGTGATTTCTTGTGAAAATCCGTAGTTGTTGCATGCATTCACACAAGTCACTGATTGTGTCTTATGTTATTCTCTTTGAAATGATAATTGGCAGTGTGGGTTGGGCGATGCGTTTCGATGTGGTACTTGCCCATACAGAGGCATCCCACCATTCAAGTTGGGCGAGAAGGTAATCATTTATATTTTGTTCTAGATTCACGAGAAGAGGTTCAGGATATGGGTTTAGCTAATTTTGGTGCAATATACTGACTCTTCTGTTTCTTGATTGGCAGGTTTCCTTGTCTGGCAACTTCCTTTCGGCTGACATATGATGGTAGAGAACAGCAGCAGATAGGAAATGCCTTCTTTAATTTGTTCGTTCGTTCGTTAGAAAGCTACGTTGTTCGTGAAGTATGAGTGATGTTTACAACAAAAGCAACTGCATCTGAAGTAGTTCATGAGCCCTTGCACTTTTCCAGGTTCAAGTGAGTGCGACTTGTCTATGCGTCTCTATTTGGGAGTACATGTAATTGTTGGAGAAAATATGTTGCAAAGATGTTTCCCTATCGTTTCCATTTAAGCTGCACATGTCTGTATGCTGTTGTCTTTTAGATCTTACAAGGCGCAGGGGAAAAACAGTAGAAGAAAGGGATATAATCACAATCAGAAACTCAACCCATGTCCAGGAACATGGCTCCATCCCGGATAGGTACCCCTTGTAAACTACTAGTGTCGTGATGTTCGACAACACATTACACCTCCACGGCTGCTTTTCCACTGTGGAAAAGAGCTAGCCCAGAATTGTAAATGATCTCAGAGGTCGGGTTCGAGTCTCAACTGACAGCTCGTAAGGCTTAAAGATTATCATCCGACGAGATTGTCTAGTAAACGACCATGTGTGTCTCGACTGAAAAAACGCGTGCGCTGCGCCTTCTGTCCTCCCGATTGATGCCTTACCCTGCACCGCCGCCTTTGTGCCGCCATGGATTCCACCGGAGAGCCACCAGCTTTCACCCCTGACGTCCCCTCTTCCTCCCCAGACACGGCGTCTCGTCGTCTTCTCTCCCTCACCCAAACCCTAATCCAAACTATGCATAAAGTGTATATTTCTCAGGAGCAACAATTACATTCGGAGAGGTCATTTGTTTTTTTTTTTCAGAATCGCTGCAAATCTGCCGAATGTTTTCTTTGGAAAGCAGTCGATTTTCTGACCTTGAAGATTCAAGCTTGTGCCATTCACCATTTCCATCACCGGCGAAGACAACCGCGCCGCCGTCGCATCCAGTGCACGAGCGCAAGCGCCGCAACCGCGGGCGTCCGGCAAAGCTGGCTTGCCCCGTCGCTGCCGAACGCCGCATGCCCCCTTGTTTTTCTTATATTAAGGAGAAGGGCCGAAGGCCGCATACTGCCGCCTCCGGTGACAGCAATGAACAGGAGAAGGCGTGGGAAGGTGCCGGAGGTGGAGAAGAAGACGCGTGGAGGAGAAGTGGTGCGACGGAGCGCGGGGTGAGGCGCGGCGGAAAATAAATTTTCTGGGGCCCCGTCCCACGGGAGGCCCCCTCTCCATCTCCCTCCATTTCACCCCACCCCGATCCAACGGCCCGGGGGAGGGGCCTCGTGATGTCCTCCCCTAGGGAATTCCCTTCCGGCGAGGCGACGCGGAGGTGGGACAAGAATTCCGAATTCAGGATATGATTGGGGTGGTGGATGCGGGTTGGGAGAGAATTAGACGATTATGAATAGGGAAAATCCATTGTTTGCCTCATTTTGATGCGGCTTCTGTTACTTGTCACTCTTTTTCGTTGCACTTATGATTTGTTGCAAAACTAGAGAAACAATCAGTTATTTGTCTTTTTAGACAATTTTGTCCGTGACTTCTTTCCCCCTCTTCTCGCTCCTCTCCTCTCCTCTTCTATCTTGCTCAAGTGCAACAAAAATATTGGCAAATGATAGAATACACATCAAAGATGGGACGGTTATTTGTCATTTTGGATAATTTTGTCCGTGACTTCTTTCCCTTCTTCTTTCTTATTCAAGTGCAATGAAAATAGTGATAAATGATAGAAGCTACATCAAAGATAGGACAAATGATGATTTTTTTGTTGTAAATCAGACATATCCTCGTTATTTTTACATTTGGATGGGTTATTTATTGATTTGTTTTTTTAACGACTTGAGTTTCGTCACGGACCATGTAATGTAAGTATGTAACGTAAGGCAACATGAGTCGGTTCGCGGACGAACCAACCAATGACCGCGGCTAAGCGCAGGCCGTTTGGCTGCCCCGGTCGCATAAATTGTCGTCCGCCCCCTCCGTTTCCGTTGCTGTTTTCCATTTTTGTTTTTGCCTTTCTTGAATCCTTGGAACCCACATCCTTTTGCCTTTCTTCTCCGCCCGAAGCTTAATCAGACCCCTGCGGAATTTCCAACCATCACCAACGCCTCCTTGACTCCTCCGATCCGAATACTTGCTCTTTTCTAACCGCTCCTACGGTGGATCTGCGTGGCGACGGCGATGGAGGAGCAGCGGCCGCTGCTCGAGGTTTGACGCCTCATGTCTTTCTCCTCTCTATTCCATGCTTCGTACCATCTCCCTGTGACTGGGGGGGGGGGGTGTTCCTGTTGTTCTTGTGTGGTTGGGCAGTTGGCGCTTGAACCAAATCTTAGAGGGGGCCAAACTAGCTAATTGTACTCCAAATTCTGATAAGCACTTGCCAACTTCTGCTTAATTAATGTATAAGTAGCAACAAATAATACTTCGCAGTGAGATTTCAATTGGAAGAGGGGGCCTGACCTAAGCCCCGGGAACTGGGTGAATGATTAGGATAATCATTATCCTTTGCAACCGTAGGCTAGGTCTTGCCATCTTTTGCCTCTGTTGCCAACACAATAGTGAATTTCTTGCCTAGGATACTAGTCTCTCTTCTCTACTCGCTATTTACAGATTGTTATTTGTTTCTTGGGTATGTGACGCAACGAGTTGGACTATGAGCTTGTCGCTTTTTTTTATTGGTTTATCACTGTACAGAGCCATAGACTAGCGGGATTGGGATAATTAATAGCTCAAATGCTCTACCAAGTAACTAATGAACAATACTGTTGTGGTGATTTCCGGTATTTTAGGTTGCTCTAGATTGATTCGGCTAGGATGCTTATTGCTATATAAAAAGCAGGCTCTAATCACATAAATTTGTTGATTAGGCTGAAGATAGCACCAGACTATAACCAAGGTCACCACTTAAGGAAATTAAGCCAATTCAGGCAGAGAGGATGGATATATCTGTGGTGATTGACACGCTACTTGTGTTTTACAACCATGTGCCCCGAAAAGTAAACTCTATCCTTTGTTTGTAAATCTTCTAGAACAGCTAGTTTAGCTACTCAAATTAAGGGCATAGTTTGCCTTTAGTTCAAATTACAGATATGCGGTTAGCTTCAGTGAACTAACTGTTAATACGTCTTAGAAGTTAAACTGAAAATTGCTGTGACACTGAACATCAGTCCTGACACATGAATGCAATATTGTCGTTTTCTTTACTTGAGGCATGTTCCGAATGGCGTGCTAAGTGCACTACAGTTGGATCTACTGGAAGAACAATTGACCTGTATAAAATCCAGTGCTCTGGCTCACCAACAAAAATGTTATGCTTTGTATGTTCTGTGGTTCAAATGATAAGCACAGATCAAGTCAAACCCATGTGTTATAGTTAGCAGAGGGGAAAAAATGATGCAATAACAGTAGTGTTCTAATTGCCATCTTCCTTCCATTTAGGTAGAACAATGTGTCACATCCATACCAGAAGATCATGAGGCCACTTGCTGGGGCTGTGGACTCTGTCTTGTTTTTTCAAGTCATGCACCTGTCTTTAAGTGTGGCTGGTGTGGAGCAATTACACAATGCAACCAAACTTCAAGAAAACCTGACAGCATATGCTTTTCTCACTGGAGGCGTTTACGGGACAGGTTCTTTGTGACTGTGCTCATCCTTTTCATGCTCTTCGTTATATGTAGGTTCCAAATCTCTATCCATCAACTTCAGATATAATTTGCCGTCTCAACTTCTCCATGCCTATTTTTTTGTTCTTGCAATTTATGCCGTTGACATTTTCGAGATGCTCCATACTTTTTGTTTCACAGGTGGTGGGGTCTGGGCGGTATATCCAGTTGTTTTCTCAATCAGTAAGTTTTGTGGCATCTTTCACTGCATAGTAACAGCTATCTTAGCTGTATTTACCATCACAAGTTATTGTTTGGCCTCTTTTAAATCTGCTGGTGCGCCAGCAAACATAAGGTGGGGCAGCTATCCCATGGTCGGGAAAAGTGATCTTGAGAACTATACCTTTTGTACATATTGTAGTAAACCAAAGCCCCCAAGAGCACATCACTGCCGATCTTGTAAAATGTGTGTGGTGGACATGGATCATCATTGCCCATTTGTAAGTTGGATAGATTTGAAATATTACTGTCTTGATATATTTCCATTCTGTTGTATCATTATTTTGTTGCTAATTAGATTTGACTTGTTGCATTTCCCTTTTGTTGTGTTTGTCTGCAGATTGGGAACTGTGTGGGGGCTTCAAATCACCGAGCTTTTGTCATTTTTCTTGTCTCTGTGGTCGTTAGTTGCAGTTATGCTGCTATTATGACCATTTATGCGAGTTATCATATATGGCCCCCTCTAGATTTCCAAAATCTAGCATCTTCTCGCCATTCAATGGGTTATTTGAAAGTACTAATGGAGATTATTACTACCTTGGCGAGCTCCGCATTCTTCTTGTCAGCAAGGGGTCTAGTTCTGGTATATTTTGCGTTTGCCAGCCTATCAGTTAATGCTGGTATAGGTGTGTTGCTGTGCCAGCAACTTAGTTATATATATGAGGGAAATACATATCTTAACCGTTTAAGTTCACCAAATGTCATGCACGGGGAGAGAGGGTTGCAAAACCTTGTTCGATTTTTTGGGTGCCAATACTCAGTTTCCAGAGTATTGTTGGGCTACTCGAGCACTGGCAAGTTGCAGGACAATTCAAGCTCAAAACTTCTTTAGAGGTATAGAACATCTCTTCAAGCAATGTTCTTATCCAGTGGCTTCATTTCATATGTAGGTTTGTGCTAGTCATAAGCCAATTGTCCTTTCAATTGTCACGCTTCTGTTAATCATATACACTACAGCAGCAAGTTCTTCTTCAGTTCTTCACTCGCCTTGTGAAATACACACAGCTTCCATATTGGTCTATATTATGGGCTTCTAAAGTCCCTTTTGTGGGTTCCCTTATATGCATATTTAAATTAAAGTATATTACTCCATAAAAGAATGATTAAAAGAAAGGGAAAAATGGTCGCTAGTGGTTGCTTACTGGTATACCATCTGGGACGCTCCTTTGGCATTAGTGTTGGATACCAGTATAGCACTGTATGCATAACTATTTTGCTCACCCTTGATAAATTCCCCTCATAGATGTTGTAAATGCTGGAGTGCAAACTTAATTAAACCTTCCACACCTCTAAAATACCGTGATGTTGGTAATAATGATGCATCTTGCTGATTTTACAAACTTATCTGTTTGGCAGATTTTGGAAAATTGATTAGACTAAGGGATTGCCATCAGTTTCATTTTCTGCGAGATACTGAGATATATAAGTGAATGAAAGATCGTTCATAATTTTGAATAACCTGCTGTTGCTATTGTGTTTTTTTATTAACTTGAGCTAACTCGCTGCATCCAAAAAGGAATGGAGCCAACTTTTAGCTTGTAAGACAGACGGAGATGATGTTAATAGTTCTTCAATCTGCTTGGTTCCTGCACGCAAGTCCTTCATGATCTTTTGCAATCCTTCTGATCGTGGAACTAAAACAGAGGTTTCATTTACATGTAGGTTTCAGTGGTACAGTGTATATTCCACCACCCGAGGAGGCATTTATGGAAATATTTGCAGTCATAATGGTTCTGCTACCAATAGAACACTGGACACACATCTTCATTTGATCATCAATAGCCAAGTAGTTTGTACAAATGATGCTGGTGATGAGCATTACAATGGAGTAAATCTGGTAGAGAACTTTGTTTTGAAGGAAAAAGAAAAAGACTACTCGGCATTAGTCTTTAGGTGGACGTTACACACACATTGATTTACCGAAACAATTTCAGCAGATGCTAAAATACAATGCGGTCCTATGTATTCATTGCCTACAGACAATCTTGAGGTGTTGATAGTCAGGCAATAAATTGCAATATCTGAAGTCCTGAGCGTCATCAGTATTTGTTCCGAGTTAAAGATCCCATCTTTCAAGCTTTGGTGCTCCAGTAGAAATCAACGTGAAGGTTAAATTTCGCACTGACTTTGAATGATGCTAGGAGGTCGAAAAATGCTTGGACCACATCTTTTTGTTGTTAATACACTGACGTGTATAGGAAAAGAAACCCCACACCCGTTTTTGTACCATTTACACTGAACTAGCCTTTGTAAACTGGTTGGTAATCTTGTAAGTTATAAATGTGTAATATGTTGTTAAGTTGTTATTCTGTCCATGTATTCAATGTTGCCGCCTCTTTGTAACCATTGACTGCATTTTATTTGTTCCTTGTGGCCTTACATGAAATCAGCAATTTGGAATTACGGACGCTGCCTGCGTTAGTTTCTTGAATGGTTCTTCTGACTGTATAATTAGCCGACTAAGTTGCATGGATGTCATCAGTTTATAGTAGCAGTATTATCTTGGTGACTGTTGCCCATCTTCAATGGAAGCTAGCTGGGCAAACTGTGTCTTAAGTTTCAGCTTTGGCTGCTCTGAGCAAGTAACCCGGGAGAAACATCGGTGGCATGCAAGCAAAGATTGCCTTGGAGGAAGGGTAGGTTCGAGTTCAATTGTAAATTTCGAGACTGAATTGCCACTTCATTCAGAAGTTAGACCTGTGTTGCATCAGATTTCAGGGATGTTCGCAGGTACAAAGGGAGCGGCGAACTTCTGTTTGGTTTCAGCTGTTTGTTTGTAGATGTCAACTTTCTTGTGTCGCGGCCGCGTCAAGGAAGGCTTCGTCGGGGAGCCCACGGTTCGGTCACGTCGGGTGGAGAGGGCCACGCTGTACGTGATGGCATCGCTAGCACCATCCGATCATTATCCCACGGCCAGGATGGTCTGGGAGGCCGGCCAGGCAGCGAGGCCGGAAACACGTCCCCGTGAAATGCGGCACGCGCCCCACACGTGCGGGCCGGCCGGTAATCCGGACCGAATCACCCGGGATTAGTTCCCTTCCCGCGGATTTCCCGGCCGGATTCTGTTACGCAATCCATGGCACACACAGCCCCTGCCTGCTTCCTCTGTTTAATATTTAGGGTGAATTTTCACTTTGAACCATAATCTTACTATTGTTTCACTTTGCATCGCTGTTAGCACATATGTTCACTTTGTACCATATTTTCTTACCATGTGTTGCACTTTGCACATAGGTAAGGATTTGACCGCCTTCTTTGGTGCTCGCCGACGGTGAACAGCGGCGCGGGAGGTGACGACGAGGTATGGGATGGAGAGAGAGGAAGTAGATGGAGCTAGGAAATTAATCAAAAGTGGAGAAGAATAGCCGGAGCATCGTCGGTGGCGGCCATAGCAACGGGGCGACGCCAAAACGGCTCGCTATCTCTATTTTTTGGGCTGTCGCCACCTCCCCGGCCATGTCTTGTTGCCGGCAAACTCCCTGCATGTCTCTTATGTATCTATCTCGCTGACAGGACATTCTTTTGGTGCAAAGTGGAAAAAAAAAGTAAGAAGATGTGGTATAAAGTGAAACAAAAAGTAAGAAGAGACGATGCAAAGTAAAACTATAGTAAAATTACATAGTTCAAAAAGTGAAATTTACTCTAATATTTATGACTAACGCTCGCCTCTTTCCAAATTCACGAGGCAGGTCAATTTCCCTAGGTTTCTTGTGGTCAATGTTCATGGTCGTCCAATCGTAAAAATCAATTTTTTTTTTCTCAGTGTTCACGCGAGACATTCCAAGTTTTTGTGATCTCAGTGTTCCATGAGCCATGGCAGAGATGGTTCATAGAATTTCAGATTTCGGAGTGCATTCTCGTTGGATCACGCTGGATTGCAGGGCGCCACCGCACTCTCTAGCCTTTAACTAGGATCACGATGAAGTGATTTCACGTTGGTCGTTCAATGTTATACGCGACGGCGGAGGAACGACGAAGTAAACAAGATCAATCGCAGAGAGACACGAGATTTAACGTGGAAAACCCTCTCAATGCGAGAGAAAACACAGCGCCAAGAACAATCTTCACTATATCGGTGAGGTTACAACTGAGGATTTACAACTCGATTCGATATCCCAAACATGCTACTGAAATATATATGAAACCCTAATTCGACTAGGATCCATGGGCCCTAAGCCTCGCGACGCTCTACGCTCCGTCCGTGGCTAATTGATGTATAAATTTGGATCACAAATCAACATGTTCAAGAAAGTCCATGGAGACCATGGCACGTCTTTGGATCGAGTAAGTAATAACTGAAGATTAACTGCAGGTGCGTATGTGTGTCTAGGATCTTAATTCCATCACATGCTTTCCTTCGATCGCAGGCAATATTGCTCCTGTCAATCGTCCTTGCATGCTCCGTTGTCCCAGGAAACCCGGCCTTCCTCAGAACAACACATGACAGCTCTCTCTCTCTCTCTCTCTCTCTCTGTGTGTGTGTTTCTCTCCCGCGAATTAATCGTCTCTGTCTCTACAGCCACATGGCATATGCTAATTATATAAACACTCATCTGCTTCCCTGCAACTTGCAAATTCTAGCTAGTGGCGATGTAACGTATATCCTACGGTTTTGCTTTTGTTACGTTGTAATTTTAGTTGGAGACTGTCTATTCATAATTCGTCTAAAATTTTCTTAAGTTTAAGTCACTTGTTGTGATCATTGGATCAATATCCAATCATATAATACATCAATCTCTACATAAATATCATATGACACATCAATCTCTACACAAATATAAAGGTCGGAACAAGTGACTTAAACTTTAAAATTTTCAGACGACTTAAAACTAGCAAGACTATTTTAGTTGGGGGACTGCACGTTACGATTCCGAACACGCCTAGTTTAATCGCAACTCTGATGGAATGTTGATTTGGTTGCACATGCAGGCATGAACAATGTGCATAAACTACACATACACACTAGCTAGACCGATCAGCTCTTGCAAAGTCAACATGTAAATGCAATACAAAAGCCGGCCCTAGTAGAGAGACAAGAGGAGGAAGATGAGCAGGGCAAGGCTGGCCGTCCATGGCATGTTGCCATGCATGTGCTCGCACCCTCGCGCTGCCGCGGCACTCGCTGGCAGCGCAGTGGCGGATGGATGTGCATGCATGTAATGTACTCCATCCGATCTACAAATATATGGTGTGTAACGACAAATCTTTTGGTATCGTTTACGCGCGGCAAATTTTGATATTCTTTTATGTCGGTGGCCAAATTCAAGAAAGCGAGTTTAGCTGCACAAGCACCATGCCATGGCAGCACGGTTTTTTTCCGAGAACACGCAAAAGACGTGCATGCCAATGCATTAACAGGAGAAGAGAAACACCACTGTTATACAACATGTATTTGTAAACGGAGGCGGGAGTAATTCATGTTTGAATGAGCAGCAGAGGAATGGAGGGAAGTTCAGCTGTCTCTCGTTTCATGTTGAATCTTTTGTGTGTGTTGCACAGTTGCAGTTGCGCTGCTGCACAGGGAGAGAGGAGGAGGCCCGCTTCTCTTTACAGCTCAAAGATTCACAAATGGCACATGCTCCTCCTGGCTGGCCGGCTGGTTCATCCTCCGGAGGAGAGAGAGAGAGAGAGGGCGAAAGATGGAGGTTAGTAAACAATAATGCTGCGGTTCGGCCCCAGATCCAACAGAAATCCGCTTTTCCGGTCAGTACGGTGAATTCGCACTCGCTCGTACGTTTGCCGGCTGGGGCCGATCCATCTCTGCCTTTTCCCTTCGTGTTTTCTGCGTCTTTTGAGTTTTGTTTTCCCCTCGATCCCTCCCTTTATGCCTGAGACCTGGTGAAAGTTGATAAATTGTGCCTTGTTTTGTTTGGTTGCTACTGCCTGTTCCTGCTCCTGCTTTTCTTAACTGTGGTCCTTTGAGCTTTAATTGTCCATGCTACTGTTATGCTGTCGCTGCCGTGTTCTTGCCGTCAGATTGTTGTAAAGCTGTAAGTAAATTATTCTTTTAGAGGTAAATAAAGCCCAGGCACAACAGGTAGTTGTTACTCATGCAGATTTTGTTGCCATTAGAACTCAACGTCGATTGATTGCTGTAACTTCACTTATATGACTCTAGATTTTCACTGCACATTTCCCTTTTGTTGCAACAGGGCCAGCCTTCATTTACCTCTTTCTGCAACGACAATGATATCCTTGCAATGCATGGTTAATCATATGGCGAGACCAAAGTCGTTTAGTAAGTGTCATACGCTCATGATGGTGACTGCGACAAGGAGCTGCGAAAATGTTAAATCATGGGACGGTACTTGGCATGTCGCAGCAAGTATTCATCAGAATTCATGACACCAAGTAGCAGATTAACAGTGTACTTTTCCTCGAGGGGAAGCCGGTTTAAACAGTGGCTTCACCATTCCCCCCTCACAAACAGTAGCCTGTCCATTTCCCTGACAGTACATGTGGTCCAGATCTTCTTTAATATTAGTGCGTACAAAAGCCTCTCATCAACTCAGGGACATAATTAGCCTGTCAGATACCTCTGATTGGCTTTGTTTAACCGGGGAGATGGAGAGGATTATGCAGCAAACACATGGCCATGATAGTGAGAGCAGAGGCAACTGAAGATGGATTAGAAAATGTTGGAGCAGGTTGTCTGATAGCTGAGCCGACCGGGCAGCACATGGACGTGACAATGAAGCGCTGCCCACTAAGCTGCACGACAAGCGATTGCTGCTAAAATACTTTCTTGGACAACTGGAGCGAAGGTTTCTTAAGTGATTTTGGAAGAATGGTAGGAGCATATGTGTCTTCCTGTTGCCTCTGCTAAATCGCCAGCTCGTGGTTGGTGGTTGATCCTGCTGATTTGTTTCAGTTCCCAAGTTCCAAGTGGTAATTGACTAATTATGATAGTAGCGCATTGTGTTTTCGTGTTTTGCTTGCAACAGCCAGTTGATGATATATACTGTACAGATTGAGAATTCGAGCTGACTTGTCTCAGAGACTTCTCCTGATCATGGAAGGAAGATGGATAAATCACAGAGATAGGTAGGCGCGTTTGAGCAATGTGCGGCCGGCAAGCATGGGTTGCTACTTGCTAGTGTACAGATAAGATTCATAAGAAGATTTGGCAGATCCAGAGCCGGCCGCATACATACATACATACCTCTGTCTGTAGTCTGTACCACATTTATCTTGCGTTGTGTCGAAGATAAGCAGCATGTTTGAACTGTGAAGTGTCTTGGACTACTCCGGCTGACAGCAGCCATCCATCCACCCACGAACATCACTCCTGGATCAATGTCCTGATACAGGCAATGCAGGCGAAATGGCGCCGAAATCCTGCGTCCATCATTGTCTTCCAATTCACTTTATATCATCATTTTCTTGTGCATGCATGTCACCAATCCATGGCGATCCGCGATCGATTGAGCTGAGGTTAACTCTGTCAATTTGTCTTGTCTGAAACGAGACCATGCAATGCAATGGCAACCAAACTAGCTAGTTAGCCTTGCGTAGCTGATGAGCTGGACCAGGAGATTTAACCCGACTTGCATCGGACTGCCCTAGTCCTCGCCTAAGCGTAGGCTCCGAACTTGGGCCAGGAGCTAGATAGTCCTCGGCCTCGCCTAAGCGTAGGCTCCGATCTGATCATACGTACACGCATGCATGCATGCATGCCATAGTTATTCCAGTTACGCAAACAACGGCTCCATCGTACCAAGCACCAACCACTCACCGCAAGTGGTTGGATCAGTATTCAGTAGATGCGTGCAGCTAGCACTGCAGTTCATCTCCGGAAATGGAACTGTTTTTTACGAGGATAGAAAATCCCAGGAAGAGAAGAGAGCTTAGAGAGGAGAGGAGGGGGACATATTGAACAAGAAAGGAGAAGAAAATTTTATATACTGCTCCTCCTCCTCCTCCATGATCCAGTATGGATGGATTAATATTCCAGGTGCGGTGCCGGCAAGTGCACGGAAAAGGAGGGGAGGGGGGATGCGTGGGGCTCCGCTCTACCGCCATGAGGCTGGCTGGCTGCTGCTGCGTACTATATACCGGCCCGTGCCCCTGCCTCTGCCACCACCCCCCGGTTGGTTATTTCCCCTCCGCTATTTATATCCCCCGCTCTGTGGGCCGTTGCTCTCACTCCAAAGGAAGAATACACTCTCTCTCTCTCTCTCTCTCCCCTCTTCTCGCAACCACCTTTGCATCTTCTCTCTTTCTCTCTCTACACGTCTTTCCCTTTTTCTCTCTCTATCTCTTGCTCTTTCGGTTGCTGCTGCTGTGTGCCTTGATGTGATGATTCAGGCAGGCGCTCGCGAGAATGGTGTGGTGTGGTGTGTTCCTTCCGTCCGATGGCAAAGAAAGATGCGCGGGCATGCTTTCCACAGGCTTTCTTGAACTGTGAACGCGTGGGGTGGGGGTTTGTAGAATGCGGTGGATGGCTTCGTGCGAGTTCAATTATCTCTGAGTTGTGGAGCTCTCGGTTTCTCTCTTGTCATCTCTACCTGTTGATGGTTCAAGAAAGCCCATGGAAACCATGCAGCGTCTTGCGTTTCGTTCATTCCGTTCCGCGGATAATTCTTGCTAGCAATTCTGTGTTTTTTAGGGAATTCTGTGTTTTTGTTCCGAATTTTGGTCTTTCGCAGCTCTCTGGGGGAGTAATTCTCTGAGAATTCATGGAATTATTTGGGCAGGCGTTCTTGAACCATGAAGTACTTGTTGATTGCATGAATTCTGCCGTGCGTGGGGGAGAATTTGGTGTTAATTGTCTTCTGTGGTTCAAGAAAGTCCCTGGCAGTTATGCTAGGCATTTACTTTGGTTAAATTCAGCAACAGGATGGTTCTTGTCCTCTAAGTTTGGCGTTCTTAAATGCGTCTTCAGATGCAATTGAGTAAAGATTTCCTTGATTGGAATTTTGCCTTCTCCAGATCTTGGTTTTCCTTGCTTGTTTCTTTTGCTCGATCTTTCAATTTTGTTTTGGAACTGATGTGCCGAACTCATCTTTTTCTAGGTACATTTGGTCTGGACAAATTTTCTAATTCAGATTTGGTCATTGACAAACTGACTGTTTATGAAAAAAATCAGAACAGGTTCTTATGAAACAATTGCCACAAGAAACGCTTGAGAGCTAGCTGGATTTGAAGAATTCTTCAGATCAGAGATGTCCATGGAACTTGTGATGAAGCAAATGCGCGACGGAGAATTGCTGAAACGGTGTAGCGTGCTGAGAATTCAGATCAGAAACACTCTCGGAAGGTTTGGCTGAAGCAATCTTCAGATTTTGTTTCACTGAAGAAATTTTATGAATTTGCATAATTGGGAATTTAATGAGAACTCAGGTCAGAATCGCTCTGATGATTTCAGAGTTTGTTCACAATTCATATTTCTAGAGAACTATTCTACGTTTTTGCCCTTAATTGCTCAAAGAAATCAGTATAGTTACCGTGTTAAAATTTCAAAATTCAGCATCTACAACTTCATTAGATCTGTGTTTGCTTGACATAATCTGAACCTGACAACTCGTACTTGTCCATTCAGAAGAACACAACTGGAAACTACTCTGACACTTGATTTCCAATTTTTAACACCTGCAAAAAATAGCATACCATGCAGCATGCTTAATTACTGCAGCATTTACGACAAAATCCCTTTTTGAGTAGTCCTCACAACCTCACATCCCAGGGAAAGAAACAAACAGAAAGGCAAGCTGCCTTTGCCTTTGCCTTTGCCTTTGGTGTTTGTTCTGATCAGTTTCTTGTAGTAGTAGTGGTGGTGGTGGTAGTGCATTACTACCACTACTGCTACCACGTTACAGTTTAGAAAGCCAACCAATTCCATCTCCATCCTGCCTTAGAAAAGAAGAGCCCCAGGCTGAGCCGTCAGGGTGGTGGGGGTGCATGGCGTTTTGTCCTCGGCAGGTGGAAATCACGCTTGTGCAGAAAGAGATCTGAGGAAAAGAGGGCAGCAAAAGCTCACCACCAAAAAGCTAACATAACCCCCACATAAAAGTCATGTGATTCCCCAGCAAACCACAAAATCTCATTCTCATTCTCTGTCTCACACCCATTTATGATTTACTACCTCCTAACCTCCTTACCTGCACTTCAGCTGCAACTGTAACTGCAACTGCATCAGCATCTGCATGCAGCAACAACCCAATCCGGAGTTCCGGACCAGCTCTGAAAGAGAGGGATTTTTCCATGCCCATGAGTGACTAGCTAGTGAATGTGTGGTTTCAGTTGTGTTGTCTTCTAACATTTTGATGGGAGGAGGGTGCGTGAGATGAGATCGATGGAGATAATTGGAATCTGCATCTACACACCTGCCGATCTGCATTCAGTGCAGTGCAGGCGGCTGCAATTCTTCACCTGCATACCTGCGATGCAAGAATGGCCTTTGGCAAGAGAGGTAGTGTCGGATTAGCAGCGTTTGGGGTGAGTAGTTATATGGATCACATGAGTCGCAATGATGGAGAGGCCTGACCCGCACTGGGCTGTGCAGATCCAGACCGACCCTGCCCCGTAGGGGACCAACCAGATCCCTCACAGGGCATATGAGATATTCTTCGCTGTATTCTCCTACCCACACGAAACCTACCTATATAGCTCCCTCTCTCCTGGCTAATTCCTAAAGTTACAGGCAAGATAAGAAGAAACCATCCAGCAACAACCACTGATTCCATCATGGCATGCAACCCACAAGGTGAATCATATTCTTTCTCCTACTTCAGTGGCTCAACAAAAAAGGCACTTATTCACAGTTCAGAGTTCAGAGTTCACCACCCCAATGCACATAGTACTTACTACTTACTGCTCGGTTTCTAGTAGATATTCATATATGTGTGTCACACGCAGCAAGCATCTGATCCTAAAGGAAGCAAGACATGAGGCTACACTGGCTAGCTAGTACATTATGTATGTATGTATGTATGTGTCACTACTCACTACTATATGTGTGTCAACTAGCTCATCTAGCTAGCTAGGAGGAGAGCGTGCGGAGGAACGCGTCGACCTGGGCGTTGGTGGTACGTGACAGGAACTTCATGCAGATGGGCGGCTTCACGCCGGCGAGGGCGAGCACCGACTGCGGCAGCGTCCAGATCCCGTCGCCGCAGATGAGGCCGGACGCGACGGGGGGTGCGAACGCCTTGGCCTTGGCGCTGTCCACGCGGTCCCACACGAAGCGCACCAGGCTCCCGATGCACATGTCGATGCCGAAGTAGGGGCCGAGGTAGAACGGGATGGCCATCGCCATCGGCAGCGGTACGAACCTCGCGACCTTGGGGCCCGCGAGGTCCCTGGCCAAGTTGATGACGATGGCGGCGACGAAGAAGGCGATGCAGAGGTCGAGGCAGTGCCTGGGCAGCGAGCCGATCCCTTGCACGCCGAGGATGGCCATGTTGCGGTACACCAGCGCGTTCGGCGACGGGTACTCGGACCCCGGCATGCCGATGTCGTGGAAGGCGTTGTAGAAGAGCCAGAACACCGACGGCGCGATGACGCAGCCCATGGCCGTGCCGATCACCTGGCTCACGAACATGGACCGCGGCGACGCCAGCGTCATGTACCCCGTCTTGAAGTCCTGGGTCAGGTCCGACGCCGTCGACACGATGCCGATCATCACGCCGCACGCCGCCAGCCCGGCGATGATGCCGCCGTCGGACGCGCCCGCCCACGCCCCCACCATGAAGATGGCCAGCTTGCCGTACGTCGTCGCGAGGGACCAGTCCGTCAGCCCGCAGCCGTAGGCGTTGCAGAAGGCCAGCACCGGCGCGATCACGTACGTCACCGCCACGTGGTACCACTTGAGTTGGTGGAAGATGTGCGGGACCGTGGCGATGGAGATCACGGCGATGACCACGTACGCGCCGAGCGCCAGGGTGTTCGGGATCTGGTCCTTGAGGAACAGCTCCGTACGGCGCTTGTCGTCGAACGTTTCCGCCGGCGTCTGGACGGCGCCGCCGCCGCCATTATTGCCTGAGATTGGCAGGGTCGGCCCCGACAACATCCCGCGCACCTGCACCACGAGCGCTGTGATGGTTTTGGTCATGACCTTCAAGAAGTTGTACAGGCCGTCGCCGAGGATGAGTGCAATGGAGATGAACACCTGCATCACCATCACATAGCAAAAACACCACACTACTGAAGCACCGATTGAGTGATTGATTCTTACTATAGCGACGATCAATAGAGAGAGAAACGGTGATCGTGATTTGCAGCACGTACCCGGTAGCCGACGATGCCACGGAGGCTGCTGGGTTTGAGGTCGGTAGGGTACCAGTCTCCCTTCTCCTGTTCGATGAGAGGCCACATGATCCCCCAAGAGATGACGCCCCCCAGGAGGACGGAGATGTTGACCAGGTAAGGGCAGATCATGCCGACGCCGACGTACGTCGCCGAGAAGTCGAAGAAGAACCTGCAATCAAGAAACGAATCCTGCAGCGTTGGTATCCCACTGACTGAAGCACAACAAGAGTTCAGTAGTGAAACGTGAGCAATTGCTGGTGTGTCAGTGTTGCAAGATGACTACTTGTTTCTGTAGGCCTCGAGGCCCAGCGTCGGGAACGACATGAATCCGCAGCCACCACCGCCTGTGTAGAACCACTGGAAGAAGCCCCAAGTGAAGCTCATGACGAAGAACTTCCCCAGTGTTTTGACCTGTCTCCTGCGGGAATTCAACCAGGTAGTAATTATGGTGCACGCAATGGCCATTCATGCATGGGTATTGGGTACAAAGACACAATAATACTGTCTCTATGTATGTCAGAGAGTAGTCAATATATGATCATACTTGGCAAGCTTTGCACCCTGAGGAGTGTGGAAGCTGTTGATGAGGTGAGCAGTCGCGGTGCCACTAGGGTAGATGAGCTTGTAATCGATGATCATTATCTGAAAGCAATTGACATCATGATTTAATTAACGAAGCTCTTGAAGTTAAGCTGGAATCATACGCGAATGGTAGAAGAAATTGCAGTGTCTGAGCTGATCATGAGACGTGCAGTGTATACGTGCCTTCCTGAGTGGTACTACAGCGAAGAGTCCGAGGAAGCTGACGATGAAGAGGAATCCAATCATCCAGCCCAAGCTGGGGTTCTTGATGTTGTGCTCGTCCCTGACTTCGCCTGACTGGTCGCTGATGGCATCGCTCATCGCAAACATGTAACTTCCAAATCCGCCTGTCACATGGATAGATCAGCATTGTAAAAGATTACTGACACCGAGCAGAGCAAGATCGAGAGCACCGTACGGAGAGGACAAGGTACCAATGTCTAACGCGATCGTAGTGCACAGTGCACTCTGTCAATGTACCGCTAATACTGCCAATGTACGTGAAACATCCGTACGAGACAATTTGTAATCGAGTGCTAAAGTGTAATTGGACCGGGGATAAAATGACACTGGAGAACATGTAAACAGAACAGAAGTTTAGAAAATTGAGCAGAAAAGATGCAAAAGGATGCTCGCAAAAAACAAATGTGAAAAATGAAATTTTCTCCCAATTCACAAACCAAACAGGACCGCGGCCCATTGGAAAATCCATAAAGCCCAACTCTAAATTCATCCACCCAGAATTGGCAGAAGAAAGGATGTGCGGCCTATACAGAGTACAGACATCCAAAAAGCCCAAATCGTAGTCCAGCATGGTCCAATCGAAGGCCCAAACAGCCCACTTGCACGTTCGTGTGGGAAAAAAAGTGTCGCCATCGCAATCCAATTCCAATTTCTAAGTTTCCAATCCATGCAACGCAGTTGTGCATTCATGCAACGATCCATGGAGCGAACGGGCGCAAGAATGCGATTGAAATCGATGGATAGGCGCGCGCGCGCGTACGTGCGTACCGCTGAACGCGATGCCGGAGCAGGCGACGACGCACGTCTGGACGACGGTGTTCTCCTGGCGGGTGAAGGGGCGGACGCGGGCGATGCCGGCCTTGTCGAGCAGCTTGGTCCAGGACGTGAGGAGGAAGAAGCCGAGGAGCCCCGCGGAGACGTTGAGCGAGGGGATGATCCCCGTGGTGAGGTTGAGCTTCATGACGATGACGCTGAACATGGCGCCCAGCAGCGCGCTCACCGCCAGCGCCCGCGCCGTCACCTGCTCCTTCCACCCCGGCACCACCCGCCCCTCGAACACCCTCTCCACCGACTCCGCCGCCGCCTCCTCCTCGCGCTCGTCGTCTCTCCTCGCCATGGCCGCGCGCTCCCGGGTGGTTCGATCGTACGTGGCGGTTCTTTCCCGTGCCGTCCTGCGCGCGGTGGTACGTAGTAGTAGCACGTACGTGCGCGCGCGCGTTTGTGGGAGTTAAGAGTACTGGCCCCGCATGTCAGTGGGACGCGTTGCCATGTACGAGCGAATGACATGTGGGGCAACTAGTGGCGATTTTCCCGGGCAGGGCTGGTGTTCTGTCGGGGCCCGGTTCTCTCGGCTAGTGTCCCTCGTCTCACTCGTCTTTCCCGTGAAGATGGCACGCCGTTGAAATTGGCAAGTTAACACCCAAAAAAAAACTACTTGAGCCTCTCTTGCAATCGAATGCCCAAAACCTGTACGGGCATGAAGCAAGCATCACACCGTAAACCTGATCAAACTGGAGCAAGCAAGAACCGAACATGTATCAGTATTAAGAACGCAGCACACGCGACAATTAACATTGACATTATTAATTTTTGAAACTGTCTATTTATAAGGTGACTGGAATTTTCTTAAGCATAAGTCATTTTTTTTATCTATTGAATTAATATTCAATCATATGATGCATCAACCTCTACATAAATCCAATGACCACAACAAGTAACTTAAACTTAAAAAATTCAGACGACTTAAAAATAGCAAGACTGTTTTTTTGTACACATACGCACATGTGCACGCATGACTACACAGTACACACGTGAGGAGCGCCGGCGCGTGTGAGGCGGCGCACGCACGGCTCTAGGGCGCTTGCGGCGGCCGCCGTGGGTGGTGATGGCGGCGTAGCAGGGCACATGTCGTGGTTTCCGGCGGTGCCCGGCGGCACGCAGCACGACCCGCACGCCACCTTGCACAGCTCCCGCGCACGCGCTCCCGCGGTCTGACCATTTGGTAAACGAAACAAGTTAGATTAAGGGCAGGGAAGTGATTCAGGCAAGATAACCAAGAAGAGAAAGGCACGGTACTGTAAAGCAATCCAGCGTGCGTATCTAGTGTCCCCCTTAATTGTTGTTTCGCAACAACGAAAAACATAGGTATAGAGAAGAGGACTTGCCGATGGAAGCCATGGGAGAAGGTGAACCATTCCAGACCAGTACCCGCACGTCAGCACGTGTGAGTCGAGATAAAACGTCATCAGACTGATCACACTTAACCAGCTTAATTATTACCGGACAGGGACGGAGACAGAGGACTGCCGGGAGCAAGGTTGTTAGAATTGTGATTCTAAATCGGAACATAAATCTCCACATGAATCTGGAGATTTATTTGCCGGAGTTACCACCGAGGACACGTATTCTTCACAAATCTCCACACGAATCTCAGTGAGAAATGTAATTACAGCAGTATTAAATGACACAATTAACATATACACATGTGAATTCTTCAAGTCATTTAAACATAATAATATGCTCAACACATAGATCATGTGAACAATCAAAATCAGTATAAAGCTAAAATTCAGAAGATAGTTGACTCCTCTCAGAAGGCTAGTTGCGCAAGATATAATCTTGGCTATCACAACTGTAGCACCCCGCAAATTAGCAAATGCGGTACTACATGGAACGTCATTGCAAAAAAACACAGAATAAAAAAAGGTGTAAATGTAATAGCTTGGCCAAGACTTTAAAGAATATTGCCTTAATTTGAAAGACAGCGGAAGAGTAAATAACGCGGAATTTATTTGAAAATGTATAAAACAACACGGTGTTGGAAATACAATGCTCCCATGACCCGATGCCACATGCAACAACTATGCTGACCTGTAACCTGGAACAAAAGGAAAGCATGGGTGAGATATAAAATATCTCAGCAAGTCACACCCAACAGTAAAAGCAACAATTGAAATAAGATAAATCAAAGGTTCCAGGTAGCCACAAGGCAATTGTGGTCTACGAACATGATAATCAAAGGCAATGATGTAATATAGGAAATGGTCATGTGATAAGGGTAATTTACGCGATAATGGTATTTGATGGAATTATGGTAAATTTGTAAATGTATAGTGCGGTACCGACTTGTAAAAATGTCACATATTGGGAATACGTAAACGGCGGCCATCCTGTATTCCCACAAGCGTGAAATCCCAACAACGAGAATGTATGGCCTTACCCTTACGTTATTGGGTGGAATGTGGTATGTACGCATATGTGACGGAATAATCCAAAGGAAAATGTGAATTTTAAAGAGTGAAACAACTTTGGTAACTTATGAAAAAACGCATAGCATGTGATACAAAATAGGCTGGCACCCGCCTGCCTATATCCCTTACAACCGGGTGTTATTCAACCAAACAACGGAAATGTACGGCACCCGTACGTTGTTGAGTGGACCCGTGGAAGTTGTTATTTCCCATATAGGTGAGGAAACAAATACAGAATGGAATGATAAAAAAATATGGAATAGAGATTTGATGATAGTCCAATAAGACATGATAATAATTAATTTGTAATTTGGTGTTAATAAATCGATAAGAATAATGATGGAAAGTAAACACAATATCAGATATATGAGAATTGACAAAGAAATGGTATAAGGTAATCATGGCAATTTAGTATTACGGGTTCGATAACAGAGTGATATAGAGATATGGTAAAAGTAAATTGATATTAGAAAGTGATGTATGAAACATTTGGGACTGATCCAAATATATTTATTACACTACCCAATCGTGTACTCCAAGCACATTTCTTTCATGGAATTAATCATGAACCAAATATATGAATTCAAAAATACCCTCACGTTAATTATCAATCCAAAGGTTAAGTGGTGATCCACTATATAACATCACGCTTATTGACATATCTAGCTATCCATTCATATTAACAAACAACACCCGACACTAGGAAATCCAAGTGATAATTCATCCGAATGATAAATAATGTGACGGTCATTAACAATCATCATCTCACATAATCCAAATTAATTGACAAGACGCAAAAGACAATATGATCATCTAGAGTGACGTATGGTAAATTGATAGTTGTTAACATGAGACAAGTTAACATGAATTAATGCTAAGGATAGTTAATCGATAGAAAGGTCAAATGCGGGAACTAAGGAGCGAGAGGTGAGGAGGTGTAAAGTAATATTGAGAGAGAGAGAGAGACTTGCCTGCTAGTGGTTCGGCATCGCGGCCATCGGAAGGATCCCCAACGCGCAAGCAGTCCGAACGCATCTCCAACATATCCAGCGAACACACTAAGATGAGGCGTTGCGGTGGCTATGGATTGTTAATTGGAAGAAAACGATGGCCATGGGTGTACGCACGGCCGTCGACGGCGATTCATGCCCGGCGAGGACTCCACGGCGGCGTGCATCACGGAGACCACACGGCGGCTTAGCCGGACTGCGTGCAACGCGGCAGCCACGGCGACTCTGCCCGACGGCACACCCAACGCTAGGGGAAGGAATGGCGATGGAGAAAGCTGGCAGGTGATGGCCGACGACGGCCGATGCAAGATGGCAGCGGCCACGGACGAGGCAACCAGGAGCTTGGTTGAAGACGGCGGCTGTGCACAGGGCATGAAAACCCTTACGTGCTCCTGTCCCTGTAGTCATATATCTACAGTAAATGGGCCACAAAGGTTATGTTGGGCCAGGCCAACCCAACGAGAGTAAATCCCTTCCCTTTTCTATTTCTTATTGAATTAATTTGACTTAAGATAATATGCAGAGATAATTGATGGTTTAAGGTAGGAAGATAATTAGAGAAGCAAAATATGGGATATAAATAGAAAAGAACCATTGGCATTATTTAATACCTACATATAGCTGGGTGTTACAACAGCACTCATGAGTCATGACAATATGTAATCCCAAATTGAATATGACAGTTATTGAATTAATCTTGAGCTCAACACAAAACTTGCTATTCTTATCAATCTAGTTTAACCAAAGTATCGTCTGACATAGCTGGACAGCAAGTAAAGATTCAATATCATCAATCTTACCAAGTAAAGATTCAATCTCATCAATCTTACCATTAACATCGGTGAACAACAGTGACCGAAAATGGACACCAGAATCAGCAATGAATAATAGTGACAGTGGACACCAGAATCAGCAATGATAATAGTGACCGAAACAGGATCACAGAGAAGAGATATGAAACAACACTATGAGCAGCATAGTGAGAGGTTTGGATGGGCTACGACACGCTCCTGCCGTTACAGTAACGACGGCAGATGATTTGATTCCATAGTATAACGGGCAATCTTTGGAGTGATACTCCGAGAGTTGTCGTTCTTTAGGGTGATATTTCACGAGTTTCCTAAATACAAAATTAGAGGACGCATGGCAAATTTAGGGGGTGTTTGGAACGGCTAAGCTTTTCTGAAAAGCGGTTTTTAGCTGTGCTGCAGAGCTTTTCGGCTGCGAGCTGAACAGCTAGGCTGAAAAGATTTAGTGTTTAACTGTCTGACTTTTAGGTAAACTAGTTACAGCTTTCAAGATAGAAATATGAAGCCGGAAGCAAGACGAACAAGCCCTTAGGCTAGTAGTGCAATTTTAAGTGAGCAAGAGAAAAGAAAATTTCAGACAATTAGAATTAGAAAACCTGGTCATATTATATCGGTATTCTTTCCCCAGAATCTGTTAGGATGTCTAGCATATCATCATGCTACAAATAGATAATCTTGCAGACTTGCTGATCTCAAGAAGATGCATGACATTGCCGTGCTGCAAGCCTGCAACAGAGCAAGCAAAGCAAGACGAGACGGCAACCCTACATCTTGCTGCTGCTGCTGCCCCTGCGTGTGGCCCCCATCTCCTTGGCGAGGTCGCGGAGCACGTACTTCTGGATCTTGCCGGTGGACGTCTTGGGCAGCTCAGCGCGAAAGACGACGGTCTTGGGCACCATGTAGTGCGGCATGCGCTCTCGGCTCCACGCGACGACCTCGGCCGCGGTCACCTTGCCCGCCGCGCCCTCCTTGAGGCTCACGAACGCGCACGGCGTCTCTCCCCAGAACTCGTCCGGCCGCGCCACCACCGCCGCCTCGTTCACCTCCGGGTGCCCGTAAAGCACTGACTCCACCTCCACGCTGCTGATGTTCTCCCCGCCGCTGATGATCACGTCCTTGGAACGGTCGCGGATCTCCAGGTAGCCGTCCGGGTGCATCACCCCAACGTCCCCCGTGTAGAACCACCCGTTGCCTCGGATCGCCGCCTTGGTCGCCTTGTCGTCGTTGAGGTACCCCAGCATGATACACCCGCCGCGGAGCACGATCTCTCCCATCGTGGAGCCGTCGCGGGGCACGCTGCGGCCGGTATCACCATCGACGATGTCCACCTCGGCCATGCCGGGCGTGCGCACGCCCTGCCGCGCCTTGAGCCGCGCGCGCTCGGACGCGGGGAGCTTGTCCCACTCCCCCTTCCACGCGCAGGACACCACCAGCCCCGCCGTCTCAGTCAGCCCGTACCCATGGCTGACCTCAAAGCCGATGGCCTCCGTGCGGTGCAGCACAGCGGCCGGCGGCGGCGCGCCTGCCGTGAGGATCCGCACCTTCCCGGGGAGCGGCTTCCGCACGCTCTCGGGAGCGTTGGCCAGCATGTTGAGCACGACCGGCGCGCCGCAGAGGTGGGTGACCCCACGGCGCGCGATGGTGGCGTAGACCTCGGCGGCGTCGACGCGGCGGAGGCAGACGTTGGTGCCGCCCACAACGGCCATCCCCCAGGGGAAGCTCCACCCGTTGGCGTGGAACATGGGCAACGTCCACAGGTACGTCGGCCGCAGCGGCATCGCCCAGTCCACGAGCGAGTCAATGGTGATCAAGAAGATCCCGCGGTGGCAGTGCACCACCCCCTTGGGCGCCGACGTCGTGCCGGAGGTGTAATTCAGTATCATCGGGTCCCACTCGCTCGCCGGCCGGACCCACGCGAACTCCGGGTCGCCCTTCTCTAGAAGCCTCTCGTATGTCAAAGTCGTGGCAGGGGCGGAAGGGAACTCCTTTTCGTGGGGGTCCTCGACGAGGATGACGCGCGGGGCAGCGTGTCCCGGCGGCAGAAGGCGGAGCGCATCGAGGAGGAGCGGGAGCAACGCTGGGTCGGCGAAGACGAGCTTGGAGCCGGAGTGGCGTAGCAGGACGGCCACCGTGCGCGCGTCGAGGCGCGTGTTAATGCTGTTCAGCACGGCGCCGCTCATCGGCACGCCGAAGTGCATCTCGTACATGGCCGGCACGTTCGGCAAGAACACGGACACCTGATTCAATTTGTGCGATCACCAATTTAATTTAACGCATGCGATGAATACATACATATACGAGAGGCGTTCGAGGAATTAATTGACCGAGGAAGGGATGGTGTCTGCTTACGACGTCGCGGCGGGAGATGCCGAGCGAGACGAGGGCGGAGGCGAGGCGGAGGCAGCGGCGGAAGGTCTGGGCCCAGGTGAAGACGGTGTCGTGGTATACGACGGAGGGGTAGTCGCCGAACACGGTGGCCGCGCGCTCCAGGAACCCCAACGGCGTGAGCGGGCACGAGTTGGCCGGGTTCGCTCCGAGCTTGTCCATGGCCGTCGCGTCACCGGAGGACGAGGAGGCCTGGCTTTGTCAGCTGTGCGAACCGCGATGACTTCGCCGATGACCACTCTCGTGGTGGTTGGGGAGGACGGAGGCTGGAGGCACGGCGCAAGTGCGAGCGCAATCTACAGACTCTATCGTCCAACAAATGCTAATTCGCGGCGCAATAGAAAAATGCGATGCCATTTTTTTTTTTTTTGGATTTGATCGTATATCACTATCAAAGATTGGTAATTAATTATTTACCACTCATGTATGGATGATATGTACCAGCTGAACTCAGATATCATTCATACATACAGTAACAAATCATCAAATCCACTATTTTGAACTGACAAATAATCAATTTTCCCTTTTTGTTTGGTCTCACCTCCGAATTTTCTGACGGCTGGCTCAGTCAAAGCGGGCACGAGTTGATCAGGTGACCGATTGTTTACTACTAGCACTTCACTTCCTTGGATGGGATCAAGTGCCTGACACGTCAGGAGCTCTATCACTTTGCTAAGGTAGAATACTAGAATAATAACACTCTAGAAGTTGATGTTTCAAAATTATCGGCTGATGCCAATATTTACCTTCTTTAAGCAAGGGAGGACCCCATGTTTCCATTTATCCGAAACAAAAATGCAACGATTTTTACCTTTTGTTTCTTAGATAGACAGACGATACAGATCAGCAGCACGAGTGCGTGCGCCATCTGGTGCTATTAACTTGGCAAGAACTGATACATGGCAGTCCAAAAGATCAGCTCTAGCATCTTTCGGAGTTCCGACTTCCGTGTAGGAAGACACCAATGGCCTGTTTGGATACATAGTATTTTTTGGGCTGCAATTATCAAACACGTTATGGTTTTTCTCAAAATTGTAAAAAAACTGTGGTATTTCATGACGTATTTCGAAAACCGAGGTTTTCATATATTATGGTTTTCAAATACTTTTCGCTGTGTGTTTCTCGCTTCCTGTAGTTGTCTTCTGCAGCCGTCCCTATTAATCTGTAGTGCGTATTGGGTCAGCAGCATATGACATCGTTTTCCTTGCAAGTTCAGACGATGCGTGCCTGTAGTGCGCACCTATCTGCTCGGAATTTACATTTTCCATGACCAATTTGTGCACCGTTAAATTCTCTCCCGTTTTTCTTTAACCGCCAGATTTTCGACCAGATAATCAAGCTACCAAGATGGCACAAGCAATTAGGCAGAACAGTAGAAACTTCTGAACTGCATGTATGAACAATTTTTTGGAGAGCATCGAGGCACTTCCGAGCGTATGTAAGAGCCTTGCTAACAGGACTAGACGACAATTATCAGGAATTGTTCCGTGCAGTTGCAGATGAATATAGCTGCAACTTTTTGTCCTTGTTTGATCACAGTAGCGTGCCTTCTGCTGTCATTTATTTGTGTGCCCACGAAGGGTCAAACTCGGATAGATCAATTCGACGAATGCAAATCAGACTTTTCTTTCTGTCTTCCGTTTTATTCTAGAAAAGTGGAAGCTTTTGTGATCTTCATTCCACCTTCCAGACTCAATGTGTTGAACTGACCATGGCACCTTCCTAATCATAGTGTATTGAACAATTTGCAAAGTTGTTGAGGTGTTTGATAGAAACCTCGGTTTAGCGGAGTTTCTACTGACTGTTAGATCGACCGGAGTTGAAAAAGATGAATTTTTATAAATGTGATCAAACATTTGTGTGGGAGTGTTAGGATCTGTGTTTGCACCATGTTTAATAGAAAGTAGAGTTTCGAGGCAAACCTAGATAGGGTTTTATCGAGATTTTTTTAAAATAATATTATTTTAATAAATAATTACAAAAATAAATAGTAAAAAATTACCAAAATAGTCCGGTCGGCAGTTCAAATGGCGACATGAGCCAATTTTTAAAATTAAATTTATAATTTTGGTATATCTTTAAGTGTCCGTGCAGCCAATAATTTTGAAAAGATAAGGAAATATAAAGTAGAGAACAATTTAACAGTTCCGGTCAAACCAAATATATTTGAAATGAGATTTCGTCGGCGCAATAACAAAAATAGCTCCATTTGACAACGCAATAACAAAAATAGACCCTTTCGGCGGCACAATAACAAAAATAGCATCCTTCAACAGCGCGATAACAGAAATGTTAAAGTGTTATTTTCTAATGCAATTCTTCGTTTGCCGAGCCGATTTATTTGAGAGTATCAAACGAAATCTTGGAGAAAGAATGACTTGGGAACGAGTGTGTAATCATTTCGCGTATGAAGAGGCTAGAACTACGGTGGTGTAGGGTGTCGCGATGCTGACTCCCTCACACGGTTACCTGTACACACAACAAGAACAAAAAGTACCAAAACACGAGACCAACATAATGTAAATCATACATAAATTAATATTTGCCTAACATGATTGATACATCTACTCACGGGGCTTCTTGTGGTGTACCCCCCACGTGTGGGCCCTGGCCTCGTCCGAGGCGCTGCGGGTGCTGGTGTGAGTACGTCAAAGGCTCTAGCGGCCAAGATACCCTACCCACCCATGTAGCTTGAGGGGTGTCGCGAGAGGGTACTGCGTCGGATGGCTCGCTTCGAGCGCATCGTGCAGCTGTGAAGCCCCAATGGAGACCTAGTTGCTCTTGTCGTGCGAAGACCCACCGCCCTCTCGCCATAGCGGCCACTCCTGGTCGAACTCACTGCCCCCAAAGTGTGCTCCCTCCTACAACACCAGCTCCTCGTCCTATAGGGGTGTACGACCTGTGGAACAGTATGTTATGCATATAAACAAGAATGAAGTGTTGAAATAGTATGTTATGTGTGTAAACAAGGTAGACATACCTGGTCGCTGCATCGCAGCAGACGGCTCGGCGTAGTACTACCCCAGGTACGGGTGGAGCTGAGGACTTGTCAGAATAAATTGTTGTTAGTAACTAGTGGAGTTCGAAATAAACAAGTGTACATGTGAGTTTCAGGTGTACCTACTAACTGTGTTGGGGTACTCCCGACACGGTGCCACGAGGACCTACCCACCACATCTGGGTGAGGAGCCATGGGGCATGACACACCGTGGTTTACCCCCCCGGTCCATGCACTGGTGGGTCCATCACGTCCCTCAGCCTCTGGCACGACGTCAACTCGATGCCTCGCCTCGCCGATGATACTCCTCAAAGAATTTTGCTCCAGTTTGAACATCCGCCCCGCTCCTGCTCCAACTACGGGGGTGTTAGCCATGCACGTTCACGTGCACTGGCGTGCACGTCACGATAAGGAGAACTCCACCGAGCTAGCCAGAATCATGCGCTATCAACTAGGAAGATTATTTCCTAGTTTGTTAGGTTGTTTATTTGGCATGTATCTCAATCGTGTCGGTTGCCTTTTTGTACTACATATACTCCTGCCGAATCAATACAATCCCAGAGCGATTATTCCAATTGCTTTTTATTCTCTCTAGACTAACCTCTACTATAAAAGGAAAGGGTGCATAATTTGCACCCATCAACTCAAGCCTAGGAAACTCTAATATGTGATTTAGGAAAAATGGAGAGATAGGGGAGGCTAGGGTTTGGAGAGATGGATTGATTAAGTACTCAAGTGTCAAGCTTTTGTCCTCCATGGTGCAATGGCTGTAAAAATACAATCTCTCGAATCAATCCAAGCAAGTTTACTCCAAGATGAGTTCTATCTTATTCTTCATCTCTCTTTGATACTTTTGAGATTTTTGTGTTCCAAGAGTTTTTGTTGGATCTTTTGTTGTGATCTAGCTTGCTTGGATTTGTGAGACCTGATCCAAGGTTATCTTAACCATCTTTCATCTACGAGCAAGTTTTTAAATCAACTTTTGATTTTCCCCCATCAAAGATTCGTGGAACTTTGGCTTTGATCTTCCGAATCATCAATTGGAATAGATTTATGAGTTGTGTCTGAAATCTCAGCGGATTTGGATATTGGAATCAAGATATGTTGATTTGATATCGTTTCGGGCTATTGTCCCTGCAGCCGGTAGTCAGACCGCTCCTCCAAGCGGTCAGACCAACCATGGGTCTTTGACCTCGGGGTTTTTTGGGGTTCAACACAAGACTTCGATATAATATTGTGTTTTGATCTTTATAACTATTGAAGTGATAAAGAAATTGAATACCATAGTGATAAAAAAGATATATGCTCCTATTCAGTATTCACCACTCCTCGAGTCCCTTGATCCGGTCCAACACTCACATAGTCAAATCTCTTCTGTAAGCACCAACAGGGGCGGATCCAGAACGAAAATGACCGGGTGTCCCATACATATCACACATGTCTAATTATGAAGCAATGTTATATAGAAATTAGAATAGTAATGTGTTAAACAATTCAACATGACGGATAAAAAAAATAGCCATCAAAGTGCTTACCAAAACAAAGAATCCTACACTCCTAGTAGTAGTTTTGGTTAATTGTGACAAAGTGAATAAATGATGGATAAAGTTTCAATTTCCAAACTATGGACAAAAGATGGTCGGCATCGGCAAAAAAACAACATCTGACCTTGATAGCTTACAAAAAGTAGAAGAAATCACTTGGTAAAAATTTAAGTAAAAGAATCATGAATTTATCAAAACAAAGATAAGTACATTACATTTTATAATTTTTTTCTACGCTCCTTTAAGTTCTAGAAACGATGAATTACAACATCATTGGTAACTTTCCCCATTTCACATTTCTCTACATAGCAAATAAGGCTATTGTCGTAGCATGAATAGGCTAGACAGTGGGTACGGGGACCCTCCGTGTGCGAGGACCCTCCGTACCCTTTTGTCTTGGAGAAGGACCGAAGGAAGAGAGGGTTAAAGACACTGAATGAAGATATGTATTGCTTGTGTGTTTGAATGAGAGCTAACCCCCTGTTACATGCCCATGGGGCTCTACTTATAGGGGGCAAGAAGGGACATTTACCTTCTTGCCCCCATAGGCGAGAAAGAGACAAGGGGCATTTAGGTACATTGGCTCAAAATACGCTATACAAGTTAGGTCTATATATGTACAGTATTCCTGACGGCACTCCGGTATTCCTGACGACCCCAGGGTGCGGGGCACCCCATGGGGCCCTGCTACGACAACTCCCTCGTCTGCGTGGTCCGAGATCACGAGGACAGGTCCCGCGGTTCCGAGGGGCGAGCGGACGCAATATCGTCGCCCCCGGCCCCTCGGGGAGTCGGGATACCCCGGATGGAATCAGCACGAGCCTCCGAGGCGGACGGCGTGTCAGGACCGCCCCGCCGAGGCGATAGCCTCGAGGCGGGCGGCGAACAGCGGCGGAGCCCGCGGGGGCGAAGTCGACGCGGGGCCGCCACGCCGAGGCTTGGCCTCAGCGACAGCGCGTCGAGCCGCCCGCCGAGCGATAGCCTCGAGCGCGCGGTGGCGGCGCGGATCCGTAGGGCGAGTCGCAGCGGCCGCCACGCCGAGGCTTGGCCTCAAGCGCGGCGGCGAATAGCGGCGAGCCCGTAGGCGGTCGATGCGGGCCGCCACGACGAGGCTTGGCCTCAAGGCCGACGGCGTCAGACCGCCCGCCGAGGCGATAGCCTCGGAGGCGCGGCAGCAGCGGCAGAGCCCGCAGGGGCGGTCGACGCGGTCGCCACGCGAGGCTTGGCCTCAAGGCGGCGGCAGCGTCGTCGGCGCCGCCGCAGGCGATAACCTCGAGGCGGCGCGCGGCAGCGCGAGCCGCGCGGCGGTCGACGCGGCGCCACGCCGAGGCTTGGCCTCAAGGCGGACGGCGCGTCAGGGCCGCCCCGCCGAGGCGATAGCCTCGAGGCGGGCGGTGAGCAGCGGCGGAGCCCGTAGGGGCGGAGTCGACGCGGGGCAGCCACGCCGAGGCTTGGCCTCAAGGTGGGCGGCGAATAGCGGCGGAGCCCGTAGGGGCGAAGTCGTCGCGGAGCCCTGGTGTTCAATTATTTCTGCGGTGTGACTGTTTGCGAAGGTCCTACTGGGGGCCTTGTACCGTCCCCACCTTCGACCGCTCCGAGTGGGTTGTGCTCATGACTTGGAGTGGCGTGAAGGGTTGATGTTTGTTTGTTTTAAGGAGGCGACTATTTGCGAAGGGGGATGCGGAGCCGAAAACGCCGTCCCCCAACCTTTTTTGATTGGGCTCGCTGGAGAGCCCAAAGCTAGCGGAGGAGGCGGCCGAAAAACGTCCCTCAACCTTTTTGGTTGGGCTCATTGGAGAGCCCAAAGCTAGCGGAGGGAGGCGGCCAAAACGCCGTCCTTAACCTTTTGGTTGGGCTCATTGGAGAGCCCAAAGCTAGCGGAGGAGGCGAAGGCGAAACGCCGCCCTCAACCTTTTTGGTTGGGCTCATTGGAGAGCCCAAAGTCATGAGGGGAGGCGAAGCCAAAAACGTCGTCCCCCAACCTTTTTTGGTTGGGCTCGCTGGAGAGCCCAAAGCTAGCGGAGGGGGAGGCGAAGCCGAAAACGCCGTCCCCCAACCTTTTTTGATTGGGCTCGCTGGAGAGCCCAAAGCTAGCGGAGGGGGAGGCGAAGTTGAAAACGTCGTCCCCCAACCTTTTTTGATTGGGATGATAAGGCTCCGGGGTTGCGCGGAGACGATGGTGGTGGTGACCATGGCACGGCGCGGTGTGCTTCTTATATGATTTGGGGTCTTGGTGTGTTCCACGCTCTCTTCTGGGTGGGTGCCGGATTGCTGTGTTGCGGTGTATGCCGAAATGTCTCCGTCGGGGCGATGTCCTCGCGGCGGGAGACTCCCTAGTCGCGGAGGCGGGCCTCCGGACCAGCTAGGGTGGCGCGTTTGAGCGCGATTTTGACGAAATGTTTCTGCCGGGCGGCGCCCTCGCGGCGGGAGACTCTCTAGTTGCGGAGGCGGGCCTCCGAACCGGCTAGGGTGGCGCGTTTGAGCGCGATTTTGATGAAATGTCTCCGTCGGGGCGGCGCCCTCGCGGCGGGAGACTCTCTAGTCGCGGAGGCGGGCCTCCGGACCGGCTAGGGTGGCGCGTTTGAGCGCGATTTTGATGAAATGTCTCTATGATCAAGTGGCTCGAATGTAACACCGTAGGTCAGAGAAGGAAAGCTTAGGAGACAGATGCACTTGGAATTTTTAAAGGGAAACCCGGGTGCGGAGGAAGGTCGGAGGGTGCGCTAGCGTGTGCCGAGGCTCGGGCTCACACACGGCGTCTTTGCTGCTACGGTGGTGGTCTTATTTACGATGCCACCGTTGTAGGCTTAAACACCGTGCCGTAGCACGCAAGGTGTGCGTCGAGCGAGGGCGCGCGCAGCGCGGTGACTTCGTTTAGATGCCCGCAGGTGTGCACCGGGGCTCGATGGCCATGCGCGGTGACTTTGTAGCCACGGTGATGGGCTTATTGGCGTTGCCATCCTTGTGGGCTTATATCACTGAGATTAGCTGCACTGTTGGCTCGGGCCGAAGGTCTTTCCAAATAAGTGGAAACATCATGATTGGAGGGGTGCTCGGGGGCGGCCCGAAGGTGAAGGCCCGAGGGGGCCCGAGCTGCTGCGAGGTGGTGGCGCGCGGATGATCTGGCTGGTGATGACCGGGCAGAGGCTGCTCCGGAGATCCTCCGTGCTGGAGGCGAAGGTTCGATGGTGGTGGAGGCTTCGGGTGGCGCTTGAGGCCGAGGCGTCTTGCCGCCGGAGGCGCGCGGAGCCCCTGGCCGAGCGGATGCGGTGTGGTCCGGTTGGTCGCAGCCGAGTCCGAGGTGGGGCTCGAGGTGGGAAAGCCGGCGAAGGGGCCTTGGGTGCTTCTGTGGTGTCGAGGCATGCCGAAGCGGCGCCGAGGTGTACCGGAGCAGGCAGCGTCGCACCCGAGGGGGTTGCGTGGTGGTTCATTTTGGGAGCCCGAGGGATGTTTCCGAAGTGGTTGCCTTGGCATCGAGGGGGAGGGCTGCAGGTGCTCTGAAGGTTGCGAAGCGGCAGAGGTTTTGGTACCGTGCTTGACGGTGACACCGTCGGGTCTCTGGAGACTCGAAGGCGCTCTGGGGCTCCGGTGATGTCGATGAAGGGGCTCGAGGCAGAGGTGGCTTCAGAGGCTCGCAGCAGCTCGATCCTTCGGCTGGGGTTGACTTCAGCCGAAGATGCAGGTTGGGCTTCGGCTCCCGGGTTTGTGGAGGCGGCCGGAGCCGGAAGGTGGGGGGGCTCTAGAGGCGGTGCGGAGGGTCCGAAGTGGAGGCGCCCTTTTTCTATCCGCAAGCATCCATGGCTAGGTTAGCTACTAGCCTGACCTCGTTGTTGTTCGCGATGGGACTGGACTTTTGCTAGGGGTAGGTCGGAGGATCCGGCAGGGCGAGCGTAGTCTAGAACAAATCTTTCTGACACTGCTGTGTCGGTCTCCGCTGGATGGACGGAGGTACGTGGTGGATTTTACCCCGGTTTTGAACATGGTGTCGGATGTCTCTCCACCGGGGTGAGGCCCTCGCAGCAGGAGACTCCCTAGTCGCCGAGGCGGGGCCTTCGGAACGACTAGGGTTGCGCGTTTGAGCACGATGTGAGAATGTCTCTCCACCGGGGTGAGGCCCTCGCAGCAGGAGACTCCCTAGTCGCCGAGGCGGGGCCCTCGGAACGACTAGGGTTGCGCGTTTGAGCACGATGTGAGAATGTCTCCTCACCGGGTCGAGGTCCTTGCGGCGGGAGACTCCCTAGTCGCCGAGGCGGGGCCTCCGGAACGACTAGGGTTGCGCGTTTGAGCACGATGTGAGAATGTCTCCTCGCCGGGTCGAGGCCCTCGCGGGAGACTCCCTAGTCGCCGGCGGGGCCCCGGAACGACTAGGGTTGCGCGTTTGAGCACGATGTGAGAATGTCTCCTCGCCGGGTCGAGGCCCTCGCGGTGGGAGACTCCCTAGTCGCCGAGGCGGGGCCTCCGGAACGACTAGGGTTGCGCGTTTGAGCACGATGTGAGAATGTCTCTCGCCGGGTCGAGGTCCTTGCGGCGGGAGACTCCTAGTCGCCGAGGCGGGGCCTCGGAACGACTAGGGTTGCGCGTTTGAGCACGATGTGAGAATGTCTCCTCGCCGGGTCGAGGTCCTTGCGGCGGGAGACTCCCTAGTCGCCGAGGCGGGGCCTCCGGAACGACTAGGGTTGCGCGTTTGAGCACGATGTGATTTATACGCTTCGCATCCCGGAGGGTGAGTTAGTGTGCACCGGGGCTTGAGGCCATGCATGGCGTCTTTGTTGCCACGATGATGGGCTTATTTACATTGCCATCCTTGTGGGTTTTTGCTGCACATTCTGGACAGTGAGCTAGCCTCTCTTTTATTTTTATTATTATTATTATTATTATTATTATTATTATGCTTTGAGCGCCCGAAGGGGTACGGCCGCGCCGGAGTTGGAGCGTTGAGGGCTCCCGAGGGGGTCCCGACGTGGCTCGACACCGCGCGGTGGTGGAGAGCTCCGGAGACGCTGTGCCGCGAATGGGGCTACCCGAGGGGAGCGGAGGGTCCTGCGCTTGAGGGGGCCAGATCAGGAGGCGATGGCTCCTGGCGGCTGGAGGCTCGAGTGCTATTCTTGTGGATTTTGGGGATGTGCTTCGGTTGTTATATGTTGTGCTTCGGCTGATTTGATGGGGGTCGGCGTAGTAGCGCATCGCCTTGCGAGCGAAGGCTCTGGGAGGCTGGAGGTGTTGGGCGCCCTCCGGGTGTGCGAAGTCGAATGGTCGGAGGTGCCGAGGTGGTCCATCGTTTGTAGCTTCTTGTGCGTCTCGTTTATACACTCGCGCCCGCGCGAGGGGGGGCGTCTTGTTTATACACTCGCGCCCACGGGGGGCGTCGGTGTGCGCCGGGGTTCGGGGCCATGCGCGGCGTCTTGTTTATACACTCGCGCCCACGGGGGGCGGGGGCGGTGTGCGCCGGGGCTCGGGGCCATGCGCGGCGTCTTGTTTATACACTCGCGCCCACGGGGGGCGGGGGCGGTGTGCGCCGGGGCTCGGGACCATGCGCGGCGTCTTGTTTATACACTCGCGCCCACGGGGGGCGCAGGCGGTGTGCGCCGGGGCTCGGGGCCATGCGCGGCGTCTTGTTTATACACTCGCGCCCACGGGGGGGGTCGGTGTGCGCCGGGGCTCGGGGCCATGCGCGGCGTCTTGTTTATACACTCGCCCGACGGCGTCGGTGTCTTGGCGGGGCTTGGGGCCATGCACGGCGTCTTGTTTATACACTCGCGCTCGCGGGTGGCGTCGGTGTGCGACGGGGCTCGGGGCCATGCACGGCGTCTTGTTTATACACACACTCGCGCCCGCGGGGGGCGTCGGTGTGCGCCGGGGCTCGGGGCCATGCACGGCGTATTGTTTATACACTCGCGCCCGCGGGGGGCGTCGGTGTGCGCCGGGGCTCGGGGCCATGCACGGCGTCTTGTTTATACACTCGCGCCCGCGGGGGGCGTCGGTGTGTGCCGGGGCTCGGGACCATACACAGCATCTTATTTATACACACACTCGCGCCCGGGGGGCGTCGGTGTTTGATTTCTAAGTGGTTTATATGCATGTACAATAGTTCTAATTATATAAGCCTTGCTGCCATTTTTTTTCCTTTGTAACCGGAGCCATACGCTACTGATTTTGTTGGGGTGATAAAGCATGAGGGAACTAGCCATTAATGCGGTGACCCTGTTCACGTACTACCATGCCATACTCTACAAAATCATAAAGTGCTGGCTACCGGCTCTAGATTTTTTATAATTGCTTGTCCGAATAACTCTGTCTCTAGCCGTCTAGTATTTATACAAAGACAAGGGCACTTGCCTGGGAGCCTGGGGGCTTTTGTTTGTGGACCATGCGCTCGTGGGTCCCCTGCGGTTGCAAGGTGGAGTGAGCTTGTGCGACGGCGAATCTGGAGTAGGTGGAGGCGAAGGTGGCGAAGCGGCGCCTTGGCGGTGGTGAAGTCCCCTCGGGGTGCTTCGGAGGCGGCTTGTCAGGCTTCAGGCGTGGCGAGGCTGCTGGTGGGGTGCGTCATGCTTTGGACTGGAGCAATTTCCTGCGAGGGGGCGGCGCCCTGAGGCCTCGGGTGCCGGGTGCTCGGAAGGCTGCTGATGCCGAAGGGGACCGGGGCCGCGCCGAAGAGTTCCGAAGGCTGCCGAGGCTGCTCCGAGTGCTCCGGGTACTCCGAAGGCTACTGATGCCGAAGGGTACCGAGGCCGCGCCGAAGAGCTCCAAAGGCTCCCGAGGCCGCTCCGAGTGCTCTGGGTGCTCCGATGAAGCTCCGGGTGCTCTGGGTGTTTCGTGGTATCCGAGGGTCTTCCGGCTGTGGCGAATGGGGGAACTCGAGGGGGCCTCCGGGTGCGGCGAAGCCGAAGGGTCGGACCTCCGCGAAGGAGGGCAGCCCTAGACGACGGCCCGAAGGTGCTTCGAACCCGAGGGGGCCTCCGGTTTGGTGAAGCTGAAGGGTCGGGGCCGAAGGATTCCCGGAGGCGGAGTAGGCTCCGGAGCAAGGTGGACTCGCACCTGAGGGGTTCCTTCATAGCGGTGCGGGCAGACTTCGGAATGAGTCGCATGCTGCGAGGGTGGCCTCCATAGCGACGCGGGCGTGAGGCTCCGGACCGGAGGTGGGCGTCGGAGCGAAGGCGCGTGCGCGAGGCAGGCCTCCGGGATGGGCCGCATGCTACGAGGGTGGCCTCCGTAGCGACGCGGGCATGAGGGGCTCCTCAGCGAAGGCATGCGAGGAGCCCCGAAGCGAAGGTGCGCGCGTGAGGGCCTCCGGAGCAGGCGCGAGGGCCTCGAAGCGAAGCTGCGCGCGTGAGGGCCCTCCGGAGCGAAGCGCGAGGTGGCCTTCGGGTCTCAGAGCACCCTTCGGGTCCTGACCGAAGCTGAGCCGAAGGGTGCGAAGGGGTCTGCGAGGGCTTCGGTCACAAAATAGCTTCGGCTTTTTTTTGGTAGCCTTTTGTTCGGTCCGACGGACGGCGCGCCAAATGTCAAGCATGAATAGGCTAGGCAGTGGAGTGCGAGGACCCTTCAGTGTGCGAGGACCTCCGCACTTTTGTCTTGGAGAAGGACCGAAGGAAGAGAGGTTAAAGACATTGAATGAAGATATGTATTCTTGTGTGTTTGAATGAGAGCTAACCCCTGTTACATGCCCATGGGGCTCTACTTATAGGGCAAGATGGACATTTACCTTCTTGCCCCCATAGGCGAAAGAGACAAGGGCATTTAGGTACATTGGCTCAAAATACGCTATACAAGTTAGGTCTATATATGCATGATATTCGGCGGCACTCGGTATTCCTTACGACCCGAGTGCGGGGCACCCCATGGGCCCTACTACGACAGCTATCTGTCAAGAAGTCATCGCTAATGCGATTGCGCAAATATGTTTTCATAATTTTTATGGCTGAAAAGTATCTCTCAACTGTAGCAGTGACAACAGGCAAAACCAGTGTTAACTTACTTGACATTGTGTCTCAACTCTCAAGTAGTCAAAAATTCAAATCCAAATCTTGACACATCACATATTCTAATTCCCAAGTACTACCACAATTCCTAGGGTTTAAGAAAATATACCAACGATTAGCAAATTGGATCTTTAAACATAAAATTAGTGACTGTGCTTGAGAGTTGAGATAAATCGGTATTTTACCTCATGAGCACAAGGCATCGATTAATCACTCTCTTCGATTAGATCATGCGACTGCTAGATAAATGGATTGCTCGATCATCGATCGATCACCGAGCTCGATCGATGCAACTTGCGAAGCCTCGTGCAAGCCTCGTGTGGCTTCGCGCCTTCGCCGCTAAAAATTTCGGCGTTGGAGCCTGGAGCAGTGTTGCGACTTGCGTCTCGTCTCAAACTCTCGGTGGTTCGGCTGGCGGCTGGAATTCTAGAAGACACGAAGTCTCGATGCGAGTCATCCAACGATGCCTGGCTTGCTCGCGCACACTCGCCCGTATGCCCGCTCAGCTGCCTGCCTGGGCCACGTGCCGCGCGATTCGCTCATTGGCTAGGCTGCGCGCTCGCTCCCTCCACTGGGCCTGCTGCGCGCTCGGGCGGAAATGGCCCACGCGCCAACGCGCCCACGCGCACGCGCCTGAGTCAGCTCGCGGCCGGTGTCCTTCGTTTTGGCCAACGGGTGTCCAGATAGTCCAGTATTTACATATATGAGAATATGATATATATATATATATATATATATATATATATATATATATATATATAACGATTTTGGATCCGGTGTCTTGTGCACCCTGATAGGTTTTACTGGATCCGCCCCTGCACCAAAACTTTGCACAGAATCTTCAAATTAGTCGCATTCCGGAATGTAATCTTGTCACTCGCAATTGAAGCTCCTCTTAATACAAACACAATACTGAAATCAAGTCACAATGTTCTTCTCTGTTTCAACCTCAGACACGCCCACACAGAAAAAATCGGGAAAAAACATAAATGTTAAAAAAAGAATGACGCGAGCTCTTATGCTATTTCAAGTAAGATGGAGTATGCATTTCAAAGCAGTGTCATCAGAATTCAGAAGTGATACTGCTTCGAAATTATGCACCCGTTTACTGAAAGTAGCATGGAAGCAGCACACCTAAATTGGATCAAGAAAGCAAAACTCCGGTAGGCAGCTCGTGTCATCCTCATTCTCAGGCCGTCTTGTAGTTGACGACGGAGATCTTGGCCGCGGGGCCGCCCTGGATGTAGACGATGGTGAGCTGGACGCCGGCTTCGAGCCTCGCGAGCCACGAGGGGAGCTCGTACATGTCCTTCTGCTGCGTGCCGGAGACGCCGTAAATGGGGCCGGACAGCTCCTTGATGTGCAGCTTCAGGTACGTGATGGGATGCCCGCACGTGTTCTTAGCCGTCACGACGTGCCGGTAGAAGTCCACGCCGTTGGTGTTCCACGAGTTGCTCACCGTGTGCACGAACTCCAATGGAGAGCCACCTGACATAGGAAACGAGATACATATGATCGATCAGCCCTACTGTTCTAGAATCAGCCTGAGATGGAGATCGATGTTGCTTTGGCAAGTTTGGTTGCATTAGTGCTAGCTTAATTACCCTTTGATGGCGAGGAGTCTTGCGGCGGCGAGTAAGCCGGGCTGTTATCTGCAATTGGTTACGAGTTACGACAATGGATAGTTCATCGTTCAGTGACTAACCATAAACGGTGTCACAAATTAATGCATATTATCTTAGTTCTGAATGATCCTTCATGCTACGTACGTACCGGAGGCGTCGGTTGGTTCGGCGGCGAGGCGGGCGAAGACGCCGCAGATGGGCGCGTTGCCGGCGAGGGTGGGCTCGGCGTGCTGGTAGTTGCAGCGGTCGTCAACGAAGGCGTCGTTGCCGTCGGGGCCGCCGACGAGCGCGCCGTGGAGGACGTTGGGGTCGACGCCCTTGCTGTTGTAGTACTTGTCGAAGCCGTCCATGCACCCGACCGCGGAGTTCATGGCGTAGATGGACGGGATGGACGCGCCGCGGTGGTGCACGTGCGTCGGGAAGCTGCTGCCGTAGCCCACCATGTAGCTCATCGACTTGGGATTCTTGCCCAGGATGTAGTCCACCTGGGACTTGGCGAAGCGGAGGATCTCGGACGGCTTGACCTCGCCGTCGGGGCACTTGAGGGTGCCGTGCGACACGGCGAGGTAGTCGGCGTAGACGGTGAGGAGGAAGGTGGAGGAGCTCACGTACTGCATGTTGTTCCAGTCGTCCACGTACAGGAGACCGCCTACATATATAACAGCGTCAGGTTGACATGAATGGTCGATCGCCAGTAGGATTATTTCAAACAAGTGAACTGAAGCTCAATCTTTTTGCTTAGATACCAGGTGTCATCTTGATGTTGTGGCCGTTGTTCTTCTGGAGGCAGGCGCAGAGGAAGAACTCGGCCTTGGCCTGGTACTGCTTCAGCGTGTCGGTGTAGCCGGCGCTGCCGCCCTCGAAGAGCACCTGCGGGTGTTCCATGGAGGCAACGAATTGAGCATACTGTTGTATTCCTTTTGGAATTTCCCAACGAATCCAGAGTTGAGAAAAGAGAAAAGGAAAAGGAAATTAGTGGGTCTCATGTGCCATAAGAAAGAGGAGGAGGAGGAGGAAGGGATCAAATTGTTGTGCAACCACCAGAAAGACGTGGGGGAATCGATATGATACCCACGCCACGCTAGAGCGAGACGAGCGGCGCTGCCGAATCCAGGTTCCTCCTCCTCCTTATACCTTTATATAGGCCCATCTCCTCCTCCTAGAAAAAAAAATCTCTCTTGAGCTCATCCTCCTATTGAAGTCCAACCTCTTCCACTTGTGTCCTGGATCACCTGTGATGGCTGAAACGCTGCTCAGCGGCGCTCCCGTTGTCGATCGCCGAGTCGGCAGCGGCTGCGGTTCGGCTTCCTGTCCACCGACGACCCAAGCGCTCGTCATCTCCTCGCGGAGTAAGTGGTGAGTGGTTGGTTTTCCTTCGTGGCAGCGGAGCAGACAAGGCCGGTGCGGCGGCTGTGCCATTGTCGGTGATTTCGTTGTACCTTAGGAGCTCATCGTACGTGGCGAGGCTTGACTGTGGTTCGGTGGTGCTTGTGATCGGAGATTGCTGTTGGTCGCAGTCGTACTCGGCTGTGATTTTTAGCCTTGTGCGGCACCTATTGCACCTCGATTCCCCAATTTGGGGGCAGGTGTGCATCTGATTGCGGAGAATGGCATTGTATCTTCGAGAATCATGCTGGTCACACTGCGGCGATAGACTTTCAGGGACAGCGTCAGTCTAGATGTGCCTTGCCTTGCCGGCTTCTTGGTGACTTTGAGTGCCATCAATTCTATGAGTTCCTCTGGTTCTTGTTGTTCTTGTTGTGCTTAGTATGCCATACTAGTGATTCTGTACATCTCTCTTTGTTTTAAGTAGCACTAGTACTGGGTAACTTTGCCTGTTAGATTGCTGGCTTCCGGATTGCTCAGTGAGGATATTGGTTACAGTGAGATTAGTGTGACAATTTGAGACACATGCTAGGATTTGAGCTGTTTTGTTGTCTATCTCATTCTTATTACTTGCTATATATTGTTTCTTTACTTATCTGTCAGAGTAGTTTTACTTGTGATATTAATTTGCTAGTTGTTGTTTGAATTGGTAAGTTACAGTAGAGTTCAAAGCCTGACATGATTCTTAGAAATTGTTGCATGTAATCCTTGATCAGACTAGACCATTAGTGATGAGGAGGCCTTGCTTAGTGCTTGAGTAGCCCGACATCTGAGAACAAATTATGAGCACTATGCTAATTGTTTTAGCCTACTTCATTATTCTTTATAGCATGATTTCCTTGAGTAGTATATATGTCTTTATAGAGATTTATTTGATGCTTATCTCATTTAGTTGCAGCTGGAATTATGCTTTACTGTTCATATTTTAATACGGAATCATCTTGAAATATTTGCTAAAACCACAATATTTACAACACATACGGTATATTGTGTTGAGTGGTCGATGGTCGCGGTTAACTTAGGAGTTTTTGGTTCATTTGGTCTATTTTTAAAACAAAATAACAAATATAGTCTCTCTTCAATCCGAAATGACAAATTTAGTACCACAATAGACTAGGACAAACGATACATGTTCTATACCACGTTCTTAATGCGTGACAGCATCCTACCGCGCTTCTGGTACGCTACATATGCTGCCGCGTACCCTAACCACTATTGCAGCTTGCAGCGCACCCAGTCGGCAAGACATCCCCGCGCACCTGGTCGGCTAATTATTGCAGCCGTGGCAGCTTCTTTCCTTCCCCACCACACCAATCTATCCATCAGGGCACCCTGCCACCGAGCAGTTTTTATTTTTTAATCTTTTTTTAAAAAAAATATTTTAAAGATAGTCTCTTCTTAACTTTATTTTCAATTATAACTCTTTTGGTCACGCCACAACGCGTAGCGTGATAAAAACATATTGTCACGCCACGAATCTTGGCGTGGTAAATGAGTGTTGTCACGTCACTCCTTTTGGCGTGACAGGAGTTAATCCAAAAATGGACGTGTGTTGGCTCGAGGGGCTATCTGACAGATTTGATCACGCCGTAGTCAATGGCGTTACAGCACAGTTTGGTCACGCCATGGGTTATGACGTGACCAAAGGGGTTAGAATTAGAAATAAAGTTAGAAAGAGGCTATCTTTAAAATAATTTTAAAAAAAGATTAAAAAATAAAAACTGCTCCCCTGCCACCACGACTCATTTTTATTTTAATCAATCAATTATATTAAAGACTTCTTTTCTTCCACACCACACCAATCCATCAGTCTCCATCACTGATCCATCCACCAGTCTCCATCACAGAGCTGACCGGGTGCGCGGAAGGGACATCCTACGGACCAGGTGTGCGGCAGGCAGACTGCAGTAGCAGATTGGGTGTGTGACAGCGCAAGTGCAGTGCACAGGAGCGTGACATGAAACACGTGTCGTCTGTCTAGTCTATTGTGATGTCAAATTTATTATTTCAAACGATAAGAAACTAGATTTACTATTTTGTAGACCAAATGAGCGAAAAACTTGTTAACTTAGTGGAGTGCGTGTGCCTGTACCTTGGAGGAGGACCTGGAGGCCGGCGTACTTGTTGTCCCAGGAGAACTCGAGGACGGCCCAGCCGGTTCCGCCGAAAGCCTCGGCGTTCTTGGAGACGTAGTGGAGGTAATTCGCGTCGCCGGTTGCCTCGTACAGCCACGCCGCCGCCCACAACAGCTCGTCCTGAGCAAAGGTTCGTCATTTCCCCAAATTGATCAATGCAGGTCACATACGCACACGATCAAATGCAAGATGATATATGTACCCATATAAAATCAGTAGTACTGTGTAATGTATTAGATTCAGATCACTAAATCAGGATTTCAATTAGTTAGCTGCACAGTTTGTTACCTGGTAACCAGAACCTGAAGGATAGAACTTCTTGGCGCTCTGCAGGATGTCATCGTATCTGCCTCTGAATGTGTCGGCAAATGTGAAGAGCTGAAGAGCGCAAAAAGAAAAGAAAAGAAAAGAAAAGAAAAAAGACATTTCAGTGGTGTACTGAATTCGCAACTCCAAACTGCTGCATCGATGTACGTAGCGTTTACCGTACCTGCTTGGCATGCAACAGGAGGAGGTCGGAGTACATGGAGTCGTATGGCCTGAACGCCTTGGCAGCAGCGGCAAGCGCGGCCGCCGTCTCGCCGGCGACCTCCGATCCCGGGTGGTTGGTGTCGATCTTAAACGCCGTCCTCGGCGTCGTCATGTCCTCCGCGCGCTCCCAGCACAGGTGATCGCTGTCCCCGTCACCCACCTGCAGGTCCAAGGTTGCAAAGTCACGAGACCGAGCTAGAAAGGCAAGGATTGGGCTTGCAAATTAGGTTGCAAGGAGGGTTCAGCGACCTGGATCCAAAGGCCGTTGGGCTCGGTGTGGGCCTTGAGGAAGTAGTTGGTGCCCCAGCGGATGGCGTCGAGGGCGCGGTTGAGGTTGTTGGCGGCGACCATCTCCTTCTCGAACTCGAGCACCCCCCACGACAGCATCGTCACCGCGTACGCCATCGGGAGCCCGAACTTCACGTGGTCACCGGAGTCGTAGTACCCGCCCACCAAATCCACCTGTGCAAATAAAATGCACGCACAAATGTTCATATATAGATACTAGCGTGCGTAGATTGAAACCAGTCGATGGCTCTGATCGCCACGCATCGGGCCCCCTGGGAGAAGCCGTCGGTGAGGGCGGAGTCGCCGCGCCACTGGACGCGGCGGTCGCCGGGGAGCTTGCCGGACCGCTGCGCCTCGAAGAACTGCAGGCACTTGTCGAACGCGCCGGCGTAGTCGAACGACGACGCCTCCGCCGCGAGGAGGAACGCCGCTGCTAGCAGCAAGGTGGCCGACGTCCTTTTGGTGAACAGCTGCGCCATGGCTCGACCTTAGCTAATAAGGTGATGTCGTCGTCGTCGATCGTCGTCTGCAATGGCGGGAGAGCCCGGCGCGGCGAGCGGGCTTTTATACTGGTCGGGATGGATGTGGATCGAGGAGTGCGCGGCCGGCCGTGACATGGTGCCTGGCACGTAGCTAAGCTAGGAATGGAGAAGATCGAGCCTGAGTTTGAGCCATGCACGTCTCGGAGCCTAGACACAGAAGTGGCTGCAACTCATGTGGTACTCGCAGTAGAATAAGTAATTGACAAGATTAGATGTTGCTGCATATAAAAATATGGAGAGTTTTACGTTGGAGATTTGGGGGAAGGTGTCAGCAACAAATTGTGTCGGCTCTGACCTCGGAGCCTCTAAATCATACTTGTCGATACCATTCCGGATGTCATACCAGTATGATTTTTGAAATGGTACATTTCGATTTATACCGGTGTACTGTTCCGGAGTTTAATATAAAAGTATATATTTATAAGTATATATATGTTTTTAGCTGTATGTACAATAAATTTCACTTATAGTATGATTCTAAATACATAGTAGTATAATCAAATATAACATATACTTCAATAAGTTTAACAGACGGTATTTTCAATTCCACCGGTGTGACTGGCATTTTTCGGTATCGAAGCTGGTACGACCGGTATTGGGTCGGTATGGCCGATATTGACTGGTATCGAGGCCAGTACGGAACGCTGGCCGATATTGATTGGTATCAAGCCGGTATTGACTGGTATCGAGGTCAGTACGGAACGCAAGTCTATTATGTACCGTTTTAGGTGTCGGAATGGTACATACCGGCTGTTACCGGGACCAATAAGTTTGCTCCAAATACTTAATAATTAGTATTTTAACTTTGCTTAGTAATCAGTTAATTTGAAGGATTGTTAAATGGCAATGGTTACTGTGCATCGCATGTTGATCATTTGATCGATCTGGAGTCGGTCTACGAATGGCCGACCTGATGCGAATGATTATCCATTGCCATCGACTACGTCCATGGTCAGACCGTAGATAGGCAGAAGATGTGGGACCACGTCCTGGTGCTCTCATTTTTTGTTTTGTTTAGGGAAACAAACTGAGACAAGTCAACTAGTACAGGGCTTCATTTCTGGGCTATGGTTGGCCAGTTTATAAGTGTTTGTATAAATCCATCTTAGGGAATATAAACCACAATCTGGGCTACCAAATGAATACGGCAACAGACGGACACGGATCGTCTGACATGCTACGGACTAGGTGCACAGTACACATATTAAGGCTCATCCGAGCCATCCAATTATCAGCGAACGGTTTAGATGAATAGCATACAACACCGTGTTACAGTAGTAGACCGTAAAATCGCTACAATATTTCCTGCATTCAGTAAAATCAGCTCTGCGTCTGCAATGTTTTTCTACATCATATAGTCAGCAGACATCATGACACAGGAAAGGAAGTTGAAAGAAATGTGCGATGTTGAGCATGGTCGAAATGAAAACATGGCAACTGCCCTTCTAAACGGATGTTTATGGAACTTGACATCATGGATCCCTCCGATAGACCTCAGCATGGAGTTGCGTCAAAACATTTCACCAGGGATTTCACCCACAAACCAAGTGAAGTTTGCACTTTTTTTTTTGTTGAAAAAATAGGCATGAGATATGCCTATTTCAATTTAATATAGGAGAAAAACCAAGTATAGGGACCGAAGGTCCAGAAGGTTATAAAAGTTAATTACACAGGAATAAAGCTCTCTAAGACATGCCCCCCACCCCTGCTATTGTCCAAACTTTTCCTTCTCTCTTTATCTTTGCGGACAACTCCTGAGTAGAGACAAACCTTTTGTTGAATATTCTCACATTTCGCTCCTTCTAGATCTTCCAGGTGATTAGCGTAACCACCGTGGCCGTCACTCTAGGTGGCAGTTAGCCCAAGTTGCAAATTGTTGATCACCATTCTGCTATGTTGAGGCTCGGTCTCCAAAGTGATGGCTTGAGCGACACACAGCCTAGTCATTCTGATATGTGGTTCCACGCCCTTCGAGAGTATCTGCACTCCACTAGCAAGTACAAAACTGTTTTATTTGCTTGCCTACATAGCGGACACAAGTCCTAGTTTGACCAACCTCGAATTTGAAGTCTGTCGAACATCTAGATTCTATTTTGGATGGTCAGCCATGCGAATTGTTTGCATTTTGGGGAGGCAAAAGTTTTCCAGATTGCCCATGAAGTTACACACTTACGCTAGATGATTGCATGAGAGGAATAAATCAATAAATATGAATGGCCTCTCGGGTCCCAAAGAAAACCGTAGAGGGGATGCCAGAAGTACCCTAGTTAAGAGTGACGTGGCAAATTAGCAGTTTTGGTGAAGAGAATAATGCCTTTTTTTTAAATCGTGAAGAGAAGAATGTTTGTACGACTAAATTGCTGGTTGGAATTGTGGACATAAGCATCGAGCTCAACTTGTCATCTGGTGGTCCAAAAGATGATTGAACAAAAATGTACTTGAAAGTTTTGCTTACAGAAGATGATGACGCCATTGACAGACATTACATACTACCATCTCATAGTACGAGCTCTCCGAATTCCTTGATTAATTCTTGTGTTCAGCCCAAAGTATATAGAAGAATGTAGAGAAAACTGCATCCAACAGACCTTGTAGCACTCAAAGTGAACAACACGCACAAGCTGCAAACTCAGTCACCTGAATATGCTGCAGATCACTGTACGCCACAGCCTACAGTTAATGAATGGAACACAGTTTATTTGGAATGCCGTTATAGGCTTATAGCATGCAGCCTATTTAGACCGGGATTGGAAGAACTCGTAATCTGGATGACGGTTCATAGTCATAGACTCCCCATTTGCCTTGGGTATCACTGCGCTTGCCATAACTAATGCACCACGTCTGAGTGTTCTCAGCCTCTCTTTTAGGACTTCAGCACGATCGGTTTTGGGGGCATCGTTTAATGACATTGACTTGAACTCTGGATCTCTCAGTTGAAACCACTGCTCATCCTATAAACAAAAGATAACTAGTGAGGCTGAGTTCAGAATCAAAATTTCTAGAAAATATCAATAAGCAACATAAATTTCTAGTACTCAAGACAAATGTCACTTCCCCTCTGGTGTAACAGTAAAACTAAAACTACCCATAGCAATTATCTAATGTAGTATTCGACAGTTGAGATTGTTCATCTGTTCGCAACCAAAAGTAATAACTGGTTCATAATCAGATGGTAAGCTTGTCACCATCGGATTGGACAAGGAGATTAGGCAGAGTGGTTATTAGTTATTGTTCATCTGTTCGCAACCAAAAGTAATAACTGGTTCATAATCAGATGGTAAGCTTGTCACCATCGGATTGGACAAGGAGATTAGGCAGAGTGGTTATTAGTTATTACTGAGAAAGTCCTTAGATATCATATTAAATGGGGTTTACTGCTGTTCAAACTTCCTCTCGAGTTATACTCAAAACGATTATATTGTTTATTTTTTACCAGATGATAATAAACATTGGTACTGTAGTTAGCTCATTGTATCTCACAAACTCTAGACTAAACTTAAAAGTGAAAGTGCGCAAAAATTTATACAAGTAGATGGCCATGGCCATAATGGAGAAAACAAACTGATTAATTGAACAAAATTTTACAATGAGAGTAAAATTCATTCTGTTTAACTCTTATTAGATGAGATTTTGAGTTGAATTTCTAGTGTCTGGATATGACCATCATCACTACCAAGGATCCAAAAGCTGGTACCGGACCAAATCCTACCGGGCGGCAGGTAAAAAAAACCAGGTGGTAACCGGCTGGTTACCGGTTTTCTCGGGGAAAATCCGGTTGAATTTCGTATGAATTCGCTTAAAAACCATCCGAAAAATTGAAAATTGAAATTTGAATTTGCAAACCCTGGAAAAACCGACCGGTATTTCACTTCCCGGTACCCACCGGTAAATCCGGTAACTGGCCGGCTTTTCTATCCCTGATCACTACTGATAACAGATTGCATTGTATTACAAAAACGTACCACCCATATCAAAACAAGAATGCTTATGGTATGGTTAAACTAGTACCTTGTCGTTGTAACTCCACAAACCAACAACTGGAGAAACTACATGAGTAAGCCCACTAGCCATATCTGGAGAGAAAGTTTGCGGAACTACTTTGCCCAGGGAGTGGTAGGTCAGGAACGTGGCACGACAATTCCCTTGAGGTATACGACAAATAGGATACCAGGCAACACAGAACCTGAAAATGGAATACAATAATATCGTTACCAAGAGTTGACCAAATGGTTAGCACTTACAAGGAGACAAAATAGCCTAGAAATACAAAAGTCGCAGAAACAGCCAATATCAAGAACATACCAGGAAGCAGGATGAAGATCACATAATTTCAGATTTTCCAACTTCTTAGGATCCCCAAATATTTGGTAACCAGAGAGATTCACGCCACTAACGAGCTGTTTGATCCTACATTACATTGCAGCAAGATCTTCGTAAGAAACTAAGAACCAAGAAAAAGAAAAACTCCAAGCCAAAGCTTCAAGATTTTTTTTTTCTCAGCAGATGGGTGCACAAGGAGATAAAAACTACGTACCACCATGAAAATTTCAGCAAGTAACAAATGTGATAGGCAATTAGCGACTGATAGCACCTAATAGATCTGGGCAAAGAACAAGGCTGGAGGAGTGTCATTATTTGTTCTATGTATTTGGGCACCGAGTTTTGCCCCCTGTGCTCATTCAATATTTCTGATGACTGAGCATTCTCTTTTCAGGTGTTCCTTCAGTTCATCCCGCTGACCACTCTGTAATGTTACATAGGCTTCTAAAATGGATTTACCGGATAGCATAAGTGTTACCAAGATTAGTTCAGGTATCATTATGCCTGCCTTTGCTAAATGCATCACGTTGGGATGCTACTATGCTAGCATTTATGAATTCAAATAAACAAGTTAATCTTCGCATGAATACCTTCTAAGTTCTAACCATTTTAGATGATGAAGGTTGCTTCTAATCTTCGCACATTGGCACCACATTTTCCACCTAATACTTTGGCATTGTCTTCCTGGCTAAACTCTTTGTAATTAACCTTTGGTTTATTTTATTTTCTCTCTTTGTAACTTACTTGTCCCCCCAGTTTTTTTTATGCCTAGAGTAGAAGACTGCAGTCTGTAAATACATAAATTCAACATAGAAGATCAGATAAAGACCTACTTTTCAAACAGTGGAGGCCGTAAAGAAGGCTGCTCCGATTCAAAGTACTCAAAGAGGAGTTCTCCATGGTCTTGTACAAAGAAAGAAGGTTCTAATAAATCGCCATTTGGTTGGGACAACAAGAAAGCTTCATCCTCTCTGTTAATCTTATGATCCAAGTTCTTCCTTGACCGTCCAAACAATTGAATAGCAGATAGAGATGGTAAAAAGTATGCACAGAACTCTGAGCCACTGCAGGTTGATCTTGTAGAGCTGAGACTTCTATGGATCTCAACTTCCAACCCATATGACCCAGGTTCTTCATACCATTCCCACACACTCCTCAATGAGAGATTAGATATCTGATATTGACATGGCGAATTGCCAACTGGCCAGTCCTGCAAACAGTTCCCACTTCTTATGCAAGATATCCTACCAATGACTGGAGTGGCAGAATGTATAAAAGTTTCAATATTGGCAATTGGATGACCAGAAATCAGGTGGACATCTGATACCACTTGCACTTTGTAGGCTTCATTAGCAACCTTAATCATCTCAGCTAAATGCAATGCAGAACTATCGAATCTTCGCTGGTTCAAGTTGCAATTCCCTTCAAAAGCCGATACACCGTAACAACCAAACTTCGAGCCACTTTCAGTAGGTCTGGAAGTCTTCCAATGATCTGTGGTGTGTGCAGGCAGTTGACAACCTGCAGCTTGTACGTGTAGATCACCTTGCATGCTACAAGGTCTGTTGGATACAGTGTTCTCTACTTTATTCTGTTCTTTGGGATCAACACAGGAAGAATTATTCAAAGCATCTAGAGAGGAAGTCATACTAGAAGATGGTAATCTAGAACCTGTCTCAATGGCATCATCATCTTCTGGAATCAAAACCTGCAGCTCTCCTTGTTGCATAGAAAGACCTCTTGAAGTACAAGTCTGCTCAACAACCTTTTCCTTTTCGACCACCAGATCATAAGCTGCACTCGATGCCATCTGACTACTGTCTGAGTGCACAATTCCAGGCAGCATTTTAGTTGTACCAACATTCTTCTCTTCACTAAAACCACTATCTGCCACTTCACTCAAACTAGGGTACTTCTGGGATTCCTTCCTACGATGTTCTTTGGGATCCGAGAGGCCATTCAGATTTGTTCCTGTCATGTAATCATTTAGTGTAACTTTATGTGGAATCCATGTACGAACTTTACCTGGTTTGTGGATGAAATCCCTGGTTAAATCTTTTGATTCAACTCCATGCTGAGGTTGGATGCGAACATTACTTGGTCTACAGGAGCAATCCATAGTGTTAAGTTCCACAGGCATCCTTTTAGAAGAACAACTGGCATGTTTTCCATTTCGAGCATGCTCAACATCGCACATATGTTCCACAGTAGAACTCCCCAAAAGTTGCATCTTTCTATTTTTTCGGGCTCTTTTCCTGGAAATTACTAGGTGGAAATCGCCACCAGCAGCAGCATTACTGCATAACTGCACTTCTTGGGTACCACTGCAAGCACCAGCACTCTTTTTGAAACAGAAGTTTTTACCATGATTTGACTGGTTTACCCATTTTTTGTCACCACCATACTTTAAACCTCCGGAATATGTCAATTTTGACGGACCACATGGACATTCATTTCTCACAATTAACAAGTTCTCGGTATCATCACTGAAGTTCCAACTGTTATCAGTGCAATGACCATCTGTAGATGAGTCAGTAAGAGTGGAATTTGAGGCACTATCCAAACATGTGAAGTTATTGCTGCTAGATTGTTCGCTGAATTCAAAATAAGAAGTTGTTGGCCTAGATATGTCCATCTCATCACTACAAGATGTACTCGAGATTGAAGTAATTAAAGAACCACCATACTCATTATCAATTTCGCTATCAGGTGTCTCCACAGAAACTTCTCTCACTGAAGAACCAGGGGAAGAATTCTTGAACAGTTTGTCGGTCACATGGTTGGGTGAAAGTATCAAAGACAAAGCTTCACCGCCAGCAACAGCAATAGGAGAGGTATTCTTGCCCGGACTACATAGCATTTCAGAACCAGGAGAAGAAGTGTTCTCGAACAGTACATCAGCCACATGGTTGGATGAAAGTATTAAGGATTCACCACCAGCAACATCAATAGAAGGAGAAGCATTCTTCAGCTGTCTACATTGCATTTCAGCAGATGCATCGGACACCCTTTTACAAGGCCCTCTTTTGTGCCTCTTGTTTTTCTTTTTTCTTTTATTTCTTGCAGTTCGGTTCGCATCCACACTTGTCTTGGTGAAGGTGTTGACCAAGAAATCAGAATCAGAGGCTTTATCTGATTTTGGGGGAATTTCTAACGACGGCCTTGATGAATTCATCAAACATCTTCTTAGAGACTCCTCCGAAAAATCAGAGTGAACGAATATCAATGATGATGAGAGCGATGACTCAAGGCCATGCAATATTGTTGTAGACTTGGATAACACTTGGCTATGTCCATTTTCCACATGATGGGGTGATGAAGTAGACAATGCTAGGTATAGGTCAACAGGAGAGGCTCTGAAAATAGCACACCTGGCAAGTAAGTACATGCAATTCATCAACTAATTTACTGAATAAAGGGTAAATAACACCTCAAAATGAATGGCATAAAACTAACACTGATCAATTAGGTGCATGCTTGTACAGAAACGATAACATTATAGAATGCCAGATAATGTCAGGTGATGAACGTTGGGAGCGGAGGCGGAAGGGAAGGATTAGTTCAAGTGGATGAGGATTATGTCGGGACACCGTGGTGGGCGGCGGCCAGGAGGAACCCTAGCCGCCGGTAAGGAGCAGGGGGAAAAGATGGCGCAGATGAACAGTGCGCATGGGAACAGTAGGGATGGCCCAAGGGGATTATGGTAACAACCCAATCCTTTGCTGATTTTCATTGATGGCATAGACTGCGTATATAAAGGAATACAAACTGATTTGGAAGGTATTATCTTTCCTAATGCAAACTTTCCTAATTGATAACTTGGAAGGTATTATCCTTCCTAATGCAAACTTCCCTAATTTATATTTGCCGATATTAAACTTTCCTAACTGCAACTTCCTAAATCGGTACAAGGGATGCCTAATCTGCCGCTATGGCCAGCTGCGCCTACTCCTGGGCCGGCTGCGCCTGCCCCTTGCGGCGCCGGCCATACACGCGACCCCACATGACAGATACAATACAAACCAAAGATCTATCCAGACTACAGTGGTCTATAGGAAGTGTGTTTTTCACACATCAATGTTAGATCACACGTATATTGTTTAAATATGCTGATGTAATTTAAACTTGGAAAACAACCATAGAATAGCCAAAACCAAAAAAAGAAAGGACCCACTCATTTCTAACAGGAGGGTGGGGGGATCACTTGCCATTTGTCATCATGGCACTATATTTATCATATTTGTACATGGGTGACTTAGTGACTTAGGTTTTGTCAAAAAGAAGAAGAAGAGGGAAGCTAACTTAGGAAGAACACATTAATGTACCTCTGGCTCTTTTCTTGCTGCCTAGATTCAAGTGCAGCTACTCGACATTCCTGCAAAACAATAAACAGAAAATCATTAATAAATTATCCAAACAAAACATATGTATACTATAACAAATATCCTTTTCCAAGATTGTACATACAAACTGGATATTAAGTGGGCTCTTCTTCTCTGTTGAACGCCTGAAGATGTGGCGAGGCCTCCTGTTCGCAGCTCTATCAACACTTCCCGAAGTGCTTGCAGGTCCAGGCAGCATATCGTGAAGATCCTGCAAGAGCAGTAGGGGAAATTAATTAAGCATACGAAAACCTACCAACTACGTGATATCCTGTACAATGAGAGGACTCTTGTTTTTTTCCAACATAAAACTCTGCAACCACCCATGGCATTTCAGAAGAAAACAACATGTTTAACAAACAAATTCTTGCAAAATGGACAGCATAACAACCATGGAATGAACACAATGCCTGAAGAGACCAAATGGAGCACTGCTTCATTAATTGTGCAAAAGATTGTACATCTCAGAAATCTAGCAGCTCCTTGGAATGTTTTTGAATACATAAGAAGAGATATAGGCTGTAGCTACCAACCAACGTAGCACACATAAGCCATGATATTATAGATGACGGAAGGTGAACACAGAATAAAGTTTAACATTCAAAAAACATGTGGACCAATTAACTACTTAATCAAATCTTTCACCATTACATAAATGGCATACAGCACCATCATGTTTGACCAAACAACTTCAACCCAAGATTCCCCAGAGTCCTAATATGATTTAAGATCCGAATACTAAAATGCTATGAAGGAATATATTCTCCAAACAACTACCAGAAAACAAACCCATACATTAGTATCCCCAGGCAGGGCTTAGAAGAACTTCAGCAGTTCAGTTAAACAAGTGGCAACACCACATTTTTCAGTGTATCTTCTCATCCTACACCTAAATTCATGCCGTCTTGACACAACTGCATGGATCTTGTGGAATCATTTCACGAACAACTCAAAAGGATATGTACCTATTTCTTAAATCAGAAGCCCATCATGTGAATGGTATTACTAGCAGTCAAGCACAGATACATGATCTCTACCGATCTCATATCTTGCTCTACTTAAAAACGAGCAATTGTATAACCAATTACCTTACTATGACGACGGTAGCATCAATGCACTACAAAACAGTTTGCAGCTACTTAAAAGAAGAAAAAAGGCAGAAAAGTCAAAAGACTTAAAAACATTGTAAAGATGCCCCCATTTTGATCACAAGGACAACAACAACAAAGCATTTTGTCCCAAACAAGTTGGGGTAGGCTAGGAATGAAATCTCCTCAAGGTCAAAAAGACGAGAGCCTTGTAAAAAAAAGGCTAAAACCCTAAACCGTACATGCTACCATCTGAGCCGAGAGCCTAAAATACTGCTCCTAAACATTCTTATGGTTCTGGTACGTGGATCGCTAACTTCCATGCGCTTTTATCCAAAGCTAATTCTTCCTCTCACGTCAGTCTTGGTCGACTTCTGCATCTTCTTACGTTTTCAGTAAGTCTTAAAATTCTACTACATATCGGTGCCTCAAAAGGCCTCCGTTGGAGTCTTAGAGATGTCCAAACCATCTCAAGCGATGTTGGACAAGCTTCTCTTCAATTAGTGCTACCCCCACCCTATCACGTATCTCATCATTGCGGATTCGATCCCATCTTGTGTGACCACATATCCACCGCAGAATCCTCGTCTCTGCTACACTCATCTTCTGCATATGTTGCCTCTTAGTAGCCCTGCATTCTGCTCCATATAGCATCGCAGGTCTAATCGTTGTCCTATAGAACTTACCTTTTAATTTTTGAAGGACTTTTTTGTCACACATAGCACCCTATGCTGGCGTCATTCCCCCATCCGCTCTAATCAACTTAGCCTTTAACTTTTGAGAGATTTTTTTGTCACACAGCGCACCCGATGCTTGACGCCATTTCCCTCACCGGCACTAATCCTGTGCTCACATCTTCATCAATTTCGCTATCCTACTGTGGCATCGATCCGATCACAAGGACATATAAACCGTGGAGCAAACGCTTTCCCTGTTGGTTAATTAAAAAAAATCACATCAACTACTGTGCTTTTGTCTAAAATAGGGGTGTTCTGTATAATTTGTTATGACATTTGGTATGGAGCTGACATGGACAGGGGTGGTAAGCTTCGCTCTGACTGGAACAGGCTATTGTTGGAAGATGTTGTTGCTCCATTGTTCAGAGAGCTGCTGCTGGCGTTGCGGACACTTTCGGACTCCACAATATCATATTATTCCTTATGGCCAACTGGTTTATACGAGGAGCCCTGGAGTATTCTTGTGGAACAAATTTACAAAGTTATTTACACCTCTCCAGTTTTGCACTCAAAGATCGAAGGTGGGACTTGGATATCACCGGCTGAGACTTTTCTTCATGATGAGGGGTTCTCAAGAAGCAATGATCTTAGTGAGGCTCTTGTGTTGTTAGGCATGCCTGTTGTTTGCCTACCAAGTGCCATTGCTGATATGTTTTTGAAATTCTATACGAAGTCTATGATCAAAATAGTTAATTCTGCTACAGTGAGGCATGCCCTCAAGGATTTTGAAAAAATTGGCACATTAGGAAAATATCATAAGCTAGTATTACTGGAATATTGCCTTATTGATCTGGACAGTGCTGATATTGGTAAATGCATGAATGGCCTCCCACTGATTCCACTAGCAAATAAGCAGCATGGGATTTTTTCTGAGATTTCACAAGAGAACCATTATTATGTCTGTGATAACATAGAATATGATCTTCTTTCTGCAGTTGGTGATAGAATAATTGACCGAAGCATCCCCCCTGTACTACTAGACAAGCTGTATCAGATAGCCAACAATTCTCAGGCAAACATTTCACTCATTGATGGCCCAGTCTTTCTTCAGTTCTTCCCCAGGCTATTTCCTCCTGAATGGAAGTGTAGAAACCAAGTTCCTTGGGACCCTGTATTGGGTGGGTCATCTCCTACAGAAGCCTGGTTTAAACTTTTTTGGCGATATATTGGGGAACGCTCTTATGAACTTGATTTGTTTAGTGACTGGCCTATACTACCTTCTACTTCTGGGCACCTTTACAGAGCATCTACAGTCTCAAAATTAATTAAAACAGAACCACTATCTAGTTTGATGACGGAACTCCTGGCAAAGTTAGGTTGCAAGATACTAGATACCAAGTATTTAAGTGAGTATCAACAATTGTCTCATTACGTGTATGATGGCGATGCAACTGGAGTTCTTCATTCAGTCTTTGGGATTGTCTCGCTGGAGGGTGTCAATTTGCATGTGCTGTTTCAACGAATCACTCCTGGTGAGAAAAATGAACTACAACAGTTTCTTCTGGATCCAAAATGGTATTTGGGAGTCTGCCTTTCTGACATGAGCATAAAGCTATGCAAAAAGTTGCCCATCTTTAGAATGTTTGATGGAGGGTCACCCAGTTCTTATGGCTTCTCAGATTTATCCAGTTCAAAAAAGTATCTGCCACCTCTTGGTGTTCCTGAGCACTTACTGAACTCTGACTTTGTCTTTTGTATATCCCCAAGCGACGAAGATATCATAATGAGATATTATGGTGTTGAACGCATGCCCAAATCAATCTTCTACCAGAAGTACGTTCTGAACAGGTTAGACGAGTTGCAAACAGAGTTTCGTGATTCAGTTCTATTAACCATCTTACAAGATCTGCCTCAGCTGTCCTTGGAGGATCCAAGGTTTAAGGAATCCTTGAAAGTCCTTAGATTTGTTCCCACTATTAATGGGACCTTGAAAAGTCCTCAATCTTTTATGATCCTCGGGTGGAAGAACTCTATGCTCTTCTCCAGGAATCGGACTGCTTTCCCCATGGCTTATTTCAAAATCCAGAAGTTCTTGATATGTTGCTCTGCTTGGGGCTTAGAACTTCTGTTTCTACTGATACCATAATACAAAGTGCTCGGCAAATTGACTCACTCGTGCACAAAGATCAGCAGAAGGCTCATTCAAGGGGCAAAGTGCTTCTTTCATACCTTGAAGTTCATGCTCATAAATGGTATGTAAATAAGCCATTTGATGGCCGGAAGAAGGTAAATATGCTAGCTAAAGTTACCACTGTGCTCAGACCTCGTGATACATCTTGGGAATTTGATCTTGAAAAGTTCTGGGGTGACTTGAGAATGATTTGTTGGTGTCCTGTGTTGGTTACTGCACCAAGCCCAGCTTTGCCATGGCCCTCAGTACCATCAATGGTTGCTCCACCTAAGCAAGTAAGGATGCAGGAAGATATGTGGATTGTTTCTGCTAGCTCACGTATACTCGATGGTGAATGCACTTCGTCAGCCTTGTCGTACAGCTTAGGTTGGTCGTCTCCTCCTTCTGGAAGTGTAATTGCAGCTCAACTGCTTGAGCTGGGTAAGAACAATGAAATTGTCACTGATCAAGCCCTTCGGCAAGAGTTAGCTTTGGTGATGCCTAAGATTTATTCGTTACTGACTAATTTGATTGGCTCTGATGAAATGGATATTGTGAAAGTGGTTCTAGAGGGCTGCAGATGGATTTGGGTAGGTGATGGATTCGCGAAAGTTGATGAAGTTGTTCTAAGTGGCCACCTTCACCTGGCGCCTTACATTCGTGTCATTCCAATTGATTTAGCAGTGTTCAAGGACTTGTTCTTGGAGCTTGGCATAAAGGAGCACCTGAACCCTGTGGATTATGCTAGTATTTTGACCAGAATGGCCACAAGGAAAGCTTCGGCTTCACTAGAAGCCGAAGAACTAAGAACAGCTATCTTGGTAGTGCAGCATCTAGCTGAGTTCCGGTTTCAGGACCAGCAAACACTAATATATTTACCTGATTCTTCAGCTAGGCTCTGTCTATCGTCTGAACTTGTATTTAATGATGCCCCTTGGCTTCTTGATTTTGGTCATGACATCACTGGGAATGCATCAAGCATTGCTTTCAGCTCAAAGAAGTATGTTCACAATTTTGTCCATGGTAACATTTCTAATGATGTGGCAGAAAGGCTGGGTGTTCGCTCTCTTCGCCGTCTCTTACTTGCTGAGAGTTCCGATTCAATGAATTTGAGTTTGTCAGGGGTTGCTGAGGCTTTTGGACAGCACGAAGACCTGACTACACGACTCAAGCACATTGTTGAGATGTATGCAGATGGTCCTGGGATTCTCTTTGAGCTGGTACAGAATGCAGAAGATGCTAAGGCTTCTGAGGTTGTGTTTTTACTGGATAAGACCAAGTATGGTACTTCATCTATTCTTTCACCTGAAATGGCTGAATGGCAGGGGCCTGCTCTCTACTGTTTTAATGATTCAGTTTTTAGCCCACAAGACCTTTATGCCATCTCACGAATTGGTCAAGACAGCAAACTTGAGAAACCGTTTGCAATAGGAAGGTTTGGTCTTGGCTTCAATTGTGTGTATCACTTCACAGACATTCCTGGATTTGTTTCTGGTGAGAATATTGTCATGTTTGATCCACATGCCCGTTATTTGCCTGGAATATCTCCTTCTCATCCAGGTTTAAGGATAAAGTTTGTAGGACGGAGGATCTTAGAACAGTTCCCTGATCAGTTCACCCCATTCTTACACTTCGGTTGCAACTTGCAACAGCCATTTCCAGGTACACTCTTCCGGTTTCCTCTTAGGAATGAGGCTGCTGCTTCTAGAAGTAAAATAAAACGAGAACAATATGCGCCTCAAGATGTAGAAATGCTTCTCTCTTCATTCTCTGAAGTTGCATCTGAGGCTCTACTTTTTCTCCGCAATGTCAAAAAGATAACTCTGTATGTGAAGGAGAACGACGGTCAGGAGATGCGACTTGTTCATCGTGTCTCAAAGCATAGTAGCTGTGAGGTGGCCAAAGAACCTTATGCACTTAATACGATGCTTGCATTTATACATGGAAATCAATCATCAGGAATGGATAGGAATCAGTTTTTTAATAAGTTGAATAAGACAAAAGACAGTGATTTGCCCTGGAGTTGTCAAAAGGTTGCTATTCTTGAGCAAAGCCCTACTGCCCACTTGGTGCACTCATGGATCTTAACCGAGTGTATAGGCGGGGGTCATGCTAGAAGGTTGTCAACTGCCTCTGGTAGTAAATCTCACTTCTTTGTTCCCTGGGCATCTGTTGCTGCATATCTGCATTCTGTGAGTGTAGACGATACCAAAGAACTGTCTGGTGAAGCTGAAGTCAACCATTACGATTTGGTTCTCAAGCATCTAGCTCTTGGATCTTCTCAGGGAAGGAAAAAATTTGAGGGTCGGGCCTTCTGCTTTCTTCCTCTACCAATCAATACTAGCATACCAGTGCATGTAAATGCTTATTTTGAACTATCTTCAAATCGAAGGGATATCTGGATTGGAAATGACATGGCTGGGGGAGGAAGAGTACGATCAGAATGGAATCTTGCGCTGCTTGAAGATGTTGCTGCTCCTGCTTATGGCCACCTCCTTGCAGTCATTGCAGAAGAGCTCGGTCCCTCTGACCTGTTTCTCTCATTTTGGCCTACTGCTGTTGGTTTGGAACCATGGTCTTCCATGGTGAGGAAGCTTTATGTATCTATTGCAGAGCTTGGACTTCATGTTTTGTATACAAAAGCTCGAGGGGGCCATTGGGTGTCAACAAGGCAAGCTATTTTCCCTGATTTCAGTTTCTCAAAGGTAATGGAGCTGGCAGAAGTTCTCTCCCAAGCTGGTTTGCCTGTGGTATCTGTATCCAAGCCAATAGTAGACAGTTTCATGAATGCATATCCATCAGTTCATCTCCTGAATCCTCATTTGCTGAGGAATTTGTTAATCCGCCGGAAACGTGGCTTCAGAAGTAGAGAAGAGGCAATACTTGTTCTAGAGTATTGCCTGAGTGATATGGATGATCCTTCCTTTTCTGATAAATTGCAAGGATTGGTTCTTCTTCCTTTGGCAAATGGATCATTCACAACATTCAATAACCGAGGGGAGGGTGAAAGAGTGTTCTTTACTTCACAAATGGAATTTGACCTTCTTAAGGATTCCATACCACATCTTGTTATTGACAACTCTTTACCAGATGGCGTTTCAAAGAAGTTGTTTGACATGGCTTGTTCTGCACGGTCAAACATGTACTTATTCACATGCAGTTTTCTCCTTGAACTTTTGCCTAGGATCTTGCCACCTGAATGGCAGCATGCTAAGCAGTTATCTTGGTCTCCTGAACAGCAAGGTCAGCCAAGTGTTGAATGGATGATGTCATTCTGGAATTTCTTGCGGCATTCATGTGAAGATCTTTCAATATTTGCAGAATGGCCTATACTACCTCTTGTAGATAGCAAGCTTATGCAACTCGGCAATGCCTCAAATGTAATAAGAGGTGATGGTTGGAGTGAAAATATGTACTCACTGCTTCAGAAAGTGGGATGTTTCTTTCTGAGACCTGATCTGCAGATAGAACATCCCCAGTTAGCAAATTTTGTTCAGGAATCCACTGCAGCTGGTGTTCTGAATGCTGTGCAGTCTGTTGCTTCTAATTTCCAGGATATTAAGGAATTGTTCGTGAGTACTTCACTGGCAGAAACACATGAGCTGCGCAGTTTTATTTTCCAGTCAAAGTGGTTTTCAGGAAATCAGATCAACTCTTCGCATATGAATACAATCAGGAGCCTCCCTATATTTGAATCTTATAAATCTAGGGAGTTTGTTAATTTGACAAATCCTAGAAAATGGCTTAAGCCTGAAGGTGTACATGAGGATCTGTTGAATGAGAGTTTTATAAGAACTGAATCTGCAAAGGAAAAGTCAATTTTGGTATCACACTTTGATATCAGGGAACCTCAAAAGGCTGAATTTTACAAGGACCATGTGCTTCCTCGAATGTCAGAGTTTCTATCACAGCCATCTGTTGTTTCAGCAATTGTTCGTGATGTGAAGCTTTTGATAGAAAATGATAGTTCCACAAGAGCTGCATTGTACGAGACCCCTTTTGTCTTGGCAGCCAGTGGAGCGTGGGTACATCCCTCCAGGTCTCTCTCTCTCTCTCTAGGTTGGTAGAACTTTTCTTGATTTTCTTGTATGCTGCAGCAGCTTTTATTTTGCATTAACACTAGGATAAATGTTCATTTGGCATGTGGTTGTCCCTTATATGTGATCTTGCTGTTTGTCTAATCTACCAGCCAGCCCTTCAGTTTCTATCTGATGAAACAGCATGCTATAAAGAAGTAATTTGTAATTGAAACAGAGAATCGATACTAAGTTATACCTGTTTGAAGTAGGAAAATTGTGATAATTTCATGTTGGATGCAATCTGTAATTTATTTTCATTTTCATTAAACAATTAGCATACGCTACTCTCAGCTGTCTGTTACTTTGCATGGATTTTCATTTTCATTTCTTTTGGCCTTTACTTTAAATAACACTTGTTTTCCTTCAGGCTTTATGATCCTCGTGTGCCTGAGTTACATAAGTTGCTGCACAAAGAAACCTTCTTTCCTTCGGAAAAGTTCATGGCAACTGAAATAATTGAATTGTTGGCAAGTTTTGGACTGAAAAGAAAATTGGGTTTTAGTACTTTGCTTGACATTGCGAGATCAGTTTCACTGATGCACAATTCAGGACAAGATGATGCATTTGCGCATGGGCAAATGCTACTTACCTATCTAAATGTTCTTGAATTGAAGACTTCAAACATGGAGGACAAAGAAACCTTCCATGTGGATGGCAATCTGGAAGCTTCTAAAATGGATGGAAATTTGGAGGCAGAAAGTAATGGAGATAAGTGTGATCCTGACCAAACTGTTATATCTTTGTTCGCAAACTTTGATCATGACCTACCAGAAGATGAGTTTTGGTCAGAGCTGAAAAATATTTCTTGGTGTCCAGTCCATGTTGCACCATTGCTTAAAGGACTTCCATGGTTCATATCTGAAGATCATGTAGCACCTCCAGTCATAACAAGGCCGAAATCACAGATGTGGCTTGTTTCATCAAAAATGCGGATTCTTAGTGCTGATTCTTGTTCCATGTATCTGCAAAGAAAACTTGATTGGTTAGACCCACCAAATGTGAACATTTTATGTTCCCAGTTAGTTGAGCTTTCCAAGTCTTATGATGAGCTCAAGATGTTTTGTGAAGACACAGCCATTGATGCTGTCCTGCAAAAGGAGATTAAACTAATCTACTCAAAATTGCAAGATATCATTGGCACTGGTGATGCCAACATTCTGAAAGACAATCTGGATGGACTCCCATGGGTTTATATAGGGGATAGATTCGTACCTCCACAGGCACTTGCTTTTGACTCACCTGTAAAATATCATCCTTATCTTTATGCAGTTCCGTCTGAACTGTCGGAATTTAAAAAATTACTCTTGGAGTTGGGTGTGAAGCAGACATTTGATGCAATAGATTATCTGAATGTACTTCGTCGCTTACAAGGCGACGCCAAAGGAGAGCCATTGTCTACAGAGCAACTGAGTTTTGTTCATTGTGTTTTGGAAGCATTTGTTGACTGTTACCCTGACAGTCAAGCACCTGATGTGTTGCTGAATTCATTGGTAATTCCAGATTCATTTGGTGTCCTCACACCTTCTAGAAACCTTGTCTATAATGATGCACCCTGGATGAATGCTGATCCCACTTCAAAGAATTTTGTGCATCGTAGTATTGGTAATGATCTGGCTAATAGGCTAGGGGTACGATCTCTTCGCGGATCATCATTGTTGGATGATGAGCTAATGAGGGATTTGCCATGCATGGAATATGCTAAAATAAGTGAGTTGCTGGCTTTGTATGGTGAGAGTGACTTTCTTTTGTTTGACCTGATAGAGCTGGCTGACTATAGCAATGCAAAGAAAGTGCACCTTATCTATGATAAACGAGAACATCCCAAGCAGTCCTTACTGCAGCAGAGTCTAGGTAAGACAGAAACTGTCTCTATTCAATTATTTTAATGATTGTTTTCCCCCAATGAACAGTGTGCTAGTAGTTATTATTCTGGCTGTGTTTATGTTTATATGCTTAATCTAATAACTGCAAATTTAGTTCAACTAAAGTCTAAAGATTTGACCCTTTTAATGTATGCTTACTGCATTTTCTTTTTCCAAAAAATATTTTTAGGTGACCTCCAGGGTTCTTCATTGACAGTGGTCTTTGAAGGAACCATAATGAGCCGAGAAGAAATTTGCAGCCTCCAACTTCCTCCTCCCTGGAAACTGAGGGGAAACATTCTTAACTACGGGTTGGGACTTCTTAGCAGTTATTTTGTGTGTGATACCTTGACTGTTCTTTCTGGTGGCTATTTCTATGTTTTTGATCCCTTGGGCTTGACTGGTGGTGCGACTTCTTCTGCTACCTCATCAGCCAGATTCTTCTCTTTGATAGGTGCAGTAGTTACTTCAGTTACGTTTGCTCAATTCATTTATATAATATACACCATCGCAATTTGTTTTAGGTTTTGCACACTGCACATGATTCATGAGGTGAAAACATGGAAAAAAAATCGACTGGCTCCAGCAGTAACCGGACTTACCGGTGGGGTCCAGGAACGGAAAACCCGGCCGGTTTTTCACGGTTTAGCAAATTCAAATTCCAGTTTTCGAATTTCGGCTGGTTTTTAAACAAATTCAAGCGAATTTCATCTGGGAATGCCGGTAACCGGCCGGTACCGTTTCCGGCCAGTGACCGGGAAGTTGCCCGGTTCCGGGTTTTGTATCCCTGGGTGTAAATACCTCTCTTACTGTAAAAGAATATCCTTCAAGTTGGAATCGTTCCATTCGATCAAGACATCAAGTTGAACTTCATATTCTGGTTGGTTAGTAATCGTTCCAGTGCACTCAAATGTCCAAAGTAAGCTCTTAGTCAAGGCAAACGAAACCTGCATATCTACTCCTTACCGAAAGCCTTGGACACTTTTTGGCCATTAGAAACTAACAGGCTCCTTCATCACTTAATGATAGCTATAAATATCAAGCAGTACATACTTGGTTGAAATGAAATTTTACGGTTTTTAAAAGCAGAATTACTGAACTGAATACAAGTATGCTTCATTCAAAATGGCCAGGATTATTGTACTAATGTTCATTACTGGATTTGTCAGGGAGGAAGAAGCTCCTTATCCATGACAATTAACAAAACATGTCGCATTACAACATATAGCTTGCAGTGCCTGTTTTCTTTTGTAGGGTTTATTAGTAAGTTGAATATTGTTAAGAGTCTTGTACATATTAGTAGTCCATCTCTCTTGGTCCATGTGACCTATGTAGTCTATGAGGCCTAACTAATCCTGTCTATATATATCTCTTAATAATGAATAAGATGCACAGTTGTGAATAACAAAAATATCTCTTCCTCTTATCTTCCAAAATCTCACATGATATCAGAGCGAGGATAGAGTTAGTGTTCCACCTCTCTCGCCGCCGCTAGGCTCGCCACCGGCGTGCTCCGGTGATTTGCTGTTGGCGTGCCTCCTCTACCTCTCTGCTCCAACGTTCGGAAGCAAAGAGTCGTTCGGTCGGACCCGTCGTCGTGACTGGATTCGGCGCTTCCTCAGCGAGTTTGCTTCCCTTTCACCGACTGCCTCGGCCCTCTCGCTTCCTCGGGCTCATGCAGGCTCTCTGGAAGAGGCTCTCTGAGCTCATCGCCGGGGCTGGATTCATTCAAATCCGTCGTCGCCGGTTTGTCTTCTTCACCGCCAGAGCTCGATCCAGTTGCCGCCGGCCTTGATCCGCTCGCCTCCCAGTCGGATCCGAGCCTCATCCTCGTCGCCGGCGTTGCTAGCACTTGCTCTGGTCGTGGTGGTCCGCCGCCGCCTGTTGGTTGTCCTCCGGAGCACCTCGACGCGTCCTGCTCTGCTCGACATCCTGCACTGCCCCGACGCTATGTCCTGCTCTTCTCCGACGCCATTAGCAGTTGCTTTGCTCCGACGCCATGAGCAGAGGAAAACCATGGCTGCGATGCCCTCTCAACTAGAGGAGGCGCGGGTCCTCTGCTCCACGCCCTGCACCATCTCTGGCGAGTATGCCACGCCCACACGCTTGTTTCTCTTGTGCTCGCGTTGGATCCGTCGTCGGGTCCTCGCTCCGTCTTGGATCGCCTTTGAGCTCGCGCTATGCTCTGCTCGCCGCTCTGTTCGGCGACTACTCGGCGATCGTTCTCAATCCGAGCGATCGCTCACCGATCGCTTCGATCGCTATTGCCGATATTATCACCGATAGCCTCCTCTACTTCCATTGCGTTGTTGTCGGATCATGGCATTCGAAGGTGATGCTGTTATTGCTTCTTCTGTCATTGCCAATGCTTTGGAGTCTTGTGCAACTCACTTTGGTCGATCATGTGTTCGGATGAGCAACCTTCGTGCCCGCGCTTGTGAAATCGGATTTGGGTTTTAAAATTCCCACATGAGCATCTTCCGTGGATCCACCAGTTTTACCGCACCATCATGTCCTGTGTTAGGTGCTTCACTCGCGTGGCTGTTAGATTCAGGAGCTTCTTTTCATATGACATCTGATGCTTCTCAGCTCACATCATGTTGTCTTGCTGCAAAAGGTATCAAGATTAAGACAACTGATGAAACGCCGTGCACGATCACTCATCAGGGGACTCTTTCCACCTTACTTCGCAGGTTTCAGATGTCTCACTTGTCCCTACCCTCTCCATGAATCTCATCTCTGCCGGGCATCTCGCATATTTGAACTCTTTTGTTGGGTTTGATGATAGCTCCTACTTTGTGCAAGATCGTCGAACAAGCGTTGTCATCGGTACAAGTCATCGTAAGAGGGGTTCTGCAGGGCTCTATGTTCTTGATCGTCCGAGTCTCGCTTTCTCCTCCATTTCTGGTACTGCTCCTGCTCATATTCCTTTATCCTCTGTTGTTAGTCCATCTACTCATTGCCCTTTTGCATCTACTTTTGTTTGCAAGTCTTTTCCTCAATGGCTTCATCGCTTGGAGCACTTGTGTGGCTCACGTCTTTCTATCTTGATTCATCAAGGTGTTTTTGGTCCTGTTTCTGTTGACACCAATTTTCAGTGCAAGTGTTGTAGACTTGGCAGGCAAGTACAACTCTCATATTCTTCTAGCTTTTCTATATCTGATCGTCCATTTGATTTGGTCTATTCGGATGTTTGTGGTCCTCCATTTGCTTCGAAGGGTGGTTAGAATACTATGTCATCTTCATTGATGACCACACTCAATACACTTGGATCTACTTCGTGAAACACCGTTCACAGTTGATTTTTGTCTATCAGTCTTTTGCTCAGATGGTTCATACCCAGTTCTCTTTTGCCATTCGTGTTTTTCGTTCCGACTCTGGAGGGGAGTATCTTTCATCAGCTCTTCATCAGTTCCTTTCTTCTGAGAGTACTCTTCCTCAGCTCTCGTGTCCTGATACTCATACTCAGAATGGTGTTGCTGAGCGCAAGCACCATCACATCATTGAGACTGCTCGTACTCTTCTCATCTCCTCCTTTGTTCCCTCACTTCTGGGGGGAAGCTGTCTCTACGGCAATCTATCTCATCAGTCGTTAGCCCTCTTCCAAGCTTCAAGACAAGTGTTCTGGTGAGGTTCTGTACTGAGCACCTGCTCGTTATGCTCATTTTTGTGTCTTTAATTGTATCTGCTATGTCCTTCTAGCACCTCGTGAGTGCACAAAGTTGAACGCTCAGTCGTTTGAGTGTCTTCCTGAGTTATAGTCATGAGTATAAGGGTTATTGTTCCTATGATCCTTCAGCATGTCACATTTGCATCTCTCGTGGTGTGAGTGTGTGACCTTTGATGAGGGTTGAACCTTCTTTTGTCATCCTTCTACACATCCCACTCCTTCCGCAGATTCCACCTCCTTTTTGTGTCTACCTCCCATTCTTTCACCAGATGTGCCTTCTCCAGATACACTTTCTCCACCAGTTTCACTTTCTAGTGTGTCTCCTCCACTAGCTCTACTAGTTTCTGACACTTCTATTTTTCCCTTTCATTATAGTCGTCGACAGAGAGTTCCTTCTGATCCTCAAACTTCCATTCCTCTTGAACCTTCTGATCCTCAGTCCACATTTCCTCCACTTGACCCTCTAGCCAGTACCAGGGATTTTGACGATCGTTCTACTACATCATGGTATGCCCTACGTGATCGTTCCTCTATTCAGACACCAGAGAGATGTGATTTTTCTCATGCATGTGCGATCTGAGCTGAGTACCTAGCAGGAGGCAGCCAGTATACATGAGTGGCAGTTGGCAATGACTGAGAGTGGCAGTTGGCAATGACTGAGGAGATTACAACATTAGAGTGTACATGCACTTGAGATCTTGTTCCGCTACCATCTGGAGTTGTTCTTATAACTTGTAAGTGGGTGTACAAGATAAAGACCAAGTCAGATGGTTTAGTGGAGCAATGCAAGGCTCATTTTGTTGCTAGAGGTTTTCAGTAGACTTACGGTCAAGATTATGATGATACTTTTGCTCCAGTTGCTTATATGACTACAGTCCGTACTCTTATTGTTGTTGCAGCTGTATGCCCATGGATGTCAAGAATGCTTTTTCTTCATGGTGATATACATGAGGTCTATATGCAGTCACCTTGGGTGTCGAGGCTCCTATATGCTATGTTTGTCATCTTAGGTGTGCTCTATATGGTTTCAAGCAGGCTCTTCGTGCTTGGTTCGAGCATTCCAGTTACGTGATTCGAGCTGTTGGTTTCACTTTAAGTGAGCGTGATCCTACCTTGTTTATTCACACTACTCAGCGGAGTTGTACTTTGTTTCTGCTATATGTAGATATGCTGATCACAGGAGATGACATGGACTATGTGGCTTTTGCCAAGAAGAAATTGAGTGAACAATTTATGATGTCATATTTAGGACCATTGAGCTATTTTCTGGGGGGTTGAGGTTCATTTTGATGGCGATGGCTACTACCTTTCTCAGCATCACTACGTTCAGGATTTGTTCGCTCGCTCGCTCTGGTATGATTGATACTCGCAATGCTGCCACACCTATTGATCTCCACCTGCAGCTTCGTCCTACAGATAGTGTACCACTGATAGTTCCTTCCTGCTATCGTCAGCTCGTTGGGAGCCTTGTTTGTCTCACTGCACTAGGCCAGACATTGCTCATGTTGTTCATGTGTTTAGCCAGTTTGCCACTGCTCCCACCCTAATCCACTATGGTCATATTCTTCAAGAATAAGTATATATTAGGTCCCTCAACTCTTCACTTCGTTTAATTTTAGTCCCTCATCTGCAATACCGGGTAAAACACGTCCTCAAAATGTCAATACCGTGCAAAAGCAATCCTTTCGTCCGTTTGATAGCTGTTTTGTGCCACGTGGCGTCCATGGTGGCGACCTTTGCGCTGACTTAGACTCTTGCTTAAAACAATGAAGGTTGTCAAAAGAAAGAAAAGGAGAATGAAAGCACCGCTCCCAAGTGCTCAACAACTCTTGAGACCTGACCAGACCAACCGAAGAAGATGGGGTAGCAGTAGCACAGACCTCTCTCTATCTCTATCTCTCCTGTGGCTTTGGCTGGTTGCTCGTCTTCCCCAGCCTTCATTCCATTTCTACCTAGAGCGCAAAAAGATCAGGTCAGACCAGACCACATCCATGGTACTCAGCCTCCGCCAGAAGCAGCTCAGTAAGCACCACCATGGGATCCCCTGCTCCATCTCCATGACGGCATCCACCATGGAACCCAGATCTGATCGTGCCGATGCTGCACCTGAACTAGCCGTCGCTGCAGCAGGCTGATGACGGCGGCGAGGTGTACAAGATCTTGGTGATGGACACCTTCTTCCTAGCGCTCTTGCCGTCGCTGCTCCGCGTGGCCGAGCTCAAGCACATCGTCACCCTCTACTTCCCCATCAACAAGCTGTGCCAGCAGGTCCCTAACGCCCAGCCGTCTACTTCCTCTGCCCTACCCCCGCCAACGCCGACCACATCGCTGCCGCCGCCGTTGCCTCCTTCAATGCCTCCTTCCACCTCAATTTCTCCTCCCCTGCCCCATCCTCGCCCGCCTCGCCACCTCCAACTCCGCCCACTGCCTCGTCCGCCTCGCCGACTAGTACGTCTCCCTTGAGTACACCTATTCTCCCTCGCCCACCCCCGCTCCTACCTCGCCCTCAACGACCCCGCCTTTGCCGACACCAACATCGAGGTCCTCGTCGACACACTCGCCCTCGGCCTCTTATGTGTCGTCGCAACGCTCGGCACCATCACCGTCTTCAGGTGCTCGCACGACGGCCCGCTAAGATGGTCGCCGCCGCGCTCAACGCTTGCCTCCGCGATCACCTCGTCATCAAGCCCAACCTCTTCATCGAGGCCGCCTCCGCCTCCTTCTAGCACCCCGTGCTCTGCTTCTTCGACATGAACTTCGAGCTCTCCGTGGGTATACAACACCTTTGTTTTGTGACAATACAAGTGCCATTCAGATTGCTAGTGATCCGGTCAAGCATGAGTTGACAAAGCACATTGGTATTGATGCATCATTCCACACGGTCTCATTGGCAACAGTCGACCATCGACCTCCAGTATGTACCCTCAAAGCATCAACTTGCAGATTTCTTCACCAAGGCTCAGACTCGAGAACAGCATCGGCTTCATCTGCTCAAACTCAATGCATCAGATCCTCCTGATCCACCTTGAGTTTGAAGGGGGATGTTAAGAGTCTTGTACATAATAGTAGTCTCTCTCTCTTGGCCCATGTAGCCCATGAGACCCAACTATCATGTCTCTATATATCTCCCAATAATAAAAAAGATGCACAGTTGTGAATAGCAAAAATATCTCTTACTCTCATCTTCCAAAATCTCATAAATCTCACTGTTGTAGAGGGTACTTAAGAAAGGAAAAAAGTATAGGGATAGCTAAAGATCAGGAAGTACCATTTCATTGCCTCATGAAACATTGAGCATGACCTATGGAGAACAATTTATATCACAATTCGCTGAAAAGGCTTTGAACTTCAGCTACCTTAAGTTGCTGACTATGAACTTGCATGACACATCGTAGATCTAGTATGGTCAAGATGTAGATCTTTAGATTGAACAATATTTGTTCTGTGAATACTTGTAAGCTGCTTTTGTTGTTGTTAAGTTTTACTTCTACTTAATGGAATGACGTGCAAATCTTTTGCGCGTTCTCAAAAAAAAAAACTTGTAAGCTGCGGTGAGCACCACTCACCAGCTTAAACTTCTATCAGATGTACCACGCTGTGTTACATATTTATTTTGACATTCCCGGAAATTAGACAAAGCGAACCAAAAAAAGGTAAAAGAAACGCAAAAAGTTCACCATCTGCACCGCAGAAGGCTCTGTTGAAGGCCAAAACTTAATAAAATTCATTGACTGCAATAGTTCATTAATTGAACTGTTGCATCCTTGTTTGGTAACATTTGAAATTGTGAAATTATGTATGCTGATGCTATTGGCTTTTCAGGAAATGACTTGGTCGAGAGATTTCATGATCAATTCCTCCCAATGCGTGTGACACAGGATGCTTCGTTGTCTTCTGCAAACTCCACAATTATTCGGATGCCTTTATCATCAAAATGTCTGAAAGAACTTGAAGCAGGTTGCAATAGAGTAAAGCAGATTTTTGATCGATTTACACAGAATCCGTCCAGTACTCTCCTGTTCCTGAGGTCAATCATTCAGGCAAGGATTATTTGTCAAACACTCAAAAAGCAGTAAACTTTCTGTCTTTTCCGTTTAGTCTTTGCTCTGCAAAGTGTAACCCCTTGTCTGTTTTTACACTCAGAATTAGTTACTTTACCATGGGATTTCATATCCTGAGACCACATTGATGTACTTTAATTGCAATTAAGACACTTCTATTTAAACTTCATTCCTTTAAGATGAAGGTTTACATTTTTTGTACTTCACTTGAGTAGGCGTCTAGGCTTATATTTCAAAATCAACATGTCCCCCCATATTTTATAATTAAACAGTTCTTTTATTTTATCTGTTTCTATTGTTATTTGCTATTGTCTTTTCGTCTATTTTGTTTTGTTCTCTTGGGGTTATCTGGGAACACTTTTTTTTTGGTAACTGGGTGAGCATGTACTGAAGATAAATCAGAGATTACTGACTAATTATTTGTCATGTTGCAAATCTTTAGTTCTAGCAGGACTGCAGGATAATATGTTGGAAACTGACCACATTACCTTTGCATTAGAATGTTGATTTGACTTGCCTATATGTCAGAGTCTTCTTGGAAGATATTCAGCAATGCACAATTGTTTTTTATTTTAGTTGATTTATTCAGTGTATAATGTGAACATGTTATAGAGCTGGATCAGAGGGACAATGTTTCTTATGAACAAAAACATTGGATCTATAATATTAGGAAAAATTGGTTCTATAGCACCCAAAGATCACCACTTTTGTTATATACTTTGGATCTATAATATTTTTGCAAAAATGCCATAACACTTTCAATCTTTGTTGTTTCAGTGATTTTTGGAGCTAGACTAACTCATCAAATGGTATTTGATACACAAGAATTTTTTTTGAAGCTATTAATATAATTTTTACGTGGCCAATCTGTGTACTCTTTTCATATGATAGTAGTCAAAGTTGAAAAGGTTTATTGCATCCACACGATAGTGACTTACAATATGGGATGCGGGTAATACTTCAAAATAATCATACTTAAAATAATGGTCATATCAGTTAAGAAATAGTGACGAGAAAGCTTTATTGGATTGTTTTTTCAGAGTAGCTTTATTGGATTGTTTGAAAGCATAGTTTTATAAAGACTGTAAAACTTTTATGAAACTAACACATGATCTTTTGCATGTCTAATGTGTTGTCAATGTGATTTCAATCAGGTATCTTTATCAACATGGGAGGATGGAGCCTCTCAGCCAACCCTGAACTATTCTGTACTTGTTGACCCATCAGTAGCTACTTTGAGGAACCCATTTTCGGAAAAGAAATGGAGAAAGTTTCAAATATCCAGAATATTTACAAGTTCAAGTACAGCTATCAAAATGCAAGCTATAGATGTTCATGTGATTGAGAGTGGCTGCAGTTATATTGACAAATGGTTTGTTGCCCTTTGCCTTGGATCAGGGCAAACACGAAATATGGCTCTTGACAGGTTTGTCTCTCTTGCAGATCATATTATAGTTCAGAACCTTTTCTAGTTTTGAATCCTACTTTTTTTACTCACTTTCACCATTGCCCAACAAACTTCCATTAATGTTCTTAAACGTGCATGCTGATGGCAGGAACTTTGGCATAACGCGTGCTGATTTTTTTTTTTTTTTTGCTGTTTCAGAAGGTATCTTTCCTATAACTTAACCCCTGTTGCTGGAGTAGCTGCGCACATAGCTCGAAATGGAGTATCGACCAATATACATGCATCCAGTTGTATATTATCTCCCTTACCGCTATCTGGGTCTATAAGCATGCCAGTCACAACTCTAGGTCATTTCCTTGTGAGGCATAACAGTGGGCGCTACATCTTTTGCAGCACACATGATAAATCTCTGCCAGAACTTGAAATGAACAGAAACAAATTGGTTGAGGAATGGAATAAGGAACTTATGCTATGCGTGCGTGATTCATATGTTGAGATGGTCCTGGAATTTCAAAAGCTTAGGAAGGACCCTCTATCTTCTGCTATTGAATCAAGGTGTGCACACTCTGTGAGTATTATTTTACAGGCTTATGGTGATAGGGTATACTCTTTCTGGCCAAGATCGAAACAGCATCCAGCTTCACTCACTGGGCATGGTTCTGCTGTAACTAATTTGAATTCACCTAGAGCATCTAAAGCAGATTGGCAATCCTTGATAGAGCAAGTGATAAGACCTTTCTATTTACGCTTGGCTGATCTTCCTGTTTGGCAACTTTACCGGGGAAATCTTGTTAAAGTGGATGAGGGTATGTTCTTATCTCACTCAGGGAGTGGAGATGATGATAACCTGCCATCTGCTAGTGTTTGTAGTTTCATTAAAGAGCACTATCCTGTTTTTTCTGTACCATGGGAGTTGGTTAGTGAAATTCAAGCAGTTGGAGTTACTGTAAGACAGATCAGGCCTAAGATGGTTCGGGACCTACTAAAATCTTCTTCATCCATTTTACTTCGATCTATTGAAACATATGTAGATGTTCTTGAATATTGCTTCTCAGATATGGACCCATACCGGTTCTCGGATCTTCATATACCTGATGAATCACGAGTTAACAGTCAACATGTTGAACCAATGAATTCTTCCACATCACATTCTATGCCATCTTCAAGCAGCTCATTGTCTTACCATCCAAGTACACAAAGGTCGGGTACTTCTGGGGGCGACGCACTTGAAATTATGACATACTTCGGAAAAGCCCTATATGACTTTGGTCGGGGGGTTGTTGAGGATATCAGCAAGACCAGTGGCCCAGCATCTCATAGGACCCAAGCTGCTGAAAATAATGTGCTGTCATCTATCATCACTGAGCTCAGAGGTGTCCCATTTCCAACGTCGACAAAATGTCTAACAAGGCTGGGAAGTACTGAACTTTGGATAGCCAGTGAGGAGCAGCAGCTATTGATGCGACCGTTGTTGGGTCACTTTATCCATCATCAGTGCTTAGAAAAGCCTTTCTTGGCGCTGCTGCTCTCCACTCAGGTTATTCATAGGCCTCTGAAGTTGAGGAGTTTTTCTCCTCACTTATTATCAAACCATTTGAAGCACATATTTGATGAGCGTTGGGTACACCTTGCATTAGAGAAGAAGTCCCCATGGGTTCCTTGGGATAGTAATGCTGATTCATCAACTGCTGGGCCAACTCCTAAATGGATTAGAAGCTTCTGGAAAATATTTAGCTCCTTGAATGGTGACCTTTTTCTTTTGTCTGATTGGCCCTTGATTCCTGCTTATCTAGACAAGCCAGTTCTCTGCCGTGTGAAAGAACGCCATCTAATATTTGTACCACCAATTGATGATTCAAATACTGTTAGTGGAGTTGTTGATGACATAGCTGGAGATGTTGACACATCTGGGCCCCCTGGAGATGGTACTGGAGAAGCTGAACAGAAGAGTGTACTTGATACTGCATTTGAGTCAATGAACTCTAAGTTTCCATGGTTACATGCTCTGCTTAACCAGTTGAACATACCAATTTTCGATTTCTCTTTCCCAGAATGTGGTGCCATATGCAATTTGTTTCCTTCACGTGATCGAACTCTTGGGCAGATGATTGCTTCTAAGTTGGTTGCAACAAAAAATGATGGCCATTTACCTTTGCCACTTAGCCTATCAAGCGAAGATTGTGATAGACTGTTCGCATTGTTTGTCTCAGAGTTCAGATTATCTAGCAACCACTTGTATCAGAGAGAAGAATTGGATGTCTTGAGAGAGCTTCCAATGTATAAAACAGTTACAGGAACATACACTAATCTGTTAGGGTCTGATAATTGCATTCTTTCTCCTACAGCATTCTTTCACCCCAGTGATTCCCGGTGTCTTTCTAGCCCAGCTTACGCAAATCTGTTTATTCAGGCTTTGGGGGTTGAACAATTAAGTGATCAAGAAATACTAGTGAGGTTTGCTTTGCCTGGCTTTGGGAATAAAACAGATCAAGAGCAGGAAGACATTTTAGCTTACTTGTATGCTAACTGGAAAGATCTGCAGCTGAATTCTGCTGTAGTAAATACCTTGAAGGAGACTAATTTCGTGACAAATGCAAATGAGTTTTGTACAGAGTTGTTCAAACCAAAGGAATTACTTGACCCTTCGGATGCTTTGCTGACTTCAGTATTCTCTGGGGAGAGAAATAAGTTCCCTGCCGAAAGGTTCATGTCAGATGGTTGGCTTGCTATACTCAGAAAAGCTGGTCTTCGAACATCCACTGAGGCTGATATGATAGTACAGTGCGCGACGAAAATAGAAACCATTGGAAATGATATTATGTCATCTTCAGAAGATCCCGACGACTTTGAGGCAGACTTCTCAGATAGGAAAAATGAAATTCCTTTTGAGACATGGTCTTTGGCAGAATCTGTTGTAAATGTGATTTTTGCAAATTTTGCTACTTTGTATGATAATTCTTTTTGCGAAAAGGTTGGCAAAATTGCATTTGTGCCTGCTGAAAAAGGTTTTCCAAGTATTGGTGGTAAGAGAGGGGGTAGAAGGGTACTTGCCTCATATAATGAAGCTATCTTATCAAAAGACTGGCCATTAGCGTGGAGTTCTGCTCCAATTCTTACCAAACAAGCAATTATCCCGCCTGAATATTCTTGGGGAGCATTTCGGCTTCGGAGTCCTCCTGCCTTCTCTACGGTTCTGAAGCACCTGCAGGTCAATGCCATCAAATAATTATATGCTCATAGCAAAATGATTTCTTTCTTTAACCTTTCTTTAAACAAAACAGAGTGTTGGGAGAGGCAATGGTGAGGACACACTGGCGCACTGGCCAACTTCATCAGGGATAATGACAGTAGAAGATGCTTTTCTCCTGATCTTGCAGTACTTGGATAAAATATGGGGAACAATATCTTCTTCAGGTAGCTCAAATGCACAACTAATTACCTTTACCTCCCTGTAGGTGCCATACATTTGTTGCCATTATGTTAGAACAGCTTTAGTTCTTCCATCACCTTTCCATTGTCTTTAGTTTCAATTACTAGCAGTGAAGTTTGTTCTTTTTTTTTTTACTTGGAGACACTTGATGCTATACTTACACCTTATTGCTCCCAAATCCTAATCCTACTCATTTCACAGTGCTAGGGGTTCAATCTTTTGGAGCATCAAATTATTACGAACGTATCCAGGGATAAAATTCCCGGCCAGTAACCGCCGGTTACCGGCTACCGGACCCTCTCCGGGATGACCAAAACCGGAACTACAACATCCGGTTTAGCAACTTCAAAATTCAAATTTCGAATTTTGGACGAATTTTAAGTGAATTCGATCGAATTTCAACTGGAAAAACGGGATTTCCGAATCTAGGTGTTACCGCTCCCGCCACCAATGGAAACATCCAGAAACAGTTAGCCGATCCCTGAACGTATCATCTCACTCCAATCCTTAATGTATAGAGGGCTATGTAAATATAGAGGGAAATGTCTAGTCCAAACTCGTATTTGAGTCCAACCGTGCAAAGTTTCCATGTAAGCTGTAGGATAAATCGATGGACTTGAGGATCACATGGATGGCTATTTGTGACTTGTGAGGGCTCCCACCTCATAAGACCAATGAATGTAATCCACCCAATCCTCATCCAACGGTCCATGTGAATTTGCATGGTTGCACTCAAATATAAGTTTGCACTATATATAATCCAATAAGCATTTGAACTGATTCTTAGTGCACTAACTAGCATCGAAGTTCATTAGTCCTTTTTGACTGGAACACAGAGAAATGGAGATGATGTACTTAGCATGCACACTATAAGAGCAATAGCCCCAAATCCTAATGCCTCGGAAGCACCGACACGGCTGCAAGGTGCCGTGTCCGTGTCGGACACCGTGTCGGACACGGACACGGCTCCGACACGATACATATCCCAGGCGTGTCGGAAATTGCAACCGTGAAAAAAAACAAAAATAAATTCAAACACGTATCGGACACATATAGGACACGTATCGGACACTTTGGCCTATTCAATTCGGCCCAAAACATACCAGTCCATTCCACCACCATCACCAGGGGAGCTACCCGAGCTGCTGCGAGTCCAAGGGCATACCTTAGACGCCGCCAGTCCCGAGCCTCGACAGTGCCCGCCCGCCCCTGCTGCGTCGCTAGATCCGGCGGCTCCCGACGGCCATTGGCGGCGCTCTGCTTCTTCCTTGCTCCCGGCTTCTTCTTCGCGCGCCGCCGCCTCCCCGCGGCTCCTCCTCCCGGCTCCCCGTCGCCTCCAACCCTTCCCCGTCGCCGCGCGCGCCTCGCTCGTCGCCGCCCCAGCCGCCGGCCGCCTCCCAGCCCTCTCGCTCGCGAGCCTCCTCTGCCTCGCCTCGCTGGACCTCTCTGCGCCTCGGTGGACTCGCCTCCTCTCTGCGCCTCGCCTTAGTCCTCTCTGCTTTGCCTCTTGTGCGACTGCGCACTGCGTAGTAGTACTACTAGTAGTAGCCCAGTGCTTTGCTCTGTGAATTAGACAATTAGTAGTAGCAGTACTGTAGTCTGTAGCAGTGTGAATGTGCGATGCTTTATTGCTTTGCTCTGTGAATAAGTGAATTACAGAATTAGTAGTACTATTGTACTAGTAGTATTAGTAATTAGTAGTTCTATTGTTATAGTGTTATACTGTAGAGTGTAGTAGTATCACAGGTTAAAGGAATTTTGAATTTCTTGTATTAATATGAAGTTATGCTTTATGAAGAACTAAAAAAACCAGGAGCCGAGGACATCTTTGAAGTACATATTCCTGACATTTTACACTTTCTGTTTGATAAACACGTAAAAATGCATTCAATAATACATATGCATATATTATTATTATTATTATTATTATTATTATATACAGCCGTGTCTCCGTGTCGCCATTTTTTAGAAAATAGTGTATCCCGTGTTCGATACGTGTCGTGTCCGACACGCGTGTCCGTGCATCCTAGCCTAATGCTATTCTTTTTGGAGTGCTATGGGAAAAGATAAACCACAATCCGTGTTCTACACATTCTTTTTAGACAAGTATCTGACAAAAGGAAGCATTTCACACCTTTTTTTTTGGTATTTGAGGGGCATGGAAGTATGGAACTTTGAAAAGCCCTCAATACAACATTTTTAGATTAAACTTGATGTGAAATCGACATGCAAGTCTTCCTGAAAATATCTAGATTTAATCTGAATGATTTTATTTTTTACGTGAAACTTTGGGTTAGCTCTGTAAATTCTACATTTTGATATTTAGGATGAGGTGAAATATTCAGAATGGTTTGCTCTATGCATCCACTTGCTTATATCTTCAATTTTTTTCAGCAAGAATCATTGTATTGGTTGAGCAATATTTACTTCTTGTTGGTATCGTGAAGAACCAAACATATGTATCATGGACAGGTATTATCTTGTCAGTACGCTTGTCCATGTTGCTCAATGACGGCAGTAAGAAATCATAAAAACAATGCTAATGATGAACTTACTACCACGTGCCCTTGATCCTATATATATATATATATATATATATGTTCTTTTTTTGCTATATAAAGAGAACCAAAGAATGGAAAGATGCAATTAATTTTTGTTGCTTTGGGACAAGATATCTGGCATTACTCTAACTAAAAGTTTCATTGCTTCTTTTTTTCAGAAAAAACAGAATTGCAGAAACTGGCATTTATACCAGTTGCAAATGGTACTCGCTTAGTCACGGTGAAGTCACTTTTTGCTCGTCTCACAATCAACATGTCACCTTTTGCTTTTGAACTTCCAATTCTGTATCTTCCGTTTGTCGCCATTCTTAGAGAAATTGGGATGCAGGAAAGCCTTACAAACTCTTATGCAAGGGAACTTCTTTTGGATATCCAAAAAGCATGTGGTTACCAACGCCTGAACCCAAATGAACTCCGTGCAGTGATGGAAATCTTGGACTTCATGTGTTCTGGAGTCAACCAGGCAATCTCAGATGGATCAGAAGGGATTTTTGATTCAGTAATACCAGATGATGGCTGCAGGCTGGTCTCAGCTGCATCATGTGTATATATTGATCCATATGGTTCTCATTTATTGAGTAATATAAATACATCCAGGATAAGATTTGCTCACCCAGATCTTCCTCAGAATATTTGCAAGGCCTTGGGCATAAAAAAGCTCTCTGATGTCATTGTAGAGGTATTACTACTATTATGGGATCTGACATTTTTTTGCCAATTAAATAATTTTGGTGGATGTAAGTTTAATTAATTTTGTATTGCAAATAAACTTGAATTTTCCCTTCTTGTCAGGAACTTGATGGAAAAGAAGAACTTAAGGTTGTGGATAGCATTTGCTCTGTTACTCTGGACAGCATAAAAGAGAAGCTGCTTAGTAAATCTTTGCAAGACGCATTAAGGATTGTGATGATCGGTATAACCAACCATTTCCCTTCATTTGAAGCCCTCAATTTAGTGCAGATAGGAAGTATACTTGAGGATATATCACAGAATCTGCAGTTTGTTCAACGTATCCATACTTGCTTTCTCTTACTTCCCAAGCTCCAAGATGTTACAAGAACTGCTCAGTATCCTTCTATTCCTGAATGGTCAAGCAATGGAAAACACCGAAGCATTTGTCTTGCCAACAAATCTACGGGCCATATCCTAGTTGCAGAGCCCCCAAGTTTTTTGACAATACATGATGTTATTGCAATTGTTGTTAGCCACAGATTAGGGGCACCAGTAATATTGCCGATTGCTTCATTATTTGCATGCCCAGATGGTTCGGAGAAAGAAGTCCTTGAAATACTCCATCTGGGCACCGGCGTTGGAGTTTCAAAACGTGAAGGAAGGTACGACGGTTCCCTGGGAGCAGAGTTGTTATCTCAAGATGCTCGCCAGGTGCAATTCCTTCCTTTAAGACCATTCTATAGCGGAGAAATTGTGGCATGGAAGACAGGAAAAGAGGGGGAAAAGCTCAGGTATGGTAGGGTTCCTGAAGATGTAAGGCCATCAGCTGGCCAAGCACTTTACAGGTTTCCAGTGGAGACGGCTCCTGGCGAGACTCGCATGCTACTTTCCAGTCAGGTTTACTCGTTTAAAAGTGTTTCAATGGCTGATCTCTCTTCTGCACCTTTTCAACTGGATGGTGCTAGAGTGGCAGAAGGTGGACAGCAGGGCCTCTCATCCATCTACACTAGAACTGAAGTCACAGGCGATGTGGTTGGTTTCGCTTTTGTGTAATCTCTACTTTTTGCAAGCTTTATTGTTGCCCTAATTGTTTTACTGTTTACAGGCTGGTGGGCTTGAATACGGCAAAGTATCTTCAACCGAGCTGGTACAAGCGGTCCATGATATGCTTTCTGCTGCAGGGGTAAGGATGGATGCTGAGAAGGAAACACTGCTCCAGACTACTCTTTCCTTGCAAGACCAGCTTCAAGAATCTCAAGTGGCTCTCTTGGTGGAGCAGGTTTGTCCCCTTCAATATCTTGTGTAGTCTTGAATTAAGTTTTTATTGGTAGCATCAAGAATATCTGTTAGTCAATTCTCCACTTAGAGGTTGTCCCATAATCTTTAGTGGTACCTAATGACTATTGATGTGAGATGAGCTTCATTATTGAACAAGATCCTTATACGAGAGCATAATGGATGTCGTGCAGACTCTGTGCATCATGGATGGATCATGTTTTTTAGGAGATTGAGATGAGGTTGGATCAAGCTGTTGACCAGGATTTTTAGATATTTCCGTAGGCATGTTAAAGCACATCCACACACTGAGGCCTTGCTTGGTTGGGCCCATGGATCAGCTAACCGTTTTGGTGTTGGACGTAATAACGGCCGTTACGGTCAAACGAGAATTTTGTTCAAATTTAAATAAAACCATCCAAAATTTGAAAACCGCCGATCTCGTATCCCGCCAGCTCCGATAGCGTTCCGGATTTCAATCCCTGGTTGGGCCACAATCCCGGACGGGATTTTAGTTCAAATCCTGGCCCACCCACGTGGGTCCTGGCCGGGGATGGGCCTCCTAAACAAGGCCTGACCGGGGAAATTCCCTACACTCATAATTTGCCCAACATACTATGAGGCAATGAGCTGCCTGATATTCTGGGGGGGATCCTTAAATTCATAGTTTGCATTGCATAGTGTATTTTTTGTGGGGCAATATGGCATTATAACTCACTGTTCTCAATTCTAACTGAATACACTTCATTCGCCTATGGTGCCTATTGTTGACACTGAAAGTTGTTTGGACTATCGTTGCAGGAGAAGGCTGAAGCAGCAGTTAAAGAAGCTGATGTTGCTAAGGCGGCATGGTCATGCCGTGTCTGCCTGAATGCTGAGGTCAACATGACTATAATACCATGCGGTCATGTTCTGTGTAACAGATGCTCAAATTCGGTTTCACGATGCCCATTTTGCCGGACGCAAGTATCCAGAATGATGAAAATATTCAGGCCATGAAAATATATTGAAGGACATCTGTTTGGCCTTTTTTTTTTATTGCATTCTTCACATGAATGTGCTGTGATATTGGGCCTGATTGTTGTGCATTGCAAAAATGCATTTCATTTTCCATAATTTGCTAAAATGGAAAACAATGGGCCCGTGTGTAAATATAAACTGTAGCCCCTGTACAGCCACAATGCATTTGAGTGTGCAGATTCTTCGCAAGATCTCTTTGCCACTTCAACCAGTGATGGGTTCCGATACGGTACGAACGAGCCTTCTACCAGAACGCATGTCTGAAGCTGGTTTTCCTTCTTGCTCAAATGCTTCTAGAGTTACATCCGGAGGACGCCTGACATTTCAGATTTCTTTTAGACGAATTATCATCTAGCGGAAAGTGTTCAGTTTCTTTTTGAACCGTTGAAAATCTCGTTTGTTTGCTGATGGACATGTCGAAAGGGTATCTTCGATAGTGACTACCTCGGTCGTCTTTTATCTACCATATCATTCAAAATTCTAGTTGGAGAGATGATGTAAAGAGAGAGAACATGTTATCTCTTATATAAGAGATAAGCTGAGTATGTAAATTATCATAAATGATGAGTGTTAAAAGGGATAAATTATGTTAAAAACGAATGATTTTATAGATAATTTGTTGAAGATGTTGCTTATAGATTAGTTAGAGCTTTTAAAGATAATCATAAGAGACAACATGTTGTAGATTCCCTAACGGAGCTGGCATCACAATATATAGATGGCAGCAACGTGACTTTCGGTGAACGTACACTTGACCGTCCACGTTTTCAGTAAAACAGAAGACGAGGTGCGTGGAGCACTGGAGCCCTTAATAAGCCCCTAACAATGGAGTGGCGAGAAGGTCATCCAAGGCGCAAAATATCAGTGCCCATCCAAAATATCAGTGCGCAAGTGCTACGTGGGGTGGGAGATGGAAAATGCAAGCGAAAAGTGCAAAATATCTCGTGTAACCTCTCGCTCCAGAAGGCATGGAACGGCGGGCATCTAGGAATCGAACACCTGCACGCTGTCTGCAGACTGCACTGCACCACTAATCTACTAGTCAGTCGCTTGCTCCTCATCCGATTCCGCCTTGGCAAGCCGAGGCTTCCACCATTCCATTCGGGAGACGACCAACACAGATCAACCGAAGCAGCCATGCCTGCCCTTCTCCTCAACACCGCCATCTCCCTCACCAACCCAAAGCTACCCTTCTCCAGGCGGCCCTCTCGTCATAGATGCCGAGCTTCTTCGAGTCGCAGCAGTCATGGTAGCACCAACGGGAACGGTTCTTGCTCCGGTTCTTCTAGCGGCGCCAACGGCAGCGACAACTTCCGTGCGAGGGGCGCGCGCGGCTCGTGGGTGACGGAGTACGACCTGTACGAGCTACTGGGCGTGGAGCGGTCGTCGCCGCAGTCGGAGATCAAGGCGGCGTACCGGTCGCTGCAGAAGCGGTGCCACCCCGACGTCGCCGGCGCCAGGGGCCACGACATGGCCATCGTCCTCAACGAGGTTTACTCCCTCCTCTCAGACCCCGCCGCGCGCCTCGCCTACGACCAGGAGCAGGCCAAGCGGTCCGAGTTCCTCGGCTACACGGGGAGGCCGCTCTACTCGGCGTGGTTCGGCGGCGAGGGCGAGCGCCGGGCCGTGTTCGTGGACGAGGTCAGGTGCGTCGGCTGCCTCAAGTGCGCGCTCTACGCCAGCAAGACCTTCGCCGTCGAGTCCGCCTACGGCCGCGCCCGCGTCGTCGCGCAGTGGGCCGACGCCGAGGACAAGATCCTCGACGCCATCCAGACATGCCCCGTCGACTGCATCTCGTAGGAACCAAAACACCCGGCCTCCCTATCCAGTTTGAATCTGTGATTCCTTGATGATGTCAATGATTGATTTGGTTTCTACATACTACTGTGTTTAGGATGGTTGAGAGGTCGGACCTGGCAGCTCTCGAGTTCTTGATGTCCAAGCAGCCCCGTGGCAGAGTCCGGGTCTCCGAAGGCAACGCCGTGGGAGCTCGTGCACCCAACGTCTTCAACGAGGTCAGCAAGTTCCAGACAAGGTTCCACGAGATGAAGCAGAAATCTGCAACGAGAGAATCCGAGGTAATTCGATGATTCGACGCTCTAGCCAGGGAAAACACTACCGGGATAAGAATTTTATCGGATGGTGGCGATACAACCGGTTTTAGCCGGTTATCGGAAATTTTAGATGAAAATTTTGAATTGAAATTTGAATTTTTCATATGTAAATAGGAAATTTATGTAAATTGTGAATTGAAATTCGAATTTGGATGAAAAAATAATAAATCCAAATTTTTTTATTTAGTATAAAAATTTATCGGATCTTATCGATAACACCGGTCAGCGGTAGTTTTTTCCCTTGGCTCTAGCTCGATATTCTATGTATTCTTTAGAGAATCAGCGATTCTTCACCCAAGGGACGCTTAACAGGTCCCAATGCTGCATGCAGGAGTCGGAGGCAGAAAGGCAATCCAGGACCTCAGTAGTGCAGGCCATCAAGTCCATCTCAAACTGGTGGTACTGGCGGCCATTCAGAGCTCCGGTCACCGCCGTTCTTGCTTCTCTCTACCTGCCGCCGCCGTCGTCTTCCCCCAGAACCGCTGACCACGTGACGGACAGGCTTCGAGAAGCGGCTGCTCGACGCAAAGCGGGAGGCGCAACGACATCGGTGTACACCCGCCGCGACGATTACTGGACTCCACAGCTGAGCCTGCCGTCTTCGGCTTCTCCGGTACCGGATGCTCGCCAGAGGCAGAGTGTTGCTCCCCACGGCCACATGCGAGGAGCGACCAGTAGTAGGAATGCAGACGCCGGCGACGGGAGGGGTGTAAGCATCGACCTAACGGCACCGCTGCTGATGGCGATCCTCTCCGCAGGGGTCGCGGGCTACAATAGAGAGGAGATGGCCGGCGGTGGCCTTCAGGACCACGTTGGTGGCGCTGTTGCTCTCGGAGTGGTGAACAGCTTCGAACTCAAGGTCGTCTTGGCCGGCGTGACTTGGTTCATCATCGGCGCGGCTGTCGCCGGCTTAATTCAGGTGCTGGGAAGAAACGAAGAAAACTCCAGGAAATGAAGGTGCATGCAAAATGGGTACAAAGGATAGTAGACGAAAGGTGTGATTTTGAGTACATACAGAATTGTCAACCGATACAATCGGCTGTATAGAATGGAATATACATGTATAGCAAACTAACAGGTATAACCTCTTCAACTTAATTAGGACCCGTTTGGAACTCGGGAAACTCAGCAGATTGGAATTAGGATCCATTTGGAACACAGGAAACACAAAACATAGGAATAAAAAAAACGCAGAAATTAAATATCATGCCCTATCAAATCCTACAGGAACAAAAAACATAAGAAAACTTCAAAACAAATTCTTAGATGCAACACATGGAAAACACAGGATTGTGAGAGAGAGGAAAGGAAACGCCTCATGTAAATTTTCCTTCAAAATCCCTATAGAATAGCCCGTTCCACAGAAATTTCAAAGGAATTTCTGAGGTTCAATCATTTGTTCCAAAGGCATTCATAGGTATTTTCATATGACATCTTGTACGCGGTTTAGACTGAAAATGATCGGTTGCAACTGTAAATCCTTCAGAATTTCAAGTAGTGTATGACTAGCAATTTAGATAATGCAATGTTCAGCATCAACTCACGCTAAGGCAACGTCCTCCGCATCTGCACAGGATATTGAAGCACATACAGGGGAGGGGACAGCAGAAAATCCAGTTATTCATCTTTTGTTTTCAGCGCTGATAAATTGCAATTGCAACATTTATTAACACAATCTAAAGTTACTACGCAAATAAGCAATTGTGCTTACAAAAACTTCTGAAGTTCCGTCAAAACATGTCTAACAAAAAAAAGAGTACTCACTGCCATCACAATTGCTTGTTCTGAATGTCACCGATCATATGTAACCAAATTATGAGGGGTAAGATGAACGTTCTTGACTTTGAAAGATACTATTGTCAGTCTCAGCAAAACAAAGCTCGCGTTTGGGAGGAGCTGGTGCAGATTTCAAAACAATCGTCCCATCTCCTGTTGTTTCTCTCAGATTTTTGACAATAGTGTACCTGTCCAAGGTAATAGCTCCAGACAGTAATCCAGAGATGAAACCTCAAGACCTATTCTTCGGGGGTTTGACCTTGTATATGCGCACTATCCAGTTTGAGGTTGTGAATGCCTCTTCCAAGTACTCAAGTTTCACATCTTTGTTGCCAATCTCCACTCCACGTACACGATCATATCTGCATAGAGAATAAACAGAATAGAACAACACGTCATATACATCAGTTGATATGCATCTCTAGTCGTATCAAAAATACGTAAAAATGTAGTATATGGGAAATAGGATCATGCAAGCTACAATGAGCAAATATGCCTACTTGGCTTATCTAGAAAAATCACAAATAACCAAAAGGATAATAAATTGTATACGACTTTTATTTCAAATAAATCAAGAAAGTGCAGACATCTTCATTTTAGACTAAATAATCTTGAACTTATAAGATGCACATGAATGATCAATAACCATGGTAAAGATGTGCCATACCCTGGAGGTTTTCCATATTCTGTGGTCAGTTCTCCAAATCGGTAATAACAAAGCTTGTACCTGCCAAACAAAAAAGGAGATAAAGCATAGAACAACAGAACGGATAGCTCAACATGAACTAGAGCCAACTAAATTATAAAGGGTAGCGGTAGCACAGATTTAGAAAAACAACTGATAACTAGAAACATGGCAAATATCATGAGAATTTTCATAGGTTGGGAAATACAAAAGGGGAAGCTAAAATTTTGGACTAAATGTTCTTGAACATATATCTTTGATAAGCATACCCCCTATGGATTGGAAGCTGAAACAGTCCACTTTAAAGATTGAAGGTGAACCAGCATGCATTTTGAAGTACAAGCCAAAATCATGGCAGATTTGCTACAAACATCAGACCGACATAATTTCTTTTATTCAACTGTTGAACTGGTATCATCCCCATCACAAAATTTTGGATGTGCTGCCGATACTACAGCTGTACCAGCTTGATACCAGGAGGTGAGTGAAGGACCAATTAAGCACCTCTATAAAATTATGTGTGCATGAAAAACATTAGGTAAATTTGGTTAGACAGGAGTTAAAGCAAGCAATATATGTAGTAAAATTGACCAAGCTGATTGCTTCCCATGATAAAATTTTATACTTCTATTCAAATTCAGCAGATAAATTTTGTAGAGTACGAAATGTTTCACATGGCAGTTTCAGGGAGAGGGAGAGATGCTTCACATGATAAAATTTTATTTTCAGCTTGCTATATGTCGTAGGGACACCCCACCGGCCCCACGACTCGGCTAAGCACGGTGGCCCCAGAAGATCTTCCCCAAGAGCTTACTCAGAAAGTCTCTCGGAGATCCCTCGAAGGATCCGAAGACCCTTCGGAGGAGTCCCGAAGACCCTTTGGAGTGGTCCCAAAAACCCTCCAAAGGAACCCCAAAGGCCCTCTGGAGAAGGCAGCAGAGGACCTCAAGGGGTCACCTTTGAGGAGGGGGCGGGGGCTACAGGAACGGTGGACGTGCATCCCCCGAATGGGCCACGTCCATGAAGACACACCGTGCACCGGAGGCTACGCGTAGGGTGCATAAAAGTCCCTGCAGCCCCTATGGTCACCGTACTTTCCTAGGGATACAAATGTAAATTTAGATGCCATGCCGGGAGGCTATAAATAGCTCCCTCCACCATGTAACAGAGGAGGATTTTTTTCTCTAAGCAATACACATACATTCAGTATCCGAGCCCTTCTTAGAAGCCCCTCCGTCTTTCTCGTACGGGGGGGTCTCCTCCTTTTTACTGTCTAGTCTTCTCACTACGACACTATAAAAGTCCTTGAATACATGAAACAATAAAGGAAAGTGGTATCAGACAAACAAGTATTTGGTATCAAAACTTACATTAGACAATTCAACATTTTTGGTGCTGCCCCCTTATCAACACGATACTCCCCATTAACAAGGTAATCAGGCTCTTTGATTACAGGAAAAACTCCTCCACCAATACGCACCATCCATAAGAACCTGGAAATGAGCAGCTACGTAAGAGACTCTGTTTTGCAGTTCTATAAAATAAAAGTGACACACTAGTTCACATCAAAACAAAGGTATCACGAGATTTACATAAAAACAGCTCATGGTTAACCGGATGAACTTACTTATTAATGTCATCTGAAGAATACCCAGTAACGCCTCCAAATACAACAAGCACATAATTCACATCCAGTGACTGCATTATCTCATATGCTTCATCTTCGTAAGATGACATTGCACGCCCAACAGTAGCTATATGTGTATTGTTCCATGTGTTATTATCAACAATAACAGTTCTGTTTCCCATGGCTGTAATTTGGTATCCATAGTCCCACCATGACATAATCTTAGCATCAGGTGGAGTGTTCTGACGAAGCCAATAGTATGCCTCACGATAATCATCAAAGATAACTCTGCCTCCATTATGACCCCTTGCGGACAAAACAATAGAAGGAGAAGAGTACGCCTCAGATGCCACCCAAGTGCAGTGTATGGCATATCTGCTGAGCAAGTAAAAAGCACCCAGAAGTAAAGCAATAGCTGCATTATGTTGGAAAGGCAAGGATTGATCAACGGCTCCCTGTTTACACAAGAAGCCAAGTTAGTTACAGTTTGCAGAAGTAACCTAAAAATTTGCAGAAGTAACCTAAAAATCATGAAATTCTTATGTGATTCACATTAAAAATTGGAATTTGAATTACACCAACAGTAGCAAAACCGCATTTTTTTCCAAAGAAGACAATATTTCATTTCAGAAACCAGCATATTCTTCTCAATCTTGTATCTGGTGGTCCTAAAAAAGTACAGCCCAGCCTTAAAAACGGCAACAAAGTACTCACAATTCCTCAGTGACCCTTTAGATCCACCTCTTTTACCAGTATGCCAAATTAAGATTTATAGTTTTCCACATCTCTTTTGAGAAGGATGTACAATGTCAAAGGAGGAAAAAAGATTTCAACTGTAGTGCTGTACGCCTGTACCACTCAATTTCAATCACAAAGTCTCTGCTTTTATTTACAACCTTTTGTCGAACTTACTTATTTTAGATTTGCCACCTCATTATGAAAGTAAATTATCTCAGATTACACAAATAGGTGAAAATAAAAATCAGAAATACCTTTGCTGCTGCCTTCGAGCCAGTTGCTTTTCCAGAAGCAGTCTGTGGACTCTTACTTTTTGTACGGATCAGAGTTGTCAGATTTTTTATTGTAGCAGATGCTGCAATGGCACTAATAAGGCAAACAGCGGGTGCTGCAACAAGAATTAATCGGACCATAACACCAGCGAAGTACATACTCGTGAGACCATACATGACAATAAATATGGTGGCATCTGACAGGCGCTTGAAACAGAAATAGAGGCCTGCTGGGAACAGGAAAAGAAGGATGTGGAAATCAAACATGAAGGAAGACCATGCTGTTGGCTGATGCTCAGAAACAGACGCGATGATTGGTATATGGTCCTTCGCATAGGTTGGATCAAGCAGCGAGTAAAACCGTCCTGTCCAAGGGGAAATGTAACCCGATGCAGTACCAATTCCAAGAGCCAGGGTGCCAACCGTAATCACACATGTCAGGGTAATTCTCAGGAATGACTTGAATAGTCTGGCATCATTCAGCAGGTATTTTACCCAGTCCAGGAAGAAGAAAACCTGAAAAAGGAAAGGGCTTAAGATAGCTATCCTACATCCATGCTATAACTTGAGAAAGTATAGGAAGGCCTTAAACTAGAATAGATAATTGTCAAGGTAGCATTCGTAGTAATAAACTAATAATAGCAGAACATGAGTTCCACACTCTCGCAATGTTGCATAAAGACAAACAGTAAACGTCATAACACTAGTGAGTTAAGTTGACCCTTGACGTATTCAAGAGTCAAGAGTATTGCCCGTAAGTTAGTAAATGTACAAGCATACCCAGCAGCACAAGCTATCTAAAGATGCATAGAATGCTAGTAGTATCTCGTAGGCTGATAATGTTGACATTCCAATATCTGAAATCATTGTTCACAGGTCAGTGAATCCTAGTGGATGCCAGTCAGCTGCCATTTAATTTGAACCAGCAACTTTAAAGTAAAGTTTTACTGTTCTACTAATTTAGTGGTTTATCTATCTGCTAAGATCAGATTGTCTTCAAATAGGCATCTTTTTCATCCCAATTTACTAATTGCTTCAGGTCATACCATAGTAATGTCCGAAAAACTACCTGCAACAGGAAGAAGACTCCCATGGCGGCCATATGCTCCCCAGACTGTACGTGCTGGAACCCAACGAACCGGATCTGCATTGCGAGCAGCATCCCGAGCACATACATGCAGTTGTAGGCCACGTAGAGCCTCTGCGAGTACCTCCCGGTGACAAGCAGCACGAGCACGTAGAGAGGGACGAGGTTGATGATGAACACATAGCCTCCCCACGCGGAGACCATGTAGAAGTACCCGAACGCCGAGGCCAGCGCCCAGGCGAGAGATCCCGTGTTGACGGCGCGCACGAAGAGGTAGAAGGTGAGCAGCAGCGCGAAGATGGCGATGCCCTCGTTGTCGTAGGACCCCGCGACGGAGCGGGAGATGTACCCGGGGCAGACGGCGATGAGGGCCGCGGCGACGAGCCCCGCCCCCGAGTCCCAGACCTCGCGACCGAAGGCATATGCGACGAGCGTGGTGTTGGCGGCGAAGAATGGCGCGGTAAGGACGCAGACCTCGCGGATGTGGACGGCGAGGGAAAGGGCGCGGAGGAGGCGGTGGAGGAGCGCGGCGGTGACCATGAGTCCGGGGAAGAGGGTGCCCCCGACTACGCGGCCGAGCGGGTACCAGCTTTCGGAGTCGAACCAGTTCCAGAACTCGCTGAAGCCATGCTCGGAGAGGAAGAGGGTGGTGCGGTAGTTGAAGTAGGGGTCGAACTCGTGGATCATGGACTCATAGCGGAGGACGGAGAAGAGGCGGACGGCGAAGGCGAGCACGTAGATGAGGGCCAGCGCCGAGACGCGGAGGAGGAGCTCCTGCTGCTTCGTCTTGAGCCGGAGCGACCTGAGCGGCGCCGGGAGGGAGTCCAGAACGGAGTCGGCCATGGCGGCGCGGCGATCCTGATGCGGGAGATCTGGGTCACTAGGGTTTCATGCGCGCGTGGAGTGGGGGTTTTTGGAGTGGAGCTCGCTTGGTTTGGATCTGGGAGATCGGGGAAGACGAGAGCAGGGGAGGAGTCCAGCTCCAAGTGGAGGCGATGGCCAAGGTGGTTCGGGTCGAGGATTAATGGATACACATCCACTTGGGGGAGAGGGGGTTAGTTATACTGACAGGTGGGCTGTGGTAGGCCGGGCGAGCAGTTGACTGACCTGGATGGTCGCATCGCATGCAGGCGCTTCTGTGTCACTGGAGCCTGGGCCCCACTTGTATCGGAGCAGGCGATTGGCTGCAGAATGCGGAGGACACGTGGGTCTTCCGTTCCGATGGCGGACGGCGTGCGCAGATGAAATGATGGCTAGATCTATTCTAGGTGAACCAAGTGCCTGTGGGGTTGTCAGACTGCCCATGACTTCTGTAGTTGTGCGCAACATTTAGCAGTACCAGATTGATGTAGGGTTAAGTGGCATCAGCACGAGCTTAAAAACAATCAAATCTAATATTGCTAAAAATAGATAATGGAATTCGAGTAAATAAATGACCAGACCTAAGGTCAATGGTTATGAACATCAATCACAAAAAATGGATGGCAATTTGTAATTTTCAGTCACTGTACTTCCCTTGTAAGATGACATTTTCAGTAAATAAGAGCATGCTCGAAATTAAATCGCTGTCATAGTATCCAGCAGAATATATTGGAAATGCAACATGCCACGACTACAAGCCTGTAACATGACAAACAGACGAAACAGTTGCTCAAACACAATCAATATTCCTTTCGATCACAAGGATTGCATGGCCACAACATATTCAGGTGAACATCAAGAAGAGCAAATGCTTTGACTGGATTCCTCCATATGACGTTCTAGATAGGAGAAAGCGAGTTATTTGAACTGCTCCCACGACTCTGAAGATTGTCAAAGAGTAACAGCAGAAAAAAAAAACTGTGAACAGGATTCTACATACATGATCAAGAAACAGATAAGAGGGAAAATACACCTACAATTTGTGATCCACAAATTAAATGACCAAGCTTTGACACATAGTACCAATATCTACATACAAGTTATAGACGGACAAATTCCAAATCTGAATGGAACATTATATGTAAGTCAAATACCATAAGATGACAGATTATACTATACTGGCATACGCAATGACAAACTACTGAATGAAGAAAACCAAACAGGCGTTCTACCTTCAATGGCTATTCGCTTCAGGTACAAGCTCAAAAATGAGGCCACTACCGTGTAAAGTAGTGAAAAAGAATCATCAGATCTACAAGACCTCCCAAGTCATAAACACATGCAAGAGAAGGATCATCCACTCCTAAGCATCCTATCCAATACAGAACACAACTGTAACATCTCTGTACATTCCCCTGGACCCTTTCTGCAGAATGCCTTGATCACATTAGTAAAAATTCTGCTATCTAAAGTTGATCCTTTTACTACTATATCATCAAACAGCCTCAACGCCTCACGAGTATTTCCACTTCTAATCAACCAATAGGTCAAATGTGCAACGGGCTCTGCAGGGTAGCCATCATCAATGTGCCTGACCAAATTGGCAGCCTCTGACCTCCTCCCAGACCTAAAGAGGCAATCAACCAGTGTATTGTATGTTATCGTGTCTGGGGTAATCTTTCCCGCATTCACGTCAGCAAACAAAAAACCAAGCTCACCCTCCTTTCCAGCCTCATAGAACTCATGGATCAGAATGTTACAGGTCACAGTGTCCGCCACGAACCCTTTGCAGCTGAACACGAACTTGGCAAACTGAAACTTGCCGGCTCGGCACAGGCATGAAATCAAAATGTTGTATGTCTGCACATTGGGTGTTATGGGCTTCTTGAGCAGATCCGTGAACAGCTTTAGGACACGCAGCCACTTCCTCTTCTTGCAGAAATGATCCATGGCTGTGTTGTATGTCACAACATCGACCACAAAGCCCAGCTCTTGGCATCGCTCCAGCACCTCCTTGCCTGCCCACATATCAAGATCCTGCGCAACATAATCCAACAGTATGTTCAGACCAACTACTGTCAGTTGTAGCCCCTTTGCTACCGTGATTTCCAGCTGGTGGAATGCCTCCTCGATGTATCCGAACCGCAAAGCCCAGCAATGTAGGTGCTGTATGTTACTGCATCTGGCACCCACCCATTCCGGCCACTATCATCGATAGCCCTCTCCACAGCATCAAAATTCCCTGTCTTACATAGCCCATGGATGTAGATGTTGTAAATGACGACATCAGGGTGGCACCCGGAGTAGCGCATGGAGCTGATGAGCGCATCCGCCGCTTGGATATCGCCATTGGCACAGTAGGCCTGGAGGATCGGTGCGTAGGTGTGCGGGGTGAGCGGGTAGTTGAGGGTGCGCATTTCGTCGAGCAGGTGGAGGGCGTCGGGTAGACGGCCAGCGCGGCAGAAGGAGAAGACGAGGTCCGCGTAGTCGATGGGGGTCGGTGGGAGGCCGAGGCGGGACATCCAGAGCAGGACGGAATAGGCGGCGGAGGGGAGGTGGAGGTGGGAGGAGTACATGTGGAGAAGGAGGGAGAAGGCAGCGCGGTCGGGGGCGACGCCGTGGGCGAGCATGTCGTCGAAAAGGGCAGCGGCGTCGGCGGGGCGGCCGGCCTTGGATAGGGCAGACATGGCGGAGGTGTAGGAGGCGGCGGTGGGCGCGCAGGCGGGGGAGGAGTGGCGCATGCGGCGAAGCACGCGGAGAGCGGCGTCGCCATCGCCGTCGCGGGCGAAGGCGGCGAGGAGGCGGTTGTAGTCGTGGAGGGTGCGCGGCGAAGAGGAGAAGGCGGCTGTGGCCGTCGTGGTGGTGGTGGAATGGGGGCGGGGGGCGTGGGGGAGGATGCGGCAGAGCGTGCGCATGGCGCCGCGCACCGCGGCGGACAGTGGAGCGGAGGTGGCTGCGGCCGGCCACGCGCCAGCGGTCATAGAGGATGGCGGAGGCGGGGTGATGCAAAAGCAAAGAGAAGTGAATTTGCGCGGCGACGGCTACTTGCAACGACGACGGCGATGCGAAGTGCAAACCGGCAGCGACTTTCCTATGTATATGCTACCAGGTGCGAGATAGTGAGATCTGATGTCAATGCACGGAGAAGCATCAGCCTCGTCATCTTGCCAGTTTTTTCAGTACAAGCAGGAGACACGCGTCCTCGAAACACGACATGATGCGGAGAAGAGAAAGTAGCATAGAGAATTAAGTTGTCTCTCATACAGTAATCAATTGTAATACGAAAAACAATATACATCATATGTAGAGTAGTTGTTTATAAATATATGTAAAAATACAACCCATGGTATAAGCTGTCTATAATGACATGAAAGGATACTATAGACAACAGTTGTATATACCATTGCACACATCTTAACAGTGTGACGTCAGTTGTATGTAAAGTTTAGAGTTTTTGGTTCACATCGAAATACTGACGGTGCTAATAGCAATTTTGGTCATCTCGCAATATCAATGTAAAAAATGGCACTCTCCACCGTGCTCTAAGGGGCCGGACACCCCACCGAACGCGCACGTGTGAAATCTGGGCCCTAGGTGCATTGACCAAACCGTGTTCGGCCCCCAAAGGCATAGCAGAGGGCAATGCTGCGCCCTGGAGGCATAGAGGAGGCTATATCATGGACTGGTGGCACGACAAAGGCAAAACTGCATAAAAAAATATTTTTTTGACACTATTTAATACTATTTGAAATACTATAATGCTTTAAAAAATATCTTTCCCTATAGAATTTTTTACCTCACGCTCGCAACTCCAAATGTATTAGCACATGTACTAGAAACAAATTCCACAATTTTCACATGAAATCACGCAGCGCAGAGTTCGCGACGGTGTACTCATCGCCTCGCCTCGGCCGGTGACGGTGTACATCGTCGTCGCCACCGCGACCGTGACTACGTACTATTGCCCACCGTCGAGGTCGGAGACGGTGTATCGCCGCCGCCGCGCGGCGCAGAGTATCGTCGTCCCCGGCCGCGCGACGCAGTAGTAGTACACCGCCGTGGCCCTGCGTCGTGATTTCATGTGTCGTGTGAGCCAAACCCGTCTTGAGCAAGCGGTGACCGCATTCTCGTGCCCACCAACCGTTCGTGGCGTCGACTGTGCCTCAAACCGACTGAAAAAGTATGATCCAAAATCCAGCTTTACATGTGATAATATATTTGAAACTACGAGTGCAATGTAAAAGAAAAATGGGAAAATTCAAAAGAAAAAAATTAAAGTGTTAAATAGTATTTTAAATAGTATCAAAAAAATTAAAGCATTTATGCCTTTGTCGTGCCACCAATCCACGGCATGGCCGCCTCCGTGCCTCTAGGGCGCTGCATTGCCTTTTGTCGTAGACCAGCAGGCGGTTCCATCCGAGTGGAACACATACCAGTTCGACAACCTCGTCATCAACGAAGGCTCTCGTGTGCTGTGGGAGTACGACCAAAGCGAGGTCAGGTAAGAAGCTATGTACAAATGCAAGGAGGCCGTGCAGGAAGCGATCAAATTATGGGCTTTGTCAGTGCGTCGCACATTTACAGTTGTCAAATCTACCCCAAGATGCTACGACGTGAAGTACAACATAGAGGGATGCTCTTGGCAAATGCACACATTTCAGTCTAAGTGGGATACCTACTAGAAGTGCTCTATAGTGGTCCCTCACACATGCGTCGTTTCTAAGTCAGTGCAGTCCCACGTGAATCTGTCATCGGGCTTCATCGCCAACCTCATGTACAGTGAGATCGTGGATAATCTAGATTTTGAGCCACCATCCATCATTCGGACGATTAAGGCATGATTCCAGTATACAATCAGTTATGCCAAGGCTTGGAGGGCAACACAGAAGACATTGGAATTAAAGTTCAACACGTTCGAGGATTCCTACCACAACCTCCCCGGACAACTCCGAGTCATACAAGACAGGAATCCCGGCACTCATATCGACATTCAAGACACCACGCATCCGAAGTGGCCAATAAAAGGGTACTACAACGAGCATTCTTCGCCTTTGGTCCATGCATCAATGTATTCTGACACTGTCGTCCAATCTTGTGCGTGGATGATAAATTCCCGACTGAGAAGTACAAGGGGCAGATACTGACTACAATAGCGATGGACGGGAACAATCAAGTTCTTCCTGTAGTATTCGCTTTCGTTGAAAGCGAGAACACAGATAGCTGATTGTGGTTCCTGAAGAATGTGATGATTTATGTTGTGTAAGACCGCCCCAACGTATGCCTCATACATAATCGGCATGCAGGTCTGCTGCGTGTAATAACTTTGTGAGGACCCCGGTTTATTCGGCTTGTACTACTTAACCATCCACTTGGTCCTAGTAGTACAATTCAAATAAACCAAGCCTCGAGATATGTATACTTCCCAGAAATGCGGTATACACACTCGATACAAAATCATGCATCAATTCCATTCATTCACATAGAACCAAGCACAACACTAAATCAAAGACATACATAACATAAAGAGTTATTACAAACAAGAGGCCGATCGGCTAAATGACATACAACTAGATAAGTAAACAATGAAACAAAAGAGCCATAAGATGGCGATAAACAAAAGCCAATCGTGTGCCTTTACCCACAAGACAACCAACCGGACCGCCAAAGCTAGTCGTCTCAAACACCACCGCAACACAACTCACAAAAGTGAGGCCCTTAGGGCTCACCTTCTTCCTCTCGCAACAAAACAATTAAGCATAGCATCCGAGTACAAAAATTATTTTTGTACTTGCAAGACTGACGTGTAAGATAATGAACTATAATTAACTACATGCAAGCTTTATTTAAGTGGAGGAGGCTCGACTTATTTTCAGAGAAAGCAAGTTTTATTCGCAATATAGTAATACATTAAAAGCAGGTTTGCAATTAATTTCTATTTTTCAAATAACAGAGAGACAATTATAACAATAGGTAGAGGACAACAACATCCTAGAAGTGACTAACCCAATAGTCACCACAACAATAGCATGAAGTACCCCTTCATACCACCCATGTCAAGTTTTAAGTTTTTAAAGGGTTGTAGTCTAGTTCTTATGGAAATAACCAAGCGTGTCCATAACCTAGGACGAGGCTATTCGAATAGTTTTAACCCTGCAGGGGTGTACCAATGTACCCACACGATAGACCGCCTTTCCACCAGCCACGGTTAGCATACTTCCTTTGGTATGCCGGCACGGCTAAGTCTAACAGGACGCTTTCCAATGGATGATGCTAATTAAGAGTCGCAACCCACGGGAGAAGAACACATTAGACAGCCTAACTGGTCTGCTAATGCTCCCCTCACAACACCACATTTTAAAACACCCACCAACCAGCTCATAATTAACACCTCCCAAAGTACTTAGTCAAGAGAGGTTCCATATCCCTCTCGTGTGGTTAGCACGCAACAATTGCTTGGATCAATGGCACAAGTAACTCAATCCTTAGGGACTTAGGCACCATTCTACTCACACCCAACAGATCACACCAACATACCATTGTGTCCAAGCCAAATTATAATTTTTGTTTTCAGTTTTTGATTTGCAAATTAGTAAAACACAAGGGCTGGACATAATGGAATAATAATAGTATTTATGTGATCAAGATCACCGACTAAGTCGATGATCGCCCAATACTACCGATAACTAGACATGGCTAAGCAATATTTATTCGTAATCTACTAAGTGACAAGAGATCATCCAACGAACTCTAATCACAGCAAATAACCTAGGCTCAGGTGGTAGAGGATAATTATTTACCTACAGATTATGCAACAAGAGGATTAACTAATCAATTTAAAAACAAAATAGCAATGCATACATACAAGCTAAACAAAGTATTAGACTTTAAAAGTAATGGGATTAGATAGGAAATGATCAAACTGCTTGCCTGGCTGCTGTTGCTCACTATGCTGCAGAGGATCACTCTCAAGGATGGCACAATCGTGGAACTCACCAAAGAGCGAAAAGAACCGATAAGAACAAAAAAAACGAAAAAGACTCTAAAACCAAAATGCTCCAAATGCTTTGAAAATTTTACAGAAGCAAGAGCAAGATTTAAAATGAAATTAGAAATAAGAACCAATTGATTTGGACTTTCTATGCAAAAGATATTATCAAAACAAATCAATTCGGCTGAAATTAAAATTAAATGAGGTTACTGTTCATAAATAATTTTCTAGAGGTTTTCTGGACTTGAAAATTTTATGATACGTAGCTACTCACGTTTTAAGGCTAACACAAGTGGTCTCACCTCATTTAGAGTTAAAATGATTTAGTTATAATTTTTCAAGTTATAAAAATGAACAAAACTAAATTGCATATGAACTCTTGCTGAAAACAGTAACATGCCTAAGGTCAATTTTAACAGCAAGCTTATCATTAGAGGAGCCATCGTATTGGATTCACTCAAAAGGATTTACAAAGAATTAGTTATGCATTTTACAAATTTCAATGAATTTTAGACCACATTTTAGGTTGAAACAAGTTAACCTAGTTTATACTATTTTCTCACATGAAAAGAGTTCAAAATCATACTCAATTTAAAGTTCATCTTACCACAGAGCTAACACAGTTTTAATTTCTCAAAAGGAGTTAAAACGAAATAGTTATTCACATTTGAAAACTAGAACATTTAAACACTTTGAAAATTTGGAGCTCGGAGGTCCGGTGGTGACAAATCGGGGAGGTCGGAACCGTTGATGCGAGATCCAACGGCTCCAGAGCACCGCGCGCAGACGCGACCGGCAGCAGCGCCCAGGGAGGTCCCGACCGTTGATATCGAATCCAACGGTCCCGACCATCGGATGCACAAAGACGCGCGAAGGATCTCCTTGCGCACTAGGGAGGTCGTGACCTTCAGATCTGGATCTGGCGGTCCCGAGCTCCACAAGGAGGTCCTAAGGCTCACTCTAAAAGGGGAGGTCTAGACGGCTAAGATCTCCCGAGGGGAGGTCCTAACGGTTCAGATCTGAACGATGAGGTCCTAAGCGGTGAGCTTAACAGCGAGAGGTCTTGACGGCTATGATCTCCCGAGGGGAGGTCCTAACGGTCACGATCTCCACAGGGAGGTCTTGCAAGGCAGGTGTTTAACAGAGAGAGGTCTGGACGGTTCAAATCCCCCAGGGGAGGTCCTGAACGGTCCAGATCTGGGCGGGGGAGGTCATGAGATTTCCTTACAAGGACCAGTGGTGGTCTTTTGAAAAGAGGACCCCAAATGTAGTTTTGAAGGTTTTCTTTACAAAAGACCAGGGGTGGTCTTTTGCAAAGAGGACCTCGGGGGTGGCTCAGGGGTGGTTTTTGTAAAACGACTAAGGGAGGTCTTTTTGCAAAGAGGACCCCAAGGAGGTCTGAGAGGGTGGTTTTGATAACACGATCAGGGGTGGTCTTTTTGCAAAGAGGACCCCAAGGTGGAGGGTGATCCTAACGACTGGGATTTAACCTACGGAGGTCTTTAACGGCCAGGATTTCGGTTAGAGGGAGGTCCTGGCAGCTAGAGACTTATACTAGGAGGTCTAACGGCCGAGATCGGGTTCGGGGTGGTCCTAAACGGTCAAGATGGGTTCTAGGAGGTCTAAGCGACCCAGGTTTCCCAAGAAAGATCTGACGGCCGAAGCTAATCCTACAGAGGTCATGGACGGCCATGATTAACTCGGGAGGTCCAATGACTTGACAAAAACGCGACAACAGTACAGAACACCGGGCTTTCGTCACCGGCTCGTCGCCGGCGACCACGACCACGGCGGCGCGGGCTAACAGAGGCAAAACGTTCGCAATACCATTGCGAACATTTTGAGAGTACTTTTGTCGCCGGAGGTGACCTAGATCGCCGGCGAGCTGGAACGAGGCGGAGACTAAAGTACGGGAAAAACGAAAACAGAGAAAAGCTTCGCCGCGACCTAATATACCTGGAGCTTGAGCTTAAGGAGGTTATCGTGAACTCACCTGGACCCAGAGGAGGTCCAGGGGAGGTCGGGGGAGTTCTAGCGACGACGGCCGACGCCGGAGCAGAGGAAGATGACACGGGGAGGGAGCTCCAGAGCAAACGAGAACTGAAGGAAGCTGCGGTTAGCTCCGGAAGGACCCACAAATGGAGCAAAAGCGGTAACGGAGGGAGGGAGGCATGCTTACCGGAGATAAGGACGGAGGCGGCGATTTCAAGTCTGAGAAGGCGAAACCAAATTCGCTTGTTTCCGAGAAAACAAGCCAATCAAGTTAGGGACAGGACCGGAGGTCGAAAGAAACTCTGCGACGCTAAGGGAGGGGCCAGGGGACCACTGGAGCTCCGATGGTGACGAGGGGCTCGGCGACCGACAATGGCGGCAAGTGCTCCCAGCGCTATGCGATTTGTTTCACAGAGTGAGAGCTTAAGACTTGCAAAACGGGTGCAGAAAGGGAGCTAAGGAGGGTCCCGGGAAGCTTAAGTAGCCGAGGGGAGCACGGGCTCAACAACGGCTCTCTTTGGGTGGTCAAGCCCGCTGCCATGGGCTAGCTGAGAGACGGTAGCAGGTAAAGAACAGAGAGGGTGGACTTTGGGGGTGGTAGCACGTCGCGCAATAAATGCAAGGCAGCAAGGAGCTGTTGGGAGGTGACTCAACGCTGCTCTCCCTGCTAACCTCACTCTGGCACAGACGCACGCGCGCGGAGGTGGAAGACGACCAGGCGGTGTCGGGTCCACCTGAAGTGACACAAAGTGGCTTGAGTCTAAAGTGCGCGGTGGCCGAGCCGACCATGAGTCACGGACCCAACACACGCACCGGATTGGATTTGAATGGTTGCGATGGAAATCCACGGGAGCGGTTGGATGCAGATAAAAAGGCTGAGAATGCCCGCGCATTGAAACGGGCTCGGGACGGCGCTAGGTGGTCGGACCAAATCCAGTGGCTCGAGCCGTGCTCAAAGCGCACCGAGAACAGTGAATCGGCTTGAGTTTGAAATTAAAGGCTGAGACTTTAGGGATTTATTTGAGGTAGCATACTAACTCCAAAAATTCTGAAATTTTTACAAGAGCTTGCGAACCTAGAGATTGCCCTTGCATACAATTTCTAGAGATTTTTGTGCACTGGAATTTTCTCAGGAAATTCCAGAAGGTTATTTCAGAGGTTTGACCAAGGTTTGACTTGCCTCTAAACTATTCAAATAATTTCCAAAAATTATGAAATAATTCAGAGGTGCTACCAAGAATTCCTAGAAGCAGGGAAAAATATCTCCCAAGTGTGACCAAAGATTCTGGACAAAGTTAAATGAGAGTTTGACTTGATCAATTGGAGATTTGATTTTTTAATTCTACAATTCTTTGACAAGAATTTGAGAAAAGTTCAAGAACTTTTAAGAGGCGAGAAAAGTTTTAATTCCTCCTCTTGATTACATTTGAAACACAAACGTAGGTTTAATTACATTTGAAACATAAACCCTAGATTTGTTTACTTGGGATGTTACATAACTCGGCTGCAACAACAAGAGAACATACCACTTCCATGGTCGAATTTGCAGAGCAGATGGTGCATGAGGCACTTTGATGCAAATTTCTACAGGCAGTTCCGCAACACGGACTTGATGAACCTGTTCAAGTGGCTGTACAACCAGAACCAGTAGCGAAAGTTCAAAACACTCTAGAAGATTCTGGATAAGCGGACCCAGACGCACAGAAGGGAGGCAGCGAGAAGCCCGCCCTAAGCGCTGACCAGACCCACGAAGCATTGCAACAGCTACCCACAGATGCTCCCAGATTGACGAGGAGGACGAGGGCGCAGGTAAAATGTTTCTCGAACTGGATTGAGTACGAGCCTAAGGAGAAGTGGTCGTTGCTACATGATAGGAGTGGTACTCGATATGGTGTCATAACAACTAATCTAGCCAAGGTGTATAACTGGATCATGCGTGGCGGAAGCAATTCTCCGCGGTATCATAAACTACTTTATTGACAGATGTAACAACGCGTCGCTCACCATGGCAAATGACAGAGTACTCTACTCTTTCGTGATCACCAAGTACATGAAGGAGAAGAGCAAAAAGGGTAAGATGCACCGGACATTCAAAATGGACACAAATGAGCTTCGTTTCGAGATAATGTGCATGGATAAGGGACGTCGCAGGATGAACCGTGAGAGGATCACTCATGAGTGCACGCTATGCCGCGGTAGTTGCGTATGTACTTGCAACAAGCCTCTTCTTCTGCATAAGCCCTGCTCCCATGTCATGGCCACATGTTCGACGGTGGCGCAGCATCCCGCCCAGTACCTCTCTGACCATTTCAATAAGGATGCAGTGATGCAAACCTGGAGTGCAGAGATGTATGGTTACATCGTGGTTGGCCATTTCACTAGCCATCCGACCTAGGAACAACTAATCTGAGCCGCAAATATTGATAGACTAAAGGGAAAGGTTGGCCGACGACAGATACAACGCATCAGAAACGACATGAACGAAGTAGAAGTCGGACATCGTACGAAGAAGTGTTCCATTTGCAGGAAGTCTAGGCACACTTTCAAAAAATGCCCCACAAGAAATCCTTAGGACGAAAGAGACATCGACACTTCGGACGTCACCGCGGGGACCTCATCCGGTCACCCAACTCGAGGCAGTCCACATGAGGGACATTGAGGTCACGACCACGGAAAAGCACAGACAGTTGTAATATATTATTACCAATGTTCTGAATTATCATTTTGATCTGGAAAAAAATAAGTACTATGACGTTTTTTTCAATGTTATGTAATATCAATATGATTTGTCGTAGATCAACAATAACAGTTCTGTTTCCCATGGCTGTAATTTGGTATCCATAGTCCCACCATGACATAATCTTAGCATCAGGTGGAGTGTTCTGACGAAGCCAATAGTATGCCTCACGATAATCATCAAAGATAACTCTGCCTCCATTATGACCCCTTGCGGACAAAACAATAGAAGGAGAAGAGTACGCCTCAGATGCCACCCAAGTGCAGTGTATGGCATATCTGCTGAGCAAGTAAAAAGCACCCAGAAGTAAAGCAATAGCTGCATTATGTTGGAAAGGCAAGGATTGATCAACGGCTCCCTGTTTACACAAGAAGCCAAGTTAGTTACAGTTTGCAGAAGTAACCTAAAAATTTGCAGAAGTAACCTAAAAATCATGAAATTCTTATGTGATTCACATTAAAAATTGGAATTTGAATTACACCAACAGTAGCAAAACGCATTTTTTCCAAAGAAGACAATATTTCATTTCAGAAACCAGCATATTCTTCTCAATCTTGTATCTGGTGGTCCTAAAAAAGTACAGCCCAGCCTTAAAAACGGCAACAAAGTACTCACAATTCCTCAGTGACCCTTTAGATCCACCTCTTTTACCAGTATGCCAAATTAAGATTTATAGTTTTCCACATCTCTTTTGAGAAGGATGTACAATGTCAAAGGAGGAAAAAAGATTTCAACTGTAGTGCTGTACGCCTGTACCACTCAATTTCAATCACAAAGTCTGCGTTTTTATTTACAACCTTTTGTCGAACTTACTTATTTTAGATTTGCCACCTCATTATGAAAGTAAATTATCTCAGATTACACAAATAGGTGAAAATAAAAATCAGAAATACCTTTGCTGCTGCCTTCGAGCCAGTTGCTTTTCCAGAAGCAGTCTGTGGACTCTTACTTTTTGTACGGATCAGAGTTGTCAGATTTTTTATTGTAGCAGATGCTGCAATGGCACTAATAAGGCAAACAGCGGGTGCTGCAACAAGAATTAATCGGACCATAACACCAGCGAAGTACATACTCGTGAGACCATACATGACAATAAATATGGTGGCATCTGACAGGCGCTTGAAACAGAAATAGAGGCCTGCTGGGAACAGGAAAAGAAGGATGTGGAAATCAAACATGAAGGAAGACCATGCTGTTGGCTGATGCTCAGAAACAGACGCGATGATTGGTATATGGTCCTTCGCATAGGTTGGATCAAGCAGCGAGTAAAACCGTCCTGTCCAAGGGGAAATGTAACCCGATGCAGTACCAATTCCAAGAGCCAGGGTGCCGACCGTAATCACACATGTCAGGGTAATTCTCAGGAATGACTTGAATAGTCTGGCATCATTCAGCAGGTATTTTACCCAGTCCAGGAAGAAGAAAACCTGAAAAAGGAAAGGGCTTAAGATAGCTATCCTACATCCATGCTATAACTTGAGAAAGTATAGGAAGGCCTTAAACTAGAATAGATAATTGTCAAGGTGGCATTCGTAGTAATAAACTAATAATAGCAGAACATGAGTTCCACACTCTCGCAATGTTGCATAAAGACAAACAGTAAACGTCATAACACTAGTGAGTTAAGTTGACCCTTGACGTATTCAAGAGTCAAGAGTATTGCCCGTAAGTTAGTAAATGTACAAGCATACCCAGCAGCACAAGCTATCTAAAGATGCATAGAATGCTAGTAGTATCTGGTAGGCTGATAATGTTGACATTCCAATATCTGAAATCATTGTTCACAGGTCAGTGAATCCTAGTGGATGCCAGTCAGCTGCCATTTAATTTGAACCAGCAACTTTAAAGTAAAGTTTTACTGTTCTACTAATTTAGTGGTTTATCTATCTGCTAAGATCAGATTGTCTTCAAATAGGCATCTTTTTCATCCCAATTTACTAATTGCTTCAGGTCATACCATAGTAATGTCCGAAAAACTACCTGCAACAGGAAGAAGACTCCCATGGCGGCCATATGCTCCCCAGACTGTACGTGCTGGAACCCAACGAACCGGATCTGCATTGCGAGCAGCATCCCGAGCACATACATGCAGTTGTAGGCCACGTAGAGCCTCTGCGAGTACCTCCCGGTGACAAGCAGCACGAGCACGTAGAGAGGGACGAGGTTGATGATGAACACATAGCCTCCCCACGCGGAGACCATGTAGAAGTACCCGAACGCCGAGGCCAGCGCCCAGGCGAGAGATCCCGTGTTGACGGCGCGCACGAAGAGGTAGAAGGTGAGCAGCAGCGCGAAGATGGCGATGCCCTCGTTGTCGTAGGACCCCGCGACGGAGCGGGAGATGTACCCGGGGCAGACGGCGATGAGGGCCGCGGCGACGAGCCCCGCCCCCGAGTCCCAGACCTCGCGACCGAAGGCATATGCGACGAGCGTGGTGTTGGCGGCGAAGAATGGCGCGGTAAGGACGCAGACCTCGCGGATGTGGACGGCGAGGGAAAGGGCGCGGAGGAGGCGGTGGAGGAGCGCGGCGGTGACCATGAGTCCGGGAAGAGGTGCCCCGACTACGCGGCCGAGCGGGTACCAGCTTTCGGAGTCGAACCAGTTCCAGAACTCGCTGAAGCCATGCTCGGAGAGGAAGAGGGTGGTGCGGTAGTTGAAGTAGGGGTCGAACTCGTGGATCATGGACTCATAGCGGAGGACGGAGAAGAGGCGGACGGCGAAGGCGAGCACGTAGATGAGGGCCAGCGCCGAGACGCGGAGGAGGAGCTCCTGCTGCTTCGTCTTGAGCCGGAGCGACCTGAGCGGCGCCGGGAGGGAGTCCAGAACGGAGTCGGCCATGGCGGCGCGGCGATCCTGATGCGGGAGATCTGGGTCACTAGGGTTTCATGCGCGCGTGGAGTGGGGGTTTTTGGAGTGGAGCTCGCTTGGTTTGGATCTGGGAGATCGGGGAAGACGAGAGCAGGGGAGGAGTCCAGCTCCAAGTGGAGGCGATGGCCAAGGTGGTTCGGGTCGAGGATTAATGGATACACATCCACTTGGGGGAGAGGGGGTTAGTTATACTGACAGGTGGGCTGTGGTAGGCCGGGCGAGCAGTTGACTGACCTGGATGGTCGCATCGCATGCAGGCGCTTCTGTGTCACTGGAGCCTGGGCCCCACTTGTATCGGAGCAGGCGATTGGCTGCAGAATGCGGAGGACACGTGGGTCTTCCGTTCCGATGGCGGACGGCGTGCGCAGATGAAATGATGGCTAGATCTATTCTAGGTGAACCAAGTGCCTGTGGGGTTGTCAGACTGCCCATGACTTCTGTAGTTGTGCGCAACATTTAGCAGTACCAGATTGATGTAGGGTTAAGTGGCATCAGCACGAGCTTAAAAACAATCAAATCTAATATTGCTAAAAATAGATAATGGAATTCGAGTAAATAAATGACCAGACCTAAGGTCAATGGTTATGAACATCAATCACAAAAAATGGATGGCAATTTGTAATTTTCAGTCACTGTACTTCCCTTGTAAGATGACATTTTCAGTAAATAAGAGCATGCTCGAAATTAAATCGCTGTCATAGTATCCAGCAGAATATATTGGAAATGCAACATGCCACGACTACAAGCCTGTAACATGACAAACAGACGAAACAGTTGCTCAAACACAATCAATATTCCTTTCGATCACAAGGATTGCATGGCCACAACATATTCAGGTGAACATCAAGAAGAGCAAATGCTTTGACTGGATTCCTCCATATGACGTTCTAGATAGGAGAAAGCGAGTTATTTGAACTGCTCCCACGACTCTGAAGATTGTCAAAGAGTAACAGCAGAAAAAAAAAACTGTGAACAGGATTCTACATACATGATCAAGAAACAGATAAGAGGAAAATACACCTACAATTTGTGATCCACAAATTAAATGACCAAGCTTTGACACATAGTACCAATATCTACATACAAGTTATAGACGGACAAATTCCAAATCTGAATGGAACATTATATGTAAGTCAAATACCATAAGATGACAGATTATACTATACTGGCATACGCAATGACAAACTACTGAATGAAGAAAACCAAACAGGCGTTCTACCTTCAATGGCTATTCGCTTCAGGTACAAGCTCAAAAATGAGGCCACTACCGTGTAAAGTAGTGAAAAAGAATCATCAGATCTACAAGACCTCCCAAGTCATAAACACATGCAAGAGAAGGATCATCCACTCCTAAGCATCCTATCCAATACAGAACACAACTGTAACATCTCTGTACATTCCCCTGGACCCTTTCTGCAGAATGCCTTGATCACATTAGTAAAAATTCTGCTATCTAAAGTTGATCCTTTTACTACTATATCATCAAACAGCCTCAACGCCTCACGAGTATTTCCACTTCTAATCAACCAATAGGTCAAATGTGCAACGGGCTCTGCAGGGTAGCCATCATCAATGTGCCTGACCAAATTGGCAGCCTCTGACCTCCTCCCAGACCTAAAGAGGCAATCAACCAGTGTATTGTATGTTATCGTGTCTGGGGTAATCTTTCCCGCATTCACGTCAGCAAACAAAAAACCAAGCTCACCCTCCTTTCCAGCCTCATAGAACTCATGGATCAGAATGTTACAGGTCACAGTGTCCGCCACGAACCCTTTGCAGCTGAACACGAACTTGGCAAACTGAAACTTGCCGGCTCGGCACAGGCATGAAATCAAAATGTTGTATGTCTGCACATTGGGTGTTATGGGCTTCTTGAGCAGATCCGTGAACAGCTTTAGGACACGCAGCCACTTCCTCTTCTTGCAGAAATGATCCATGGCTGTGTTGTATGTCACAACATCGACCACAAAGCCCAGCTCTTGGCATCGCTCCAGCACCTCCTTGCCTGCCCACATATCAAGATCCTGCGCAACATAATCCAACAGTATGTTCAGACCAACTACTGTCAGTTGTAGCCCCTTTGCTACCGTGATTTCCAGCTGGTGGAATGCCTCCTCGATGTATCCGAACCGGCAAAGCCCAGCAATGTAGGTGCTGTATGTTACTGCATCTGGCACCCACCCATTCCGGCCACTATCATCGATAGCCCTCTCCACAGCATCAAAATTCCCTGTCTTACATAGCCCATGGATGTAGATGTTGTAAATGACGACATCAGGGTGGCACCCGGAGTAGCGCATGGAGCTGATGAGCGCATCCGCCGCTTGGATATCGCCATTGGCACAGTAGGCCTGGAGGATCGGTGCGTAGGTGTGCGGGGTGAGCGGGTAGTTGAGGGTGCGCATTTCGTCGAGCAGGTGGAGGGCGTCGGGTAGACGGCCAGCGCGGCAGAAGGAGAAGACGAGGTCCGCGTAGTCGATGGGGGTCGGTGGGAGGCCGAGGCGGGACATCCAGAGCAGGACGGAATAGGCGGCGGAGGAGGTGGAGGTGGGAGGAGTACATGTGGAGAAGGAGGAGAAGGCAGCGCGGTCGGGGCGACGCCGTGGGCGAGCATGTCGTCGAAAAGGGCAGCGGCGTCGGCGGGGCGGCCGGCCTTGGATAGGGCAGACATGGCGGAGGTGTAGGAGGCGGCGGTGGGCGCGCAGGCGGGGGAGGAGTGGCGCATGCGGCGAAGCACGCGGAGAGCGGCGTCGCCATCGCCGTCGCGGGCGAAGGCGGCGAGGAGGCGGTTGTAGTCGTGGAGGTGCGCGGCGAAGAGGAGAAGGCGGCTGTGGCCGTCGTGGTGGTGGTGGAATGGGGCGGGGGCGTGGGGAGGATGCGGCAGAGCGTGCGCATGGCGCCGCGCACCGCGGCGGACAGTGGAGCGGAGGTGGCTGCGGCCGGCCACGCGCCAGCGGTCATAGAGGATGGCGGAGGCGGGGTGATGCAAAAGCAAAGAGAAGTGAATTTGCGCGGCGACGGCTACTTGCAACGACGACGGCGATGCGAAGTGCAAACCGGCAGCGACTTTCCTATGTATATGCTACCAGGTGCGAGATAGTGAGATCTGATGTCAATGCACGGAGAAGCATCAGCCTCGTCATCTTGCCAGTTTTTTCAGTACAAGCAGGAGACACGCGTCCTCGAAACACGACATGATGCGGAGAAGAGAAAGTAGCATAGAGAATTAAGTTGTCTCTCATACAGTAATCAATTGTAATACGAAAAACAATATACATCATATGTAGAGTAGTTGTTTATAAATATATGTAAAAATACAACCCATGGTATAAGCTGTCTATAATGACATGAAAGGATACTATAGACAACAGTTGTATATACCATTGCACACATCTTAACAGTGTGGCGTCGGTTGTATGTAAAGTTTAGAGTTTTGGTTCACATCGAAATCTTGGCGGTGCTAATAGCAATTTTGGTCATCTCGCAATATCAATGTAAAAATGGCACTCTCCACCGTGCTCTAAGGGGCGGACACCCACCGACAGCGCGCGTGTGAAATCGGGCCTAGGTGCATTGACCAAACCGTGTTCGCCCCCAAAGGCATAGCAGAGGGCAATCTTTGCATACAGAGGCATAGAGGAGGCTATATCATGGAGTGGTGGCACGACAAAGGCAAAACTGCATAAAAAATATTTTTTTGACACTATTTAATACTATTTGAAATACTATAATGCTTTAAAAAATATCTTTCCCTATTGAATTTTTTACCTCACGCTCGCAACTCCAAATGTATTAGCACATGTACTAGAAACAAATTCCACAATTTTTCACATGAAATCACGGCGCAGTAGCCCGCGACGGTGTACTACTGCCCGTCGCCTCGACCGGTGACGGTGTACTACTGTCCGCCACCGCGACCGGTGACTACGTACTATTGCCCACCGTCGAGGTCGGAGACGGTGTATCTTGCCGTCGGCTGCGGCGCGGAAGCGATATCGTCGTCCCGGCCGCGGCGGCAGCGATAGTACACCGTCGTGGCCCGCTGCGTCGTGATTTCATGTGTCGTGCAGGCCCAAACCCAGTCTTGAGCAAGCGGTGACCGCATTCTCAGGCCCAGCCCAACCGTTCGTGGCGTGCCGACCAGGCCTCAAACCGACCTGGAAAAAGTATGATCCAAAATCCAGCTTTACATGTGATAATATATTTGAAACTACGAGTGCAATGTAAAAGAAAAATGGGAAAATTCAAAAGAAAAAAATTAAAGTGTTAAATAGTATTTTAAATAGTATCAAAAAAATTAAAGCATTTATGCCTTTGTCGTGCCACCAATCCACGGCATGGCCGCCTCCGTGCCTCCAGGGCGCTGCATTGCCTTTTGTCGTAGACCAGCAGGCGGTTCCATCCGAGTGGAACACATACCAGTTCGACAACCTCGTCATCAACGAAGGCTCTCGTGTGCTGTGGGAGTACGACCAAAGCGAGGTCAGGTAAGAAGCTATGTACAAATGCAAGGAGGCCGTGCAGGAAGCGATCAAATTATGGGCTTTGTCAGTGCGTCGCACATTTACAGTTGTCAAATCTACCCCAAGATGCTACGACGTGAAGTACAACATAGAGGGATGCTCTTGGCAAATGCACACATTTCAGTCTAAGTGGGATACCTACTAGAAGTGCTCTATAGTGGTCCCTCACACATGCGTCGTTTCTAAGTCAGTGCAGTCCCACGTGAATCTGTCATCGGGCTTCATCGCCAACCTCATGTACAGTGAGATCGTGGATAATCTAGATTTTGAGCCACCATCCATCATTCGGACGATTAAGGCATGATTCCAGTATACAATCAGTTATGCCAAGGCTTGGAGGGCAACACAGAAGACATTGGAATTAAAGTTCAACACGTTCGAGGATTCCTACCACAACCTCCCCGGACAACTCCGAGTCATACAAGACAGGAATCCCGGCACTCATATCGACATTCAAGACACCACGCATCCGAAGTGGCCAATAAAAGGGTACTACAACGAGCATTCTTCGCCTTTGGTCCATGCATCAATGTATTCTGACACTATCGTCCAATCTTGTGCGTGGATGATAAATTCTGATCGAGAAGTACAAAGGCGAATCGACTACAATAGCGATGGACGGGAACAATCAAGTTCTTCCTGTAGTATTCGCTTTCGTTGAAAGCGAGAACACAGATAGCTGATTGTGGTTCCTGAAGAATGTGATGATTTATGTTGTGTAAGACCGCCCCAACGTATGCCTCATACATAATCGGCATGCAGGTCTGCTGCGTGTAATAACTTTGTGAGGACCCCGGTTTATTCGGCTTGTACTACTTAACCATCCACTTGGTCCTAGTAGTACAATTCAAATAAACCAAGCCTCGAGATATGTATACTTCCCAGAAATGCGGTATACACACCTCGATACAAAATCATGCATCAATTCCATTCATTCACATAGAACCGAAGCACAACACTAAATCAAAGACATACATAACATAAAGAGTTATTACAAACAAGAGGCCGATCGGCTAAATGACATACAACTAGATAAGTAAACAGCGGAAACAAAAGAGCCATAAGATGGCGATAAACAAAAGCCAATCAGTGTGCCTTTACCCACAAGACAACCAACCGGACCGCCAGGCTAGTCGTCTCAAACACCACCGCAACACAACTCACAAAAGTGAGGCCCTTAGGGCTCACCTTCTTCCTCTGCAACAAAACAATTAAGCATAGCATCTGAGTACAAAAATTATTTTTGTACTTGCAAGACTGACGTGTAAGATAACAGAACTATAATTAACTACATGCAAGCTTTATTTAAGTGGAGGAGGCTCTGGACTTATTTTCAGCAGAAAGCAAGTTTTATTCGCAATATAGTAATACATTAAAAGCAGGTTTGCAATTAATTTCTATTTTTCAAATAACAGAGAGACAATTATAACAATAGGTAGAGGACAACAACATCCTAGAAGTGACTAACCCAATAGTCACCACAACAATAGCATGAAGTACCCCTTCATACCACCCATGTCAAGTTTTAAGTTTTTAAAGGGTTGTAGTCTAGTTCTTGCGGGAAATAACCAAGCGTGTCCATAACCTAGGACGAGGCTATTCGAATAGTTTTAACCCTGCAGGGGTGTACCAATGTACCCACACGATAGACCGCCTTTCCACTGACCACGGTTAGCATACTTCCTTTGGTATCTTGGCACGGCTAAGTCTAACGGGGCGCTTTCCAATGGATGATGCTAATTAAGAGTCGCAACCCACGGAGAAGAACACATTAGGCAGACCTAACCGGTGCGCTAATGCTCCCCTCACAACACCACATTTTAAAACACCCACCAACCACTCATAATTAACACCTCCCAAAGTACTTAGTCAAGAGAGGTTCCATATCCTCTCGTGTGGTTAGCACGCAACAATTGCTTGGATCAATGGCACAAGTAACTCAATCCTTAGGGACTTAGGCACCATTCTACTCACACCCAACAGATCACACCAACATACCATTGTGTCCAAGCCAAATTATAATTTTTGTTTTCAGTTTTTGATTTGCAAATTAGTAAAACACAAGGGTGGACATAATGGAATAATAATAGTATTTATGTGATCAAGATCACCGACTAAGTCGATGATCGCCAATACTACCGATAACTAGACATGGCTAAGCAATATTTATTAGTAATCTACTAAGTGACAAGAGATCATCCAACGAACTCTAATCACGACCAAATAACCTAGGCTCGGTGGTAGAGGATAATTATTTACCTCTGATTATGCAACAAGAGGATTAACTAATCAATTTAAAAACAAAATAGCAATGCATACATACAAGCTAAACAAAGTATTAGACTTTAAAAGTAATGGGATTAGATAGGAAATGATCAAACCGCTTGCACAGCTGCTGTTGCTCACTATCTGCAGAGGATCACTCTCAAGGATGGCACAATCGTGGAACCTCAGAAAGAGCGAAAAAGAACCGATAAGAACAAAAAAACGAAAAGACTCTAAAACCAAAATGCTCCAAATGCTTTGAAAATTTTACAGAAGCAAGAGCAAGATTTAAAATGAAATTAGAAATAAGAACCAATTGATTTGGACTTTCTATGCAAAAGATATTATCAAAACAAATCAATTATTTGAAATTAAAATTAAATGAGGTTCTTGTTCATAAATAATTTTCTAGAGGTTTTCGGACTTGAAAATTTTATGATACGTAGCTACTCACGTTTAAGGCTAACACAAGTGGTCTCACCTCATTTAGAGTTAAAATGATTTAGTTATAATTTTTCAAGTTATAAAAATGAACAAAACTAAATTGCATATGAACTCTTCTTGAAAACATTAACATGCCTAAGGTCAATTTTAACACAAGCTTATCATTAGAGGAGCCATCGTATTGGATTCACTCAAAAGGATTTACAAAGAATTAGTTATGCATTTTACAAATTTCAATGAATTTTAGACCACATTTTAGGTTGAAACAAGTTAACCTAGTTTATACTATTTTACACTCTGAAAAGAGTTCAAAATCATACTCAATTTAAAGTTCATCTTACCACAGAGCTAACACAGTTTTAATTTCTCAAAAGGAGTTAAAACGAAATAGTTATTCACATTTGAAAACTAGAACATTTAAACACTTTGAAAATTTGGAGCTCTGGGAGGTGCGGTGGTGACAAAGCGGGGGAGGTCGGAACCGTTGATGCGAGATCCAACGGCTCCGAGCACCGCCGCACGCGCCGGCCGGCCAGCGCCAAGGGAGGTCCCGGCCGTTGATATCGAATCCAACGGTCCCGACCGCTGGATGCACAAAGACGCGAAGGATCTCCTTGCGCACTAGGGAGGTCGTGACCTTCGATCTGAGATCGCGGTCCCGAGCTCCACAAGGAGGTCCTAAGGCTCACTCTAAAGGGAGGTCTAGAGCGGCTAAGATCTCCAGGGAGGTCCTAACGGTTGAGATCGAGCGATGAGGTCCTAAGCGGTGAGCTTAACGGCGAGAGGTCTTGGCGGCTATGATCTCAGGGAGGTCCTAACGGTCACGATCTCCACAGGGAGGTCTTGCAAGGCAGGTGTTTAGAGAGAGAGGTGCGGGCGGTTCAAATCCCCCAGGGGAGGTCCTGAACGGTCCAGATCTGGGCGGGGGAGGTCATGAGATTTCCTTACAAGGACCAGTGGTGGTCTTTTGAAAGAGGACCCCAAATGTAGTTTTGAAGGTTTTCTTTACAAAAGACCAGGGTGGTCTTTGCAAAGAGGACCTCGGGGTGGCTCGGGGTGGTTTTGTAAAGCGACTAAGGAGGTCTTTTGCAAAGAGGACCCCAAGGAGGTGCGAGAGGGTGGTTTTGATAACACGATCGGGGTGGTCTTTTGCAAAGAGGACCCCAAGGTGGAGGTGATCCTAACGATCGGGATTTAACCTACGGAGGTCTTTAACGGCCGGGATTTCGGTTAGAGGAGGTCCTGGCGGCTAGAGACTTATACTAGGAGGTCTAACGGCCGAGATCGGGTTGGGGTGGTCCTAAGCGGTCAAGATGGGTTCTAGGAGGTCTAAGCGACCAGGTTTCCCAAGAAAGATCGCGGCGGAGCTAATCCTCTGAGGTCATGGGCGGCCATGATTAACTCGGGAGGTCCAATGACTTGACAAAAACGCGACAACAGTACAGAACACCGGGCTTCGTCACCGGCTCGTCGCCGGCGACCACGACCACGGCGGCGCGGGCTAACAGAGGCAAAACGTTCGCAATACCATTGCGAACATTTTGAAATACTTTGTCGCGGAGGTGACCTAGATCGCCGGCGAAATGGAGCAGCGGAGACTAAAGTGCGGGAAAACGAAAGCAGAGAAAAGCTTCGCCGCGACCTAATATACCTGGAGCTTGAGCTTAAGGAGGTTATCGTGAACTCACCTGGACCCAGAGGAGGTCCAGGGGAGGTCGGGGGAGTTCTAGCGACGACGGCCGACGCCGGAGCAGAGGAAGATGACACGGGAGGAGCTCCAGAGCAAGCGAAGCGAAGGAAGCTGCGGTTAGCTCGGAAGGACCCACAAATGGAGCAAAAGCGTGCGGAGGAGGAGGCATGCTAGGAGATAAGGACGGAGGCGGCGATTTCAAGTCGGAGAAGGCCGAAACCAAATTCAGTTGTTTCCTGAGAAAACAAGCCGAATCAAGTTAGGGGACAGGACCGGGAGGTCGAAAGAAACTCTGCGACGCTAAGGGAGGGGCCAGGGGACCACTGGAGCTCCGATGGTGACGAGGGGCTCGGCGACCGACAATGGCGGCAAGTGCTCCCAGCGCTATGCGATTTGTTTCACAGAGTGAGAGCTTAAGACTTGCAAAGCAGGTGCGAAGGGAGCTAAGGAGGTCTGGGAAGCTTAAGTAGCCGAGGGGAGCACGGGCTCAACAACGGCTCTCTTTGGGTGGTCAAGCCCGCTGCCATGGGCTAGCTGAGAGACGGTAGCAGGTAAAGAACAGAGAGGGTGGACTTTGGGGGTGGTAGCACGTCGCGCAATAAATGCAAGGCAGCAAGGAGCTGTTGGGAGGTGACTCAACGCTGCTCTCCCTGCTAACCTCACTCTGGCACAGACGCACGCGCGCGGCGGGAGGTGGAAGACGACCAGGGGGCGGTGTCGGGTCCACCGGTAAGTGACACAAAGTGGCTTGAGTCTAAAGTGCGCGGGTGGGCTGAGCCGGACCATGAGTCACGGACCCAACACACGCACCGCTGGATTGGATTTGAATGGTTGCGATGGAAATCCACGGGAGCGGTTGGATGCAGATAAAAAGGCTGAGAATGCCCGCGCATTGAAACGGGCTCGGGACGGCGCTAGGTGGTCGGACCAAATCCGATGGCTCGAGCCGGCTCAGTGCGCACTCCGAGAGCAGTGAATCCGTTTGAGTTTGAAATTAAAGGTGAGACTTTAGGATTTATTTGAGGTAGCATACTAACTCCAAAAATTTGAAATTTTACAAGAGCTTGCGAACCTAGAGATTGCCCTTGCATACAATTTCTAGAGATTTTTGTGCCTGGAATTTTCTCAGAAATTCAGAAGGTTATTCAGAGGTTTGACCAAGGTTTGACTTGCCTCTAAACTATTCAAATAATTTCCAAAATTATGAAATAATTCAGAGGTGCTACCAAGAATTCCTAGAAGCGAGGAAAAATATCTCCCAAGTGTGACCAAAGATTCGGACAAAGTTAAATGAGAGTTTGACTTGATCAATTGGAGATTTGATTTTTAATTCTACAATTCTTTGACAAGAATTTGAGAAAAGTTCAAGAACTTTTAAGAGCGAGAAAAGTTTTAATTCCTCCTCTTGATTACATTTGAAACACAAACGTAGGTTTAATTACATTTGAAACATAAACCCTAGATTTGTTTACTTGGGATGTTACATAACTCTTTTGCAACAACAAGAGAACATACCACTTCCATGGTCGAATTTGCGAGCGAGATGGTGCATGAGGCACTTTGATGCAAATTTCTGAGCGATTCATAACACGGACTTGATGAACTGTTCAAGTGGTGTACAACGGAACCGATGGCGAAAGTTCAAAACACTCTAGAAGATTCGGATAGCGGACCCGCGCGCCTGAAGGGAGGCGGCGAAGCCCGCCCTAGCGCGGACGGACCCACGAAGCATTGCAACAGCTACCCACAGATGCTCCCAGATTGACGAGGAGGACGAGGGCGCAGGTAAAATGTTTCTCGGACTGGATTGAGTACGAGCCTAAGGAGAAGTGGTCGTTGCTACATGATAGGAGTGGTACTCGATATGGTGTCATAACAACTAATCTAGCCAAGGTGTATAACTGGATCATGCGTGGCGGAAGCAATTCTCCGCGGTATCATAAACTACTTTATTGACAGATGTAACAACGCGTCGCTCACCATGGCAAATGACAGAGTACTCTACTCTTTCGTGATCACCAAGTACATGAAGGAGAAGAGCAAAAAGGGTAAGATGCACCGGACATTCAAAATGGACACAAATGAGCTTCGTTTCGAGATAATGTGCATGGATAAGGGACGTCGCAGATGAGCAGTGAGAGGATCACTCATGAGTGCACGCTATGCGCGGTAGTTGCGTATGTACTTGCAACAAGCCTCTTCTTACGCATAAGCCACGCTCCCATGTCATGGCCACATGTTCGACGGTGGCGTGACATCCCGCTTGATACCTCTCGACCATTTCAATAAGGATGCGGTGATGCAAACACGGAGTGCAGAGATGTATGGTTACATCGTGGTTGGCCATTTCACTAGCCATCCGACCTAGGAACAACTAACTGAGCGCAAATATTGATAGACTAAAGGAAAGGTTGGTGGCAGCGGATACAACGCATCGAAACGACATGAGCGAAGTAGAAGTCGGACATCGATGCGAAGAAGTGTTCCATTTGCAGGAAGTCTAGGCACACTTTCAAAAAATGCCCCACAAGAAATCCTTAGGACGAAAGAGACATCGACACTTCGGACGTCACCGCGGGGACCTCATCCGGTCACCCAACTCGAGGCAGTCCACATGAGGGACATTGAGGTCACGACCACGGAAAAGCACGGACAGTTGTAATATATTATTACCAATGTTCTGAATTATCATTTTGATCTGGAAAAAAATAAGTACTATGACGTTTTGCTGAATGTTATGTAATATCAATATGATTTGTCGTAGTTTTGATATAAACTAAGTGTTATAACGTTTTGCTGAATGTTATGCAATATCAGTATGATTTGTCGTAGTTTTGATAGTACTGGCAAATTCACATTTGTTTCCTTACATAATATGCAGTGCATGTACACGACCAATGTTATACAAGAGGTCATTTCTCTAAAGTTCACCGTGTATGAATTCCCGGACGCATTGCAATATCACTTACCTTCCCACTTATGAATCGTTGATACCTCAATTGTCGTAAAATTCTTCAAAAATTCACCACACTAGAACAACACACAACGATAAAAAAATGTTATTGCGAGTTTAATAGATTTCATACTATTCAAAATCTACGAAAATCATAAACAGACCAACCAGTTTATGAACTGGCGACAACTGGTAACGGGAACCTATTTTTGTAATTTTTTTGTGTGGCTATTTATTTTTGTAATTATTTTTAAAAATAATATATATATTTTTTAAAAAAGTGCAGTCTCGGGAGGTCACCGTGAGCAGCTCGAGCATCCCAACGGAACTCGGCAAACTACTGCGCGATACTCAAATTGATTCAAAGGTAACCTAACAGTGACACTAGAGATTTCTAATGTGTTAAGCTCGCCATCTTGCAACTTCATAAAAATAACACCGCCCTATGACATATCAACTGACGAATAAGTTTTCATTTTGGCAGAATCATGTCAGGTCCCGGATAACAGCCTCACAGATTCTCCATGATCCATCATTCTGCCTCCTCAGTATGTACTGCACTTCATATGTACTGCAATTATAATAATATAAATCATCAGTACCATGTTTATTTTAGAGAAGAATGGGAAATAATGATCAACAGCAACGATATCTTCTCAAATACCTGTAATAACTGGGTTTCTTGGGCCGCAAGTCATCAACAAGCTCAGCTGCTTCCTCAAGCACAGCATCAATTTCTGCCACTTCACCAGCACCAACCTCGTCCAGCAGTATCTCGGCTCGAACAACAGAGAGATTTAACAAAACAAATCTCCAATAGCAAGACTGATCCTTTGCTGACAACACTAAATCTTGCCACTGCTCAACAAGAGGGACTTCGATTAAGCACAACATAAATAATTAAACATATACTCCATATGCAACTACGTGATCAATAGAAGGAACTTACCTTTGAGAGCATTGAGCCATCAAGAATCTCAGGGAGCATGTCAATTTGATAGTCAGGGCCAAGAGCTTCAGATTTGATATCTTGCCACTGCTTCACAAGTGTTTCTGCTTCTTGAAGATCCACCCTTTGCTTACATACTGTAGAATCCACAGCATTAGCTACAGGAGATAGATCACTTTCTTCACTTCTCAAATGAAGCCTATTGCGTAACCAAAGCATTTTTGACAGCTTTTCAAAATGCTTCCTGACGCTACTAGTGATAAAAGAACCTTCTGATATAGATGCTTCATTCAGAGACAATGTGGCTGCAGATTCCCTAGTTGTGGGAACAGAATTTGTGTACCCAAACTGAAATCTGAGCATTTTTAATGTACCAAACAGGGCAAACCCGAGGAGAGCAGTATAGGCAAGTTTTCCTATAATATCTCCAGTTAGGCCCCATGATTCCAAGGTTCTTACAGGATGGGATCCAGGTTTGCGCTTCAGGGGTACAGATATTGTGCTTGAACCATTTACTGGCCTATCCATAGACGAATGGACCCCCAGGTTGGTCGGTGCAAGTTGCTTTACAGCTTCCCCCAAATGGCTGGTCGAATTGAGTCTTGGAGTCTGCTCCCCTGAAGTTCTGTTGCATGGTGAGGCACTAGATGACGGCTGAGAGCTCAAAAGGACCATTCTTGTAGCTCCCAGTTTCTGCTTGGAAGTGCTAAGGATGCGCTTAGGAGCCCCAAAGAAGTTGGCCTGTCATAAGAGGGTAGTGGTATTAAAATTAGAAAATGCCATGATGGATTTGATTACTAAAAATAGTATGATACAAACCAAAGATGGTGAACAATCTCTTATATCTGCAAAACGAGAAAGTACCACATCCTTCAGCCACAGTTCCTGGTAAAGACAAGTTGTCTGGCATGAGAAAACTTTAACACAAATAGATAGTATAAATTCAGACAAATATGCCACCTACTAATCTAAAAATAGTACAACATATTTGCTCTGAAACATAGCATCACAAAACGCAACATACCAGTGATTGGTTGACAGTAACCTTGTCATTGCTGTCTTTCTTTTTAGCTAACCCATAATTCCTTGAATTGGAACTTCCATTACTTTGAAGCTGCTGAAGCTTTTCAAAAACTGTGGTGCCAGATTCCTGAGAGCAAACCTTTAGTCCTGATAATATAAGCTAGTAAAATTATAGCAGTCCAGATTAGCTTATCACCTCTCCAAGAAGATACAAGCAGAAAGTTTCCTCAAATTTCAGGTCTGTATTCTCAGATGCAACTAAACACTCGCAGATGGTTTTAGCTTTACTGATCTGCATAGAGGTAATGTAAATTAAAGAATGCAAAAGTAGCAAACGGGATGGCTTCTGTAGGCTATGAGTAGAAAAAAAAAGAAGGTACCAACTCAGTTTGCCGGGTTGAAAATCCAAATGCAAGGTGAGCAAGCATCGCCATGTAGAAGCAGTTGAAGTCAACTACCACCCGCTGGCTCTGAGACTCCAATGATTTTTTGTTTTTACGAGTTGTAGCCAAAGTGTCCCAAGAAAGTAGATCCACGATTTCAGTGGCTAATAATTTATTCATTGCTTGGCCCAGGAAACAAGGCCAATCATGAACTCTACAAGAGGATTCAACATCAAGGCCCTGTCTAAGCAATTCACAGAGAGCTGCAATAGCACCTCGCCTGCGTTCAGAATTTTCAGGTGTCTGAGGCAAGCTTAGAAGCTCTAGAGTGCAAGCAGGTGCAAGCTCTTCAAGTGATTCTTCAATCTAGTTCATGCAACAAAATAAGTTATGACATGATTTCATATGCAGAAGAATCCATGAAGTGAAAGTTATAACATTTTACCTGTTCAAGAAGGGGCATCTTCTCCAAAGATGCTTTTCTCCTCAAAAGATATTGAGCACGTGCTAGAGCCTCGAAGCCAAGAGATACTTTACTTTTCTCAAAGCTGGCTTTTGCAATAGAGCACTACAAGAAAATGCATGGAACCATTGAAGACAAACCAAAGAGGTACATGAACATTCTCTCATGCAGCTATTTTTCTTTAATTTCTCGTGTGGTTCTTACTTCAGCTAATGCCATTGCAAGAAGCACATCATGAACATACAGTTTAGAATCAAGGTGTCGTAGAGCCGCCTGACCAATTTCCAAAACTAGTTTCTCTTCCCCAGCCTGCAAACAATAATGTGACATCTTACACTGACAATAAACAAACATACTAGTACATGATGATAAGAAAGGCACTTTCAACTTTGATGAATTGGGGCTGCTAAGACATCTCCCATGCTTGAGCCCATAAAGCTCAAACATCAAATTGGTCATGAGTCACAATCTCAGCATTTTACACTACCTGGTCTGAATAAAGGGCAGAGTTCAATATCGACATGCTTTTCACCATAATCTTAAAGATATTGACCCTGAAGTTGTTATAACAAGTTTTATTTTATTAGTCTTCAACATTACACAGAGTAAATATTAAACCCTCTGGAGCCTTCCAAATCACCTCACTGAATTGTAAATAGTATTCTGATAAAGAAGAATAAAGACAGACTTACAAGAAACACAGCCAATGCTCAACTAAATATTTACTGCATTGGTGGATTTGGGAGAACAGAGCATGGTCATGATAATAACTATCTCATGAAACATAGCCACTGACGGTGAAAAGCCTAAACCAAATCAAAATGAAACAGACTTGGTCTCCTTTATTGGTTCAAATGAATATTTTGATTGAAGTGTGTTTGTATTACACATTACCTCCTGCAAGACACACAGGGCAGCGGGCAACCAACTCCAAGGTATATGAAGGGAGGATCTGGGTGGAACTTTTTCCTTTATGCTTCCTGCATACTCTTGTTCAAAGAGAAGTTTATCTCTCACATCTACCAGCAGAGCCTAACAAACAAAGAACCATGCAAACATTAAACACCAAGATGCTGCGTTTCCTCCATGAAACAAAGCATAACTATATCCGCAAAGTTCCAGAATTCAGCGAGCAACCTGCCTGCAAGTAGACACCTCTGCTGTGTATCCATCTTCAATCTCTGCATTTTTCAGCTCCATTGCTGCTTTAACAATCTCGTCTTTCTCAGCCTTCTCTGTAATACCTAGAATCTGCATGGTTATTTGGATAGATGTCATAAAAAGAAGACAAATGGTCCAATCAATTTTGAACTGGAAACAACTTTGAACTGGAAACAACGAAATGTCGGAACACTTTCACGACATTTTACTCCAAAATGAGGGAAGCATGTGGATTTACAGGTGTAAATTTTGAAGGGCATCGTGATACAATGAATTTGAACTATGATGAAAAAAAGGCACATTTAATCCGTAACTGCGTCAATTGAATGGGGCTGGAATGAGCTGAATCTAATCCAGATCAAGCGACGATGCAATGCAACAACAGGGAGCCACACTTCCAAAATTCCAATTCATAAACAGGACGACTGGCGAAACAAATTCACCTTATAGCAAGTGACGGGGATCTCCACCATCGCTGCGGCGGGAGACTCCTGCCTGCTAACCTCGGCCGCCACCGGTGCCGCCTCTGCCACCCTCGGACGCACCGCCCCCGCGGCCCCCCCTCGCCTGCCGCCGGCCAGGAATCCAGCCCCCGCGGCGGCGGAGGCATTGCCATTGCCGACGCCGACAAGCCGCGTCGAGGACGGGGAGGCGACCGCGGGGTGAAGCGCCGCCGCAGCGGCCACCGTCGGCATCGCCATGGCCGGAGACCGAACCCTATGCGGCCCTCTCCGACGCGGACGACTCCATGTGTGAAGGGCAGCTTTAGGGTGCGGGGGTTTTGGGGAGGTGGAGGTGGGAATAAAGGGAGAAAGTGGCAGTGAGGACGAGGAAGGGAGAAGGCGTCGTGAAGGCGAAGCAGCCGGAGGCCGGAGGAGGGTCGGGGGCGACGGATCGTGCTTTTTCCGTGGACCTGGTTCATGCGCTCTCTGTGGATGCTGCACGGCATAATACATGTGGGCCATTCCAGGTGGTGACATGTCGCTATTGTTTTTTTCCCCTAATTGGGCTTACGGGCTGCGTCCACATGGGCCGGCGGGTTGGGCTGGGCTGGGCTGGGCTGGGCTGGGCTGAATTCCGCACCTCAGGAGACGAGGGGAAAAAATCCGCTCATCGCCAGCGAATCTCGGCCGGGGAAGGGAACTGGTGGCCGAGTGACACCTTCCAGAAGATTCCTCCTCCCCCTCATCGGCGTCGTGCTGCCCTCATGGCATCCGCACCAAGCACCACCGCGTCCACCCTCGTCGCGCCCCCTCTCCGCTCGCCCTTCTCCTGGGCCCGCGGCCCCCGCCTCCCCGCCACGCTCCGTCTCCCGCCCCCTCAACCCGCGTCGGCTCGCTGCCGCCTGGCGCCCGCGCCAGGCCGGCTCGCGCGCGTTCGGTGCGGCGCGGCGGTGAAGTTCATCGGGCAGAGCGAGTTCGAGGCGGAGGTGTTGCAGTCGGAGCTGCCCGTGCTCGTCGACTTCGTCGCCGACTGGTGCGGGCCGTGCCGCCTCATCGCGCCCGTCGTCGATTGGGCCTCTGAGGTCTGCTGCTTCTTGATAGAAATATCCACATGGTTTTTCTTTCGGCCTGGGGTGTCGTGCCATGTTCGAATAGTTGAGAATTGCAAAAAAATACTATACCACCAAGGCTCAAACGACTATTTTTGCTACGCTAGATAATGCCTAGTGTAAGAGAGCAACTATCATGGAATTTGCTAGCAGGGACAATGCCAATGATAGCTCTAAGTCCTTGGCAAGATCTAGGAACAGAGAATGCATGGGTTCCCTGTTAGGAAAATTGCAAATTCAACAGTTATCAGCAAGCGCTGTGTTTGTGGTTTGAGTTGTACGTCTTAGAACAGCAAAGTTTTAGTCAAGTCTATAACAAGTAGTACAGTTTTGTTGTGCTAAAACACAATGGCCTAAGTACTTGCTAAGAACTACAGCAAAATCCTAAACATTATAACCAGAGACTGCAAGGGAGTATAATGTAGGTCAGGTTTTGAAGATTTCAGCAATGATTTGTTTTCAATTCATATAGGTAGTCATAGTCTGAAGGACTTAATTCATGCTTTGCTTTAATGCTTTTCTAAATTAATGTGGAAATTTAGTGGAAAGACTTAGTTTGCAACTTCCAACTTTGGTATTTTGAGTTATCATGGAGAACTCTCTGATTAATCGACTAATGTGTAGCAATATCCATATATATGAAGAGTTACTAGACCCAGCACATCAATTCCTCTGTGGGAAAGAAAATTGTGTGGTTCAACAGAAACTGGTATTTTACATTTTTTTAGAGGAAACTCTGTTGTTTTAAATGGAATTGCCAGCTAAAATAGTTTAGTTTTGGTGTAACAGGAATATGTAGGGAGATTAAAGATTGTCAAGATCGATCATGATGCAAATCCTCAATTGATCGAAGAATATAAGGTTTATGGTCTCCCGGCCCTGATTCTCTTCAAGAATGGGCAGGAGGTGCCTGGGAGCCGAAGAGAAGGTGCAATAACAAAAGACAAGTTGAAGGAATACCTTGAACCTCTCTTGGAGACCACCACTGTCGCGTAGTATCATCGCCTGCAGTCTGCAGCACTGAATCTCATATGGTTCAGAGGATGCCAATGGCATTGGCTTGCACTGCACATCTTGCATGTTGAAGAGTTTTTCCCTCCATGAGCTCCTTGTTTCTAGTTTGTAATTACCTACACGATCATGATTCATGACTGACTATGTACGATTGTCATTGCTGATGGCAAAACTAGTATACATGAAGGGCTATCTCGAGGATGTGTCCATACTCAATTAATTGTTAAGCAAGTTCAATTAATATTACTTCCACACTGCTGATTTTAACGATGATATTTTCATGTTGTATTATGGGTAAGTAAAACCTTTTACCTGTGAGATTGGCAGCAGTTCATCCAACCAAGATGTCATTTAGATAATAGAAGTATCTGCTTCCTTGAGTAGGCTGATGCCTTTCAGGCCAAAAAAATGAACCAGGTGCTTCCATAGGGGAAGAGTTCATTTTTTGTTGTAATTCGTATACAAATGCAATTTCTAATTTTCTTTAATTGTTATTATGAATTACAAATCAAATTGCTGGTTTTATTTTATCTTTATTTGTGTTCGTATACAACTCCAATTGCTAATTTTATTTAATTTATTCTGAATTTTAGTTATTTACAGTTCACGCTATCCTGTACAAGGTTGGTTTCTGGTTTCTCTCAGGCATGGACTGGAACCAAGTAGACCCAGGCAGTTTCAAGACTTCTCATACCCCATGAGGCCTCTCACCCTTCCTGCATCGTCCCAATTGTCACTGCCGGCAAGCATGCTGGACAGCAACAGGTACCTCGATGGATCTTCCTTTTCGAGCGCAAGTGCATGCTCTGCAGCTCGCTTGCCTGCAGCCTCATTGCCGTGAAGTTGACAAGCACTGAGCAATGCCTGCCACACAAGAACTCCAGGGCGGAATGGCACCCGTGAGATCAGCTCTTCAGCCTCTTCGATATGACCCGCTTTTCCAAGCAGATCAACCATGCAGGCGTAGTGATCCTGGCCAGGCTCAACACCAAACTTATCTGCAATGGCGTTGAGGTATATCCAGCCTTCATCCACAAACCCACCTTGGCTGCAAGGGTAGACAACACAGATAAAAGTGACATAGTTCGGTGCAATACCTTCCAACAGCATGTTATCAAACACATTTCATATGTATTTATGAATTTTACATATTTTTCTGTATTTTTCTTTTAAAAAAAAATCAAACTAAGTGGGTCATACACAGCCCGACAGACCAAACAGACTCGTGCGGTATGGCGCGCACGACTCCTGCCGGTTCGTGCTTGGGTGCTCTGCGAGCTCGTGGCGACACGATTCTTTCACATACCGAAATGGGTGGTGCTGGGCTGGGCCGCCCATTTGCCCACGTCTGACTAGAACCCCACGTCGACCCGACCCGACCCGAGCTCTATTCGATTCCAACCTCGCCGCCGCCCTCCTCGCACACTCCGTCGCGGCGTCGCCTCCCGCCCCTTCCGCGCTGGGTCTCCCGCCCTCCCCCATGTCGCCTTCCGTTGCAGCGCGCGTGTTCAGGCGCTCCCTCCGCGACGCCCTCATCCACGGTTCCCGTGGCGCGCCGCCGCCCGCCGCGTGGCCGGCCAAAGACCTCCGCGTCCGTGCGCGACGAAGCGGCCATGGCCGCGGCGAAGAAGGTGCCCCCGCCTCCCCGCAAGGTAAATGCGCTTGCCCACTGACAGGATTGCCAAGATCAGAAAGGGAATCGGGAAGTGAGGAGAGGAGAATACGCTAGGGTTCTACAAGCTAACAAACTAAAGTAGACGAATATACTGTGGTTCGATACCTTTATCATTCCTCTCCACTGGATAAATACCCAGGTTCAAACGGACAAAAGATTACAGCTGAAAGTAAAGGTTGAAAGCAACTTAGTTCACTAGAAAAGTAAAATGACAAAAGATGGCGCCACAGTAATTATCGAAAAGTATTCTGGTCGATGGATCGCCAGTTCGAATTGGCAGGTCACATCTTAGCCCTCCATCCGTGGCTAAGTAGAGTCGACGAAGAGTTACAGAAGGCGCCGACTTCAACTTCTTCCTCTTCTGGTTCGTTTTTCAGCTAGCTTGCGTTCTCTGAACTTCTGGGTCCTAACAGTTCCCCCCTTCTTGAGCTCGATCTTGTCCTCAAGGCGTGAAATGCGGAAATGTTTTCCGAATGAAAGTCAAGTCTTCCCAGGTAGCATCTTCAGGACCCATATTTAACCACTGAATTAACCACTGCGCCACAGGTTCGTTTCGGCGAGGAACGATCCGTCTGTCCAGTACAGCTGCTGGTTCGGTTTTGACCTTACCATCCTCCCCGACTAACGGTAATCCTGGAAGTGGCACAGCATGCGCCCCCAGGTGCTTCTTTAACTGGCTTACATGGAAGACAAGGTGGATAGTGGTGTGCTCAGGAAGCTGTAATCTGTAAGCTACCTTCCCTAGTCTTTCCAACACTCGAAACGGGCCATAAAACTTTGATCTGAGCTTAAGTGATCCTCTGATGCCAAAAAGTTGTTTGTCTATAGGGTTGCATCTTGAGGTACACCATGTCTCCAACTTGGAACTGCCTCTCAGTTCTATTCTTATCTGCATAGTGTTTCATTCTTTCCTGGGCACGCTGCAGATTTGATCGCAACTGCTCCAACATTTTCTCCTTCTGCTCAACAGTGGTTCTTGCTTCATCTGATACATTACAAGGAATGGAGAGCTCCCCAACTTGAGGCGGTGGGTAACCATATAGAGCTTGGAATGGGGTGATTTTCAATGAAGTATGATAAGTTGTGTTATACCACCATTCGGCTAGTGTTAACCAACCCATCCACTCTTTCGGTTCCTGAAATGTCATGCTCCTCAAATAAGCTTCCAAGCATTGATTTACTCTTTCTGTTTGACCTTCAGTTTGTGGATGGTAAGCGCTACTCAACCTTAAAGATACTTTCATCATTTTAAAAATCTCCTGGAATAATTGGCTAGTGAATATTCTATCTCTATCGGTCACTATAGCGATGGGCATCCCATGTAATTTGAATATGTTATCCATAAAAACTTGGACCACTTGTTGCCTTTGAATAAGGATGAGCTAATGATAAGAAATGAGCATATTTAGTGAACCGGTCCACCACTACTAAAATCACCTCCTTGCCACGGGATTTAGGTAACCTCGATGAAATCCATACTTATGTGAGTCCATGCCATATCGAGTACGACCAAAGGATTTAGCAACCACAGGATATGAATGTGTTTCGCTTTGGTGACTTGACAAACCGGACATTGAAACCAATAGTTCCACATTCTTTTTGAGTTTAGGCCAATAGAAGCAGTTTTTTATCCTATGATAAGTGACTCTCATTCCAGAATGGCCTCCAATAGATGATGAGTGAAAAGAGTCCAAAATCTTGGTCCTGCTATCATTACCCAGTCCCACATAAATTCTTCCCTTATATCTTATCAAGCCAGACTCTAGGATATACCCACTATCAACTCCAGCTTGCAGATGACCATCTCTTACCATTTTCTCATATAAATGATTATTAACATAACTCCTTTTCACATCCTCCACCCATTCCGGCAAAATAGTCACAATGGCATGACAACTGGTTTCACTCCTAGGAAGGCTGACATCCCTTCTTGATAAGGCATCTGCAGCCAGATTCTCTTTTCCCTTCTTGTATTCCACTTGGTAATCAAATTCCAGTAACTTAAGGAGTAACTTGTGTTGGATCCCCTCAGCTACCCTTTGGGTTGTTATGAACTTCAGACTTTTTTGGTCGGTTCGGATCACCAGCTGATTTCCTATCAAGTAATGCCTCTATTTCTTTAAAGCCTCTAGAATGGCCATTGCTTCCTTCTCATATATGGATTGAGCTGAGGCCCTTGTACCCAGGGATTTACTGTAATACGCAATAGGTCGTTTGCCTTGCATCAAAACAGCCCCCAATCAGTACCACAGGCGTCAGTTTCTAGAATGAAGGGTTGTGAAAAATCCGGCAATGCTAAAACTGGGCATGTAGTCATAGCTGTTTTTAAGGTTCCAAAAGCTATTGACTGTGCTTCTCCCCACGCAAACGAGTTTTTCTTCAAGATATCAAAGAGTGGCTGGCAGATTCTTCCATACCCTCTCACAAACCTCCTATAATATCTAGTTAAGCCCAGAAATCCTCTCAATTGGGTTATAGTCTTAGGCGTAGGCCAATTCAGCACATATGCAATCTTCTTTGGATCAGTTGCCACTCCAGAACCACTGATAACATGACCCAAATACCCAATTTCGGACACAGCAAAACTGCACTTTTTCCTCCTTGCAAATAGTTGGTTCTGCCTCAGTATTTGAAATGTCTGCTGCAAATGAGCCACATGATCAGTTAGAGTCTTACTGAACACTAGTATATCATCAAAAAAATACAAGTATGGACTTCCTCAGCTGATTTCTGAATATGTGATTCATAAGGAATTGAAAAGTGGCTGGGGCATTAGTTAATCCAAACGGCATAACAGTGTATTCATAATGGCCAGAATGAGTTCTAAAAGCAGTCTTTGAGATGTCTTCCTCTGCCATTCTAATTTGGTGATAACCTGATCGAAGATCCAACTTGGAGAAGATAGTTGCCCCATGTAACTCATCCAAAAGTTCTTCTATGATAGGCATTGGGAACTTATTTTTAATGGTCATCGAATTGAGTTGTCTATAGTCCACACATAACCTCCAGGATCCATCTTTTTTTCCTAACCATAACAGCCGGGGAAGAATAAGGACTCACACTGACTTGGATTTCATTTGAATCTAGTAATTCTTTGATAATGTTCTCCATGGCTTCCCTCTGATGATGTGGAGTTCTATAGGGTCTGATATTAGGTGGTTCTGCATTGGCCTTTAGTGGTATGGTATGATCCCATTCCTTCTTTGGTGGTAACCCTTTAGGCTCCTGGAAGATATCAGCATATTGTTGCAAAAGCTCCTGTACTTCCATTGGTAACTCCATAACATCCACATTTTCTTCTTCTTGAGCCCAATTACTCTGTATCAAACATCCCAACACTTCTTTCCTCATTAATTTACCCAATCAGTTAGCTCCTACTAAATAGTGCTTCTCTGGAAAGGTGTAATCACCGAATTTCACAATTTTCCCCCTTTTGATATAGTCAGCTCACGGGATTTGAGGTTTAATCCAATCGGACTGTGATCATAGATCCAATCAGCCCCAAGAATAATAGCATAGCTTTTGAGATTTAGCAGCTGAAACGAAGTTTCAAATGAACATCCTTGCACTGAATAAGAAATCTTCTCGATTCGGGCCTCTGTGCTTAACTCACCCCCTCCAGCTACTGTCACCTTCTTCACCGGTTGGTTTAACAGTTTGCAATTACTCCTGACTGCGAATTCATAATCCATGAATGAATGAGTACTGCCGCTATCCACCAATATTATTGCAGTCTTTCCCCCAATAATCATTCTCAGAGAAAAAGTGGCTGGTCCTGTATCTCCGGTTATGGCTTGACTGGAAATTACCAATAATTGAGCATTCTCTGGACTCTCTTCTAACTCCTCAGGGCTTCCAGGGGCAGTGATAAACTCAGATTCCTTTAAAGTTTCCAATTCATCAATTTGCTCTTCTTTTCCATCCTCTCCTTGCATTAAAATGGTATGTAGGGCTTTCTTGACTTTACATTTTAGATTATGACCAGGGACCCATGGTTCATTGCAATGCCAACAGGTCCTTTTGCTTGCCTCTTGGGTCTGAATTCTTCCCCTCTCGTTACCTTCTATATTGCTTCCCTTAACTGGACCTTGTTGGTTTGGATAAGAGCCAGATTTGTTTCTGTTGACTCCTCCTGGCTGCCCAGTTCTTTTTGCCGAACCAGCCTTCTCCTCCAACTTCGCATACTAGTAAGCTTCCAACAATCCCTTCGGCTGATGCATGCTCACTCCATATTTAATCTCATCCTTCAATCCCCCAATGAAACAACTCAATAGGAAAGCTTCTTGTAAGTATGGGTGATCTCTTCTCACAAACTCTACACATTTTTCAAAATAATCAATATACTTGCTAACAGCACCCATTTGTTTCATTGTCTGCAGTTTTTCGACTGCCTCATGCGCGCTGGCCTCCGAGAACCTATCGCATATCATAGAACATAGCTGTTGCCAATTAAGTACCTGCCAGGTTATTCCTATTCCCTTAAACCACGTGTGAGCTCTTCCTATGAAATGTCCCGAAGCAATGTTAACCCATTGTTCTCTAGGCGTTCCAGCCATTTCAAAGAATTTTTCACACTGTTCTAGCCATCCACTGGGTTCATCACCCGTAAATAATGGTATTTCCAGTTTAGGTCCTCTAATAACTGCTTCTGCATATTGATGTCCCCCACTATGCATGTTTTGATTCTGGTTTCCCATCTGACAAACCAGATTCACTCCTGGGATGTTTGAAGTGTAAGCCCGATTGGTGTGTGGCAACTGGTTATCATGATATGGATAAGTATTCAACGACGAGGTGGTAATAAGGCGCATCATTCTTCTTCGGGCGAGTACTCGCCATGTCGGTGGTACCGCAGGCACTCCAGGACCTTGGTTAATCCCTTGATGAAATCCTTCAGGAATCGTTGCAGGCGACTGCAATGTTCTCCTGAGTCGTTCTCCTGACCCTTCCCTCAAATCGACTTGTGAAGTAGTTCTGATAGCAGAAGAAAATATAGGGGGGTGATTTGGTATACCGTATTTGGCTCCACAAAGAACGTCTTTGTGCCCTCCGGATCTGCGGCTCGCTCGGTGCTCCCAGCCGGATTCGGCCATACTTGATTGGGATTGGTCCATCGATTCTAGCCGGTGGCCGTCACTTCCATTCCGTCGAAGCGAGTGGACATCTTAGCCAATAAGAGATTTTTGATTTCAGCCACATCTGCCTTCAAGCCATCTAGTTCCAACCACTTCTCTTGGATCTTGATAATCTCAGCCCGGTTCTCCATTTCAATACCCTCTTCCTCAATCGAACCGTGAGATCTAGTCTTCGCCACCATCAACCCACAAAACTGCTTTAGCTAGGGAATTTTACGGTGGAAAAATCTTGCGACTTTCCCCAACCCTCGCTCTAGCAAAACTCATATTAGGATCTGCTACTGCTCTGATACCAAATGACAGGATTGCCAAGATCAGAAAGGGAATCGGGAAGTGAGGAGAGGAGAATACGCTAGGGTTCTACAAGCTAACAAACTAAAGTAGACGAATATACTGTGGTTCGATACCTTTCTCATTCCTCTCCCTTTGGATAAATACCCAGTTCAAGCGGACAAAAGATTACAGTGAAAGTAAAGGTTGAAAGCAACTTAGTTCACTGGAAAAGTAAAATGACAAAAGATGGCGCCACAGTAATTATCGAAAAGTATTCTAAGTAGAGTCGATGGATCACCGATTCAATTGGCAAGTCACATCTTAGCCCTCCATCCGTGGCTAGGTAGAGTCGACGAAGAGTTCTGAATTAACCAGCGCCGACTTCAACTTCTTCCTCCTCGGTTCGTTTTTCAGCTAGCTTGCGTGCTTCTCGAACTTCGGGTCCTACCTTCCTATTCTTTCCCGGGCACTGCAGATTTGATCGCAACTGCTCCAACATTTTCTCCTTCTGCTCAACAGTGGTTCTTGCTTCATCTGATACATTACAAGGAATGGAGAGCTCCCCAACTTGAGGCGGTGGGTAACCATATAGAGCTTGGAATGGGGTGATTTTCAATGAAGTATGATAAGTTGTGTTATACCACCATTCGGCTAGTGTTAACCAACCCATCCACTCTTTCGGTTCCTGAAATGTCATGCTCCTCAAATAAGCTTCCAAGCATTGATTTACTCTTTCTGTTTGACCTTCAGTTTGTGGATGGTAAGCGCTACTCAACCTTAAAGATACTTTCATCATTTTAAAAATCTCCTGGAATAATTGGCTAGTGAATATTCTATCTCTATCGGTCACTATAGCGATGGGCATCCCATGTAATTTGAATATGTTATCCATAAAAACTTGGACCACTTGTTGCACTGAATAAGGATGAGCTAATGATAAGAAATGAGCATATTTAGTGAACCGGTCCACCACTACTAAAATCACCTCCTTGCCACGGGATTTAGGTAACCCCTCGATGAAATCCATACTTATGTGAGTCCATGCCATATCTGGTACGACCAAAGGATTTAGCAACCCTGGGATATGAATGTGTTCTGCTTTGGTGACTTGACAAACCGGACATTCAGAAACCAATAGTTCCACATTCTTTTTGAGTTTAGGCCAATAGAACAGTTTTTTATCCTATGATAAGTGACTCTCATTCCAGAATGGCCTCCAATAGATGATGAGTGAAAAGAGTCCAAAATCTTGGTCCTGCTATCATTACCCAGTCCCACATAAATTCTTCCCTTATATCTTATCAAGCCAGACTCTAGGATATACCCACTGTCAACTCCAGCTTGCAGATGACCATCTCTTACCATTTTCTCATATAAATGATTATTAACATAACTCCTTTTCACATCCTCCACCCATTCCGGCAAAATAGTCACAATGGCATGACAACTGGTTTCACTCCTAGGAAGGCTGACATCCCTTCTTGATAAGGCATCTGCAGCCAGATTCTCTTTTCCCTTCTTGTATTCCACTTGGTAATCAAATTCCAGTAACTTAAGGAGTAACTTGTGTTGGATCCCCTCAGCTACCCTTTGGGTTGTTATGAACTTCAGACTTTTTTGGTCGGTTCGGATCACCAGCTGATTTCCTATCAAGTAATGCCTCTATTTCTTTAAAGCCTCTAGAATGGCCATTGCTTCCTTCTCATATATGGATTGAGCTGAGGCCCTTGTACCCAGGGATTTACTGTAATACGCAATAGGTCGTTTGCCTTGCATCAAAACATTTCAATCGCACCACAGCGTCGTTTCTAGAATGAAGGGTTGTGAAAAATCCGGCAATGCTAAAACTGGGCATGTAGTCATAGCTGTTTTTAAGGTTCCAAAAGCTATTGACTGTGCTTCTCCCCACGCAAACGAGTTTTTCTTCAAGATATCAAAGAGTGGCTGGCCGATTCTTCCATACCCTCTCACAAACCTCCTATAATATCTAGTTAAGCCTGTAAATCCTCTCAATTGGGTTATAGTCTTAGGCGTAGGCCAATTCAGACATATGCAATCTTCTTTGGATCGGTTGCCACTCCGAACCACGATAACATGACCCAAATACCCAATTTGGACACAAGAAAGCGCACTTTTTCCTCCTTGCAAATAGTTGGTTACGCCTCGGTATTTGAAATGTCTGCGCAAATGAGCCACATGATCGGTTAGAGTCTTCATCGAACACTAGTATATCATCAAAAAATACAAGTATGGACTTCCTCGGTGATTTACGAATATGTGATTCATAAGGAATTGAAAAGTGGTCAGGGCATTAGTTAATCCAAGCGGCATAACGATTGTATTCATAATGGCGAATGAGTTCTAAAAGCGGTCTTTGAGATGTCTTCCTCTGCCATTCTAATTTGGTGATAACCTGATCGAAGATCCAACTTGGAGAAGATAGTTGCCCCATGTAACTCATCCAAAAGTTCTTCTATGATAGGCATTGGGAACTTATTTTTAATGGTCATCGAATTGAGTTGTCTATAGTCCACACATAACCTCCAGGATCCATCTTTTTTTCCTAACCATAACAGCCGGGGAAGAATAAGGACTCACACTGACTTGGATTTCATTTGAATCTAGTAATTCTTTGATAATGTTCTCCATGGCTTCCCTCTGATGATGTGGAGTTCTATAGGGTCTGATATTAGGTGGTTCTGCATTGGCCTTTAGTGGTATGGTATGATCCCATTCCTTCTTTGGTGGTAACCCTTTAGGCTCCTGGAAGATATCAACATATTGTTGCAAAAGCTCTGTACTTCCATTGGTAACTCCATAACATCCACATTTTCTTCTTCTTGAGCCCAATTACTCTGTATCAAACATCCCAACACTTCTTTCCTCATTAATTTACCCAATCAGTTAGCTCCTACTAAATAGTGCTTCTCTGGAAAGGTGTAATCACCGAATTTCACAATTTTCCCCCTTTTGATATAGTCAGCTCACGGGATTTGAGGTTTAATCCAATCGGACTGTGATCATAGATCCAATCAGCCCCAAGAATAATAGCATAGCTTTTGAGATTTAGCAGCTGAAACGAAGTTTCAAATGAACATCCTTGCACTGAATAAGAAATCTTCTCGATTCGGCCTCTGTGCTTAACTCACCCTCCACCATCGTCACCTTCTTCACGGTTGGTTTAACGATTTGCAATTACTCGATCGCGAATTCATAATCCATGAATGAATGAGTACTGCCGCTATCCACCAATATTATTGCAGTCTTTCCCCCAATAATCATTCTCAGAGAAAAAGTGGCTGGTCCTGTATCTCCGGTTATGGCTTGACTGGAAATTACCAATAATTGAGCATTCTCTGGACTCTCTTCTAACTCCTCAGGGCTTCCAGGGGCAGTGATAAACTCAGATTCCTTTAAAGTTTCCAATTCATCAATTTGCTCTTCTTTTCCATCCTCTCCTTGCATTAAAATGGTATGTAGGGCTTTCTTGACTTTACATTTTAGATTATGACCAGGGACCCATGGTTCATTGCAATGCCAACAGGTCCTTTTGCTTGCCTCTTGGGTCTGAATTCTTCCCCTCTCGTTACCTTCTATATTGCTTCCCTTAACTGGACCTTGTTGGTTTGGATAAGAGCCAGATTTGTTTCTGTTGACTCCTCCTGGCTGCCCAGTTCTTTTTGCCGAACCAGCCTTCTCCTCCAACTTCGCATACTAGTAAGCTTCCAACAATCCCTTCGGCTGATGCATGCTCACTCCATATTTAATCTCATCCTTCAATCCCCCAATGAAACAACTCAATAGGAAAGCTTCTTGTAAGTATGGGTGATCTCTTCTCACAAACTCTACACATTTTTCAAAATAATCAATATACTTGCTAACAGCACCCATTTGTTTCATTGTCTGCAGTTTTTGATTCGCCTCATGCATGCTACTGGCCTCCGAGAACCTATCGCATATCATAGAACATAGCTGTTGCCAATTAAGTACCTGCCAGGTTATTCCTATTCCCTTAAACCACGTGTGAGCTCTTCCTATGAAATGTCCCGAAGCAATGTTAACCCATTGTTCTCTAGGCGTTCCAGCCATTTCAAAGAATTTTTCACACTGTTCTAGCCATCCACTGGGTTCATCACCCGTAAATAATGGTATTTCCAGTTTAGGTCCTCTAATAACTGCTTCTGCATATTGATGTCCCCCACTATGCATGTTTTGATTCTGGTTTCCCATCTGACAAACCAGATTCACTCCTGGGATGTTTGAAGTGTAAGCCCGATTGGTGTGTGGCAACTGGTTATCATGATATGGATAAGTATTCAGCACAGGGTGGTAATAAGACTGCATCGCTGCTGCTGGACGAGTACCCTGCCATGTCCAGGGTGGTACCGCAGGCACTCCAGGACCTTGGTTAATCCCTTGATGAAATCCTTCAGGAATCGTTGCAGGCGACTGCAATGTTCTCCTGAGTCGTTCTCCTGACCCTTCCCTCAAATCGACTTGTGAAGTAGTTCTGATAGCAGAAGAAAATATAGGGGGGTGATTTGGTAATACCGTATTTGGCTCCACAAAGAACGTGCTGTGCCCTCCAGATCTGCGGCTCCGCTCAGTGCTCCCAGCCAGATTCGGCCATACTTCAGTTGGGATTGGTCCATCAGTTCTAGCTTCGGTAGCCGTCACTTCCATTCCCGTCGAAACAGGAGTGGACATCTTAGCCAATAAGAGATTTTTGATTTCAGCCACATCTGCCTTCAAGCCATCTAGTTCCAACCACTTCTCTTGGATCTTGATAATCTCAGCCCGGTTCTCCATTTCAATACCCTCTTCCTCAATCGAACCGTGAGATCTAGTCTTCGCCACCATCAACCCACAAAACTGCTTTAGCTAGGGAATTTTACGGTGGAAAAATCTTGCGACTTTCCCCAACCCTCGCTCTAGCAAAACTCATATTAGGATCTGCTACTGCTCTGATACCAAATGACAGGATTGCCAAGATCAGAAAGGGAATCGGGAAGTGAGGAGAGGAGAATACGCTAGGGTTCTACAAGCTAACAAACTAAAGTAGACGAATATACTGTGGTTCGATACCTTTCTCATTCCTCTCCACTGGATAAATACCCAGGTTCAAACGGACAAAAGATTACAGCTGAAAGTAAAGGTTGAAAGCAACTTAGTTCACTGGAAAAGTAAAATGACAAAAGATGGCGCCACAGTAATTATCGAAAAGTATTCTGGTCGATGGATCGCCAGTTCGAATTGGCAAGTCACATCTTAGCCCTCCATCCGTGGCTAGGTAGAGTCGACGAAGAGTTACAGAAGGCGCCGACTTCAACTTCTTCCTCCTCTGGTTCGTTTTTCAGCTAGCTTGCGTTCTCTGAACTTCTGGGTCCTAACACCCCCCCCCACCTTCTCCTCGGCATTTAGGCATGCACCTCGCGTGCGCTACTCTCGCTGAGCTCCGTGCGTTGCATACTGTGCTTTAGTCGGTGGCAGCACGTAGCATGTGGAGTAATGGATTGTGATTTAGTAGGCGGCGCTCTGCGTATTTGCTTCGTACCACCTTTAGAGCCCTTTACAGATTGCGATTGTGCTTGCTGCTAGTGCTAGCACTCTGCTGTTGATTACTTCCATGTTAGGCGGCCTAGGCCGGCGCCTAGAGGAACACTGGTTGGTGCTATTGTGAGGTTTCGAAGAATAGTGCACTATGTGCATTTTTCATCTACACAAACATTAGGGATCAGAGCTTATCTTCATATTTACATCGTGTCGAGACAGAATGTAAATGACTGTGCTACAAAAGCTTACCAAAAAAAATAAAGAGATCTTTCTTCAAAGATGCAATGCGTTAAGATCAGGGGCGGCTCCACGTAGGGCCCAGTGGGGACACAAACCTCCACTCAATTTCCAGCCCGTAGCTATAAGAGCATCTACAATAGTTTGTTTCTTAACTTGTTACTAAGAGAAGAGAGAGTATTCAATCTAATAAAAAGAAACTACTCTTCCAATAGATTGTTACTTGAGCTTGTATCTAACTTTAATTGCTACAAGTGTGCATGATGATTCTTGATATCAACAAAACGCGTTTTTAAGTAACAACCAAGTCTCCAATAGCTATTTTGTTATTTCTTGTGTCTTGGTATCAGTAACTTGATTGTTTCTTCATCTAGAAACAACTTCACTCTCTCTCCTCACCCTCTCTCCTCCACATCACCTAAATACTGATGTGGCTACTCTTTAGTAACAGTTGACGTGTATTGTTGTAGATGCTCTAAGGTCCGATTTTTAGATATAGGCCCGCACTCAATTTCTGGTCCATAGCTATATCTCTATGCAACTTATATCGATTGTGCCCCCACTCATGTTTTATTCTAGGTCCGCCACCCTGCCTAAGCGCTAGGCGCAGCCCTCCCGCCTAGGCGGCGATTAGGCGCTGGTCTGCCGTCCAACTAACGCCTAGCGCGTAGGGGAACAATGGCACCAACTGACATGTTTTTTTTTAAAAAAATTGTTTGACAAATTGATTGCTTGTGAAGGATGTTGTGAGAGATTGAGAGGGACTGAATCAATCATAGAATGATTACTTGTGCTTTTTACTGTCTTTGTGTATTTTACTTCATTAATTAGCTCTTGTTGTTTCTTATCAATTTGGCAGGGAAGGCTTTTGACTGGAGCCATGATAGGGTTGGCCATTGCCGGAGGTGCTTATGCGAGTACCGCCGATGAAGCCAAGTTTTGGTACATGATATTAATTTCTTGAACCTAATTTCTCCAATACTAGTTCTAATTTGTTTGAAATAGCATGGAAGCACCCCCCTTATGTACTTTTTTTTTTGAACAAAACCCCCCTTATGTACTTGAAATTTGCACTAGTTGGGATTCTGGGAATTAATTAGGCTCCTGCTTATGCCCACATTTTTTTGGCATAATTGTTGACTAAGAGCCTCTTCACTAATAGCTATGCCCTTTCTGATCCTGCAGTGGCTGGTTATTCAAGTCAACACAACTCGTGAATCCATTATTTGCACTGCTAGATGCGAGTTTGCTCATCGTTTGGCTGTTTCTGCTGCTGCTCATGGATTTGTTCCAAGAGAAAAGAGACCTGATCCACCAGTTCTTGGGCTAGAGGTTTGGGGTAGGAAGTTTACAAACCCAATTGGTCTTGCCGCTGGTTTTGATAAAAATGCCGAGGCAGTTGAAGGTCTGTTAGGTATGGGATTTGGCTTTGTGGAAGTTGGCTCTGTGACACCTCTCCCTCAAGAGGGAAATCCCAAGCCTCGAATATTCAGATTACGAGAGCATGGGTAGGTATTTATGTGTTGTTATTGGTATTCAAACTGTTCCATGTCAATCAAGTTTCTCAAAAATCAAAATGCTACTAAATGGTTTCTTATACTGCTGTTTTCTTGCTTTCTCCTCAGTGCTGTAATCAATCGTGCGGGTTCAATAGTGAAGGAATCGTAGTAGTTGCTAAGCGTCTTGGGGCACAGCATGGCAAGCGGAAGATGGAAGAAACTTCGACCTCCATGTCTTCCTCAACCAATGATGTAAAGCATGGAGGGAAAGCAGGACCTGGAATCTTGGGAGTCAATCTCGGGAAGAACAAGACTAGTGAAGATGCTGCTGCTGATTACGTGTAAGGAGTTCATACATTGTCACAATATGCTGATTACTTGGTATCCATCCTTTGCTCTTACAAGATAACTTCACATTATACCTTTGGTACCTTCAGTTTCATATGCTCCATATCCATAGGTTCAGATGGGTCCTGTTGTTAGAATCAGAAACTTAGCATTTATTCATGTTAATTAATCCACTCATTTAGCATGACCTGTCAGAGCAATAAAATAGAGCAATTGAAGAACTGTTTATTTCAAATATTTTTGTTGTTTTTGGACTCTTTGGTTCTGTCCATGTCGAACGGTTTGCCATTAATGCGTGATGGAGAAGAGAAGGGTTTCTTTTGGGTACCTGTTAGCATCTGCTAAGACATGTCATTATCTGTCTCAAGCATGAAATACTGTGAACTTCATGATGGCTACTGGTGTGGACAGTATATATGGACTTTGTGTGAACGGTAAAGCTGGTTTCTTACTTTTAATGCAGGTCATCAATATTTCTTCCCCAAATACTCCTGGTCTTCGCAAATTGCAAGGTGGAAAGCAACTAAAAGATCTTGTGAAGAAGGTATGTAGTCGTTTTAACTGAAGTTCATCTTTTGTTTCTTTGCATGGGAAATTTGTATGAGCTACACTGTATGCGCAGGTGCAAGCTGCACGAGATGAGATGCAGTGGGCTGAAGATGGTCCTCCACCATTGCTTGTGAAGATCGCACCAGACTTGTCTAAGAAGGATCTCGAGGACATTGCTGCGGTAACATACTGAACTTAGCCTTGTTCTTCATGCTCTTCCATCATTGAGTTGAGAATATTCTTATGTCTTTTCTTAATGTTTTCCAGGTTGCTCTTGCTCTTAGGTTAGATGGCCTGGTGGGTGGACAATTCTTCCACAACAGATTTTGCTGTGGCACTTCATTGACTAGCATAATCTTATTTAACTTATATGCCCATTTGTATTTCTCTCATCCATGTGTTGTTACTAATATTGCTTATTCGTTTGTACATTGTTAACCACACAGATTATATCAAACACAACTGTTTCAAGACGACCTCCTGCAGACACACATCCATTAGCTCAGGAAGCCGGTGGATTAAGTGGGAAGCCTTTATTTGACTTATCTACTAACATTCTTAGGGAGATGTATATCCTTACACGGGTGTGTTTATTATCCCTGTTGCTTTCTTCAATATGGTTTCTGTTTACTCTAGCATGTTTTTACTTCCATTGTTTCTCCATTGGAACCTTGTTCATGAACAACTTTTGCATATCTCTTGCAGGGCAAGATTCCCATTATAGGCTGTGGAGGTGTTAAGTAGGTAATGCAATTTCTGTATTTACTTCAATAATATTCTGCACTTCTAGCACAAATATTCAATCAAATTTATTTATGCATTACAGTGGCAAGGATGCATACAAGAAGATTCGTTCTGGAGCTACACTTGTTCAACTTTACACTGCCCTTGCCTATGGTGGTCCAGCTCTTATCCCCAGAATAAAGGTTGTAAGTTAAACAAATTTGGTACATAGTATGAAGCTCACAAGTTGCAGTCCATTACTACTTTTTTGTTTGTCAAAATACACTTATAGACAGCACTGTTCACTGGAAATGAGCCCAACCATGCTGACCAAAATATTTTCTTCTGTTCCCTTACTAAAAGAATCACTTCTGAATTCTGATACTGATGGATTATTCGACACGTTCAGGCTGAGCTAGCAGAATGTTTGGAAAGGGATGGTTTCAAATCTGTTCAGGAAGCAGTCGGAGCTGATTTCAGATGAGCTTCGGAGATTTCTGAGGAGGCCTGAATAACCATCAAAATCATGTGATTTCCTCGAGAAGATAGCAGCTTTTCCATAAACATGCTTACCCAATTTATTCGGATGTTATTTAAAAGGAAAAACCAACCTGAAGCAATTTTGAGGGTGTGGTACTCGTCATGACCTTTAGTAACGAGTGGTTGTATACATCATATTTAGTCCTTGTTTGCTTCTAAGCAAGTTGTACAAGAAATTTTGGTTAACTTATGTGTGTATTTCTAGGCTTCCATGTGGAAGACTGTTTAAAAGTTCTATGATATCTGAAACTGCATTTGGCCTCTATTTTTTTGGACCCATTTTGTGACTGGATAATGATATGGACTGCCTTAACATGCTGCCCACCTGCTCTGTTTCCTGGTTTAATGCTAAGGTGAATCCCTTGCTTGTCCGTTGAAATTTCCTGTCTGTTCCAGTTATAACTCAGTTGAAATTTGTCTGAAAAACTTGGAATTAGAGAGCTGAAGTTAGAACAAGCTCATGAGCTTTTTATCCTAGGTCGGAACAAATTAGCTGAAAGCAGATTGAACTATAATTGACACTTGATTTATCGATCTACTCAGGCCTCAGGTATGTTATCTGGAGTTTCAAATGAAGCGGACTCAACAATCATATTTGAGGAGTTCTTTTACTCGTATGGTTTGGGATGAAATACTTGAACATCATGTTTGCGCAACCGTGCAAGTGCCTGCACTTTCCCAGTTCACTAATTGAAATGCCCCTGTTTGCAAGTCTAACACTTGATTTATCGATCTAACTTACGTAAAAAAAACACGTCAAAAAAAGTCTAACAAGACACCATGAACTTTCTTGCGCATCTTCGTCCTTCCAGTCTGAACTGACCACCCCTGCTGCTTGTGCATGAACCGAATCCTGAACACCATCTACAGAGTTGGGGAGATGTCATGGTCGTTTATGGCAGAAGAAAATGCGATTGAGTCCAACCGTTGATTCGGTTGATCGAGAAGGAATCAATGGCTGATGGGGAGGACCTTTCCCAACAAATTTCCTTCCGTTTATGGCTACCTCTCATGCACGATCTACCTCTCATGCACGATCATTAACTATTGTGAAGTCTTCTAGTCTCTGGTGCTTGATTAATTTTGTTATCACTGAGCATTCGTCATGTACTCGTGTTATAGTTCACTAAATGCGCCCTCGAGCCCCACAACGATGGGCTAGAACTTTTCTTTAGTCTCCATTCATTTGTCGTTGTATGAGTTGATGCTGCTTGTTGATTTGAAGCTGGTGCGCATCGGCGTCAGAAGTTGTTACTCGGGTCCTTCAGCAATGTTGTAGCGGTGATCCTTCTGACTGATAACGTAATGTAAATCAGTGCCACGAGCTATCCAGTTGTAATGCAGCTCACCCAATATTTTACCCAAAGAAACGCCATCTTTTATATGAGACGGGACAAGAGCATGTACAATCTTTTATACGAGATGGGACAAGAGCATGTATAATGGTACAGAGAACCATTGTCTATAATATCCATCCATATTATTTATAAACAGCGCTAAAGACAGTTAGAGTTGTTTTTTTTTTATATGTCTATAGACAGCTCCTATATATATAATACGTTTTGTTTATCGTGTTATAGTTAATTACTGCACGAGAGAGTAGAGACGGTGCAATTCTCTATACTCTCACTTTCTCATCCACATCATTCTGTGTTCGACGTGATTACTTACAGATAACTCATCATTCTGTGTTCGACGTGATTACTTACAGATAACTCACATCACGCTATTGTATATGGCCTGAGGTAAGAAACAGAGTACCTGCTCCTCCCATTTTGTTAACGAACTTTCCATTGCTTGATTAGATCTGGACCATTATGCTTTCTCGAGTGTCCCTTTCGCTTGTTAATTGCCACCTGTTGCGATGCGATGCGTTGGTGCGGGCCTTACTGTTCTAAAAGGCATTTGTTGTAACACTCGCACATCGCTCCAGTAGTAGTGCTACTTAACCAAACAAACCATAAAGAAGTTGATTTTTAGAGGCCGTGGAAAAGCAGCAGCACAAGATTCTTGGACAGCATTGTCCAAAGCTGAGGACCTGACGGCAGTCTCACGCAAGCCTTTTCTTCTTCTTTTCTTTCTTACTAGATGCTTGCCCGCGCCTTGGCACGGAGACAAACACGAAAGACTGGCATGCGAAGAAGATAACATAACTGCTCTAGCATTGTGTCTTATGTAATACTTCCGTCAGCAGTTGTTTGCACATATAGTGTTTTAGAAAAGGTGATAAAAGTTCAACCATCTCAATGTAGCCGTGAGTGAACTCTGGAGCTATGCATAATATCAAAAAATGTGAAAGATATTCATCATTGAACAAATCAGAAGCTATGCATAATATTTGAAACTTACTAATTTCAAAAAATGTGAAAGGTGTTCATTTGAAGCTCTTTTGAGGTATCTGCAACCATAAAAGCATGATATTCACAGGAAAAAAATGATGGAATGAAGAATTCCAACATACTAAAAATGGAGGAAACAGGAAGGACTTCATCATACAAACCATACTGAATTATTTATACATGATATATTAGTTCAAGGAATATGGATCTTACCCACGAATGTGTTCTCTTAATCCATCATCAGAAAGATCTGTTCTTGCATACCCAAATATACGGACTTCTTCAGATTGTAGAAATCCCTATCAATATCAGATAGTAAGATTCACAAATATGTATGTGTTCTACCAACCTTAGAAACATTATGTATATGACATGCAATGCATTATACAATGATGTTATACTATTTCTGTACACTCGAGTGCAAGCTGATTAACTCAACACAGATGGATCAACTTTTGCCCAAGTTCATCATTGAACAAATCAGGAGTTATGCATAATATTTTAAACTTACTAATTTCAAAAAATGTGAAAGATGTTCATTTGAAGCTCCTTTGAGGTATCTGCAACCATAAAAGCATGATATTCACAGGGGAAAAATGATGGAATGAAGAATTCCAGCATACTAAAAATGGAGGAAACAGGAAGGACTTCATCATACAAACCATACTGAATTATTTATACATGATATATTAGTTCAAGGAATATGGATCTTACCCATGAATGCGTTCTCTTAATCCATCTTCAGAAATATCTGTTCTTGCATACCCAAATATACAGACTTCTTCAGATTGTAGAAATCCCTATCAATATCAGATAGTAAGATTCACAAATATGTATGTGTTCTGCCAACCTTAGAAACGTTATGTATATGACATGCAATGCATTATACAATGATGTTCTACTATTTCTGTACACTCGGATGCAAGCTGATTAACTCAACACAGATGGATCAACTTTTGCCCAAGTTTACTCCTTTTGTATCACTTTTTTCTGAGTTTGTATAGTAAATATGTAAGCAATTGCTAGTAATAATCAAATTACCTGTTGAAAAAGATGAAAGAGTGCTGGGAAAGTCTTCTTCTTAGCAAGGTCTCTAGAAGCACCAAGGACGACAATGGACAAGCAACCCGACTTTGCAGAAAGGTCTAGGTCCTTCTAATCTGACAAAGAATGAAAGCTATTCCGTGCTGATGATGGGTAAGATCCAGACGATCCTCCTGACATGATAAATTGTATGGTTTTCTTCGTCCTTCAGAGATCAATCTAAGAATATTGCAAATGTACAATTAACCACGAAATGTATTAGCTGTTTAAATAAATAACTTAGGATCTAGTAATTAAAATTTGAGCGAACAAATTGAAAAGGGCGTCTTTAAAGATGACAATGTGCTAGTTCAACTTAATCTTTGTAATAAGATGCCATGATCTTTTGCAGATTTCTCAACGGGTCTCCTGCGATGTATATAAACAATGTCAGAATCAAATCGGTTCTATCCCTATGTTTCAGTTAAGCCTTTTATCTGGCTAATAAATGTACTTTGATTTCCAGCTATCCCATGATCCTTGTACATAGAAATTCCTCCCTCCCAGAGTCCAGTCAAGCAAAGTAGGAATTACCTTTTGAGAGGGGCCATCAGTATCCTCCTGCTGTTCATTCATCAATATCTTGTTGAACACTGGAGGTCCATCTGTAGCTATTTGCAATAGAGTTACATGACTGTGCAATATGAAACATGTCAACTCATAAAAAAATATATCTTGGAGAATTTTGTGTAAGAAGAGCTAGGCTGCTTAGGGCAGCAATGACAGTTGATCAAATCATCGAAATGAAAGGCAAGCATAGGGACGTTGGCTATCCGTATTGTTGTACCAAAATCTGGATACAACAAAATTCAAAGTGGACCATCAAATTTATATAATGTATTCTATACACTCTGCACTGCTGTTGGTTTTTCTCCAACCCAATAATTAGATTACATATTGCAAAGATATCATACGCGGTGCACCCATAAACACCAATCCACAGCAAAGAGGATACCAGCAAAGAATCCTCATAACGCAACATTATATCAAACACTCTAGCTGATTAAGGTTATTATCGGTGTTCGTATTAAAAAGCAGGGACAGTCAAGAGTGTCACCGATAAACCTAGTGGAAGAGATTGAGATAGTGATAATACGAACCAAACATGCCGACCTTGATACAGGAGGAGATGGTGTCAACGAAGCGCGACTCGGGGCGAGGGATCCGTCGCTGGAGGCGGCGAAGAGGACGTCGGGGTTGGGGTCGTCGTGGTGGTCAAAGAAGACGGCGCGGAAGAGGGTGCGCGCAGAGAGGTCCCGCTCCGCGAGATGCGCCGTCGGTACACCGCCTCGTCCCACCAGCGCGCGCCCGTCCCTGGCTACGCCTGCTCCGTCATCACTGCTGCCATCTCCCCGCGGTTCTTGCTCTTAGCGGTCGCCGTGCTGAGCTGCTGCTGTTTCGGGCAGTGAGGAGGCGGCGGCTGGGCTGGTTTGGTTTTTTCCTCACCACCTGGCACTTGCATAGTTGCATAGTAACTGAAATCTCCACCATGACCAAGAGCAAAAATCTAGATTGGGGTGGCCTGAAGCTGAGCCCAGATCCACCGCACCCTCTACTCATCGAGGAAGGAAGAAGAATGGTGCGGTCGTCGGAAAGACAAAGAAGGAGGTGCTCGTGAGGAATGAAGAAGGAAGACGCGCTCATGGAGAAGGAGGAGGAGGTGGGAGGCGGCGAAAAAGGAGGAGGCGGAGGCGAAGGCGGAGGCGGCGGGGAAGAGGGGCGGCGGCGAGTAGGTGAGTCCACCACCACCATCGGCGGTGGAAGCGGGGCGGGGAGGAGAGGTAGAAGTGAGGCGGCAAAGGGACTCACGGGGATGATCCGGGAGGCAGGCGAACAATCCAGAGAGGAGGAGGTGGCTGGACATGTGGCGAGCGGAGCGAAGCAGGCATGTGGGAGCGCTCCGCCCGGAAGCATCGAACGACGGAGGAAGACGATAAAAAATCGAATGGCTGAGAGCAGAGGGCGGGCGAGACGAACCGACGACGGAGGCGCGCAAAACGAAAAGAAAATCCGACGACTGCGAACGAGATGAGACGAGATCGGACGGGTAGGGGAAAAGGGGCCACGTAGAGTCTCTCTCTGCTCCCCAATTCTGTGTCGAATTATACCGAAGGACTAGAAGCCTGCGCGCGCCTTGGCGCGCGGGGAAAAGGCACGAGGTGGTAATTAGGGGAAATAGAATTGTAGAGATGCAGTATATGGTACGAATTTAGTGAAGGATCTAAGTATTTGCATATTGCAAGAACGTGTATGTGGTATATGGATAACAGTACATGGTGCTAAGATAGCTGGGAGTTGGAAATCTATACAATGTTTTAACTATGCACAGTAAAGGCCCAACCAGTACCAAACCCGATGAATATGTTTGTGCTTATGTAACTATATATGAGCAAGATGTAAATGTGGATAAACGTGTAGGAAAGCATAGCAGCACAAGCTAGATACGAGCAGAACACGATAAAAGGAGCTACAACTGATGCTTCATGTTCAGTCGCATGTAGGCGTGATTGTTTATTGGTCACAAAGACAGATTTCCTAGAGCCGACAATACGTTACACATATATATGAACACATAAGACGGACATAAATTATACTACAAGTTCTTTAAGACGAGACGATGTTGTTGTCGTTGCGCAAATTATAGCATAGCTGCAGTGGGAAGCAAAACAAGCGATGTGCGATAGCAAAGATACTCGGTAGTCATTCTTTGAGGAAGGGCGAATAGAAACCAAGAAGCTCTAGAACTACGTTAACGAATAGGTTGAAACTTACAAAATCTGCGTGCACCAGAAAAAGACATGAATAATGGAACACGCGAATGAGATGATATACCTAGATCTATTTTTGGCGTTTTATCCGAACATTCTTACACCGATGTGAGGGAGCAAAGTGTCGCTGTGTAGTGTTTGCCTTGGGTGCAAAAGAAATTATATCTATGAGAAAGCATTATATTGAGGCTTAAATAGGGCACACAAATCTAGTGCATTAACAGGTCAATAGTATTGAAAAAGAAGATAACTAAATAGCAAACTACAGACATGTATATCTGCTTCTAGATTAGGCTACTAAATGGAGATCTGATTGGTCGTGAATAGTGACGTTACGAAGGCGCAATAGTATGCCAAGAGAGCAGAATGTACAGTATGACCTTAAATTTCCTAGAAAAATGCTGCGCTAGCAAGATAGCAAGGATCCTTGTGACATGAGAACAAAGAAAGAAAACAAATTGTCAAGATTTTGATATAGCGTCATAGCATTTAACTAACACTGTCCAACAGGCAAATTAAGAAAAATGTCACACAATTTAGCCAAGCTTTCCCGGGTGAGTGAGTGTGCTAAATAGGTTGCAACAAGAGATGGATTAAATACATAAAATAATATCGGCAGACAAAAATGATTCAAGAACGAGGTGGGCAGTATTAGTAAGACAAAATTATAACAGAAAATGCTAAACGAAACTAATTGTTGTAGACCAATTGGTTAGGTGATTTTACTGCCTTTTACTTGTGCCAATCACCACCACTTACATTGTTTAAATGTTTTCTTGCTTCTTTGTTCAAGATGCAAGAAAGTCACTTGCCAGGAATGATCTAACACCAGTAACCAAAAGCATGTTAAAAACCGACACATGCCGTGATGATGAGCTCTAGGAGACCCATGTTCCTAGGATAAACAATTAGACACTACTCCCTGTCCTGAAAGTAAACAGCGGACATGTAAAGAGCTTTATACATAATGATACTCCAGAAGCATTCAACAACATAATCCTTAAGTTTCATGTGAGCATTTGATGATCACATCAAAATATAAATATAAAACATAAATGATTGCTTTTGTTATAGTAATGAGTAAGGACCAAATGTCCTATTCTTGGGACAAACAATATAAATGACAACTCTTTGCATTGCCTCCCTCACCCACCCTTCCTCTCTCTCGCTCGCTCACTCACTCTTACAGTCTCACTGTCTGTCTCACACACAATTCCGCTTTCTTCTACTAACTTAGCTGGATTAAAAATTCGAGTTCATGGAATAAGAATAGAAAGAGGTTCACCAAACATTGGATGGATCAACAGAAAGAATTGCCTCTCTTGAATGATTTTGATGCTTCCTTAAATATGGGTAGAAATTTCGAAGACTCGTTTGCAATAGCAAATAGTAAAATCTGATTTTCAAAATAGAACACAACAGCTCAGTAAAGGAAGAACATATGGGCTAACAATGTGAGAAAATGTAGATAATAGAACCCATGGCAGACAACCTGGCATGCTGGCTTCTCGATTGGATTATAAAAAATGGAAGGAGCAGTTAATGAGAAGAGTCAAGAGAGTCTGACATGTTGTAGGAAAAATTCATAGACAGGCTCATTTATTAGAATTTCCCATGTTGTGTGCACTCTAAACCTAAAATTGCAAAACAGTTTCACAACTTAGGAGGTACATTATGTTATCATGTAGAGAAATGTTTCTTGATTTTATTGTTCACCTAAATCCAAGAACCACATTATCTAACCCCTGTAGTACCGTTTCTTGATTCATACAAACCCCTGTTCTTGTTTTTTTGACCTTAGAATAGTTCCATTCCAAGCTTGAAAGCAGATGTATTACCACACAACTTCTCATCACCTTGCAGGATCTGTGGCACACAAGAAAAAAATGGCACACACTAAACAAGAAAGGGCATATCTCGCCAAACAAAATGCATAGTGATATTGCATTAGCTCAAAATACAATGAATAAAATTTATCATTGATCTATCTCTATCCCCATCTAACTTCAAAATTATTTCATTTACCCTAATCAAATAACATGGAAAAAAATATTTTGGTCAACACCAAATCCTGCACTAAGTTACTAACTAATCAAGTTACGTCCTACTACTGAACAAACTGCACTATAGGATGGCACATGTCGATGTTCTTGGGCAGGATGCATAAGAAGATATCACGAGGCAACTTACCCAGGTGAACAATGAAAAATGGTTGAAGGGGGGGTGTTAAAGTGGGCCTCGTCCTTTAGGCTCAAAATCTTCTGAAAACGAGAGCGATAAAGATGAGCATATAAATGGAAAGGCAGTTGAATATTGTCTTCAAAAACTCCCAAAAAATTTGTGGGAAAGGGGTTCTTGCATGATAGTTCGAAGCAATCAATCCACAAAACAGTACCACTCCTAACTCCAAGTTAATCACATAAATGTAGCTTCTGATGTTCTGGATACTTTGTCCGTACAGTGTTCTTATGTATAATTACAATTTGTGTTATTCTTTACTTCGATGTAACATTTTGAACAGCAATGAGAAAATGGAGGCCTTGTTGTTCTCTAGGTCAAAATCGTTTGTTTATTCCTCCGTGTGTGTGTGTGTGTATTGTAAATTTAGGTGATCATAAATCAAAACTTCGATGCATATCGTAATCATAGCTGTACATAACAGGTAATAGCTATCGAAAAAGAGATCAGTGTTTTCTTTTTTTGATAACTTTGTGAGAGCATTGGTAATTTGGCATGGGTTGTTCAGTCGGTTTATACCAGAATAGGACTGGCAAAGACGCAAAGCATCCTGCATTACACCACCAACAATACGGCCATCAGGGCCCGCAAGTGAGACACTGAGCCCACCAGATCTCCTACCACCTTCATCAGTACAGGAGCCAGTCAATCACAGAATCTCAAAACGACTTTGAAAATCAGATGCACAAAATAATGCCATTTTAGAGGGGGGAAAATGAGCAGCATAAACACAAAGGACAACTTCGTTATCCTACACTGATACATCAACTCAAAAGACTTATGTTGCCATCTCTCTCAATTGATGGGAGATCTTAGAACAAATCCCATGATCATCTACCATTTATGATTTTGTGGATGATGTTACTGAGCCTCACTTAGAATTTGCAGACTTTATCCATATATGATAAGACAAACAAACACCCCAAAACCAGCGTGACCTATAATGGACACACAAAAACAATCGGAAAATAAAGCCTTTTCAAGAGAGTGCGCCTACAACTGTGATATAATGTTTGATGACTTGTTGTATTGCGGTGTCCAAAAGTGGCTTATCTTTGAGGTGGTTAAGAATTTGATATCGTGAGACACGGTCAATCAAATTATGCAAAATACCCATTTTAAGAAATAGGCAAGAATTTCGTTTGTGCTTATGTACGTAGCCATTGCTAAGTTGTATTGTACAAGACAGTACTAAACCCATATAGACATAATTGGTCTAGAGTACTCAGGACTAACTAAATACCCATCATAAATTCAGAATAGCTAATAACCGTAGGTCATAACTCACAACATTGCCGCGAGTGATAAGATACAAACAAAAGTCTTAACCCGATTTCATACCTCGTAGGTGAAGGTGCTTACCAGATGAGCCAATTTGGTTCAATGCTATACTGGAGATGATCGGCGGCAGAAAGGCTAAACTCGGCTCCGCCTCCTCGATTCCGCGCGCCGCATCTTCTCTGGGACACCAACAAGGAGCCAGTCGGCCAACATGGCAAGTAAGACCAATTATTTGCGCCTTCGATTTCGATGGCGATCCTATGCAACGAACAGTTGATCCCGGAACGATTGTCCTCCGAGAAATCGCCTACCTGAGAAGAAACACTGATTCTCCAAATGAGCAAAACAGCATCTCCAGTTCTCCACAGAAGGAAAAGAAGTCACAGTAAATTGGCCTATATCTACCTTGGTACTTTTGTTGGAAAAGAGCTAGTCAATTTTAGGACAGCGTGCGTCATGATAAATCAGTTAGTTCATTTGGAGCAACATGCATCGTGTGTTCGGTATGACGGTATCAGTACCATGATCCAAAGCTAGTTGTAGACTTCTAGTAGGAGCAAGAAGACATCACCTTGGAGCCGGCCTGGCGGAGGTCATCGGCGGTGACGAGCTAGTCGTAGATGACCCAGTCCCCGAACGGGAAGCGCGCGAGCGGGCGACGGCCTAGTCCATAACGACCTCCACCAGCTTCCGGACCTCGGTGCGCGCCAGCCCGAGCGCGCGCGGCGAGGTCCATGATGACCTCCACCGGCCCGAGCTCCGGTACGCGCCACCCTCACCGCATCTCGCCAAGCACCACCTCCAAGAACGCCTCCTGCAGAGAGGTCCTCCCACACCAAAAAAACAACAGATGAAACAAACATAGGTCAATCGAGAACCGTCCCCCAGAACAGGCGAAATCCCCAAAAACATATGCAACCGATGGGGGAAAACGGGAGAGGGGCAGTGCAGAGGGGCATTGGGGGAGGGAAAGGGATGAGGAGGGGAGGGGAAGCGGAGGAGCGGGAAGGAGGTAGCGAGGGAGCGGTCGCGCCAGTGGAGGTAGAGGAACGGGGTGGGGAGGACGAGGCGAGCGGGAGGAGGCGCGACGGGGTGGGAGGTGGGTAGGGAGCAGCGGCGCTAGTGTACAGGGACGGCAGGGGAGGCGGAGGAACAGGGAGGAGAGGCGGAGGAGCAGGGCTGAGCGGGGAGGAGGCGGTCGTCGTGGGAGGCGAGGGAGGGGAACGACGAGCGGAATGGAGAAGGCGTTGGGTGCGAGGAGAGTAGGCAGAAGTGCAGAACGGAAGAGGCGCACGGACTGCCGACCGACACGACCACGGCGACGTGGCCACGCGTCGCGAACGGAGCAAGACGCGCCGCGAGCGGAGCGCCAGCGAGCCGAACGACGCCCAGAACCCATCGGACGACCGCAGACGAGCTGAGCTGAAATCCGACGCCCCAGGAAAAAAGTGTGACGTGTCCCGTCTCTCCTTCAGCCTTTTCTGCGCCCTTTTATATAGAGAGATTGTACTTTTGTGAGAGGCAACTTTTAGACCCGAATTCAGACACAAACCTTCTCTCCAGCAACAACAAGGATTGGGTCATTGAAACTGTCAATACAGAAGATCTACAGTGGTATGATATTAAGAGTAATCTCCATCATTCGAGTGAAAATCAAAGGTTCAGATCTATCGCTACAGTATCTTTGGCTTAAGTAGAATCCCTACTGTACAGATTTGACGGCTGCTACAATACTGTAGAATACTATTCACACAGCCAGACCAACTGTCAATACAGAAGATCTACAGTGGTATGATATTAAGAGTAATCTCCATCATTCGAGTGAAAATCAAAGGTTCAGATCTATCGCTCTGAGATCTTTGGCTTAAGTAGAATCCTCGCATACATGATTTGTGGCTACAATACTGTAGAATACTATTCACACAGCCAGACCAGCGCCAAGCCTTACGCAACTTGCATGTCAGTAACAACTGCTCGGCACTCGGTAATTTCTTGCCTCAACACCAACACGTGTCCAAGCTGCTACGAGGCGAAGTCATCTTGCTGTGACAGTCTGCCGATTGCCAGCATGAGGCGACGAGCCAGCATGGCCAGTGGACTCTAGGCTGCAACATGACACGAGCAAGCAAAGCAAGCATGCCATTGGACTTGACCTGATGGCGCCAGTCGGTTTCGTTGCAGGTCAGTCGGTCGCCAATGGCGACACGGATTTGTGCACAACAGCTGTGCTTGTGGCGAGGGCGGACCGCCCGGATAAGGTCGTATTTGGTCGCCGCCGCCGACAGCGATTGCCCAACACGCGCGCACAAACCCAACTCCGATAGATCCTAAGTGGGAATCCTCTCTCAATATAGAAATGCTATAGTGCAAAAGAATTAGGAGTCGTTTTTAACGTCCGGTTAAAAAACAAAAGATAAAATCAATATCACTATAGTGTTGCTCGGTAAAATCATTGTTACTTTCTCAACTTTCGCGATCCCAACTCCGCCAGATCGTAGCCATAGGTCGCCTCGCCTCACGGCACGGGCCCTAACAGTCGAGCCCATGCACGAAAGCTACCTACACTGACATGACACACTCGAGTAGTCGAGTAGTGGTGCTTTGTTGCTACTCTATTGTCCTAGAAACCTCAATCACCGGCGATTACACCAGTGACCAACTAAATGGTAAAGTAAAACTCGAATGCTCATATTTAAAAAGAAAAAAGAAAATTCGAATGCTCGAGTGGAGACACCTATGGACTTGTTTACTAGTGAATCTTAATAATAGTTGCTCCAACTATCTCTCCCGGCTCCAAGAGTACTCAAAATGGTAAGATCAGAATTTTTGGATTGCAATAGCAAAACTAACCATCATGAAGGAAATGACAAAAATACCATTCATATCTTACTGTAGAAAGTCACACATCGCACACTCGGACCGTAGCAGAACGGGCTAGAACAGCTATTTTTATCGTTTTGTTCGTTTGAAGGCAACAGTTTTACTGTTGCATCTAAAAATGCAAAAGTGCAATGATGTTGGATCGATATGCACGCCTGCCCGCCTGGCGCGGACTTGACATTTCGATCGATCGAGCTCGAGTGACGCCCTGTCGCGGGCCGGTTCCCCTGCCGCGATGATAACGCTGCCTCCCCGTCCGCAACGCGAATCCGGCCGAGTGGCCGTGGACGCCGGTCCAAAGCGGCACGCACTGTTTTGGCAGCCGTTTCCGCCGCGCGGGATGCGCCCGTGCTTGCCCGTAAAACGGCCTCCCGTGTCGTTGCCACATCGAGCAGTCACTCGCGCGCCAGATTTATCGATTTCGCCGCTGCGAATCGCCGGACGGGTCCATTTGTTGGATCGTTCGTTGCGTCTGCTAGCTTGTTGGAATTTATGTAGACTCTACAAGACGTGTGACGACTCATCACACATGCTAGCTAGCGAGGAGTAGCACGTCCAATTTAATACCTAGTGTTCTCTACTTCTCTCCGGTAGTAAACTGTTGACTGCTAGCTTGATCAGATATTCTGAAACACCTACCGCTGTATACCAGTACTGTAATTAGATAGATCATATGGGCTAGACCTCTAAGGGATTTAAACTAAAATCCCGATTCAAAATCCTAGCTCATTCACGAAGATAGGCCGTGAATTTGAGCTTTCCAAACAAAAGCTAAGTGCAGCAACAGATCGATCCTGTAGCAAACACTGGAGCCGACTTGTGACAACGGCATCGGTGGATAGGTTGGCCCACCGTTGAGATTTCGCTAAGACCGCTTTGTTAGAGGAGCGAATTTTTGTTTTGGAATGTCATTTCTTGTGCGATCAGCCGATCTGTAGGATTTGCTTCACGCAAACTCTACTAAGCATTACCGTAAGCTAAGCTAATGCTCCCAATCCAACAGCGTTCTGCATTCCCGAAGCTAGCAGTAGTAAAATTAGGTGGGAGCGAATGATTAATTAGCTTAGCCAAAGGCAACCCCACATGCAAAACGCAAATGCAAATGCAAACGTGCGGTTTGGGGAAAGGAATCAAACACACATGATGGCAAAGAGACCATGCCACTAACCTTCAATTTCTTGACATCCAGGCCTCCCACATTTTCCTCCTAATTATACGTACCATCCTTCTGCAGAATCAGATTCGGTCATGGAAGAGCAGAGAACAACAAACTGGGATACCGATTGTGGCAAATCTCTCTCTCTCTCTCTCTCTCTCTCTCTCTCTCTTTTAGACAAATAAATCCTGCAAATCCTCAAGGGCCCGACTCATATATATTCGCAGTCGCAAGACTTTGACTACTCAAGGTAGAAGTCCAGTTCAGAGAAACTTCGTTGCATGCACCGGTGAATCGCTTGGCACTTTGTCAGCACTCAGCGCCGTGCTTATCGCGAGACTTTGGTATGAAGAAATCTATTCGTGTGCGTGTGCCGATCACTTTCACTGATTTCCTTCGTCAGAACAGTTCCCTTAAAAAATTAGGCGAATCCACAACTACAAACGAAAAGGCAAGGCTGAACACATCACACCCCACACTTGCACAGTGCCACTTTACAACCTTCCTATACATTCCCTTCGCCCTCTCTTTCTGAGAGGCAGTAAGGTCAGGAGATGGAATTCGTTTCATCGTAGGTAATGTTGGTGTGGATTAATGAATTATGACGATGGTAGTGAACTCACACTTGCACAGTGCCACTTTACAACCTTCCTATACATTCCCTTCGCCCTCTCTTTCTCAGAGGCAGTAAGGTGAAGTCAGGAGATGGAATTCGTTTCATCGTAGGCAATGTTGGTGTGGGTTAATGAATTATGACGATGGTAGTGATAGTCTAAAGGAGGAGGAGGAGATGGAAAGAGAAGGACCAGGCCATGCACGATTGCACCGGCCATGGAAAGATAAGAACCCCACCATGCACCCACTTTACAATTGGTTTTAGTTGCTGCTCTGCCTTGAGTGATGGCGATGCCTGCCTACCTGCCAGGGACCCATCTCACAGCTCACAAGCGCCCTCCAAAATCCTTTTCAAATTTGAATTAGGTAGGCACTCTGTAGCTTATTTGACAGTTTTTCATAAAACCTAGGAAGGCAGGCTTAATCTTCTCACTCAAAAGGGCCTTAAAACTTGTTTGCAAAGCTATTACAGCATCACCCTGTCTGGCATGGTTGGCTTAATCTCAAATCCTCCTCAAGCTGTCCCGGGGTGGTAACGGTTGAGTTTTTGGCTGATTTAACTACATTTTGATCCATAATAGCAAAATTAGTCACCGTTCGCACGAAATTGAAAAAAATGCCACCACGGCAAGTTAGGCAGGTCACTTGCAGCGCTCCTAGATTCTGCGGGTTCCTTCCGCACTCTCGGAGCGCTGTAGGCGCCTCCCGTGTTTTCTTCATTTTTTGTCCTTTAGTGATTAGGGGGTTTGTCCTGTAGTGACTAGTGTGTGTGCCGGGCAACCTTCGGCGGACTGGGTCTGCTGTAGGTTCCTGCGGTGCTTGGGGAGCACGGTACATGGCTTCCGTGGACTAGGGAGCGCAGTAGGGGATACGTGTCGCCTATCTAGCCTACCGCGATGAAAATTTGTTATTTCACACATGAGGAGGTTACATTTGGTATTTCATTTCAAAAGGAGACTAAATGAGTCAAAAACTCCGTAACCGTCAACCTGAAGAATGAAGCTACAAGTGGACAGGAATAATCACATCCATTTAATTTTCAGGCTCGCCGCTATCTGAAAAAAAGAACCGAAAGATGGGTTCCGGAACATGGAGACATGATATGAAGCGCCTCCTGCTTAAGTGCTTATTAATCAAGCGCCACAATTGCCTGAAACATAAGTTGTTCTCTAAATCTAAACCCTATTTAATTGCAAATGGGCCGAGTTCCGCACCCCTAATCGAGCTCTTCGGATATTTTTGGACCAATATAATCTTATTGTTAGTTGGTTCCAACTAAATAATACTCACGTACTGCTCCAACGTCATGCGTGGACAGCAAGTATGATACACCTTTATTTGTAGTTGCATCAGATAGTATTTATTTAGGAGAAGCAAGGAATAAAGCTACGTACGCTCAAACTAAAGAGAGCATCAAATTAAAGAAAGGCACCCCTGTTGAACTGGAACGTACGGAAGGGAACCAGACCTGGAACTAATCATTTTTTAAGCTAAACAAACCTCTTACCAATAGTGCTCTAGTTTAACAAATGCATAAACACAGTACTTCTTTTCTCTCTTAAAAATGGAGCAAATACATATACACCTGCTTCTTTTTCAGTGCCATACTATCATCAGTTGGAATCGTATCGATCTCACTACAGTATGCTAATCATACTTGTTTTGAATTTGTGCTTAGTACGTACTTTATTCAGAGTAAAGTAAGGCACCACCATTAATTTAAACAAACCACGGCATAATTAAAGGCTAATCTTATGGAATTTGGGGGTATACACATATGATTGCCAAGAGCGAATAAAAATGTTGCCTCATGTGAATTATTCGTCAAGCAAGGGAATTGACGAATAAAACGATCGACCGGGCGATGTTTTTCTCTTGGTCGTTGATTTCTCGTCGCCCTTTTTTTACGACATAAAAAAAGCTGGTGTGGTGGGAGGGATAATATTTATTCCCTTCACACAACGTATTTAAAAAGTGAGGATTCGAATTCGGATTGTCTGTGGATCTAACCAACTGATCCGGACATAACCTACTGTTGGTTGGGTTAAATTACGCTGCTAATTTCAGGTCACGTCTGAATATCTGATCATCGCTTTCTTTTCTTCATTTCATGGTGGGACATCTTAGATCGAGGAGGTTAGTGCGGAGATCCCCTAATCTCATGCGATTTGGACTGTGCGCGACGTAACGAATTCCTCGCGCCAGAAACGGAAGCCACCCTTGACATCGATCGATCCATCATGTTTGGGGTCAAAGCATCGGCAGAGAGACAGGTCTCGTTTTCCGGCAGTGAATGCAGGCAGACAGGCAAGCAGCTAGGTCGTGATCAACCTACATTGCCAGCTTCACCCGTGGCGCTGTTCAGCGGCAACAACCGGTGCTATTTCGATCGACAATGCACGGAGAAAGCTACGGATCAACAACGTACGTTCAATCCCCAACGTTTCGCAATCAACACGGCATGGGCGTTCAGTGAACAAAGTATACGGTAGCTTACTCTACAGTAGTCAGTAGCTAGCAGCGTATTTTGTATATGTCATGCATGGAATTTCTCTCTGGGTCGCTGACAAAGCAGGCGCTGCCGGAGATCCTCGTCGGCAGATCGGCGCGTGCGCGTCTCGTCGTCGGCGGAGGTTGTCCTCATGTGGCGTGCTGCCTGCCTTGCGGCGCGGGGAGCATTGGAAAAGCGTCGGGAGAAAAAAGCTGATGGTTCGTTAAGCCGTGGGCGTCCGTCCAAAACGGGGACGTGATCCTGATCCGTCGCGGCGAGACGACCGATCTCTTTGTCCTTGGATCAGGTTGATCATTTGGTGGGTCGCGGCAAGGCGGCAAGGGAAGGGAGGCAGGAAGCGTGTAGCTCAGTTGATGAGAAATGTGTGAATATATATCTCTACTATCCAAGTTCAAATCTTTTTCGAGATAAATTTGAGTGCCTATTATGACTGTGTGTATCCTTAATTGATGCAGAGGTCGGAAGTTGTACTTTTATTTCTTAAAAAAATAAAAAAAAACGTCTAGAACGCTTGCCGCTGCTACCTGGCGAATCTCTGTTGCACTGCACTTTTCTCACAAAAATAAAACAAGAGAGAAAAGTCTACTCTATCCACCATCATTTTGATCTTCATGCGCTGTGGATAACTAAGTCTCCTTCGCTGCTACTAATAAATGGCCTCGTTTCTTGCTCTTTAGTTACTTTGGTAAATAAACTTTGGTCGTTTGATGATTGAGCTGGTCATCGCAATTAGTAGTATACTCCCTTCGGTTCAAAAAAAAATAGTCGTTTTGGAACGTGTACAGTCAAACTTTGAATTTTTTGATTATAGATATCTTTTTAAATATTTATATTAGATGCACGAAAATGAAACGCGTGCAGCCAAGCTTTGGAAATTTTGATTATCGATATCTTTTTAAATATTTATATTAGATACACGAAAATCATACTAGATTAGTCTCTAAAAATACTTTTATAATATTATAGTTTTATTTGGTTTTATAAATATATTACAATAGTAATTACTGATCAAAGTTGTATTTTAGAAACTGTATCAATATCTAAAATGACTTATTTTTTTGAACTGAACGCAGTAAATCCCAACGGTTTGGTTAAAGACCGTGCCTTTTGCAACTGCTCTACTTGTTCTGTCCCGGAACGTTGGCCTTTGACTGTCTATGCTCGTTAGGTTGATCTGGGTCGATCAACGCGGTGATCAAAGATAAGCATTGTTTAGTGCAGAAGTTGACTTGCCTGAGCCTGAGCCTGAGCCTGAGCCAGTGCCGACGTTTGCTGGTCTAATTTGTTTACTACTACCGATTTCCCCATTTGAATTTCCTGGTTCAAATGTTCGACGCCGGTCAATTATTTGTTTTCTTATGCTCTAGCTAACAACCACCTCTTCTACCCCATGAGAAAAAAAAAAGGGAGGGTCAAAGAGTTTCTTGTTGTGCGTTGTTTGCCTGTTTTTTTTCACACCACATGAAGCATTCTGAAATCTAGATATATTATCATGAAAGCAGGAACAAAAATGATTACTTTCTTAAAACAAAAAAATGATTACTGAAAACAGCGAAGCCCAACAATGAAGCTGAGGTAATACCGCACACAGCCATGCACTCACCACCGGCCCCATGGATCGATCCCTTTCCCTCGCACACAGAAGGGAACCAACTTCAACAAGTATAAATGTGGACTATTTGGCACGGATCTGGATCCTATGCATTACTCAAGAGATTCGCTGTGTGAGCAATTTTTAGGAAAAATGTATGAACAATATTTTCGGAAAGTGTATGAACAATACTCTGTAGTGTTAAGAGTATGTACTATAGGTTTATGTCAGCTGTCAATAGTCTTTGTCATGTAGGATTTTTGCTGATATAAATGAAAGAGAATGAAGAGATAAAGATGTTGTTTACAATTCTGTAGTCGACTGTAGCACCAGAAACAAGAAAAGTATTAAAAGATTGTGTGTTGTCTACAATCTTGTAGCCGACTGTATCACCACAACCATTGTGTGAGCTTTCTTTAGTGCTGTCTACAGGTGACATAGAGAGTTGCTACACAGCAGCTGTCTGTACCATTATACATGTCCTAATGCATCAAACACTGCATCAACCGAGGAACACGCAAGGCAGCAAATTTACTGTAGTAAAACACTGCAGCTATTGATATCAACCCTTGATTTTTTGATCGAACGGGAGAGATCACTCTTAATATTATGCACCGTAGATTCTCTGTTTGAATCCTTCAATGCAGAGAATCCAATCCATTTGGCACCACTGAAATGTGTCTAAGTACGTAAAAATCATGCTACTACTTACTTGCCACCTCGGAGTTCGAAATGTACAAATTACAATTTCATTTCGATTGAAGCTTCAAATTAGTAAAAGTCAACTCCTATCTCTGCACATCTTTCCCGGAGAAAACTCGAAAATTGTTATCGTCTTTTCTGCCTTTTTTCTCGGTATAATGGATTCCTAATAGACAAAACTTTGTTTCTAAGGAAAGTTATCTCTGATACTTGGAATGTATCTATTAGACGATTAACACGAAATTATCTTTTCTTGATTTTTTTAACTTTCCAAAACAAGATTATTATTCCCAACAAAATTTTCCAAAATTTAAACACGCTTACCTCTCCCCCATAAATAGTCGCACACCCGCACCACCCTGCCTCTCTGCCCACCACCTCCTCCCATTACTCCACGCCGCCACCCCGACACCTCGCTCTCCTCTCCACCTCCCGACCCAGCAGCCAACCACCCCCAGCGGGCGCGCCATGTCATACAGCTACGCCTCGCGGCGCCCTGGAGGCGGCGGCGGCCTGGCCACGACGTTGCTCGCGGCCAAGGTGGCCTTCGCGTCCGCCGCGCTCGCCGGGGCCGCGTCCTTCGTGCGCCTCGCCGTGCCGCAGCTCGTGTCCGCCGCCAGCGCTTTCTTCCCCAGCTTGTGGGCCGCCGCGCGGGTCTGGCTCGTCCCGCCATACCTCTTCGTCACCGTCCACCTCATCATCCTCGTCATCTGGAAGCTCTCCGACCACAAGCACTTCCAGGCGCAGCAGCACAAGGACCCGTGGCATCACCACCCTTCCCACTCGCCCCCGGTCGCGGTCCCCGCCGCCGAGGATGCCACCTCCGTCGTCAATCCCAAGGAGGAGTTCGTCGCCGCAGCCGAGTACGGCGAGCCGCTGGAGCCGGAAGGCTCCCCAGTCCCAGAGATCTCCTCGGACTCGGGCGGCGGCGAGTCCTGCGTCACGACGGAGTCCGACGACTACGAGGACGCCCCCTCCGCCACTTCCTACCTCGCCGACGCGAGGCGGAGCCTGGCGCCGGCGCAGGAACACGCGGTTCTTGAGCGGGAGCTCTCGCCGCCGCCCCCAGCCGTGGCTGCCACGGCAGTGGACTTCCGCGTGGACGACGACGACGACGACGACTTGGACGCCACGTGGAAGGCCATCATGCAGAAGACGCGTCCGGAGGCCGCGGAGGCACCTGCTGCCCCTCCGGCGCAGCCATCACCGCCGAAGACAGCGCGCGACCCGTCGGTTGGCGCGGAGGAGATGAACAAGCGGTTCGACGACTTCATCAAGAAGAACCGCCACTCCTTCCGGCGGCAATAAGCTCCCTCCGATTCAATCCAAACTCATCTCGCATCGCAACCGTATCATACATAGTAGTTACATACATCTTTGGTTTTTCTTGGTGTGCCGAAGAGATCGATGGTCGGAGCGGAGGCGGGTTAATTGAATCACCATCTTTAGGTAATTAAATCTCATTGCGCGGGCTCTGCTTCTAGTTTTAACTGCGACTAATTACTAGTAGTACGATTTTGTGCTGTCATGGTAAAAGTAAAACAGAGAGAGCAGTAATTAATTCCTCCTTGCTTGCTGCTTACTTGAACTGCTCGTTACTGCTTAGCCGGAATGAGTTGTTGTTTGCGCGTGTCCGGAGCTAGGTTGCCGCTTGAGCTGTTCGCGTGGTTACTTTCCGTAAGAAAGCAAAAAATTTGGTCGGTCTGCGCGCTCGCGGTCCGGTCCACTTCTTTCCCTTTCGGTGTCATTGGGATCTAGCAGATGCATGCTTACTTCTTAAGTTGGATATTTCGACGTGTGGTGTCTTCTTTTTCATCTATGCAAAAGAACTAGTCTCAAAATTGTTGGTAAATTCTGTTCTGAATCTCTGAATATTCAGTGAATTCAGGATAACAGCAACTTCTTTTTTTCAAGAAAAAATGACATAAGTTATAAGCATTTTCCATTCTTATAGACGCTTCATTACTTTACCAATTGGAAATTGTACAAATCATAAACCACATATAAGCTACTTGATGGCTGGATGTAGACTAGCCCCTTTAGCTGATAACTCCTGATAACTTTAGAATCAGTACAATTTTCATTTCAGTGGAGTGTAAAAGATGCCTGTTTTCTTACTAAAACAAGACATGTATAGTGAAATCTATCATTGACAAGTGGCAAGAACCACAAATTGACGAGTTTGTTTCCATCCTTTTTGGAACTTGCAGGTTGTGAAGGTTCTGGATGTATGGATGGCGGTGCTATGCTAGTAGCTACAGATGACCTTAATGTTCTGAAATGGTGGTTTGAGTTGGTATTTCGTTGTTAGGTTCTCCTTTTTAGTTGTTCCCCTTGGTGGACTGGCATTTGTTCTTAGCTTTCCCTCTCTTTTCCATCCCTTTCTCTGCAGCTCTTTTACTGATTATAACAGTGCTAATTGTTCCAAGCTCCTACGGTGTTAATACTGGTGGGTAGTGGGTGTGCTTGTGATTATAAACTGTTGGTGCCACATGGTGTGTGTGTTGTCTAAATGTCAAGCACAGGTCAATGACCATGCCACCATCTTGTTCCATGCTTCTTTTGCTGTTGTCATGGTATGGTCATTAGATGCATCCTGTTTTATGCTGCTATGAATTTAGTCACTGTTTGAAGTGAATAATTAGCCATTCATTTGAGCAACAAACCTTAGATGCATAGACTAGTAATGAGATGACAAAAAATAACAATTTAATCGACTACTGTTTGCATATAGACAAGTCATAATGGTCTGGAAATGATTGATTTTGCCCTGCTGTTCCTCTCTCTCTCTCACACACTATTCCTTTTGTGCCCTCTCATATGTAACGACAAAAAAAATCCTCAAGTGCTGAAAATCATTGAACTGCAGAGAACCATAGACTATTTCTTGAAATGTAAATGCTGCAACTTTAATATGACACCAATGGAGTATCTCTATTGGTTCTAACATGATGCCCAGAGAACATTTTCAGCTTCCTGTACAGATACTCTGTTGCTGTCTAGTACTAGTACTAGTATATGCGTACTTTGCTCTGAAAACTCAGCAGTCTTCTTTCAGTATGACATAAGCAGAATCAATTCCTGATGAGTAGAAGTTATCATCTTCATGGATTATTCTATGAACTGATTACCCTATAAAGGGTTATGATGATAACTCGATAAGGCAATTAAGTTACTCGCACTCTGACAATTTCCTTGAAGATTACAGTAGAATATATGTATTTGTATCTGATGCATCTAATCAGCTGATGCCCTCTTGTGTTAGTATTGATGTTTAACCACTTCTGTGCATGTCCTAACTAGTTACTAGTTTCTCTTGAGATGAGGCTGAGAGGAGTGTGTCCCTGGTGGCTACTAAAAGTGGCATCTGAACAGCTTCAACGGCATGGCATGGCTCCTCGCATCGCACCGCGAAAAGGGCCATGAACTGAACCATCCCTGCTACAAGCACAACTGCATGATTGTGATTTGGCGAAGCAGAACGCTATATTGCTTTGCGTGAAAGGCAGCGGCAACAAGTTCCAAATCTCCCTTTACCATCGTGGCGTCGTTTCGAAAGCGCATTACGCATTTGTCATTGTCATCCACAATCAACTTACCTATTTGACTTAGATTCCCTCTCCAGCACTATCCCTAGCCTGCACAATTTCATGGGCTGCATTTATCCCAACATGAGAAGGACTGAACACGTGCACTTAAATTTGCAAAGGCTACACCCTGAATTCCTACTACCCTAGACAAGATGTCAAAAATCTCGATGGCTATGCAACTTCAGACATCCTCTCTGGTAGTAACATCTGTGGATGTGCCATGGAGGAAGTAGTCTTTGTTTGTGGCTGTTTTTTTGTTTAAGGCTAGTAGGGACCTGGCCTAGGCTTCAATTATGACCACTAAACTATGCTGGAACAGGGCTTAGCACTTCACTAACCCTGCAACAACATTAGAGCATTGTTATGGTGACATCACAACCACCTTCATCTTTTCAGAAAATATATACTATATTTCTGCACGAATAGCTTAGAGCCTTTGTACCTGTGGTCCTCATGCTACTCACCACCAGAAGTGTATGTATATATGCTCACCACCTTGTTTTGTTGTGCAATGCAATGTAGATATGTGATGTAATGCAACCTGCATACGGTGGTTGCTGTGTACATGCCGCTGCCGTGTATCCTATCCATTTGAAAGCGATGCCGGGAGCAAAGTGCAGCGAACAAGGCATGGCGCAAGATAAGTGCATCCTCTAAGGCCTCGGCGTGACGCATCAGGCAGGGCCATGGGGGGCTTGCCACTGATGTGAGGCTGCTGAGAAGCACCAGCTAAAGCGTCGTCGGCGTCCCCACCACCGCCGGCCTAGCTAGGCTTGTCGCCGTCTCGGGGAATAATTACGGTGGTCCGTAGCCGTCAAGGGCTTGGTGTCTTCGGCAGGGCTCCTCATGAGCCCGTGTTCATGTGATTATGTCATAGCTCAAGTGAAAAAGACCTCATCATTCAGATATCAAAGACAATCAAAAAGAAGTTGTCAGAGACAGTAAACTGCTAAAATGACCCAACATGACACCCTAGACTTGGACCTTGGTTAAGGGAAACTTGGTGTCTTACCGGCTGGACTACTACATTCGATATGTATATAGGATTGTTGGGTGATTTGTCGGTAGAGACAACTCACAAGACATAGTGAAGATTGGAAGGTGTGAGTGCCGTACGTTCGGTAGGTATAGTTGTTTTCAGGCCAGACTTGTGTAATAGTCCGCATGATTGCTTACTTGTCGTGCTAATTAAATGGATCAAATGGTTGGATTGGATGATCATGCATCAGATTTTTTCTTTCCAGCTCTCTTGAACAGCTGGTCAGACGCCCTGGTCCAAAGGCAAGTCCAAGCCACTGTTTCGGTGTCCTGATTCAGGTGGGGAGCGAGATGGTTTCAACATGGGATGATGAGATGCTAATATACAGTAGAGGTCAGTGTTTTAGGTGAGCTTTGACTGCACTTCAGGACCCCACCCCATCTTGTCTTGTTACCTGTGTTGGCGCTTGATTTATATACTTTTCTCGCCCCATTCAACATCATTTACACGATATTATGTGCTTTGTTGTGCCATTTGGCAACTAACCCTAACGATTCTTGAAGATGTTGGATATTTTAGTAATGTACAGGGTGTTACACGCTGGACTCTTGCTCTTGGTGATAGCAAGATCCTTACTCTCATGGAGAGGATGACACTTGGAGATGGGGCAAATTTTTCTTGGTTTATTTCTCACACAATGTCATGCCAACCTGAGGGGTTGGGTATACATATTTATAGGTCGCTACTCACCAAGCATATGCCAAGAACTAGTCTAAGATGCTAACAACCAAGATGCTAGTCTAAGATGCTAACAACCTGTCCTAGATGTTGTGTCCTCTAAGATGCTAACAACCTGTCCTAGATGCTGGTCAAGATGCTTTCCTAGAGATGCTAACAACCAGTCAAGGATGTTATCCTGTCAAGGATGTTGTCCTTTACAAAAGCAAAAAGCCGACACAAAAAGCCGATACAGAGACTTATCCATCATTCTCCCCCTAAGTCTTGTGTGTCTCCTTGCGAGGAATCGAGCCATCCCGATCCTAGAACAGAGCGCCGTCCTGATTTCCACGCCGAGGCGCCCCAAACTTGATGAGCCTCGAACGCTCGAGTCACGCCGAGAAGAACTCCCGCCGCCGGTCATGTGGTGGGTGTCGCCGTGTCGAGGCACCACCCGCCGGTCTTGCTGCTGTTTAACTTTCGCCGAGGAGGCGGTGCTTTTGGCTCGCTCAAGGTGGAGAGAGCCGTTGCGGCGGCCGCCGGAGGTAGTTCGATGCTCGCCGAGCAATGAACAGAGCCGCCGCTCCTCCTCCTCCGCGCGACGTGGGCCCCGCCGCCGTGGCTATCGATAATCCTTGGCCCGATGACCGTGCTTGCGCGCTTGTAGCAAGAGTCGCCTCGCGTCGGCTCTTGCTTGCCAGGTGGCGCCGCCGGCACCTCCACGGTCATCACCCTAAGACGCCTCGCGCCCATGCTCGGCGCTTTGCGCGCTTGCGCGCTTGCCACGCTTGTGGCCGCCTGTCGTGGAAGAAGGCTCCCCCTTCTTCCTGTCACCCTAGCCGGCAGCCCACTGCTCCTGAGTGAGGAGGAGCTTCCCGCCAATGGTGACAGGTCCCGAGAGGAGCTGTGGCTCATCACTGTCGACGACCTTGAGGCGACCTATCGCCTCCTCGATCGACATCGTGGAGAGATCCAGCAGAGACTGGATCGAGCGAGCCATCTGCTTGTACTTCTCGGGGACGCAGCGAAAGAGCTTCCACGCCTCTCCTCGCCGTAGGTGTCATCGCCGAATCGCACCAGCCTTCGCAATGCGAGTGTTGAGACGAGAGCAAAGTCATCGATATCCTCACCGCTTGAAGGCCGTGTTCTCCCACTCCGCGCGGCGCTCGCAGCAGTGGACTTGCGCGCGATCGCCGCCGATGAGTGCCGCAGCGATGGCGCCCAAGCCTCCTTGGCACCGCTTGTTGGTAAGCGAGAATCGCATCTGGGCGGATCGCAGCGATGAGGGCATCCAGCGCCGCCGATCTGGTCGTAGTCGACGCCGCCGCATCGGATCGCCTCCCACATGTGCCGCACCGAGCTCACTTCATCATCGCGCCCACTCGACGAGTTGGCCTTGGTGAGGGTAGGCCACCCACCGCCGGGGCGGCGCCCCGACAACACCGAACCCGTGGTAACCACTGCATCGTCCGGGGAGAGAGCCATGCCGCTGCGTGAAGGCCGCGCTCTCTATCGACCGTCTGCCGCCGTTGTCGCGGCGCGCCTCTTCCAGAGCGCCACCGCCGAAGCGCGTCTCTCCAGAGCGCCACCGCCGCGGCGCGCCTCCTCCAGAGCGCCACCAGCGCGACCGCGCTGTCGATCGCCGCCAAGCTCGTGGGGTGCGCGGCCGCCATCGCGCCGCCGCTCGCTGCGGCTCCTCGCCGCCGGTCGAGGTTCGTGATCGACGCTTATCGTCGCCGAAATGGAGCTACCGACGACGCCGCGCAGAGCCTCGACTCATTGCTGCCGCACGCCGCGATCGCCGCCGCTTCCGCTTCCACCTCGCCTTGGCCGCTGCCCGCCCGCCGCCGCCACCGACGCTCTTTCGCCCTTCGGCGCTGCGGCCTCTCGCCGCCGCTTCGCTCGCGTTGTTGCGGCGAGTTTCGGCCGTCACGACGCCGCGCGTGCTCGAGGCGATCGAAGGCCGAGATCGCCTGCGGACATGGCGCCATCGGGGTTGTTGCGTGAGAGAGGGTTGCTTCGATGAGTCGCCGCTCGTCTCCGAGAGGAGTGGAGCAGTGTATGAGGCGAGTCGCCGCCGCTCTACCGGGCCGCTGCAAGGCCGAGAAGGAGATGAGCAGAGATGCTTAGGCTACAGGATAGTATAGCTCGATACCACTTGTTACACGGACTCTTACTCTTGGTGATAGCAAGATCCTTACTCTCATGGAGAGGATGACACTTGGAGATGGGGCAAATTTTTCTTGGTTTATTTCTCACACAATGCCATGCCAACTCGAGGGGTTGGGTATACATATTTATAGGTCGCTACTCACCAAGCATATGTCAAGATGCTAGTCTAAGATGCTAACAACCCGTCCTAGATGCTAGTCTAAGATGCTAACAACCCGCCCTAGATGTCGTGTCCTCTAAGATGCTAACAACCTGTCCTAGATGCTGGTCAAGATGCTGTCCTAGAGATGCTAACAACCAGTCAAGGATGCTGTCCAGTCAAGGATGCTGTTCTTTACAAAAGCAAAAAACCGACACAAAAAGCCGACACAGAGACTTATCCATCACAGGGAATATGCCGGAACACATCATATTTAGTCGAAAAGGGCCAACAACGAACTTCCTCGGAAAATATGCCAAAATGAACTTCCTCAAATGACAAATTTAAGGACACAATGATGTCCGCCTTGTTGAAACGATTGAAATATATATTTTATTTTCCCAAATCGGAGGCCAGGCATGAAAGTTATGAAGCCTGTAAGCGATTAGAGCTGGCTCGCAAGCCCCAATGCAGTTCGAGCTCAGGTCCTGTGCCCCTTTTTCGACCGAAATTGAAGCCCAAGGACATAGCGAGGCTCCGCACACATTTTGGAAGGTTTGGGAACCAATTTCGGTAGGTGGAGATAGGGGTGGGCTTTTTACCGAAGCAGAAAAAACAAACCGAACCGAAATAACCGAAAATGTCAGTTTATTCGGTTTTCAGTGATCATTTCAGTTTTTGTTTGCTCTATTCAGTATTCGGTATTAGGTTCAGTTTTCAAATCTATAGAACTGAAATGGCCAAATTACCGAATAGTGGCCCACACCGAGGATCCGAGCGGCAAGGCCCATTCGGCCTTCGCAACCCATCGGTCCGCTCATGATCCCAAGCCGCACCCCCCGTCCACTCCTCCAGACCCAGCGTCTCCCTCTTCCGCCACTACCCACCGCCCCTCCTCCTCCCCTACCGCCAACACCAGGGGTCCGCCCCCACCGCCGCGTCCAGCTCCACTGCCCGCCCATTCCCCATCGACCACCGATTCCAGGCCTCCACTGTGCGGTAGCCCATTCCCCACCGCCGCTGATGTCTCCCTCTTCCGCCGCCAGTCTGCCACTCCCCCCAGCACCAGGGCCCGAAACCATCACCGCGTCCATCTTCACCGCCCGCCCCCACCGTCGCATCCAACTCCATTGTCGCTGTCGCCCGTTCCCGTTGGTTTACCGAAAAACCTAATTAACCGAACCAATTTAATTCGGTTAATTAGGTTCAACTTTTTATTTTAATATGGTTAATTCGATTGCTAACTCTCAAAACTAAAATATTTTTTACCGAACAAACCGAACCGAAAGAACCGAATGCCCACCCCTAGGTGGAGAGTCCAATGCGGCCCTTGTGAGGACCCCGGTTTATTCGGCTTGCAATGCTTAACCATCCTTTGATCCTAGCATCACAAATCAAATAAGCTGAAGCCTCGAGATATGTATACTTCCCAGAAATGCAGTATACACACCTCCTTACAAAATCATGCATCAATTCCATACACAGGTCTAACAACAGACATACATAATAGAGATTTATTACAACAAGGGCCAACCGGCCAAATGACAACTAAATAACAATTGAACAGCGGAAGCAAAAGTGTCATAAGATGGCAATAAACAAAAGAGCCAATTAGTGTGCCTTTACTCACAAGGCAACCAACCGGGCCGCCAAGCTAGTCGTCAAACCCGAAGCACATCTCACAAAAGGGAAGCCCTTGGGGCTCACCTTCTTCCTCTGCAACAAAAACATTAAGCAAAGCAACTGAGTACAAAAATTATTTTTGTACTGCAAGACCGACGTGTAAGGGTAATGTAACTATAATTAACTACATGCAAGCTTTATTTAAGTGGAGGGCGCCTGACTTACTTTTAGCATAAAGCAAGTTTTCATTTGCAATAATGTAATAGATTCAAAGCAATTTGACAAACTATTTGTAATTGTTGAAATAACAACGATACAATAATAATAACAACAATAAGGACAACTCGAAGTGACTAACCCATTAGTCACCACAACAATAGTATGAATATCCATTCATACCAACCCATCAAGTTTTAATTAAATGTTGTAGTCTAGTTCTCACGGGCGTATCCGAGCGTGTCCATAACCTAGGACGAGGCTATTCAATAGTTTTAACCTCGCAGGTGTACCAATGTACCCACACTTCGCATCGCCTTTTGCCAAGCTATTAAGCACACTTCCTTTGGTATCGCAAGCACGCTAAGTCCTACGAGACGCTTCCAATGGAATGCGTTAATTAAGAGTCGCACGATGGGGTTAACCCTTAGTGACCGGTAGGCGAAATGGGTCACTAGGACCACACGTTGTGGTGGAGTCAAGCAAAGCCGGAGTCATTAGCCATTTAGGTAAAGCTAGCCGGACATTTGCAAGACCCCGATCGGGGTGGAGGACCTAGAAAGGAACCACCCCGGCCACGCCTTTGTGATCCTTTTTCTCTAAAAACTATAGCCAACGACTCATTAATTAATGCCTCCCAAAGTACTAATGCAAGAGAGGTCCCATACCCTCTAGTGTGGTTAGCACGCAAAATGCTCAGTACGGTGGCGCAATTAACTCGGTCCTTAATGACCCGGGCACCATTCCAGTCACACCCAGAAGCACACCAACATACCATTGTGCCCAAGTCTAAATCATTTTGTTTTTAGGTTTTAGTTTTCACAAGTAAACATGGCACAAGGCTGAAATCATAAGTGATAATATGTTTTATGTGATCAAAGCTATCGACTAAGTCGATAACCGCCCAATTCTACCGGTAACTAAGCATTGCTAAGCATCATATCGTAAAGACAAATAAGAGGCCCTAAATCATTCACCGGGCTCTAATTCACCGGTGGGGATAATATTCCTAAGGTAGTGGCAGGGGTGAACAATTTAAGGGAAACAATGCAATAGGATTAGCTACCTCTATTCGACAAAATTAATCATTGACGCAAAAACATGCATACATACAAGTAAAACAAAGTATTAGATTTTAAAAGTAATGGGATGGAGTGGATATGATCAAACTGCTTGCCTTGCTGTAGATCACTTTCTTGCTGCAGAGGATTCACTTACGTAAACAATAATTCCTTCGGAACCTAACGCGAAAAGGCGATAATCAAATAAGAACAAGAACTCCAAATAAAACTCAACAGCAAAAGTTCTCCAAATACCATGAAATTCGTACAGAAGCAAGATTATGATTTTAGACAATTTTAGAAACAAGAATTTCTTCATTTAGACTTAGTATGCAAAAGTTATGGCTAAAACAATTTTGCTCAGCCTGATAAATCAACTAAAATCCTATCTGTTACTGTTTAAGGAGAAAATTTCTAGAATGATCTAAGTCCTGGAATTTTTATGGTAAGTAGGAAATAGTATCCTAACAACAGCAAAATTGAGTTTACACAATTTGGAGTTAAAATGAAATAGTTATGATTTTTCTAAGTTGTAAAACTAGCACATTTCATCTTTCGGGAGCACTAATATGAACAAAACGTATGCTAAGTTAAAGTACATTACCAGAGGGATTTTACAGTTTTGAGTTTTCTCAATTTGGAGTTATACACAAAAAGTTATACATTTTACAAATTTTGAAGTGATTTTTCTAACCCTCATTTCATTTAAACTTCCACTACCATATATTCCCATCTCTAGTGTAGAATAGAGCCTCAAATCACCCTCAAATTAAAGCCTACTCTATTACAGAGCTAATGCAGTTTGAGTCATTCATAAAGGAGTTAAAATGACAAGGTTATGCATGTTTGAAAATTGAAGACTTAAATACTTTCGAAAGCACACTCTCGGGGAGGTCCAAACGAACTAGAGAAGACAGGGAGGTCGTGGACCGTTGATCCGAGATCGCACGGCTATGGAGCACGGGAGCACAGCGCAACCGTACGGAGGAGGTCCACGCGCACTGGGAGGTCCAAGCCGGCTTAACGAAAAAGGGGAGGTCGTGGCCGTTGAGATGAGATCCAACGGCTACGACCAGATGGGCGCATGTGAGGACCCCAATTTATTTGGTTTGTAATGCTTAACCAACCACCTGGTCCTAGCATCACAAATCAAATAAACTGATCCTCGATATATGTATACTTCCTAAAGCAAAAGATATACACACCTCGGTACAAAATTAGACATCAACTCCATTCCACACATAGAGTCCAAACACAACACTACCAAACGGAAGATAAACAAATAGTAGAGGTTATTACGTATACAGGCCGACCGCCCAAAAGATACACAAATAACAAGAACGACAATGAAGCAAAAGTGCCATAAGATGGCTATAAACAAAGCCAATCGTGCCTCCAACCCACAAGGCATCCGACCGACCGCCAAGCCTAGTCGTCACCCACGGCGACAAAGACAACTCACGTAAGTGAGGCCCCGAGGCTCACCTTCTTCCTCTCGCAACAAAAACATTAAGCAAAGCACCGAGTACAAAGATTGTCTTTGTACCCGCAAGACCGACGTGTGAACTAGCGCACTGCTCATAAGCTACATGCAGCTTATTTGGTGGAGGCCATATGTTTCATTTGCATAAAGCCAATTTTCATTTGCAATAAGGTAATACAGATTTTAAAGGCAAGTTTGCAATTCATTTTTAAGATTGAAATAACAAAGAAAGATAATAATAACAAAAGCGAAAGATAAACAACCTAGAAGTGACTATCCCAATAGTCACCATTAACAATAGCACTAATCCCATTCGCACTCACCCATCAAGTTTTAATTTAAATGTTGTAGTCTAACTCTTGAAAAGCTTACCCAAGCGTGTCCATCACCTAGACGAGGCTATTCGAATAGTTTTTAACCCCGCAGGTGTACCATCGCATCCACACTTCGCACCGCTTTAAGCCAAAGCACACTCCGAAGGTATGTCGCACAACTAAGTCCTACGAGACTTTTTCCAATATTGTGTATTAACTACGAGCCGCTCGTATGGATAGAAATCCATACGCTACATGGTAAAGCCGAAAAGACAACTACCCACTCAGATAAAGCTTTTGACAACTACCATGCTCCCACCTCCATCCCTCCCGCGACCTCCTCGCGACCCGAGCCAATACACGCCAAAGTACTAGGTCAAGAGAGGTCCCATATACTCTAGTGTGGTTAGCACGCGAAATGCCTCGGATAAAAATTCACTCACAAGATGTTCGGTCCTTAATTGACCTGCACCTTTCCAATACACCCAAAAGATCACACCAATCTTACCATTGTGCCGCGCCCAAATCATTTTTGTTTTCATTTTTAGTTTTGCAATTAAACAAAGCAGTAAATGTCAAACATAAAGTTGTAGTAAATTTTAGGTGATCAAGGTTACCGACTAAGTCGATAACCGCCATTTCTACTGATACTAAGTATGTCTAAGCAATTTGACTCGGATCTACTAAGTGACAAGAGATCATCCAATGACCTCTAATCACAAAGAAATAACCTAGGCTCGTGTAGTAGAGGTCAATATTTTGTCTACAGGATATGCATCTACTGATTTAACTAATCAATTTAACACAAATTAAGCGATGCATACATACGCTTGAAACAAAATATTAGACTTTAAAATACCGATAAACATGATCAAATCGCTTGTCTGGTCGCCGTTGCTCAAGTTGTTATGAGGATCGTCCTCGTGGTTGCCGCAAATATCGAAGCCTCAACGATCGAACATGACAAACAAATAAGGACGAAATAACACCGACAAAACTCAAACATACAACAACATCAAAACAAGCCAAAACTCACACAAAGAGCCTAAGCATGACATAACAAAATTTAAGAAACAGAGAACAAATCATTTTAAGTTATTAAGAATTTTTCTATGAATTTTCTAAGTTATAAACACATCAAAGCACTAGTTAAATACTTAACAAATTTTTATGAACATAACTAGTATCTGAAACCTATCCTAACAATTAATATACTGAAAATGGAATTTTACAGAATTGGGTTCAATGAATTTGGACAATTATTGAAAGAGATATGCATTTTCTAATTTAGAAGATACATAAGACATCATTTTATTAGCTAACAGATTTTTGCTACAGAGACATGGATGAAGCTAATTTTATCAAATAGTACACTTAAAATGAAAATTAACAAGACTGTTTCATGCAATTTGGATAAAAATTGAATTAGTTATGCATTTTCTAAGTTTAAATGAATTAACAAAGGCAACAGAAAACATATTACGAAATACTAAAGCATTAAATCCTTTTTCTACCCACACCAACTAGCCCCAGACATCGACAATGGGCCCGCATAAAATGTCGACTGTAACAACACCACCAAAGTGACGAAGGCGATTCTAAGAATACGCCTTCGCTACCAAAGTGTAAACCTAACATACTCACAGCAGAAATACGCTTCCCAACAGAGGAAACGACACAGAGCTACACAAACCTAATCGACAACATGGACCCACATGGCGTTGACTCGAGAACAAATAACGGCCGGATTAAAGGATTTCTAAACGCGACAACCAAAGAGGGCCCGCAAATCGCTGACGCAACTAAAGAACTTAATTACAACTAAAGACGAGATTAGACCTTAACACCGGCGTTCGACGGAGCTCTCGCGCGTGGTCGCAACGGCGCAGGTGGAGGATCCGAGCCGAGCGTTTCTCGGGCTCGCTAGTGGCCTCATCGGTTGCGCAGCAGCCCCACGAACACAATGGTGCCGGCAGAGCCAAATGGTCGCTTGAGGTGAGCTCACGACACGGAGGCGAGAAGAAGCCACCGCTCCCGAGGAGAAGACGCCACGCGCCGAGGAGCTTTGGGAAGGTGCGCAACACCTTCGCTTTGACTCCGTGAAGGATAAGCCCAAGATAACGCCGATGAAGAGGGACCGAGGCGCTGGATTGCCACGCGCGAACACCGTGCTCAAGAAGAACCGGCCGCACACTCTGGGATGCACCAAAGAACAAAATAAGATCACCACTAGACTCAGCCAAGCAACGCGATCCTAAAGGACCAAGCGCCAAGCTTGATACTTACTAGAACACCGTGAAGCTCGTGGGGCCGAGCTCACCGAGGCGGGACGAAGACACCACCCTTGGCGATTCACCGGACGACAAGGATCCGGATGGCCAAAATGGACGCGCACCGAGCGTGGTTCACGATGGCGAGGTTGTGGGCTCAAGGGCTTCTCCAACGCAACGCTTACCTTCGCTTCTCTCCGCCAAACAAGAAATCGGACGAGATAGCACGAGAACGCAAAGGAGAAGAAGTGGTGAGCTCGTGGCTTTTATGAATTCACGGCGATGCCTCCCACCGACACGGGGCATAAAGGTGGCAGCGACGAGGTACGTGGCGCGCATGCGATCGCCAACGAGCCCGTGAGGTGCGGAGAAGACGAGGGTGATATCGATGTAGGGTCCACCGTCGGCCGATCGACGGCGCGCGAGCCGATGGTTGACTCAATCAAGATCGCACCGACCGCTGGATCCAAATGGGACTACCGAGATTGGTGTATGCATTCGACAGTCGGTTGGCAAGACGCAACGTGGATCGCTCGACGGCATCGGACGGTCACGATCGATTGACTCGCGCTGTGCAGCCAGGCGGTGCGACCGAGTCAAGTGGTGCGGTTCGTTTGAGTCGGACTCGGTTCGAGCCCGACAAACAGTTGTTTTCGATTTTTGATTTTAAAAGCTGAGAGAGTTTAGGAATTTTTAGAGATAGATCCTGAGCTCCAAAATTCCGAAATTTTTATGGTAGCTACTTGAGACAGAGAACAACATTGCATAAATTTTCCAGAACTTTTATGCACTGAAAAGTTCTGCAGAAAATTCACAAGCATGCTGACCTAGGATTTGACCAGATTTTCAACTAGTTTGACTTGGCCATTTGAAATAGCAAATAAAATCTAAAAATTGTGAAATAATTCAGGAGGTAGATAGGATGATCAAGATGATAGGAAAATAATTTCAGAGGATGATCACAAGTTTGAAAGCTAAGAATCTGATAACAACAATTTCCAATCACAAGAATTAAATCCTAAAAATTGAGATTGCTAGGAAAATTGTAGAAACTTTCAAATGATTTGAAGAGACAACAAAAGTTTTTATTTCTCCTCAAAATTTTACATTTGAAATACAAACCCTATGTTGGGGTCGTTACAAATCTCCCCTTACAGAATCTCGCCCGAGATTCTCGATCACCGAGAAGAAGGATGGGTAATCTGCCGAGGCGATCTTCCCGCTCCCAAGTGGCTTCATCTCTGAGTGGTTTGACCACTAAACTTTGAGGAACTTGATCACACGGTTCCTCGCTCGCGCTCAGCTTCTTCGAGGATACGAACGGACGCCACGATAAGACAGATCTTCCCGCACATCGATATTTTCCAATGGTGTTTCCTCAACTGGAATACTGAGGCACTTCTTCAATTGTGACACATGGAAAACATCATGCACCCTTCAAGTGTAGGCAACCCAACCGTATGCAACGGCTCCCACTTTCTTGACGACGCGATACGCCCGACATATCGAGGAGCCGCTTGTTCTTGACACCAAACGACGATGTCCTTCAGAGGTGAGACTTTGAGATACACAAAGTCATTGGGCCGAAACTCAACTCACGGCGACGACGACCGCATAGCTCTTCTCGCTCGATCGAGCTATGCGCAAGTGCTCACGAATCAATCGCACTTGACTTTCCGCCTCATTGATCGAATCCGCCAAAGAACCGCTCTCACCGCCACCAGCTCAACGGCTGCTCGCAATACCGCCCATACAAGGCCTCAAATGGTGCCATGCCGAGACTAGCTCGAAGCCGTTGTTGTAGGAGAACTCGGCAAGCGGTAGGCACTTCTCCCAATTCTTCCCATAGGAAAGAACACAAGCACGGAGCATATCTTCAAGAACTTGGTTGACTCGCCCGCTCGACCATCACCGAGGATGATAGGTCGAGCTGAACGAAAGACGGGTCCCCATGGCTTCTCAGAATCGTGCCATAGCCGAGAAGTGAAAAGAGAGCCACGATCGACACAATCGCTCGTGGCACACCATGCAAGCTCACAATGCGGGAGATATAGAGATCCGACAATCGATCGACATCGAGAGTGGTGGCATCGGTAGGAAGTGCGCTACCTTCACAATCGATCGATAACAACCCGTATAGCATCCTTCCTCAAGAAGTACGGTAGACCAAGAATAAAATCCATGCCTGCGTAATCCCACTTCCACTCGTATAGGCAAGGGCCGGAGGAGACTCGCGGACGCCGATGCTCGCCTTGACGCGACAACATATGTCACATCCGCCACGAACCCGCAATCTCGCTTCATGCGAGTCCACCGTAATCTCTCGACGCAGATCTTGGTACATTTTAGTGGCCCCGGATGGATGGACAAAGGCGAATCATGGGCCTCCAAGAATCAAATCCCGCAACTCGGGACCTTTGGGACCACAAGCCGCTGCCCAAACCATACAACACCGTGTTCATCTTCCGAGAAACACCGCTATCCCATCCTTGATATTCTCGCTTGATCTCGTTCACACCGACATCCGATCGATTGTGTGTCGCCTTGACTTGATCCACCAAGGTTGGTTGCACAACCAAGGCAAAGAAGGGAACCATGTTCAACCAAACCAAGTTGAGACGCCAAACTCGCAAGAAGGCAAAGTTGTCGCTCTTGGATCATCAAAGTATTGCAATACACTTTTCGCTAAGTGCATCAAGAACCACATTGGCTTTGTCGATGATACCAATACCCATGTCATAATCTTTGACTAATTCTAGCCATCTCCTCCGCTCGAGGTTCAGATCCGCCGAGTGAACAAGTATTTCAAACTCTTGTGATCGAATACACCTCACAATGTTACCGATCGATAATGCCGCCAAATCTTGAGTGCATGAACCACAGCAACCAACTCTAAATCATGGGTGGGATAATTGAGCTCGTGAGGTCTCAATCGCTCAATGCATAGGCAACCGCTTGCCTTCCCGCATAAGAACACATCCAAGTCCCCGACGAGAGGCATCACAATAAATATCAAGCTCTTGTGGATATCGTGAAGAGTGAGGATGGGCTAAGTCAACCGTTGTTTGAGCTCCCAAAGCTCTCATCACAAGGCAGGTCCACACAAACTTCCCGTCCTTCTTGAGCAATTCACCATTGGCTTTGCGATTTTGGAGAAGTTCTCGATAAAGCGCGGTAGTAGCCCGCTAAACCGAGAAAACTCCGCACATCGCTGATCGACTTGGGCTGCCCTCAAGATAGAACGCGCCGACCTTGCCGGGATCCACACTATGCCTCCAATGAAAGAACATGGCCCAAGAATGCCACTTCCTTCAACCGTAACTCGTGATTTGCCGAATTTCAGATACACCGGTGCTCCCGCAATTTGCCCAAAACAATCTTCGATGCTCAAGATGCTCGCTTCACCTTGGAATAGATAAGAATATCATCAATAAAGACCACCACAAATTTATCCAAATACTCCATGAATACCGAATTCATTAAGTTCATGAACAAAGTCGAGCATTGTTAAGCCAAAGGACATGACGTGTACTGCATGCACCCATAACGAGTAGTGAAAGCCGCCTTCGAATATCCTCGACTGATCCTCGACTGATGATACCCCATTCTCAAATCAATTTTGAGAACACTGGCTCCACCAACCGATCAAACAGATCATCAATGCGGGCAAAGGGTATTTGTTCTTCACCGCCACCTCATTGAGAGAACGGTAATCAACACACATGCGCAAAGTCTTGTCCTTCTTCTTCACAAAGATCACCGGACAACCCCAAGGAGATGAACTGACGGATGAAACCCTTTGCTTGGAGCTCACCAAGCCGCTTCTTCAATTCTTCTAGCTCATTGGGAGGCATTCGACACGGCGCTTCAAATCGGGTAGTACCGGCAAAGAACTCGATGACAAACTCAAGATCTCGAACCGAGGCATCCTGCAAGTCTTCGTGAAAGACATCCTCAAAGTCGATACTATGGGAACATCCCGAATTTGCAAGGTCGGCCGCTTCTAATGCACATAGATGCGACCCCGGCCGCGCGAAAATCCGACTGCTCGCTCAAGGGTCGTGAGATAGACAATCTTCCCGGCACAATCGACCGTCCCAAATGTTGGGACAACCAATCCATGCCAAGAATCACATCCGACTGCCGAATCGAAAGGTAATAAGGTTTGCCAAAAACCCGCCCCTCGACTATGATAGGAACATCCCGACATCAAGATCGCTCTCATTTCCGAACCCGAGAGCGGATGAGCAAAGGAACTTCCAAAGGAACACAAGAAGACCACTAGCAGCAGCAAATGATCTTGAAATAAAAGAATGCGATGCTCCCGAATCAAATAATACCGCAGCAGACGAGAATTAACAAGAAGTGTACCCATCACGACATCCGCGCCCCGAGCCTCCTCACCGAAAGGTGGTTGACTCGACCACGCCGCACTCGCTTCGATCATCTTCTCGTCGTGGATGACCACTCTCGCCCGCGCCCTCCATTAGGACGAGGGGCTACCGCAACACTCGAGGACAAGCGTTGGCGTAGTGGCCTTTGTTGTGGCAAATAAAACAAGTAACCTCGCCGCCGGATTGCGAGGCCGCTCTCTGCGCCGATCGCAGCGCACGTGGTGAACCACGGCCGCGGTGGACGAGGAGCCGTGCAGATGGCCTCGCGCCGGTGGAGCAAAAGAGCGGGCCATCGTGCCGCCCACCACCGAGGACGAGTGAGGCCGGTGTGAGTAGATCGATGCGCTCCCATTTGCGCTATGGACTCGCCACGCTTTGCCTTATGCTCAAGAACAATGGCCTTATCTACCAAGGCCCGAAAGTCGAGAAGTCCACAATAGATAGCTTGTCCTCGCAGCCTCTGACAAGCCATCCATAAACTTCTCCCGCTTAGCCTCATCCGAGGCCACCTCTCCCGAGCATACCGAGCCGATGATTAAACTCGTATAAGTACTCCGTCACCGATTTACGCCTTGCTTGAGCGCGAGGAATTCTTTCTTTTTCAGCTTCATCAGCCATCCGGGATGTGGGCCCGACGAAAAGTCGACCGAACTCCTCCCATGCGACCACACATGGCCGCGGCCGCATGGCGAGATAGTTCTCCCACCATGAGAGTGCGGCGCCTCAAGCCGGTGGACGCGAAGAGTGCCTTATCCCGCTCTCGGCATCGAGCTATGTTGAGCTTTCGCCAACCATGCGTAGCCAATCATCCGCATCGAGAGGATCCTCGAGCGGCGAAAGTCGGTGGTCGCGCACGGAGGAACTCGCAAGTCCCCGCGAGTCCGGTGGCCGCCACCATCGGCAGGAGTGGAGGTATTCCTAGCAATAACCTCCAAGATGCGCTCGTCCATACGGTTTCGCCGACCGAGCGAGCACCTCACCATGGTCTGAGGAGGGGAAGCTCCTCATCATGACCACCTCACGACTACCACGCTGCTCTCCCGCCATCCTGCTTCACTAAGACAAGTTAACAATAGCCGGAAAATAAGAAGTCGATAACCCACGCAAATAACTTACTAACAAAGACAAAACAAACACAAGACTTTTAAGTTACAAAACCAATTGACAAAAATCGACACTTAGCAACTCATACATATCTTACCCTTATGCTCCCACAAATTTTAGTTAGACTTAATTCTCTATGGTTCTCCCAAAGACTGATTCTACCGGTAGTAACTATCTTTTGAAAGGAAAGAGAGAAACTAAGTTTTAAACTCAAATTAGAGTAAGATGAGAGTAGAAGGCTAAGATAGGTAAGGAGTAAAATCGAGAATCGCCTAGGTTTTCATGAACCCTTTTATACTTTGAAATTAAGCTTTTTCAAAATATCCTAAAGACGACTATGCTTGGTTGTTACGGTCGAATGGCTCGATACCAACTTTGTGAGGACCCCAATTTATTTGGTTTGTAATGCTTAACCAACCACCGGTCCTAGCATCACAAATCAAATAAATCGATCTCGAGATATGTATACTTCCTAAAGCAAGATACACACCTCGGCACAAAATTAGACATCAACTCCATTCCACACATAGAGTCCAAACACAACACTACCAAACGGAAGATAAACAAATAGTAGAGGTTATTACGCAACACAGGCCGACCGCCCAAAAGATACACAAATAACAAGAACGACAACGAAGCAAAGTGTCATAAGATGGCTATAAACAAAGCCAATCGCGTGCCTCCAACCCACAAGGCATCCGACCGACCGCCAAGCCTAGTCGCCACCCACGGCGACAAAGACAACTCACGTAAGTGAGGCCCCGAGGCTCACCTTCTTCCTCTCGCAACAAAAACATTAAGCAAAGCACCCGAGTACAAAGATTGTCTTTGTACCCGCAAGACCGACGTGTGAACTAGCGCACTGCTCATAAGCTACATGCAGCTTATTTGGTAGAGGTCATATGTTTCATTTGCATAAAGCCAATTTTCATTTGCAATAAGGTAATACATTTTAAAGGCAAGTTTGTAATTCATTTTTAAGATTGAAATAACAAGAAAGATAATAATAACAAAAGCTAAAGATAAACAACCTAGAAGTGACTATCCCAATAGTCACCATTAACAATAGCACTAATCCCGCATTCGCACTCACCCATCAAGTTTTAATTTAAATGTTGTAGTCTAACTCTTGAAAAGCTTACCCAAGCGTGTCCATCACCTAGACGAGGCTATTCGAATAGTTTTTAACCCGCAGGTGTACCACTGCACCCACACTTCGCATCGCCTTTAAGCCAAAGCACACTCCAAGGTATGTTGGCACAAACTAAGTCCTACGAGACTTTTTCCAATATTGTGTATTAACTACGAGCCGCTCGTATGGATAGAAATCCATACGCTTACATGGTAAAGCCGAAAGACAACTACCCACTCGTGATAAAGCTTTTCTGACAACTACCATGCTCCCACCTCCATCCTCCCGCGACCTCCCGCGACCGAGCCAATACACGCCAAAGTACTAGGTCAAGAGAGGTCCCATATACTCTAGTGTGGTTAGCACACAAATGCTCGGATAAAAATTCACTCACAAGATGTTCGGTCCTTAATTGACCTGCACCTTTCCACCACACCCAAAAGATCACACCAATCTTACCATTGTGCCCAAGGCCCAAATCATTTTTGTTTTCATTTTTAGTTTTGCAATTAAACAAAGCAGAATGAAACATAAAGTTGTAGTAAATTTTAGGTGATCAAGGTTACCGACTAAGTCGATAACCGCCATTTCTACCGATACTAAGCATGTCTAAGCAATTTGACTCTGATCTACTAAGTGACAAGAGATCATCCAATGACCTCTAATCACAAAGAAATAACCTAGGCTCGTGTAGTAGAGGTCAATATTTTGTCTACGTGATATGCACTACGGATTTAACTAATCAATTTAACACAAATTAAGCGATGCATACATACAGTTGAAACAAAATATTAGACTTTAAAATACCGATAAACATGATCAAACCGCTTGTTCGGCCGCCGTTGCTCAAGTTGTTATGAGGATCGTCCTCGTGGTTGCCGCAAATATCGGGCTTCAACGATCGAACATGACAAAGAAATAAGGACTAAATAACACCGACAAAACTCAAACATACAACAACATCAAAACAAGCCAAAACTCACACAAAGAGCCTAAGCATGACATAACAAAATTTAAGAAACAGAGAACAAATCATTTTAAGTTATTAAGAATTTTTCTATGAATTTTCTAAGTTATAAACACATCAAAGCACTAGTTAAATACTTAACAAATTTTTATGAACATAACTAGTATCTGAAACCTATCCTAACAATTAATATACTGAAAATGGAATTTTACAGAATTGGGTTCAATGAATTTGGACAATTATTGAAAGAGATATGCATTTTCTAATTTAGAAGATACATAAGACATCATTTTATTAGCTAACAGATTTTTGCTACAGAGACATGGATGAAGCTAATTTTATCAAATAGTACACTTAAAATGAAAATTAACAAAGACTGGTTTCATGCAATTTGATAAAAATTGAATTAGTTATGCATTTTCTAAGTTTAAATGAATTAACAAAGGCAATGTAAAAACATATTACGTAAATACTAAAGCATTAAATCCTTTTTCTACCCACACCAACTAGCCCCGACATCGACAATGGGCCATGCGAAAATGTCGACTGTAACAACCACCACGAAAGTGACGTCAAGGCGTATTCTAAGAATACGCCTTCGCTACCAAAGTGTAAACCTAACATACTCACAGAGAAATACGCTCCCAACAGAGGAAACGCATTACGTGAGCTACACAAACCTAATCGACAACATGGACCCACATGGCGTTGACTCGAGAACAAATAACGGCCGGATTAAAGGATTTCTAAACGCAATTAACCAAAGAGGCCCGCAAATCGCTGACGCAACTAAAGAACTTAATTACAACTAAAGACGAGATTAGACCTTAACACCGGCGGCTCGACGGAGCTCCCGCGTGGTCGCGACGGCGAGGTGGAGGATCCGAGCCGAGCGGTTCCTGGGCTCGCTAGTGGCCTCACTGGTTGCGCAGCAGCCCCACGAACACAATGGTGCCTGGCAGAGCCAAATGGTCGCCTGAGGTGAGCTCACGACACGGAGGCGAGAAGAAGCCACCGCTCCCGAGGAGAAGACGCCACGGCGCCGAGGAGCTTTGGGAAGGTGCGCAACACTTCGCCTTGACTCCGTGAAGGATAAGCCCAAGATAACGCCGATGAAGAGGGACCGAGGCGCCGGGACTGCCACGGCGCGAACACCGTGCTCAAGAAGAACCGGCGCGCACACCTCTGGGATGCACCAAAGAACAAAATAAGATCACCACTAGACTCAGTGAAGCAACGCGATCCTAAAGGACCAAGCGCCAAGCTTGATACTTACTAGAACACCGTGAAGCTCGTGGGGCCGAGCTCACCGGAGGCGGGACGAAGACACCACCCTTGGCGATTCACCGGACGACAAGGATCCGGATGGCCAAAATGGACGCGCACCGAGTGTGGTTCACGATGGCGAGGTTGTGGGCTCAAGGGCTTCTCCAACGCGCGCTAGCCGTTACTTCGCTTCTCGGCCAAACAAGAAATCGGACGAGATAGCACGAGAACGCAAAGGAGAAGAAGTGGGTGAGCTCGTGGCTTTTATGAATCACCGCGATGCCTCCCACCGACACGGGGCATAAAGGTGGCGGCGACGAGGTACGTGGCGCGCATGCGATCGCCAACGAGCTCCGTGAGGTGCGGAGAAGACGAGGTGATATCGACAGTAGGGTCCACCGCCGATCGACGGCGGTGCGAGCCGATGGTTGGACTCGATCAAGATCGCACCGACCGCTGGATCCAAATGGACGGCCGAGATTGGTGTATGCATTCGACAGTCGGTTCGCGCAAGACGCAACGTGGATCGCTCGATTTGCATCGGACGGTCACGATCGATTGACTTCGCGCAGTGCAGCTAGGCGGTGCGACCGAGTCAAGTGGTGCGGTTCAGTTTGAGTCGGACTCGGTTCGAGCCCGACAAACAGTGTTTTCGATTTTTGATTTTAAAAGCTGAGAGAGTTTAGGGAATTTTTAGAGATAGATCCCGAGCTCCAAAAATTCCGAAATTTTTATGGTAGCTACTTGAGACAGAGAACAACATTGCATAAATTTTCCAGAACTTTTTATGCACTGAAAAGTTCTGCAGAAAATTCACAAGCATGCTGACCTAGGATTTGACCAGATTTTCAACTAGTTTGACTTGGCCATTTGAAATAGCAAATAAAATCTAAAAATTGTGAAATAATTCAAGGAGGTAGATAGGATGATCAAGATGATAGGAAAAATAATTTCAGAGGATGATCACAAGTTTGAAAGCTAAGAATCTGATAACAACAATTTCCAATCACAAGAATTAAATCCTAAAATTGGAGATTGCTAGGAAAATTGTAGAAACTTTCAAATGATTTGAAGAGACAACAAAAGTTTTTATTTCTCCTCAAAATTTTACATTTGAAATACAAACCCTAAGTTAGGGCATATAATAAGACAACAGACGCGAGAGGAGCTCCTCGCGCTTAGAGGTCGTGGACCGCCGATCAAGATCCGCGGTCCCGAGCACTAAGGGAGGTCCTAGAACTCCAATCCAACGGAGGAGGTCTGGACGGTCAGGATTTCTCAGGGGAGGTCCCGACGGTCTAGATTTCCAGGAGAGGTCCTACGGCTTAAGACCACCGAGGAGGTCCCGACAGCTAAGATCTCCCAAGGAAGGTCTTAACAGTCACGATCAAGCGAAGGAGGTCTGAACGGTAAGATCTAAGGAAGGGGAGGTCGGAACGGTCAAGATCTACCGGGGAGGTCTTGAACGATCCAGATTTAAACGAGGGAGGTCCGATGCGACAGGATTTTAGCGGGAGGAGGTCTGGACGGCTCAGATGGATCTAGGGAGGTCCTTAACTGATACAAACTAAAAGAGAGGAGGTCCTGGATGGATAGGATGTGCACGAGTAGATCTTGATGGCTGAGGTTTAAAGGAAAAGAGGTCCTGGCGCTAGGTTTTATCAGACAACCTCCTATGGTTAAGATTTAGTCTCCAAGAGGCCCTTAACGGTGGGGATCGAATCGAGGAGGTCCTTAAGGTTGTCATGAGGTGGTTTGGTGTACGACAACAGAGGTCCTAAGTCGACGACTTAACCAACCCTTCCGACAGCTAAAATTACCAATCATTGCGCTACAGGGGCTGCCCGAGTAGGGCATGATAAAAACCCTGAGGTTAAAGACAAGCTCACCGCCGGCAGCTCCAGTCACGGCAGAGGAAACCAAGGACAAGGGTAGGTCCAAAATAGTGAGGTGAACCTAGAGGTGCCAACAACTACCACCAGAACACCTCCCACCAGCGGCTAGTCGGAGATGATCGCCGGAGGCACAAAAACGGCAAAATACCCGAACTAAAGTAGACCCGCATTGTTAACCAGGGCAAAAGGTCGAACACTAAGGGACTAAACAGGGGTTACCTGAGGACGATGAAGCCAAGGAGATAGTAGGAGGAGCTCCGGCGACCAAAAAGCTTGCCGGAGATGAGGAAGAAAGAAATTCCGACTTCAAGGAACGTGTTCCCACTTTGACCTCCTCTGTGAAGTCAACAAAAACAAGTTAGGGAATGCTTGAAGTGACCAAAAAGACAAGTTGATATGCCAAGAATTTCAATGGAACCACTGAAGCTCGGACGGCCTCGAGGAGCTCCAAAGTTTGGGAATGCCGGAGAGGAAGTTCTCTGGTTGCGTGACGGTAAGAACGTAGAGAGGAGCTTAGGTGGCAACAATGGCAACCAAGAGGAGCTAAGGAGGAGCTTAGGGCCCTATATGGCCGAGAGAGCAAAGGAGTGGAGCAAGGTTGAGCTCCACGGTGCACTCGAGTCAAAAGCCCCTGCCATTGAAAGTACATGAAATGACAGGGCAGGTGGAAAAGAGGACTTTGGGAAAAGGTGCTGACATGCATTAAAGGTTGGCGAGCTAGCCGTTGACAAAAATATGATTTGACAAGGCGCCGCCCAATCTGCTGTAGCTCGCACACACGCATGCTCGCAAAGCGATGATGACCAGTCCAGAGGTCCCACCAGTCAGTGAACAACCCTGGGAGGACTGGTCAACAAGTGCAACGGCTGAAATCCGCACTGAGCTCCCACCAGGGAGGTCTGAACGGTTGGATGAGAATCTAAGGGCTCAGATTTTAAATAAGGACTAGAGGTCCTTACACTTAGGGGAGGTCTGAACCCCAGATTTGAAGATAGACGGCTCACGATCTCCTCGGTGCAAAAGTGGTCGACCGAGGTGGCCTTTGCAAAGGTGCAAAAGGGTGGTCCAAGGGGAGGTCGGGGGGGTTGTCTTTGCAAAAGCCTGAAGGGAGGTCCTAGGGTGGTCTTTTGAGGAGGTCCATGGTTGTTGGATTGAAATCCAACGGTCCAGACCACACGTTCCCAAATTGACCGTGCCCAATGCAGTTAGGTGGCTAGGCGCGACCAAGACCGGGGGTTGGGATCGGGTCCGAGTCTGAGTCCGACTCAGACCTGACAGAGAATTTTGAAATTAGAGTTTAGAACGGACAGAAACTTTGAGGGTTTGTTTGAGGTAGCAAACCAACTCCAAAAGTTCTGAAATTTTTACAGTAGCTTGCTGACTTGAGGATTGACCTTGCATCAAATTTTTAGAGGTTTTCATGCAGTGAATTTTCCTCCAAAAATTCAGCAAGGTACTGAGCGGATATTTGACCAGATCTCAAACTGGTTTGACTGCCCTCCAAATACATTCAAACAATCTTCTAAAAATTGTGAGATTGTTCACAGGGGTCACACATTAACCCAAGAGCTTAGGAAAAATATTTCCATGGGATGATCATAAGTTTGACAAGAAGGTTTTATTTTTGAAGGGTAAGGTTTAGGCCAAAATGACTTGTGACTTTGTATTTCCCTATTTCCTTTACAAGAATTTCTCAGAACACCAAGGAAATACAAGATGTAAGAAAAAGTTTTAATTTCTCCTCATTTTCTTACATTTGAAACACAAGTCTAATATTGGGATGTTACAGCCCTGCTCAACGCTAAGTGCGGCCCCATGCTTACTCTCCTCTCCTCGCCGTTTTTGACTGGGACACCTTCCCAGGAGTCCCTATATAAGTAGGCAGCCCTGCCACGCCTATGGGAAGAAAGAAATTCGCCAAAATCCATCAGAATCCCGAGATTAGGGTTAGCAATCTAAAGAAGTCACTGAGAGCACATCCCCACGCTGCCTAAGCACTGCCCGACACTGCCCAAGCGCAGCCCTGTGCTTCTACCTCGGTTTGTCCCACGTCTTTCCCTTCGATTCTCCTTCGTCGGTAACCATGTGTAACTCCGATCCCTGTGTGGAGTAGTCGCATTTTCTTCTCCCAGGTGAGGGGAATATTGTTGTCTTAATACATATGGATTGGTCTACTATTTTAGTACCTTTTATGATATGGTTGTGTTTTCTTGATATTGTGCATCTTCCTCGGTTGGTAATTAGGAGCTCTTGATTATCGATTGCTTAGCCCTAGATGTAGACATGGTGTTTGGATCTAGTGTGCGAATATATATGAAGTTGTGGAGGTCATGTCGGTGTTTATGAGCTCGATGGACCTGTGACAGGGGAGAACAGTGAAGGGGCAGGTATTGAATTGTAGGGTGAGAGCCAACATAGTATTATTTGGTGTTAATTGCTATTAGATCGATTTAGTCTTTCATTACAAAAAGTTAACCTAACCTAGGGGAGGAAATTCCACATCTTGATTAAGCCTAGTTACTCTTGTTCTAGTTTTGGTAGATTTACTTTAGTTACTTACTTTCATCATCTCATAATCGTTGCTTTAGTTAGTAGTAATTTATTCTAAGTGGTGAATCTATTCGTCACTTTCATGTGGATTTCAATACCTTATAATACTCCTTGGTGAAAAGCTACAGATGACTTGTGCACTTGCGGATATCAAATCTGTACACATATCTTGCGTCAACAACCTGTATTTGTGTCAGTTGTGTTACCTGTAGAGCATGGAACTATCGTTTGGCAATCTAAAATGTCATTCCACCGGTTCTCCCCATCGTCAAATTAGCATATAACTAAAGCTGGAACAGATAGTAGCTTTTAAAAAAGAGACAGTAAGAAGACAAGTATGATCAAATTAATCATATTGAAATTTTACAGAAATTGAAGCAAGCTTGAAAATATGTCCATGTTTTCGTTCTTAGAAAGATGACAAGAAAATACAATATGGTTTTATCATAGCCAGCCCCTAGGTTCTATTCTCACAGATGTTATAGGACTGAAGCTCTGCATGTCCTTCCTTGATACTTCAAATTCTATGCAATTGTCAACTCTATCTCACCAAAACAAGCCTTCTTGTTGAATCGAAAAGATCTAACACACTACAGCCAAGTCCAATCGCAACACTGGCTGTCTAGATTCTCTAGAATAGTGAGCCAACTCTGATGTCTAATGATTGCCTTCTCCCAACTGTGTTCTTGCCTGCTTATTTTACAAGGGCAATTCTGCTGAAAATTTTCACTTTTTTCTCCAGAAAACTTTAGCAGCTTCAGAAATGAAAATTAAGACATAACATACCTGTAAAATCTGCAGCGGCACTACAAGCAAACCCGTTGGCCACTTCGCTACAGCATAAGAATTATCCAAATGAAGTACAACACAACAAGTCACATTATTTTTGCTGTCTGCAAAATGATTCAAGTATATACAAATACATAGCAAACAAGCTACATGATATGACATAGTTAACAACAAACTAGAAATAGGTATTCTTTGGGCCAGAGCTATCACTTGCTAGAGGCCTATGGGAGTTCTGTCTGAATTCAATTCAATGCTACAACATGACAATACTTCATAGTTTAGGCGATACACACTCGGCGGTTTTCAATGTTCTCCAACAAGACAACATGCACCCCCTTTTGATGCCTTTCTGATGCTGAGCTTTAGACATGAAGCTGCCTTACTGCTATCGATCAGGTTCTCTTGGTTTGCAAGCTCATGGAGAACCTGCATTCCTCACTATTGTTGCCTTCCTTCTTGCAGCTGCATTCCAGGCAGGGCACGGGACCATTCTGCTGAATAGCCTTCTCCCCTCTGACAACCTTCAATAGAGCACAAAAGAGTAGTTGCATAAGGCAACATACTATAATCATGAAAGTAACTTTCGGATATTTTTTTGCAACTTAGGATAACTATTGGTTCTTGTTTAGTAGTATCAAAAGAGCCGCCAACTGCGGAAATCAGATGTTGAATAGATTGTTGCTGAAAAAAGGAAGTGGGTAATGGAATTTTGACGTACCAATCTGCCAGACTCTGAGCTTTTGTAGATGATGAGGATGTCACCTGTCTGGAGACCATGAGACTTCACAAATTCTCCTAAAGAGAATAAGACAGTGCAATTCATCAACATATGTAGAAACTTAAAAAGTCAGAAGTGTTTGTTTCAATATTCAAACATACCAGTGGTTTCCAAGATATACATTCTGCTCTTGTTATTAGGCCAGAACCTGAAAAGTATCTTGCATCAGTGTGATGTAGCAGAATTATTGCAGACAAAATATTTAACCCTGAACAAGTGATTTGCACAACCTCCTCAAGCCTAGTAATATGCAATAAGACGATAAAATCACCTGTACTTAAAGTTCCATATAGCTGGAAGCTTGAAGTCATCCATCTTCAGGATCACACCTTCCCTATCAAGCAAAGCTGGAAGACTAGCCTCTGCATCCCTCTACAAAATTTAGAAAGATAGTGAAATTACACAGCATACTCGTAGCTCATAGTTGTTGCCCAGGCTGGAACTGTGGTTGTTTTAGAATACAGTATATCAATCACAGATAATTGTAAGGTCGATTAATTAAGAGAATATATACTAGGCTCTACCTTTGGCAGCACAATTCTTCCAACATTTCCAACATCACTATTTGTCAAATCCTTGCGCAAGACAACACGGTATTCTCTACAGTTGAACCTCTGTTAAAACATATTAGCAGGAAGAAATTCAAAGTTAGTTCAGAGGGAAGACACTGTAAACTGCAACAACTGATGATCGTATATGTGGTTCAGCTATGAATGTTAGCATACTAATTTTACCTACTAGAGAATGGTACTTGACTACATTCTTCATTTTTGGAATTGAAAGATACCTAAAAATACTAAAAGAGCATCGTTTTACTACTCTTTGTCATATCACCATCAGGTTTCAGTTGTTTGCACAATAAGAGGCTAAGTGTAGAATCAATTAGTTGAAAAATTGTGGACTAATTGTCATTAGTCTTAAAAAATTAATGGACTTGTTTTGCCATTACTCTTAACAATTAATACAATAGCTTTATCAAGTTGTACAATGCAAATCATGTACAACAGAGAACAACATGTTTGGTGCAGTAAATAGGATTCATGAAGCATCTCATGCATCAACGATAGTGTTACTTACAGCAGTCCAACTTTCACGGCTCTCATTCAAGCTTGGAAGCTCACCAACCAAGTGTGATCTAGTACATCATTGTTTTCACTTTCCATGTCACTGCTTCTAAAGACCCATGGATCCTGGAGAAATGTGATATCAGGACTACTCATGTTTTAGTCAAAATATATCAACACACTCCAAAAGAATCCTACCGTTACCTCTAAATTCTTGACTTTCTGGGTGAATATGGCCTCATTGAAGATTTGCGCGGAAGAACCATCGTTCGGTGCCGGAGACAATGGTGGAAAAGGTGAAGCGGGTACTAATGATGGATCCACCATAAAGCTAGTTGCAAAACCTGCACCATAAGATGCTCACAGAGTGAGGCAATGCACAAATAGTTGCTCCGCTTTTCCAAATACAGCCATATATATTTGCATGACATGCATGGCAATTTAGTCAATTGAATGTAAGACTTGGAGACTAGTCTGGCATATTATGATATCACAGATAAATGATAATATACACTATGGTAATTTGATTAAGAATTTTGGGAATGAGGCTTTGAACCATTGGTTTCGCACAATTTGTTTGCTTTTGGAGATATCAATCACTCTCCAAATACAGTAACTTTTGATTCAAGTCCATGCTGAACTAAATGATACAAAGCCTTGCATATCAAACAAATTCAACTAGAACAACTAAGTTTCAGAATTCAACAACGCAGCTCTACCAGATTTGTAAAATTTAAAAAGAGGGCCAGTCGTGCAGCCTAGTGGTAGAGGACAAGGTGGTTAAGGTAGTGGGTTTGAAGCGCTATTCTCCTTTTAAAAAAATAAAGATACATGACTCCTCCTGCGCATTCTCATTTTTTATTAAAAATAAAATAGACAAAAAAATTAGGGGTTTCTCACAGAGAAATAGAGAAATAAAACAAACAGAAAGTAAACCTAAAATTATTGTTTTTGTATTGTCATAAAGTCTGCAGTTAAACCATACTAAATATAAAGTATTTATGTCAAGGAGCCCCACACCTCCCCGGACTATCATCAAGCCAATAGGAAACCTTGGACGTGACGAAATCCCTAGGGTGGCGTGGCATTTTCAATCAATTAGGAGGTCCTTCATTAAGAACGACAACCGAGGGACCACATGTGACGATTGGGCAACCTTGATGAGGTGCTTCGGTCATCAAAGCATCACGGACCAATAGGGGTATCTCCTCCTGGGAAATCCAAGTCTATGTATACCACCACGTTGGCATATGAGGGATCTTTAATTAATCTCATGAGAGGAAAAGATCCATATCTCGATGTCCCCCCTTCTACATATATAAATGAGTAAAGTACACTGTGGATCCCTAAACTTGTCACGTGGGTTCACTTGGGTCCCTAAACTTCAAAAGTGTCCAATCTGGTCCCTAATCTATTTAAGTGGGTCATCAGAGGTCCAAAAGTGTCTCGCTGGCCGGTTGACCGTGACGTGGCTGCTCCAGCGTGGCCTTCTTCTCCCTCCGCAACAACATCCCACCGCCTCCTCCCTCCACCTCCCGAGCCGCCGTCGGCCTCCCCCGCTACCACCTCCTCCATGCCCATCGTTCATGGGTACCCGTCACCCACGGGCATGCCTGTGTGCCCACCACACGCCCACACCTCACTGTTTCATGAGTGGACGAGGGCGGTGCAGCCGGGCGGGAGGAGGAGGGCGGTGCGGCCGAGCGAGAGGAGGGGGTAGCGGTGGGGCATGAAGAGGGCAGCAGCGGCCGACCGTGAGGACGGAGGCAGTGAGGAGGGAGATCTAGAGGAGGAGAGGAGGGCACAACCGTGTGTAGGATGGGGCAAGACCGCAAGAGTAGCAAGAAAACTCACAAATCACAGATCCAAGTGGGATATGAGTGGAAGTGTGGGGCATGTACCTATTCCGGTGGTGGCCGTATCGATCTACCAATGGCGGCGACGTTGAGGATTGGTGACGGTGTGGATATTGGCGGCCGCCCTCATCTTCGTAATCACCACTATAGCGGATGGTGGTCGTCCTTATCTTCGGCTCCTTCCTCGTGAGCAGTGATGGTGTCGGCAGGGCGTCATGGGGTGGCGGGCGGGCAGGAGGACAAGGGCGATGAGGAGGGGGCATGAGGAGGGGCGGCGACTGGGCGTGAGGAGATGGAAGTAAGGAGGGGGTGACCGGGCTGGAGGACGGGGGCAGGAGGAGGGAAGAGGTCGCCGGTAAGGAGAGAGTGAGAGATGTGGGAGGGCGACGGGGCATGGGCGCGGTGAGGCGGAGGAGACGAGGAGAGAGTGAGATGTGGGAGGGGAAGCGAGTGGCAGCTAGTCTAGTGGATGAGGAGGGGAGGCAAGGGGCGGTTTAGGGTTTTCCAACTGTGGGCCCACCTGCAATAGGAGATGGCGGGTAATCGGGTGGAACAGGCACAGATAGAGCTCCTCCGTACCCATGCTCGTTTGCCTATCAAGCAGAGTTTGCCCTCCATAAACATTCCCGTGGGCAATAAAAAAAAACATATTCATCTCTATTAGAGTTTTTCTCCGCAAGTACGCGGGTAATCGGGCAAGATTACCATCCCTAGCTACGAGGGAGACAAACCATTCGTAACCACTTCACAAGCTATATATTTCTATTTCAAGCCCATTTTTCACACTCTCAATATCGCTCATCCCCGCGGGTTCTCGAGAGCTCAAGGCAAAACCCCAGAGTACCTTGCCTCACCTATTTGGTCTCCATAACCACAAACTATCCATTCCAATCAAGCACGTAAATATTCTATTTGTTTAAGGCCATTTATATATACACATGTACCTGAATCTTTCTCGTGATTGCTGTTGGGGAAGGGAGCTTGATGATCCTCTATTGCAGGAGGGTAAGTACTGTAGAAAGGGTTCCTCAGCATGTAATTAGGCCATGTAGTGGTGGGGCATGGCGTCAAATTCTGATGAAAGCCATTGTTGCTGTTGTTGCTATAGGCAGCGGCCTGAGCAAGAGACATGAATGCGCTGTTATACGTTGTCCAATGCGCAAAACCTCTTGGAACCTGCTGCGCTGCAACGTTGTTGGAGGCAGTCCAACCTTGGTAGCTTCCTGAAGAATAGGCAATCAAAACCAAGGTCACATAGATGAATTAAACAGAACAAGAAGGAAAGAACAATTAAGCAATATATATGAAGCATCAAGAATCTGCAGGAACAATAGTACCATAGCAAGATGATGATGCATAACATAAATGATGCTATATATGGTTCTCTATCTCCCAGCAAAAGGATTTACTTGTCTACAAATAGAAAGCCCTGATATGATGTAGGAAGAAGATTGTGCGAAAAGGCGCCGAATTCCACTTGCTATAATCTTTTCCGGTGATCCTCTCCTCTCGAAGCGATCAAAATTGCAAACAAGATCTTTGCAATGTGTTTCGGTGGCTCCGGAACCTAGCTTAGAGCAGGTTTTTACGCACACGAGAGAACACACACAAACCCAGCGAGAACAGAAACCCTAGCTAAAGCGCAAGCGACGACGACGACGACACCGGATCTCATATCTAGGCGCCGAAGGGGCACCGCGAGCCAACACACAGATCCGCGCACGCACCAAAACCCTAGAACAGCCTACATGAAACCCTAGAGGGAGATGATCACGGACATGTCCGTGCAGAATTAAGCAAGCGCGGGCGATGATGGTGCAACGATGTATGGCGGCACTGACCGGGGGGCAGGTGGGACTGGGCGTGGTGCTGCGGCGGGGCCACTTGCGGCGGGGGCGCGGCCAGCTGGGGCGGCACGGGCATCGGCATTGCCACGGGCGGGTGGATCAGGCCGGCGCGGTACTGGCGCACGTTCGGGGCGCCGGGGGCGGGCGGGCGCACGTTCGCAAGGAGAGCCTGGTACCCTTGCGGAGCGCCCCCCACGAAGTCGCCGCGGCCGACGCCGCCTCCACCGCCGGAGGAGGAGCCCTTCGCGTCGGCCATGTGGAGCAGCTTCGTCTGTGTGTTGTGTATGGCTGGGTAGCGAGGGAGAGAGGAGAGGTGGTGGCCGCAGCCGTGGGCTTGAAGGGGTGTGGTGGGTGCCCTCTCTGTTGTTTTAATGTCGAGATTTGGGTGCATTTGGGGGATTTTTGTAGGGGCGGAGAGGCAAAAAAATGTGTGAAAGGGAGCTAGGCCTGGCGGCGCGGTGAAAAATGGGAGATGAAAGGAAAGGGAGCTAGGCCTGGCGGCGCGGTGAAAAATGGGAGATGAAAGGAAAAAAAAAAGCAGGGGCTTAAAATCATTTCTAAATGGTAAAATCAATGGTTGGGGTGATAAAGGTTACACGTTGAGTTTGATATAGCGGCGGACGCAAGAATTTTATTTATTGGCATTTAGTTAAAAATTATAGTCATAATTTCGTCCTTAGAATAGATGAATATATTCTAATGGGTCTCTCCTTGAGAAAAATATATGTTGTTTTTCTACTGGGACCTGTGATCCTAAAGATCTCACGCGCATCCGTATATGATTTTATTCTTGCTTATAAGGGCATTAGAACGGTTTGTCTTTTAGGTTGTCTCTAAGCTACTCCACGTCATCTAGCAATGGTATCAAAGACAACTACTCTGATACATTGTCTATTAGGACTGGCCCACACAATAAACACATCACAATTTATTTATTTATTCAACTAGCGGTCTGACATGTTAGTCTAGCCCTGCTATTAAACTCTCACCTTCTCTCTCCTCCCTTGCATTCTCTTCTACTCCTCTCTTACTGCTTCCCCTCGTACGCCCCTGTCTTCTCCCGGCCACCACGTTGGCCGCCACCTCCATCATCACCGACCTCCCCTTGCTCCCTCACCAGGGATCCCATCGCGGCTCTTCAGCACCGTCTCCGGACAGATTTGAGCCACCGGATGTCGGCGCCGGCCGCCGCTGTCTTCTCCCTCACCATCAACGCCTTCCACCGCTGCCACCCTCCCTTTGCTCCCTCACCAGGGCCACCTCCCATCGTCGACCTCTTTAGCACTATCTTCAGCCAGATCTGAGCCGTCGGATGTCGTCGTCAGCCGCCGCCGCCCTCCCATTGCTCCCTCGCTAGGGCCACCTCCCATTGCCCGCGGCCTCTTAGCACGGTCTTTGGCTGAATCTAATCCGCCGGATGCTGGATTCGGCCAGCTCCAAGTCACCGGCGGTTAGATTCGCGCCGCCGATGACCGTCGAGGTCTCCGTCATTGCCGTCACCATTGAGGTCACATCACCGGCAGCTATGCCCACCCGGTTGGAAGCGAGGCAGTGGGAGGCCGGTGCGGCAAGCTACGACATCTTCCTCGAGATGGGGCCCGCAAAACGCTTGGAGAAACGGCGACATCGCTCCAACAAGCAAAACTTCGTCGCTTGAGTTGTGTTTTGTGTGATGCGATCGTGTCGTCCGGAATGGACAACCTCCTTCTCTCTCCTCCATGTCATTCATAAATCCTAGTTGGCACTGCTTAGAGACGCTGATGTAATGCTATTAGAGATGCCCTAAGGAGGAAACTTCTGATTGGATGTCCGACTAACGAACTCTTCTTGTGCGCCTTAATTCAAATGGAAAATTAAGGTAGTTGTGTACAAATGCCACAAGATAATGCGGCTACCTGGGTTCTGTCCCTAGGTTAACCAAGGGTTAGGGGGAAGTCATCGTTGGTACATAAAAACTGTGTGCACTGCAATATTTCAAAATAACCATAAAAATTTTATTTGAACTATTGCAAGAAATATTCGACGCTTTGGGTGGAAGAAAAATCTGCCATCCAGTTTTTAGTTCTCCTAGGAAAAAATATTCGAGGTGCTTGCAATATGATTCACTTTGCACTAGTAAAGTAGCACTACTAATATCTGGGGTGTATTGTATTGCTGCCATCAGCCATGATAGTTTGCATGACATGTGGACCCGCTACGTTTTGGCTGGTATGACATGTGGAGTAGCTGCATGCGTTTTTAGTAAAACCACCGGGATAATACTGATGAGTCATGACGTTCTTTTTTTCTTCTTTTTTTGGCTCCCAACGCGAGAGACTTGCTTTGTCCTGGCGCAGATCCACGGATTCGGCGTAGCAAAAACAGCAGTGCCCGTTGGTGCTTCGCTTAGCACTGCTCACAAGGTTAAACTGATTTTGGCTCCATGCTTAGTGCTCACCGGCCGTATCAGTTTGTACGATTGGTTTCACGTGATTAATGACAGAAGATTTGAATGTAAATGTGCATAGTAATTTAGGATGACAACGGCAAGAATTAAGGCGGCTGGATAATGATTATGCAGATTTTTTTTAAAAAAAAAACAACGAGATAGGAGAGTTGCCCTTCGTACTGATGAAGCAGGAGAAAACAAGTTGAAAAAGATACATCTGATACAGAACGTTAAATGTTACTGTTTACAAGTTGTAATCCCTTCGACAAGATGGCCAGCGGTGACGTGCGAAGAGAAGGTCGGTGAGGGAGCCCCGACGGCGTGCCGGCGCCCGCGAGATTGGGGAAGAGCAACAGGTTCCAGTCTTTTGTTTTTGCCATTTTTTGGTGGGCTAGTGGGCCTCAACCTGCTGGCTCTTCATTTTGCTATGGATGGTTGAGATGATGCGAATGGCAGGGTGTGACATTACAAGGCAATGTCAGATGATACGGATCCGCTCGTCGTCGTGTATCTTTCAGATTCATCCCCAGTTTGAACTGCCGTGTTTCTTTAAAAAAATAGTAATTTACCAGATCAAGCCATGCATTACCCATCGTACAAACCTTCTAGTGATGGATCGATCGAGCCGATCGAACGTAGAATGAGGACGACGAGTCAGTGGGGAAAATGTCAGGCGATAGATGATGCTCGTGCTATACTCTTCCTTCACGGTAAATTCTGGTCTGGAACGCATCACACGTGTCTGGTAGCACGAAAAAAAAGGGGGAAAGATCACCGTGTGACCAACCACGTACGATAGCAGTGGGATGTGCAATTCCCAACAGAAATGGAGAACGAACTGATCCAGAAACATCACAGGTTTCTAGCTCTTTTACCAGCGGTAGGTATATTATTACAAATCACACATACTGGCTGAACCACGACATCTCGCCTGAAGGCTGGCCATACTGAGAGCCTGAGAAGCAGCACCCATCCTGAAACATTTGGGGCAGGTGTACATCGAGTGATGGAACACAGATGATAAATACATATTCTGCAATGTCCACAAAATGCTACATTTAATAACCATCTGTAATGTACAAGAGTTTATTGGTATGGCTTTATTGAGAGTTGAGACACAATAGAACATGCATTGAAAGGCTAAACAACATAGAGATTACGAGGTTGTCTAAAAGCCCTGTAGCACTCAACATGTCTATGCAGCAGCAGGCCCTCATCCATGAGATGATGGGGGCAGCATCGGATAGGGTATCGGAGGCATGCTTATTGGGGCACCAGGTACTACAGCTCCTGGGAGTGGGACTGGGCCATGCATGCCATAGGCCATATGAGGTGCAGCGGGAACAGGAAGCGTAACGGGAGTGCCAACCGCGGACACAAGGGGGGCACCAACTGGCTGTCCGATTGTGGTGCCGTAAGCATCGACGCCCGGGGGTGTATTTGCTGGCTGTGGAGATTGCATAGGGGATTTCCCAGGATTGGCAGCCTGCCCATTTGTTTGACCAGTAATTGGCCTCTGAGCAGCTGATGCATCTCCATTGTTCACATTGGTGATGTCATGTATGCTTGATCGCCGCCTCTCTCTGTTCATTGAGTTCAGGCGGATAAAATACTTCTGCGCATGACTAGCTACTTGAGTGGGTGTTCGGGAGATCACAAAGTTTCTTGAGATGCTCCTCCAGTCACCTTTGCCATACTTCTCAAGTCCAAGAAGGAACAGTCTGCAAATTCAAAATCAAGTGACAGGGCACATCGATAACCAATAAATTAAAGACAACCTGCATGAATACCAGTAATACTAACCAATAAATTAAAGACAACCTGCATGAATACCAGTAATACTGTACTTAAGTATATGACATCCCAAAGAAAGGAGCAATGATTAAAACAGATTGTTGAGTTACTATTTCCATATTATGGTTATTTTCAGAAGCAAAACGAAGGCTGATTGCATCATTCAGCTGATTGCATCATTCAAACAGCCATGTTTCCACTTGAGCTGTCCCCAAATCATACTGAATTAACCCATCTGTGCGCACTTGTGCAATAATTAGAACGAGCCTTTAGGCATATATCAAATGCTTGTGACTAAGCTGGACAATTCACAAGGCATTCTAGTTAGTATCCGTCACTTCTTGCATCCAATTACTTCTTCTTAAATATGTATGTTTATTACGATTTTCTGACGTTGGCTTGGTAAGTTAATTAGGAGTAAATGCTATTCCGCTCATTCAGCCATCCCATTCAAGTAGACATCAAAATCACAATGATCCATTTTTTTTTCTTGTAAGCTCACAAGTATGCCATCTTATCGATCACACAAAACACACTCAAAATTTACCAACGTGTTGATAAGATATTGCAAATTTACCACCTTTCACTAGAAATATTGTGCACAAGATTGCTTCACATAGCAGAAATAAGCAGCAAATGAAAAGAGGAGTAGAGGACTACTTCTAAAAGGTATATCTCCTACATACACATACAAACATATGCTAACTTGTTCAGGATTGAATACTTTAACAAAAAAGCACTGATTAATGCATTGTCCAAAAGGTGGCATACACCAAATGATGAGATGATGCGATGTATAACCAATGGAATGACAAGGGACGGAGTGGGTGCTACAGAGATTGAGAAAATGCTAGTTATGTACTTGAAATTGGATTTAGTAAGAAAACACATAAGTTTTTCACATTTCAATAATATTCACTCAACTACAGGGAATTTAAGTTGCCCTTCTGCTGGCATTATAAGCTATCACACAGGTGGTTAAGTTATTGAGATATACATTTTAGCAATTTTGGAATGATAGAGCTAGCAGGGAAAAAATATACTAAAATTAGTCCATCACAAAAGGAGAACACAACATGGAACATGAGGAAATGCATTCAAAATGTTCCTTTTGCTGACACCATGGTGTTTATCTTATCTTAAATGCATTTAGGACAACTAGAAATTCATCATAAGTGATAACTGTTCTGAGTAAGGATTTCCATGAGGAAGGTAACATGTGCCAAGCTAAACCGATTAAACCAGCCTTAGTCCCACAACACATGACTACCCATACCTACACCCAGAACAGCTTGAGGATTTACACCCTACATCCAATGATCCACAAATTTCATCATAAGACCATCTCATAGCATGTAAGTGACTGCCAGAAAGCCGTTTATAATTCATAAATGGATTGCATAGAAATAGAATAGTTACAAGACTTAGCCAAACTAACAAAACAACAACAGCTCCAATGCATCAATGCTAGTTCAAAACAAGCATGCAGCACTTTATCCAATCCTCCAATACCCAATAGGCGAACTCCATCTGAAAAACCCATGCAGGACATAACCTAATCCGCCAATACGCACAAACCGACAAGCCTACTAGCACCCTGTTTTCCGACGAACCAGTAGCAGCTAAGCCATCTAAACAACAAATTTCCGAAATACTCAACATACGACAACGACACAACTGAATCAACAGAATCCCCAATGAAACAGTAGTGACGTTCTAGCTCCTAGCCCACCCAATTTACCAATCAATCAAAAATCTAAATTAGAACTGCAAATTGCTCAATGAACGGGAAAAAAATGGAGCCGACCTGTTCTCATCCTCTTTCCAGGCAACAAAAATCCGTGCAGGATATGGCCTCATTCTCCAGTACACTCAAAGCCACACACTGACTTGCACCCATTTTTCACACCAAGAGCAGCAGCTAAACTAAACAACAAAATTCCCACACCCCCCAACGGTTTTCGACAACCACATGGATTAATCGTCGAATCTCCAATAAAACAGTAACGCTGTACTACCTCCTAGCCCAGTCGATTCAGCTCTGAATGAAGCATCTAGAGCAGCACTGCAATTTTGCTCAACAGAAACGAAGCTGAAGCCACCAACCTGTGCTCGTCCTCGGTCCAGGCGATCCCCTTCCTGCGCTCCTGCTCGGCGGACTTAGCCGACCCCTTCTCCCCATGCCCCCCTCCTCCCCCTCCCTTCTTCCCACCCCCACCAGAGCCTTCCTCGGCGCCCCCATCGCCGGCATACACCGGCAGCGGCACCCGCCCCGACTCGATGCCGTCGACGTCCTCGACGAGCAGCTCGTAGTGCCGCCTGACCTCGTCGGCCGTTTTCCCTTCGACGGCCTCCGCTATCTTCTCCCACATGGCCTCCCCTTCCTCCTCCTCCGTCGTGGCGAGCGCGTTCTCGAACGCCTTCTCCTGCTCGCGGGTCCACCCCCCGGACCCCTCCTCGCCGCTGCTGCTGCTCGCCTCCTCCACGGCCATGGCTGGCTGCCGGAGTACGAGAAAACCCTAGCTGAACATCTCCGCGGAATTCGCGAGTAGGGCTTTGGGGATATGGGGGATTGGGGCGGCGAGATAAGGAGAGGGCAGAGAGGATTCGACTTGGTTTTGGGAAGGCTGCGGGTTTGGGGGTGGAGGGTGTGTTAAATCAGGGGTTTCCAGAAGGGAGAGGAGGAGCAGGGGGGATCTACCGCCGCGCCGGAAGAGTTGTTACCGCGGGGAAGGTGGAGATATTTTTGTTTCACTGCGGTGCGGCTGCGTGCGGGTGCGAGAGTGACGGGGTGGGGTGCAGTGTCGGGCTCGGGCTCGGGCTTGTCTGTGGGACTCTGGAGGAAGGAGAGCACACACACGGGGTTGCCCGCTGGTGCCGCGCCTAGAGCTGGGAATTGGGCCGCGCGGCGAACTCATCGTGCTTCAAACCGTATTGTGTCGTGCTGTGTGGCCCACCTCGTATTCGGCCAGACTCAGGCACGGTTCAAAGCCCGTCGTGTCAGAGTTGTGTCGTGCCAGCTCAAGCCCAGCCTTAAGTAACTATTAACGGCGGAGGCAACGACCGCCATCTTTATTCCTCTCGTGCGGTCGTGCCCGTCTCATTAAAAACTAGTTAAAATTGAATTAATTGCGTAAAAATATGGGCACGAAAATATTTTGGGAAAAGGTGAAATTTTCTTAATATTTTACAAATACAATGTTACTGCCTCGTTAAAAACCTTACGTCCCAGAGTGGGGTTCTCTGAGTAAGGAAAAGAGTACAGTAACAACATGTGTACATACTGACTACTCATCAATATCGAGATCGTTCATGCGTTCAAGGTCAGCATACACCTGCGCGATCTCAAGATCCTCCAGTTGATGCTGTTGCCGCTCTTTAGCCAATTCTCAATCCTTGGCGCATGTGATTGCCTCCACCATCCTAGGCGTGAGGGATGTTCTTCTTTCTTCAATTATTCTCCCTGCTGTGCTGAACGTTGCTTCTGAAGATACAGTGAACACCGGCACCAACAGAACATCCCGTGCGAAATGTGATAGTACAGGAAATATCCGCTTGTTGTTCTTCCACCACTCGAGCAAGTCTATCTTTCCACCGGAAAGATCAGGATTGATGTTTGTAAAATCATGCTTCAGGTAATGGTTTAGCTCTGAGACAGAATTCCAGTTGGGGGTCGCCTGAGGCTGAGAGGACGAAGAACTGGACTTGCCCTTTAGCTTCTTCCACAAGTGGGATGTCAAGCTTTTCTTTCCTTGTTGCGTTTGTTGTGAGGCCTCCGATCCCGCGCTACTGCCGAATTTGTCATAATACATACGGAAAACACGAAAAAGTACCTCTTTGACATGTGCAAAAGCTTCCGAGTAATCAAGATCAAGACATTCACCTATTCCCTCCATACCGATCTACAAACCTGACAACTTTTTCGTAGGATCGAAAATAATAGCAAAGCAATACACATGTGAAATAGACTCAAAATATTTAGTAAATTTTTTCTCCATTAGTGCGACAGCATGACTTAAAAGGGGATCCTTCCTAGATTTGGCAATCTTATCTGCAATTAACCAAATAAATTCTATAACTAAGCAAGAGGTAGGGTAATAAACACCAGATAACATCTTTGTTGCTTTATAAAAAAGTTGTAAAAACTGTAAAAAATGACTAGCAATCTGCCAATCTGAATTGGTAACTACCAATTCATTGTTTTCAGAGTTAGCATTGACAAAAACATATATAATATGTTCGTACCCTTGTACCTTCTTTAACATGATGTAAGTCGAGTTCCACCTCACCTTCATGTCAAGACCGAATTTTCTTGGCTCCTTCCCGTTGGCTGCGCAGTACTCCGCGAACCTGGCTATCACTTGTGGGGAATTTGTGAGGTAGCGAATGGCGTCGCGGACATTGTTCAAATATCCACCAATCGCTTCCATACTGTCTTGAACAACAAGGTTCAAGATATGGCATACGGATCTCTGGTGAAGAACATAACCACCAATATACGTCTGCAATCTTGGGGTGAGGGTGTTCATAGTAGTAGTGTTCGCTGATGCGTTATCAAGAGTGATAGAAGCAATCTTATTATCTATCTTAAAATCATCAAGTACGTGTAGTATACGCCAAAGAATAGCCTCTCCGTATGTGATTCGTTAATTGGCTTAAACCCTATGACTCTCTTGTTTAGTTTGTAATTATCGTCTAAATAATGGGCTACAACACTAAGGTAGGCACTTCTCTGGTGTGATGATGTCCAAATGTCTGAAGTTATAGCAAAAGATAACTGAACTTGTAGGAATTGTTCTTTTAGCTCTGCTAGTTGCTTATGATACATTCGTAAAATATCATATGTAGTGGTTCTCCTACTAACATGTTGGTACTGTGGGCAAAAGCCGCGTTGGATCATTTTTTCGAATGCGCGGCTTTCACCCATCCTAATCGGTTGATCTTCCGCAACAATATATCTAGTGATTTCCTCACGGGCAGAAAGCGGGTTGTATACCCAAGTACTTACAGAGCCATCGGCCTCGAAGTTTAGCTGCGTTTGTACTCCTCCCCCTCGGCTCTATGCCCCGATCTTGCGCAAGCATGCCTTGTAGTGCGGTTCAAGTGCCGCCCCCTGCGGCATGCTGAGCGATTAATTTAGCTTGGCAATAATTACATGTTGCGATATCTACCGCTTGGTCGTCATGGATTTCGGCTCCGGTCATGTGCTTCCAACAGCCAGACTTCGCGCCGCACTCCACCAATGTTGTCGTCGTGGATGCGGGGAGAACCCGAGTCCCCATTGGCTCGGACCGCCGGTACTCCTCGTAGCCCTCCGCATCGCCCATATGACGGTCATCCATGCCGTAGTCTCCCATGCTTGGCGACAACTGGCGAGCATCAACGGGAGTCGGAGCCGGAGGAGGACTAGGGGAGCGACGGCGAGAGCTTACACTAAGTCGCCCTGCTGTCCTTTTCGTGCTCCGACTCCTCGGTAGCATACCGCTCGGGAGCTCCTTGGTGCTCCGACTCCTTGGCAGCATAATGGATAGATGGTGAATAAATGGGAAGAGTAAATGGCTGTTGAAGAAATGGAGAGATTTGATAGATTGAAGAAATGAGGTGAACTGAGAGACTGTGAGTGAATGAATAAATGAAAACGGAGCTTCGTTTTATAGACACAGCCGCGCCGAACGTTGCTCCCAATTTCCAAACGTTGCTCGTAAAGTTCTGAGTCCTGATTTCCTAACGTTGCTTGGCATCTTTTTTGTATCAAAAGGTGAGCCATCTCACCTTTCTCGGCATCTCCCCATGCCCGTGACCCTCAACGGTCCCTTCTCCCCCCAGACCGAGACACCGTGCCTCCCCAAGTCCCCAGTCCCCTCTCGCTCTCGGCCTCTCCCCAACCCGGCCCCCCGTGCCTCCCCGGCTCCCCCTGTCCCCCAATCCCCCATCACCTCCCGCCGCTCCCGGCCTCCCCTCTCCCCCACGGCGGCACGGCCCCTCCCCCATCACCTCCCCACACGGCCACACCCCACTCCCCCATTGCCTCCCGGTCTCCCCTCTCGGCTCTCCCCCACCCTCAGGCCCCATGCCTCCTCTCTACCCCTAGTACTTCCCCCACTCCCCCATCGCCTCCAGAGCCTTCCCCTCCGGCAGTCCGGCCTTCCCCCATTCCCCCATCTCACGGCGAAGGTGGCCAAGAGGGCGCGGAGGTGGGAGGCGGAGTGTCGCGGCGGGAGGCGGGGGGCGAGGAGGCCGAGCGGCGCTGGAGTCGAGGCGGGAGGTGGAGCGAAGGATGCGGAGCGGCGGGAGGCGAGAAGGTGCGGCGGAGGAGGCCGAGCGGTGCGGGAGCCGAGGAGGGAGGCGCGGCGGATTTGGAGCCGCCTCCCTCTGGATCTCCATGGTGGTCCGGTGCCGCCGCTCGGCTACCGCGGCGCCTCGCACCGCTCGACGCGCCTCGCCGGCCGTGGCCGGCGTGGCCGGCGCTTTGCCTCTCCAGATCCTTCGTGCCCGTGTCGTGGCTCGCCGTCTTGGTCAGCCGCGGCCGAGGCGGAGGCACGGTAGAGCGGCGAGGCGGCGGGAGGTGCGAGGAGGCGTGTCGGCCGTGGGAGGCTCCCCGAAGCCCGCGCCCCTGGTGCTTGCGCCTCTCCTCTCCCTGGCGAAGCTCCGCGAGGCGGCGTGGGAGGCGTGCCCGCCGTGCTCACCGTGTCGTGCTGGCCCGAGCACGACACGATTCACCGTGTCGTGCCGTGCCGCCCGACGGGCCGGCTTTCCAGGCCCAGCCCGACCCACCGTTCGTGTCGTGCCAGCCCAGCCTTCCACGTGTCGGGCCGTGCCGTGCTTGGGCTGTGCCGGGCCGACCGGGCCTTGGGCTGGCCCAGAAAAGCACGGCCCGACTCCCCGCTTTAGCCGCGCCTGCCGTTAGAGCCTTAGAGGTGGTCAAATGGGTCGGGTCGATCTTAGGAACAGAATTGTTGGTTTAGTTTAGACACCACACGGCGCGTACAATATATAGGTTGGGCCGGCACGACACGCATAGTGTCGGGTTGTGTCAGGCATGTCATGCAAAGTATTGGGCTGTGTCAGGTACGACCTAGGCGCGGCCCATGTGGCCCGCGTAGAGAGGAAGCCGAGAGGGGAAGGGAAGGGGCAGAGGGCTGAGGCGAGGAGGAGACTGTCGGCGACCTGGCGCCAAGGAGGAAGAGGAGGAGGGGGAGGGAAGGCAGTGGACGCTGCAGAGCGCGGAGCTGGAGAGAGGGTAGGGGAGGCGACGGTCGGCGCGGAGGGAGAAGGGGACGGTCGGCGCGGAGGAAAACAACCACGGGGGAGGTGGCGGGGTGCTTTTTGGCGTAGTGGGCCGTGCCCAACACGACACGACCTATTTGGCATGTTTAGCTTGTAGCGTTCGGATTTTTTTTAAAAAAATGGTTGTTTTTTTTTTTACCATTTTGGGCTTTAAAAATAGCAAAAAAAATCTTGAATTTTTTCTATAAATAGCCACGATACCCCCCATCTCATGTAGCACCCATCCATTCCTCAAACTCTCTTTCAAATTCTGTTGTGTAAATTAAAATTCATTGTGAGATAATTTGGCAAAATTCAAAAAAAAAATACCAAACTTTGGAAAATTCAATTTATGGAAGCAAGTAGGCAAAAGAGGTACAATAATAGTTTTTGCGTAATTTTATTGTTATTATTTGTTATGTTAAGATGAAAGTATTAATAGTGTTAGTTTCGATTTTGTAGTTTTCGTTATGAAAAATTATGTTAGCTTTGCTCTCGGTGATTACAGACTTTCACCAGAGGAAGTTGCCTCCACGGACACTGTGACTGCCTCAAACCAACCACAATTGTTACCGGAAGGGCAAAACGGAGTTCCGTCATCAGGCTCCACGGCAACATCTTCGTCGACGACCAATGGAGCAAAGAGGTCGAGGTCGTTTACATGAGAGTCTGGGAGAATTTCGACTGGACAACCAAGCCAGACGCACATGAAAATGAGGTACCATATGCTATTTGCAAAATTTATCGCAATGAATTGTCTGCAAGGTCTTTGGGTGAAACGGGGCACTTGTTTAGACATGCTACAAGATATAAGGCCAAGCAAGAATTGATGATGAGGCAGACACAGCTGCAGTACAATCCTGACGGTATGGTACGTAGGTGAGACTATGATCCTGAGATAGCTCGTCAATCTCTCTGTCGTTTAATTGCTTATACGGATTTACCGTTAGGTTTTGAGGAGTCTACTGCTTTCCAAACTTACATTAGGACTGCCCATAAATCCTAGATTTTTTACCGTTTCTAGACAGACAACAACTAGTGATCTAGTAAATTACTACAATGAACACCGTAATAAATTAAAGGAACTATTTAGTACGTGCACATTTCCGATAGCTCAGACCTCAGACGCATGGAGTGGTCGGGCTAGGGAGGAATATCTTATTATAGTTGCTCATTATGTTGATGACGACTAGGTAATGGAGAAAAGAATTATATGTTTCAAATTAATTGATGTAGCACACAAGAGTGAGAATATTGCTGATTGTATTATCAAAGTCGTGGAAGACTTTGGTCTTATAGACAAAATATTATCAATTACTTTAGACAATGCCGCTCGAACTCTAGGGTCATGGGTATTCTTACTCCAGTGTTGAGTACATACGTCGATTGCTTCTTGCTACATCAGCGATGCACTTGTCATATTATTAGCCTTACAGTCAAATGTGGTTTGAAGATGTTGAATTCGTATATTAAAACTTTTCACGATGCAATATCTTACTTGAATAATTCTAATATAAGAATAGCAGCATATAATAACTTATGCAAGGCGATGGGTGTATGTTCAAGAAAGATCAGTTTGAACATGCTGATAGGATAGAACTGTACTTACTTGATGCTTAAGAGTCTTTTACCATATAAGAATATTTTTCTGTTTTTATTCAAACGCACTATTAGAGTACTGGCGGTAGTGTAGTACTGACTGAGCAACATTAGTTCGTTGCTAAGAAGATAGTTCAATTTGTAGAAAATTTTTATGAGGCCATTGTTGCTTTGTCCGCTATCTATTATCCAACATCTCCTATTATTGTGCATAATATTTTACAAATTGTTAGTCAATTAAAAAACTATAAAAATGACACGGGTTTAAGAGAGGACATTGTTGTTATGAAAACTAAATACCTTAAATATTGGAGAGAAAATTATTTTCTTATATGCATTTGCATTTATTTTAGATCCTAGAGCTAAAATTGACGGATTTGCTAATGCTCTTGATCTTCTTAGTGATGCTACAGCTAGACTATTCTAACTATTTTGCAGATGTTCGTTCTCGATTAAATGAGATTTTTCAAATGTACAAAAATAAGTTATAGGGAGTCCGCTTGCAATGACCTCCAGTAGCACTGACCTCAAGTAATAAGATAAATCTGTGGGGCAAGATTTGGGGTGTTGGTTCTTCCTCTAAGTCTAGGTCTTTTTCTTATACAACGACACCTTCTCAACAAAGTTCAAGACCAACCTCTCACCTAAGGAGTGAGAAACTATCCGCCTATATGGACAACGATACGGTGGATTTCAACTTAGAAAAGTTTGAAATTTTGCAATGGTGGCATGACCATAAGTTAGCATATCCCATGCTATCCATACTTGCACGGTTGTGTTAATTATTCTGTCTCGACGGTTTCCTCCGAGTCTGCTTTCAGTCTTCTTGAAAAAATATCAGAGGAGAGAAGAACACATCTCACAAGTAAAATGGTAGAGATACTTCTAACTATGAAGGACTCGAACAAACTGATTCACAAATATATCACTCTATGGAAAATCCAGAGTTGTCGGGGTGTTTGAAAATCTGCACCTAGATAACGACACATAGAACAAGGATGTATGTAGAGCTATAGGTTGTACCATTTTTCCACTACCAATGTTTTCTCATGTTGAGTTTTTACTTGGTAAATGTTTTAATGAGGTAGGCACTTTAATATTAATAAAGCTCTTTATTACATTTTCAATATGATTATCTCATTTTTTTAATTTTTATATCTATTTATAAATTCTATACATTTTTCTGCTCTTTTTATATATAAAAACAGGACTAACGAGCTAAGTGGGCCGTAAACGGCCCGTCGGGCCAAATGGGCTCGGTCCGGCACGACACGAGAGGCCTTCGGGCCGTGCTTGGGCCGCCACCAAGGCACATGGGTCGGCTCGGCACGACCCGTTTCATTCGCGGGTCAAAACGGGTCGTGCCGAGATGGGTCGTGCCTGGTTGTGCCTGTGTCGGGCCGGGCCATGCCGCCCATTTGGCCATCACTATCGACCGTATCCCCTGTTCTTTCTCGTGGATAGTGATGTTTGAAGATCAGTTATACTTTGCCCTTGTCGTCCAACTGCCAATCTTGGATCTGGATTGTTTGCAACACGGCAAATAGAGGTATTATGCGTACAGTAATATGAGTGTCACAGCGAGTACTGCTGTAATGTAGCACAATACCCGATCGTACTATGCAAAAGGAATTGTATTGTAGCACTTGATCTAAACCATTGGATTTCTATCGAATGGTTAATAGTCGCTCCTAATGTAGAGTAACGTTTAGAGATGAAAATGGGACAGATATTTTCCAACAAATCCAGGGTTGAACTCAGATTTGGGGTCGGATTTGGAGCAGACAATATCCAGCAAATCCGGGGCAGGACCCAGATATCTCTCGGTTTCTTAACTAGATATCCGTCACTCTCCCACATCAGGCGCCGCCATAGCCGGCTCCCTTCCCAATCCCCTCCCATGGTTGCCACCGCCGCTTCTCGCCTCCTCCCGTAGTCGCCGCCGCAGCTCCTCGCCTCCCTCCAGTGGCCGCTGCTCGCCTCCCTCCCGTGGCCTACCAACCCATTCCACAATCCCTCCCATACTCACTCTGACTCCCTCCCCAATCCCCTCCCGCGACCACTGCCACCACTCCTCGCCTCCCTCCCGTGGTCGCCGCCGTCGCTCCTTGCCTCCCTCAAGTGGCTCGTCGTCGTTGTTGCTCGCCTCCCTCCAGTGGCCACCGCTCGCCTCTCTCCCGTGGCCCGCCAACCCATTCCCCAATCCCTCCCGCACTCACTCCGGCTCCCTCCCCAATCCCCTCCCGTGGCCGCCGCCGCTCATCGCCTCCCTCCTGTGGTCACCACCACGGCTCCTCGCCTCCCTCCATTGGCCCGCCGTCATCACTCGCCTCTCTACTAGTCGTCACCGCCATGCTATGCCTCGCCCCTCGGCCAACGACGCCATCCTCCACTCGCGGTCGTCGATGTCGAGCTTCGCTTCCCCCCTCGGTCGGTGAAGCCATCCTCTACCCCCTCCCCGCGACGCCGTGGTCCACTTCAGCCCTCAGCTGGCTACAGCTTAGTGACAACCAGCCGTGATATCCACCGTCACCAGTGTCGGATTGAGTAGTGGCGATGCAGTCAGACTAAAGAACTACAGAAGCAAGAAATGGAGAACGTCAGGGGAAGACTGAAGAGTATTCCTGTGTGGCTATGTCAGTATGTGTTAGAGAAGAAAATAAGGATGGGGATTAGAGTGACCACACGAGACGATCGGATAACAGACACTAGGAAGCACCAGCAATCCAACGGCCCAGACAAAACCGACGACATGGCCAGCTTGGAGTGGTTCAAGTTGAAGTTTCCCAAGGTCATGAACCAATCTTCGGTGGTGATCTGGGCGATGAGGAGGTCCATAGCACCGTTGCGGCAGAGGGGCTCCGATTATCGCTGGAGCTGCGGGAGAGGGGTGGTCGTGTAGATCTGAGATAGGGAAGGAAGAGTGCGAGAGTGGGAAGAGAGAGAGAGAGAGAGAAAGAGAGTGCACACATGGCGAGAAAGAGGTGCGGGAGAGTGGGGGTGAAAACAGGACGAATGGCGTTCCGTCCCTCTTATGCTATGTATGTGTGCACTATGTGTCTATTTTTATCCGTTTGACTCGAATCTGTCATGTGCCCGTATCCCAGATTCCTACCCGGTATCCGGTTTGCCCGTATTCGATGGAAAAATATGGGTCATGATACGAAAAAAATAATATCCGTTCGTATCCGATCCATTTTCATCATTGGTAATGTTTATTCTCTGCATTTACCTTCCAATGCAGAGGATCCGAATTTCCAATCATGAGTCTCCTATCATTGTCCAATAGGACCAAACTCCAGTTTAGTGGTGAGACCATGGTACCTTTTTCTAAACAATGTTAATCCCGTTTTCAACGTGACAGCGATAACAAGAAATAAAAGCATACATTGTTTCTAACGTACAAAAACACGTGACTGTTACTGTAGATGCAACTATACTGAAATGCATAGCAGCGACCTTACATGCGTGGGCGGAACTAGAATGTGGGCGGAACTAGAACGAAAATAACCGGGGTTCACCACTTCATCATACATATAACAACATATATAATTTTGAAGTAATAATGTACTAAATAGTAATTTATGCAGCAAATATTGGCAAAATGCATCGTCCGACCGGAGTTTGGGCTGAACCGGGGTGCACAACTTTTGGATCAGGAGGTACACACATAGTATATATGGGCTAGTCTCTGCTATTTTTTTTTTCACCCGGTGTCCTGTGACACCGGGCCTTACCATTTAGTTCCGCCCATGCTTACACGATTAAAGATTATAATTGTGTTGCAGATTGCAACTAATAGTGCAAAACTACACATTTAGCTTCAATTTGATTAGATGTTGCCTAAGTATTCGTAAAATCAAAACCTATTTTATTTCCCCTTTTCCCACTAATATTCTGTCCCTTACATGTTTAGAGCAGACGAGAAGGGCGCAAGCCTGCGTATGCCACCGTGTCGTTTTTGCATTTGAAAAGCCAAAAGATTGTAGCCATCCGATCCCACACCTGGGCTGATCCGGCGGTCCGCGTGGGGCCAATGCCCTAGTGTCTATGGTATGAGCAAACTCCTTAAAACGAATTAGAAATATGGGCAACGCGAAACATTCTATGTTGAGTTGAAAATGCATCTCTCTTCGCAAAATAGAAAAGATAACTCTCCATCCAGGAACATGTATATGGTCAGTCTCACAACGCATCAAAATAGACACGTTAACTCTAAATGCAAATGGAAACTGGGTATAAAGAATATCATCAATTTATCGTGTGATTATTTCTTGTGTGCGAAATAACATGCTATATCGTAATACCGAAACATCGAACTTCAACAATGTGAAGATGGCCACCATCACCAACAATCCTAAGTACGCCTAACTAACTACAACGAGTTTGTGTAAAATAACACCAAAGCATAGTTAGCACGGACGGATGGAGAGTTTTTTTTTTTTTAAAAAAAATTAATCTATTTTAAAAAATATTTTAAAGATAACTCATCTCTAACTTTATTTTCAATTCTGACCCCTTTGGTCATGCCATGACCCGTGGCGTAACCAAATCGCATTGTCACGCTACCGACCGCGGCGTGTCCAAACCTGCCACGATAGCCCTCCGAGCCAACACGTGTTCGTTTTTGGACTATGTTCTGTCACGCTAAGAGGAGTAGCGTGATAGAGCTCGTTTGCCACACCAAGGTCTGTGGCGCGATAATATGCTTTTGTCAGAATTGAAAATAAAGTTATGGAGATATTATCTTTAAAATATTTTTGAAAAGTAGATTAAATAATAAAAGAAGTTCACAGATAAGAGTGTTTCTTTAGAGATTTTGTTTTGGAAAATTCATGATATACCACTCCAAATAGTGATATGATTCGGAACACCACTACAAAAAGCTCGACTTCTATCAAATGCCACTCCAAAGAGTTTTAGATTCATAATATATCATTACCTCTTATTTCGGACGATTCAATGCCTTTTCCACCTTTTTAGCCACAGGAAAGGACGGTTTTGCCTCGGTGAGTATTACTGTATCCTTGTCAGGTCGTGGCTGTTCTTCGGTTGGAGATGGGGGCATTCACAAAACTAGGCCCATTTAATCCAAATGGAGATGGTAGAGGCATGATAGTAAACAATTGTTCATGGAACGAAGGTTGTATTTTTATTATTAATTTTGATTTCTCCGTGACAAGTTCTCAGTGAACCTTTTAAAAAAAGTTCTCCGTGACCAAACTACCTTAACCTATTTGCTTTATCTTCAATCTTACAGTGACCAAGCTACCTTTTGATGAATCTCCTGTTGGCGTTGGATGGTCCTACTCAAACACATCATCAAACTTCAGTAATAGCGTTGGTTTCCGGAAATAATTCGCAACCTCACAAAATTTCTATTGAATCGTATTTACACATAAAAGATAAGCAACAAGATTTGAACTACAGTGGATAGAATCATACACCCAAAAAGAGATGGTTTCCGATCTTCAAAACTATTGACTTGTTTCATGATTTGATTTTTCCACGGTACTAGAAAATGCATTAAATCTCCGAAAATGAGAGGTAATGGTATATCCTAAACCTAAAACTGTTCAGAGTGGTATGTGGCGGAAGATCAGCTTTAGAGTGCGATTTCGTATCATAACGGTCTTTGGAGTGGTATATCTTGAATGTTTTTTTTTTTTTTAAAAAAAAAAGTTAGGATGGAGTGGATTTTCATATATGCAATTTGGCCGCAAAAGCAAAGGATCGAAGTCGAACTGTCTCGTGCGGTTTATTAAAGTTAGCCCCCAAAACCAAAACCACCCGAGCGAAGGGCAGATCAAAAAACAAAATCGAAGTGACGAGCCAAACGAGTTCAGAAGAGCGCATTTGGCGCAGCAATCTCCACTCGAGTCTCTCCTCGATCCCGTCCGGAAAGTGTCTCTTTGGGCACTGAGACCCATGCCGCTGGAGGCGTAGAGAGCCGAAGGGCCGGCCATTCTTCTTCTTTGTTGAGAGGCACAGATGAGCCGCCAGGTGGACCGCCAATGGCTGTGCCAGCAAACGGAGGGGACAGCGGGCGCGATCCAAGGAGGCCACGACCCAATGGCCCCGGCCACATGTGTATTGTGCCGGCCCAAGGGTTGTGTGGAGAGGGCCACGACTGGGTCGAGCCGCTATCGCCAACCTTGACGCCACTCGAGGCACCACGCAGCGGCGGCTCTTGTTTGCCGTTATTACGGCCGCTGCATGGCGCATGGTGCGCGAGTTCCGCCGCCTTGAGCGCCGCTGTGTCGTGCCACTGTGATTTCGGTCGCCGTGAGCCGATGGAGTGCTGGGTTGAAGGTGCCGTTTTGTTGCTACGCTTGCCTCCGGCGGCGAGGAAGACGGAGGCATCGAGGCGCTTGGTGGCGTCTGATTCTTCCGAGATGGAGCTGGACCGGACCTCGCCGAACGAGCGAACGCGGCGCATGGGTATGAGTGTTTTCAAGTGACTGAATTTGTCGGACAAACCGTTCAGAGTGGTGAGGACGAGGGTGCGATCGCCGACGGGTTCGGCGAGATCGCCGAGCGTGTCAGCCATGGACTTCAGCTTGCGACAGTAGTCGGCGACGGAGAGATCGCCTTGACGGAAGGTATGGAATTCCGCCTGGAGGTGGAGGGCGCGGTGCTCGCAGTTGCCGAGAAATTGATGTTCGAGGGACCGCCAGACATGCCGAGCGGTGGCGTACGGCGTGAGGACCTCCTGGAGTAGATCGTTGGAGATGGTGCCGTAGAGCCAACCGAGGACGACGCAGTCCATCTGAGCCCAAGCAGCACAATCGGGGTGGAGGTCGTCGGAGAGAACGTGGTCCGTCAAGGCATACTTGCCGAGGGCCACGAGGAAGAGACCGCGCCACCGAGTGTAGTTGGCTGCCGCGACGTCGAGAGTCACTGGTACAATGGCCTTGATGTTGAGGACGCTGACCGCCTGGGCATGAAGGGCGGACTGAGCGTCGGCGTCAAGCGGAGGGACGAGGGGTTGCGGCACGCCGCCGGTGGGTGCAGCGCCAGAGCCGCCGTAGAGGGTGTAGCCGGGAGAAGTCGACGGCCGCCCGGGCGACGCGCAGGATGCTGAGAGCGCGAGCGAGGGGCGGCCGACGGTCGGGGAGCCGGCGCAGATTGGAGGAGATGCGGTCCGCGCGCCGGCGCAGAAGGCTGCGTCGGGCGTGCGTTGTTGGTGTCGGCGTCGTAGAGAAGACGCGCGGCGAGGAGAAAGCGCCGCGCGCGCGCTGAAGCCTTGGATGCCGCATCGTCGCAACGCGGAGGCGATCGCGAGTCGGCCGGATGGGCGGCGTCGCGCGAGCGGCGCGGCGGCGAGCGATCTACAATAGCGTCTGAGCCGCCTCATCAGGCGAGAGGTGGCGGACGACATCGCGCCAAGACGGGTTGCGGGCGTGAGATCGGAAAAAGCTCTATACCATGTGAGAAGGTGCGACTCAACGCGATGATGTATTGATCACGGAGAAAATACATATATAGGCCACCTTCTACCATAATCTCTCCTCTCACGATGCTGCCGTCGCACCTCAACGGCCACTCCCCCCTCGCGCGCCGCCGCCCGCGCCTCTCCGCCGCCTCCCCGCCCGCCACCGGGGAGTCCCCTGCGGCGGATTCACTCGAGGAGCACGACCGCATCTACTTCCAGTCCTACTCCCATATCGGCATCCACGAGGCCATGATCAAGGTAAGCTACCACGCCCGCACCCACATCCGCACCCGATTCAATCGTTCTCTCCGTGCAAACCCTAAAACCCCTAAACCCTATAAGCAGCGCGCGGAATCGCCTTCGTGGGCGCCTTGTTGTGAGTCCGAGTTGCGATTTAGTGGAATGACGTGTGTTGCGTTTTGATTTGGCAGGACCGCGTCAGGACTGATGCTTACCGCACAGCGATCATGCACCACCAGAAGTTTATTGAGGGGAAGGTAGAAATGCTCGCCGAATTGGGGGTGGGTTAATTGTTTTGACACGCTGTTGGATGTCTAAACTTCGGTGATGGGTTCCGAAATCGTGTAGGTTGTGATGGATGTGGGGTGTGGAACTGGAATACTCTCGGTGTTCTGTGCTCGTGCTGGCGCAAAACGAGTAAGCTACGATATACTTCTGCTGTGATGACTAGTCATTTTATATGTATAGTTTTCGTACCAGATCATGTCACTATGCTGCTAGGTTAGTTTGTCTTTTAGATGATGTATAACTAATTTTACAGTGATTTTGTTAGTCAGTTGAATTCTGCTCTAGTGCAATGTAGTACGCTTTGTGCTGGGATCCAAAGATAGTTTTGCAGTTCTACAGTTCTGCTTGCAAATTAGCAGCTTAAATCAGTTGACTGTCCCCATGTGCAGCAACAAGTGTTGTAAGATGGAATTTCAAGGCTTGATATTATTTATGCTATCAGAAAAGTAAAAACCAGCTCAAATTTACCATTTCTACATTTCCATCGTCCTTACAAAAGTGACATGCATCTGGGATAACTAATAAGAGTTGTGTTTTTGCCAGATGTGAGTTTAAGTGGAATTGCTATAGTATACGCAACTCTAACATTAATGATCTGTTTTCACCGATCTGTTTGTTCTGCCTTCTAACAGTGAACATTTCTCTTTGTCTCTTCAAATGCTCTTACAGGTGTATGCTGTGGAAGCTAGTGAAATCGCTACCCAGGTAACATGTTACTTCTGAGGATATGCTCTAATATCAACCTGTATGTTTTCCTTCTTTTGTTTGTTATTTTTCTGTGGTCTGTCTAAATGTATGTTTGAACCATTTTCTAGTTAAAAAGTCCAATTAGGCTAGGCATACAATATAAGAACATAGTTCCAGCTTACAAACACATGTTTGCAAAGTGACTACCCAGTGCAATGTATTCCCACGAGGCCATGACGAAAGATGATCCAGTAGTTTGTAGCTAAATTTCACTAGAGGTCCTTAGCGTTCATAATAAAGTTTGACATTGGACCTTGCTTTCCATATGCAAGCATAAATAACATTTACCTGTTAATACCATGAGGCACAAGTAGGTTTATGAAAGCATATTACAATAGTGTCTTGATCATTGCATATATTGAATCGTTGTGTCATCTTTATAGTGACTGTCAGTCAATTTTCAACAAACAATTCTGTTTATGGGTTTGCTGCACGGCAAATAATTTTACATATTTTATTTAAATCGGGAGTTTGAAACTGTTCACTTTTCAGCTTTTAATATATCCAAAACACTTCAATAGTTGGAAGGTTGTTCTAATACATGTCTTTGGAAGGTTGTTCTAATACATGTCTTCCTTTTTCCGTAGGCTCGTGAAATTGTAAAAGCGAACAATCTAACTGATAAGGTTGTGGTCGTCCATGGACGTGTTGAGGTGAGATTCTAACTTTATAGCATTCCTTCATTTGTGTTGGCATTATTGATTTCTTGTGTCTTGAAAAAGCTTGGGTTTGTTAGACTGAACACAATGTTAGTATGATCAGGACATAATGTTTGTGTTTCCTTTTATATTGTGGTACGAGACAGCCTCTGTTTCATTATTGTTTGAGGATGCATTTACATTTTTACTTACATTCTTTCTTTTATCTGCGTTTTTTTTTTAATTATTGTTGAATTGGCAGTGCAGGATGTTGATGTCGAGGAGAAGGTTGATGTAATAATATCAGAATGGATGGGTTATATGCTTCTCTATGAGGTGCCTTTTTCTATGTGGTCCTTGTTGATTGTTTCATTGTTTGCATTGCATTTTGATGTGCTCTTACTTTTTTTAGTTCTAATGTCTTCAGATTTTTCCTGTAGAGCATGCTGCCAAGCGTCCTATTTGCAAGGGATAAATGGCTTAAGCCTGGGGGACTTATCCTTCCTTCTCATGCTACGGTATAATTACCATACCGCATTTAATTTTTCACACACAGATGCTTGCACACAAAAATGGTTCACTACTTTTGCAATAAATACCTTACCTATTTGCTACTTTGTTAGTTTGTTAAAGCTATTTAGTAATATAGATATATTTTTAGTTTAAGTAGGCAGGAGTAATAACTCTGATAACTCGTAAGTATTTAAATATTTCAAATTTAAAGGGGCCATCATATGTGGTAGGGAATATTCTTTCCTGCCCAAATGAACCTCGATTTACCACCTTCAGGATAAGACACCAACCATGTTGTGATATGTTATCTGAATACTTGTGGATCCTTCTTTCCATAGCTCTTCATGGCGCCCATAACAAATTCTGATAGATATGAAGGCAGTGTTGATTTCTGGTGTGATGTCTATGGCATAAACAGTAAGCTATTGTTTTATTTTCAGAGTTTCAATATGCATCGCAGTCATCATCTCTTGTTGGATGGTAACTCCTGCACACTAAATTTGATTTTGAACTTTGTTGCTGCAGTGTCCGCTCTTGTGCCGCTTGCCAAAAAAATTACATCTGAGGAGCCCTCCATTGAAACAATTGGCGGAGAGAATGTTTTAAGTTGGCCATTTGTGGTGAGTCTTGACAATGCTGCTGTTGACCACAGAACTGTCAAATAAATAACCACATTTATCTGTTGAGACTTATTGTGGTTGAATTATAATCGTATGTCTAACTTTTTGGTGTCTTGGGGCCATGTTTACTTGCACATTGTGAAATAACCATATTTATCTGCTGAGACTTATTGTGATTGAATTATAATTACATGTCTAACTTTTTTGGTATCTCGGGGCCATGTTTACTTGCACATTGTGGACAGGTCAAGCATATTGATTGCTACACTTTTACGGTTGAAGAATTCAAAACTATCACCACAAAATACAGAGTTTCATCAATGATGTTAGGTAATTTATGTGACTTCATCCATATATAATCCGCTTCCTGTGTGCTGAATCTGATATTTTAATTCCATCATCTTGTATTGCGATATCATTTCTAACTGGAGGCACTATAGTTGATATAAGAAATGTGATAGTCTGATACTCTGATGTGTCACCTGATGGTGAGTAATTCCAATTCGAATTAAAGTGTGTCAAGTATTGAGCTAAATATTACATTTGCTACGTAAGCTGTAATGGAGCTGTCTGTTATTTAGGTTCACGGCTAAATACATTATTTGTAGGCATGCTAATAGATGCACTATTTCCTCAATGAGTTTGATGTTGTCACGCTCATTCAGTCATTCTTTTGTTTGTCTGACTACTACATTTGTAAGAACTTTTTGAACAGCTGATTTGCCAGATTTGCAACATTCTGTGGCTGTTTCTATGTAAACAGCTTTACGATGATATGGAATACCAATTAAACTATATGTACTCATATGATACAACTGTTTAGCAAAATTAGTTTCATCCATGTTGGCAATCACATTTTGCCATTATTTGAGCCAACAAGCAACAAGTGCTGATTGATGGGTAATCATACTACAGTAGGTGATCATCACCAGACAGTTTATCTCATGTTGTCCGACTCTTAGTTTCGTCCACATTGGCAATGATATTTTGCTATCATTTAGTCATCACTAGATAATGACTGCAGCAGTTGCTGTTTGCTCTTTAGTCATACTACAATAGGTGTCATTGTCTGGCGGTGTATCTCCTCATGTTGTCCACTCCAAGTACAACTTAATTTCCGGATGCTCTTTTCTTATGTTGCCTCGCCCCTTTTCATTACTAATCTTTCCTATAATCTGCAAATGGATTAGTTTTCACGTCATCGTGTCAATCATTTATTTTGATGCCCTTAATCTAACATTTGAAATCTCAAAATATAGGGGATGGCAGCAACCTGGTAGTTTTGCATTTATTTATGTGTACATTTTTAGAATCTCCAAATTTGTAGTTGTTTCAACTGATTGTCAGCCATAAACAAAGGACCATATTCGATCTGTGCAGGAAATAGAGATGATGACACCATTAATCCTTTATGAGCATTAATTATATGTTCTCTCAGAGTTTAATCTGTGTATGGGCTCAGCTGCATTTTTCATTATTTAATCTCTGTTGTGAAAATACTGCTTGGTCTTTGGATGGTTGTTTTTTCCATCAATTTACACATAACAAATGTCCTATCTTAGTTCCTTGGTAAGAAATCTGACAATTTTCTTTCCTCCCATGCAAAGCTCCCATTCATGGCTTTGGTTTTTGGTTTGAGGTGGAGTTCAACGGGCCTGCAGAGTCTTCTCACAACTTTCCTTCCAATTTGAATCCACTTGATATTATTCAGAAGAAAAGGCGCCGAGGATCAGACACAGTTCTGCTGTCCACAGCCCCAGAGGATGAGCCAACCCATTGGCAACAGGTTCTGGTTTCTTAAAATGTTCTTTTCCTTAACGAAACACACCACTTACCATGGATCAAAATCCCGGTACACCGGATAAAATACCGCCCGGTGCCATTTCTCCGTTACCGGCCGGTAACCGGAAATCCCGGAAAAAACCCGTCCAAGTTTGAAAACTGAAATTTGAATTTTCTTAAAAACCGACCGAAATTCGAAAACTGACATTTGAATTTGCTAAACCGGGAAAAAACCAGCCGGTTTTTTGAATCCCGGTACCCACCGGTAAAACCGGTAATCGACGGTTACCAGCCAGTAACCCGCCGGGATTTCTATCCATGCCACTTGCTCAGTTATTCGTTTTCTTTGTGGTGTAATATGATCTTGTCATCTTGTGCAGACTATTTTGTACTTCCCTGATCCTGTAGAGGTGAAGCAGGATCAAATTATAGAAGGCTCTGTAACGGTGTCCCAGAGCGAGGAGAACCCACGTTTTCTGAATATTCACCTAGAGTGCTCGTAAGTTCCTGTGTCTGTACTTCTATAGTTTAATCTTAGGAGATGCTAATTCTATTATGTTGGCCAAAGAGAGAGTTGCTCAATTGATATCTTGTTATCATCTGATTTCTCACGGATTCAAATTTGGCTTTCCATATAGGGTAATTAAATTCCTTAGCGTGCTATACTGTTGGGAAGTATCAGTTTAGCTGTCCCTATAGGCAAATTCAGAATTGCATATGCTGCCTACTGTTGTCATAAATGACATTTATGGAGCATTTGTTGGATGCAAATTTAATAGGTAAGTTCCTATGCTTCGGAGGCAATGCCCACCCAGCTGTTGGATTAAGACCAAGGGTCACATAACCGTTCCCGGGCAATTTCCCGGCCAGCCACCGGTACCGGCAACCAGCCGGTTACCGGTCAAACCGGATTTTGTCTAGATGAAATTCGTTCGAATCTGATTAAAAACTATTTGAAATTTGAAAAAACCGCCGGGATCCCGTATCCCGGCCCCCCTTCGGTAAGCGGTTACCGGCTGGGATTTTAATCCCTGATTAAGACTTGTATGGCTCAAATTAGGAACATGTTAACCTGTCTTATAATGAACCATGATTTGATCTGAACTGTGTATTCACCAATCTGACAAGTTGCAAGCTGTTCTGTGGTATAAAGAATGTGAGCTTTGTATCAACTTTGAATTCACATTTGTGTAGCACTGTAGCTTGATATAATGTATTTTGACACTAGTTTTGTATTGGTCAGCTGTACTGGTATATGAATATTCTATAACTTCACAATCTTTTATAATATGTTTATAAATGAAAGTTGCATGGCTCTCGCTCTGCCTCTCTTATGCGTCCCATTTTGTTTTTATAAAACAGCACAGGAGGTCAAACCCTGGTGAAAGATTGTGCCATGCGATGAATTGGTTTTTGTTGTTAGCTGGGCTAGATTCCCCAACATCCGTAGGGAAGATAGTACAACTTGCAAGAGGGTCTCTTTCAGCAACCACGAATTGAAGTCACGGTCATTGATGTTGAGCTTATTGTATGCACCAGTTAACAGTAACAACATCAACCGAGGATTCCCCCCTTATTTCCCCCCTCTTTTCTTTTGACCCTTTCTTCGTTCTTTTGTAGTTTTTATTAGAGATAAAGAATCTGTGCTGAGTACTGAGTACTGATTATTCAATTTTTGCTTCAAGTGCAGTGAAGATAGGGTTGCATGATTTGGATTTGTCAAGTGCTTTAGATTGGCCAATGCTTCTGCGTCGGTATCTTTTCTGATCTAGATATGATTAAGCTTCAGAAGGATAAGGCGAGAAAAGATGGATAGATTGAGCTAAGCTGTTTTTTCTCTTCAACCTGAAAGGATACAACATACTTTTACCTGCTGTGACAGTGAATTTTTACTTTGCTGAGGCTTGTACTTTAGTCATTGTGACAAAGCCTGCATAAAGTGAGGCTTCCACGGTGATGGTGTTCAGCACAAAGCGACCAATGCGGTTGCTTTGAACCTCCTTTTTTTGTTTCAATCCAATCGTGAACCGGTCTGCAACCTTAAGTTTCTGTCAAATAGATTTACTTGGATAACGCTTGTGCTGCCGGTTACGGGAAAAACCAGAAAAATTTAGGATGAATTTGGCATGAATTTGCTTAAAAATCAGCCGAATTTTTAAAATTGAAATTCAAACTTACAAAACTCGGAAAACCTGATCAGGATTTTGGATCTCGGACCCCGCCGGTAAACGGTTACCGGCCGGGTTTTCCCCCTGCTGTCACCCTTTGTTGCAGTAAACTAAAGGTAAGGTGTCTTTTGGATTAAAGCAAGTGCAATATATGAGCATCGTGTGTACCTGTCACTGTTGCTATTGCATACGTGTAGCTCTAGTTTACTCCCAGTGCTAACAAGCACGTGCTTCGAATATGCATATGCTCATGCGGATGTGACTCAAAACTGGTCTTAAGCTTTTCCCTACCATCGCAGTTAGGAGTGAACTTACGTGCGGGTCATTATCTGTGGCGAATGGTTGCTTGCGTTGTCTCCGCATCGGCGCAGGCCAAGTTGAAGGGTGAAAGCTGAGGCGCCACATTATTGGTCCAGGACATCATCCCTTACACAAGCAAAGGGGACATGGTCTGCACTCTGCAGAGTCTTCCATGATGTGTACGCTGCAATCGCAAACGCGTGCTTTTTCTTTCTCCTTTTTCGTAACTGCAGGGCAGGCCATGGTAGCATCGCCTTAGGAACTAGAGTTAGAGCCTAAGAGGTGCGTGTTGAGATACACTTGGGCTCTTGGAGACATTACGGTATCTAGGTTTGTTCTTGCATGCAACTATTGCTATATTGCATATTTGCTTTGCATGTCCCTGTTCTTCCATTCTGTTGGTTTGAGGGTGATCAGGATCGGCATCCTCCATCGTTGCAACTAGCAATGGCAGAGGTATACAGTGTTCTCTGTATTAATACCCCCTCAGTCGTTAGATGAAGCGCATCAGGACAATATGAGCAGTGTTCGCTATAGCATTCCACCTGCACTGTTTTCACAGCCATTTGCTACAGTAGAAAGACGCCAACCACTGTGTTGTACTGTTTATGCAACTGAAACTACTGTGATCCTTGCACAGAGGATCCGGAGTAGCTCCAAACACCAGGACCTTCCTAACGTCCAGGAAATGCACATTTGCCATCTCCACACACTCTCCAGTAGACTCTTAATATCTATACGTATATACAGTGTACGCTACGGTCCCATTCCGTATATGCCTACATATGGCAAGCACATGTACGCCACAAGGCTAGTATATATGCACGGTATAGTAGTTGTTACGTAGTAGCTGGATGGCACTGTCTATTCTAGCACGTACTGGGTCCAAACCCAATGAAGCCATTTGCCGAGTCGACCGTGATCTGTATCCCTTCCTGCTGTGTGTTCCCCAGGATGGACAGGCCCGACGACGACGGCGCGAACGCCAGGCAGTACACGCCGCCGCCCACTTCGACAAGCAGGTTCCTCGCCGGCAACGTCAGGATGGCGCCCTCGTCGAAGTAGAACGACACGGTCGGCACGCGCACGCTCGCGTACCCGCTCAGGTCGTAGCACGTATCGAACAGCAACATGCCCGGCGCGCGCGGGAGGCCGCCCACGGCGCCCGCGAACGCGTCGCGCAGCGCCGTGTACGCCTCCTGCGGCAGCCGCGTCACGGCCGTGCCGGTGTCCATCACGACGCCGCCGTCGCCGTCCTCGGTGAGCTGGAACAGGCCGTCCTGCAGCGGCAGCTTTGCCCCACCGACGCCGAGCCCCGTCAGGCCGACGTAGTAGAAGCTCGGCGCCTGCGCGTTGCGCACCAGCGGCACCCACACGGCGCCCACCGGGACGGCCTCGGTACGGCCGAGCACAAGCGACCCGGCGCCGGCGTTGGAGCCGGGTCCGCGGCTCGCGAGGCAGTAGCTGAACGCTCCACCGGCAGCGCCGCCGAGCTGTCCGACGAGGGACATGGGGCCCCAGCCGAGGCCGAGCAATCCGGCAGCTCCGACGAAGAGCCCGCGGTTGCGATGGCCGCAGCCGATGGCGATGCCCTGCACCGCCGTGCCCCCGAACGTGAGCGTCTCGAGCGCGAGCACGCCCTTGGTGTACGATCCGTCACCGTACTCCACCTCGTACTCGCACCTGTCCGAGTCGCCGCAGCCAGAGCCAGGCACCATCCGGCAGATGGCCGAGCCGCACGACACGCCGGAGAAGGACGCTGACGCCGTGGGGTCGAAGAGCGGGTCGGCCTGCGCGTAGCACTCCGTGCACGGGCGGCACTGCACCCAGATGACGTCGCTCCCGGAATCCACGACAAGGTACTGCTCCATGGGCGGCGACCCGACGCCGACGCGGACGAAGTACTCGCCGCTGCCCTCGTCGAGGCCGGACACCACCTCCGAGCCGAAGTCCGTCGGGAGGTACCTCGACGACAAGCGTCGCACGAGGTACTCTGCCCGGGCATTGTCGCGGGCCACGAGGCCGAGCACGGCGTGGCGGCGCGAGGGGTACGTCGCGCCGGAGATGGCGTCGCGGTGCAGTAAGGCAAGCGAAGGGTTGCGGTTGCGGTGAGCAGAGGAGGGCTGCGACGAGGTGGTGGTCGCCGTCGTGGTGAAGTTGTGAGGGTTGATGTAGTGGAACCGTAGGGATGAAGCGTGGGAGGGGCCAATGTTCAGAACGGATGTGGAGACGAAGAGGAGGAGGAGAAGTTCGGTGCTTGTGGTGTGCTGCATGGCTCTTCTTTCTGGGGTGTGTGGAGTGGGCGCCCGCTCGACTGCTATTTGCGTACCGAGGTATTTGTAATATAATTTTGCACTTCTGCACTAGCTGTGCCTGCAGATATGAGTACGACGGTGTGTGGTTGGTGCAGTCAGCCAATCACCTTTCGGCTCTTCTACGCTACTGATTCCAAGCAAATTAAACTTGACTTCAGAGCGAGAAACTTGCATGCACATCTGTAGGGGAAGAAACTCTCCTGCCTCTTGACGGGACGCTTTGCTACCACGACGATACTGTTACTTGATTTTGCTAGTGATCTGAACACTTGACGACCGCGCATCCCTGCAGTGAGAAACGTACGTGAAACTAAAGCATCCTCATGCCATTCGTGCGTGCATGGACAAGTGTAGTTGGATTACAGCCGGTTCGATAGCGAGGGGGCGTGATTCAGTTTTCGCCGTTTTTGGTATTCTCTTTGAGTCTTTTAAGGTGCTGCCTTTCCCTCCTTTTTGCCTGAATCAAAAGACCTTTTGCTTGTAGATTCAATCTCTTGCCCTTTATCTTTCCTGATACTTCTTTTCTTGCATTGGTGGAATCACCACCGATGTAAGATTTTTACTTTTGAACATGTAACAAATGCTGATCCGTATATACAAGACAACACTCGCTGATTCCCAGTATTGCAGAACAAGAAGTACTCCATGACAGCGTGATGAAATAAACGCTATGCTGAATAATATCGGTGTAGTGTACTGAACCTAGACACCAAGGAGTTATTTGAGTACGTTAAGGAATCTTCGTCTCGCCAATTGCCACATGGTGAGGATCGAGGATTCGTAAGATAACGGCTACGTGTTTGGTTGCATGCCAAGTAGGAGTTTCAGCAGCAAAAACATCTAAAATCTTTACTTTTTGGAGATTCAGAACGTGCAAGGAGACTAATTTGCACTTTCCATTTAGGTGTAGGTCGTGTACAATGTATAAACAGAATCCACACCATGCATGCTATTGCAATGTTCTTATCTAGAACTTTGAAATATCAGAATATATATGAACGGCCTACCATGCATCTAGAAACAAAACGTTTGCATGCAGTGCATAATCACAAGTTGATTACAAGAAGAAAGTTACTATCATTGTTATCTTCTCCAACTAATTATATATGATGTGCCTATGAGTGGGATGAGTTAGAAAGTTAAGCTTCTTTTGGTTACAATATATGCAAACACATGTCACTGCTTAAAACATGACATCTGAGTCGGCCGTCCTTTTGCCCTTTAAAATCCCTTGAGTGCCTTTTGCCGTGGCGAAGCGTTCAAAATGGTGTGCTCACCGGTACAGGCCACTAAACAACTAAGTGGTAGCTCGAGAGTTAGTTGAATTGTGTCTGTGCAAAGTTGGCAGTCCATTCTTGAAAGATTAGCGTATGATTTGCTCTTGTCACTAGTGCTGCAATTATTTATCCATATTCTAATCGCTTGCATGCGTGTTTATCAAAAGCCGACTACTAAAGGTAACTCATTAGTTATTTTGTTTAACTTGTACGACCGAAAATGGCAGCTCTTTCTTCGTTCTGTACTCTCATATGTAGTCTCATCTTCTAAGACCAGCAACAGGAACTTTTCTTCTGAAAGTCTAGCTATACTGTATATATAGATCATTTCTTGTGTATTGTAAGAAATCTCGAATTGTGTGTGCACCATGTCTTCTCAAGTCACATGCGGTTAATTGGTGCACGGTTTGATCACTAACGAGCTTAATTCTAGAAGATTGGGACAATAATAGCGCGCGCACACTTCTTCTTTAGCTTATCACTCCCTCTGCTCTCAAATAGATGTCGTTTTAGAATATGCACAATTGATATTTTAAAAAATTTGACCATTAGTTCCTAGAAAAATATTTATATATGTCACAAGAAAATTATATGAGTATATTTGTCATCGAATGTACTTCGATGTCATTATATATATTTTAATTATTGGTAACATCGCGCGCACACTTCTTCTTTAGCTTATCACTCCCTCTGCTCTCAAATAGATGTCGTTTTAGAATATGCACAATTGATATTTTAAAAAATTTGACCATTAGTTCCTAGAAAAATATTTATATTTGTCACAAGAAAATTATATGAGTATATTTGTCATCGAATGTACTTCGATGTCATTATATATATTTTAATTATTGGTAACATATAGTTGGAAAAATAATGGTAAAATACGTGTATCGAAGACTGTGTCGATGCACAAAACGACAAGTAAAAAAGAACGGAGGTAGTACTATATTTATTGGCCAAGAATACCGGCCTTAGGCCAGTCTCAATGGAGGTTTTATGGGGGTGTCATGCACATTTATTAGGGTGTCACATCAGCAAAAAGAGAATCTTTGCATGAAACTAGGAGGAGAGAGAAGGAGAAAGTTTCATGGGGATGAAACTCATCAGTGTTGTTTCCAAAACGTTGATAATCGTGTGAAACTCTCATTGAGGACTCAATTCGTTTCATCACAGCACCATACTAAAATGTGATTGGGGCAGATGTGACCCACAAATACTAAAATAAGCTATGAAACCGTGCAGTGAAACTTACATTGAGAGAGAGCCCTGTTTTATATCAAAGTTTCACGTGTTGGAAACTGGGAGATAAAACTTGGCATTGAGACTGGCCCTACGATATACACCTTCCCTCGCAAAAGAAAAATGTATACCTGCCCAGTTAGGACTAATTAAGGAGCACAAAGGTATAGAAAGATTACGACGAAATCTGGCTGGGGGAAAGGATCGCTTAAACAAATTTGTTAAAGAGAAAGCATGCTCACAAGGGATGCTTAGGCGCGCATGCAGGTGCATGAGTGCTGATCGAATTAATAGAGAGGAGGCCGGGGAACGCGACAAGGAGCGAATTCGATCTGGTTTAGTAGTGGAGATGTCACCACTCACCAACAGCAACCGCAACCGCAACCGCAACCGCAAGCTAGTGAGAGAGAGAGAGAGAGGCCAGGGAGAAGAAAGCAAGATGCATGAGAAACAAAACAAACCAATGGCCTAATATGTGTTCGTGGTGGGAAGCGTACACACGCAAACAGCACCTTTTGAATTATTGGAGGCAATACCTAACGTCCAGGCCACGGAGAAAAATTATAAAAACAATTTGCCACTCCCCAAAAAAGAAGAAGATATGTATCAAACCAATTTATATTGTGATCGTGACCGACCTCCCCTCCGGCTTGTGGTCATGCACCTGTCCCTGTCCCTCTCATGGCTGTCGCAAGGGATAGACTCTACTGCGTACACCCAGGTGCGGTGCCGACGCGGCAGTGGTATGGTATGACGATACGGCCGTCGCGGACGGCTGAGCAGCCGATTTCCGGCGCAGTATGTGACCAAAGTGGAAGAACAAGGAGCAAACTAGGCGGAGGCGGCTCGCGGATGGGCAGATGAAACGAGCCTGGGAGGCGCGTGCAAATTAATTAAACTAGTAACCGCGCGCCGCTTCCGTGCTGTTTATTGTGACGCCCTGTGTTATTACCCCAGGGGTAATAGCACTTAGGCACACGGATTACTATTCGTTTGCTCAGTAGAACACTGCTCCAACGAATAGTAAGCTTTCACCGTGAGTTACGCAGCAGTAACAATAAGATAAAACCGCCCTTATTTTTGTGATTAGCACATTGCGCTAAGATCTTAATACAAGTTATAAACAAATACCCAGGAAACTTCCCGCTTCTCTATCGCTTCGACGACCTTGCACCTATTTGTCCCACAAGCCAAAATAGCTCCCAACTCGCCCCGGGTCCTCTTAGTCCAAGCCTTCTCCTCCAGCTGTTGCTTCTGTACCTGCAAGTCCTTCGTCCCACTCGGGATAATTCCCGGCCGGACTAGGATCTACAAAGGAGAATACTAACAAGGTTGAGTACAAATTAATGTACTCAGCAAGCATTAATAGCAAAAGATGCACAGGATGCACTATCTCTAATCTTTATCACAATTTCTAAATCATCTCACTTTAGAAAATAGTTCTCGACAAAATGTGGCAAGTTTTAATACTGAAAGAAAACTCTACTAGTCACTCGGAGAGAAGAAAGACCCCGTGGTTCCGTGAGACTCCAACTCGAGACCGGCATGAATTCATGATTTAGTTTAGCATGCGCGCAGCTTTGTACCACTTTACCCATAGCTATTCGAACTCTCGGTGAACGAGGTCCACCGCATTGCCTTAGATGCGGGTTGAGATCGAATACGTAACGTTTTCCGGGTTACGTGATTAATTTCTCCACCCATCACCTTCCGGTGCAGATTAAGTCACTCACGACCTCATCATCCACCGAGTTTCGTGAGGTTGGTTGAGGCAGCTTCTATCCTGCACTCAACACTCCACCTTAGCGCATATAGCGCCTTGCATCCCCCACTTCCGGACTATCCCCCACCGGTCCTGGGTTCCTCCATATCACTCACACACACCTATTACATACCCGATGTGAGAGCATAGTCACGTAACAAGGTAGCATTTTACGCCCACTAAACGGGAAAATGGTTGGCACTCGAATTACTGATTCGACCGAGCAAGAGTTTGTTGGTCCTTATATTATAACCATATGTAAAAAGGGGCCCACCTCTTACCTCAACATCATCATCGTGTTTCCCCAGCCAGGGCCCCCTTTTACCCCCCCTAATAAGTTTCATTCTTTCTTAATCATCTTATCTTATCTCAATCAGTTTCTTTAGGTTTTGGAAAACCATTTTGATGCAATACATATAATAGTGCAAGATAGGGTATATTTTTAAAGTAACTATATTAATGTTCAAGAGGATCGCTTGCCTTCGAGGACGTAGGAAAGGTTGGCGCCGATGAAGTTCGTCACCGCTCGGCTCAGGCTTTGATTCGCTTAGCAAGCCGGCAACACGAATAATAGTATAAGTAAATACGTAGTTGGTTTGAGTGATAATAGGAATACCTAAGTTAGTGACGACTACCAGTTAGCACAAGTTAATTACTTAAAGCTTTGCGACCTAAGCTAAGTTAATACCCCTCTCCAATCTAGCCGCTTTACGGTCTACTCAAGCTAAGATCGAACACCCGAGGTTCCCGCTTAACTAAATAAACTAACCTGATTAACCACTCTCAACGTCCGACTAACTACTAGTGACACACAGATTGCTACACGTGCAAGCTAGTCTATTAACAACAGGAATAACAGCTACACACCCGACTTTAGCACTAACGCCACGGACTGATTTTAGGTTGGTTAAATTGACCGGGTTCAAATTAAATCACGTAGCCGTAGGAATTAAACAGTTAGCGACTAACTTACTAGCGACAGCTCCTAAAACTTTGACACTACTCGCAAACCTCTTTCTAATTCTATCCTAATTCTACCCTAATCTCCCCCTAATCTTACCCTAACCCTAGCTCTCACTCCCCTAATCTCCCCCTAATCCATCTCTCTCTCTCTCTCTCTCTCTCTCTCTTCTCACCCCTACCCGACCGGTCCTACCTCCTAATCTCCCCCCCTTCGGTCCCAACTCCACACCTACACACAGAGCACTCCCCACCTCCTCTCCTGATTCCCCTTCTTCCTCCCCTATCCAGCCCCAAGCACCGCCGCCCCTGGAACGCCGCCCGCGCCGCCGGCCTCCATCTTCTCCCGATGCCGACGCCTCTGCCGGCCCCGGTCGTCTCCTCCCGGCTCGGTCTTTCCCTCCTCACTTCTTCCGCTGCCGCCAGCTTCTACTTGGCCCAGCTCGGCTCGGATCGGGTCGCCTCCTACCCTAAGCTCGGCCCAGATCCGGTTCTGCGCCGGTTGCCTCCTCCTCATCCGGTGTGGCTGAAGGTCAGCGCCGCCACTCGGTCTCAGCTCCGGTCCCGTGCTGCTCCTCTCGGCCACTGCTCCGGTCGCCTCGCACGGCGCGGCGAGGCCAGTGCTGCCGCCGCTCGGGTCGGCTCGGCGCCCATGGCACCGCCACGCCCTAGGTCTCCCTCGGCTTCTTCTACCTCCTGCGCGGCTCGGGCCCCCTCCAGCTCGCCGGCCCGGCTTCGTGCCTCCTCCAACCCCGGCTCGGCCCTCGCCCGCGCTCACGCCCTACTGGTCTCTCGGCCGGCCGGCTCACTGCGGCCGCCGGCCTGGCCTGGCCTTCCCTTTCTGGATCTACTCCCTCCAAGCAATGCTTTGATGATGAGTATGCTCATGTGTGCAAGAAGGGTGCTAATGGTGGCTTGATCTTTGTTTAGGTGTGCATTTGTTGGCTGCTGGTTAAGGGATGATGGAGGGAGGTAGAAGGCTTGGTGAACAAGATGGGAAAGCTACCTAGATCTACTGAGGTTTACACCCATTTCCCCTCCTCTCTTCTCTGATCTCTCCCCTTGCTCTGTGATGATTGACGACTGAGAGCTGAAGGATGCATGAGTTCTGCGGTGGCTTGAATGAGGTTGCTATTGTGATGTGTGCAAATGAAAACTGATGACTTGAGGGATGATACTTTAGTGCCTGGGGATTATGGGGTTAGCTAGGTGATGACCAGGTCTGAGAGCTAGATGCTAAAGCTGCTACTGAGAGATGTTTATACGCATACTTAGCACTGATGTACTAGAGGTACCTCCTGTGGGTTTGAAGGGTGGGGAAGGAGGATGGCAGCGCCGGCCTTGAGCTGGTGCTCTTCTCCTTCCTCCTGGTGCTTGCAAGCAAGGATGCTAGGCTGAGCTTGCTGCGGGTTCTTGCTTGCTCCTGGCTGCCTTGATGCTTGGTGGTGGCTTGAGGTGACTTGGTCGCCGTTCGCCGCCTGGCTCCGTGCTCCGTGCCTTCCCCTTCACCTATGCTCCTCTTCTCCGGTAGTTTTCTTTGTGGGTGGTGGTGGTACTGGCGATGGCTTGCTCGGCTTGTCTTTGGGGGGTGAATGGTGGTGGGGGGCTGCTCCTGGCCTCTCCTTCGGCTGTGGGTGAAATGGTGCACTCTGTTGGTTCCAGCTGGGGGGGATGGCTTCGGCTGTGAGGCTTATCCTTGCCCTGTGCTCTCCTGAGCTTGATATTTTGGAAATGAGGGGAATGAATGGTAAGGGGGGTTTGCATCCGGCTGGCTGGGGGGATGAACTTGGTTCGGTTGCCTTCTTTGCCTGTGCTTTGCTCTAGGTGGTGGCTCAGTTCTGTGAATGAGGTTGCTTGTGGGAGACTATGAGAGACAATGAGGGGGTAAGAGCTTCACCCAGGGGGAATGCCTTTCAGCTGGTTCAATCCCTTGCCATACTACTGACCACTATGCCCTTGTGGTTTGTGGTTGTGGCTTCCCTTGGCCCTGTGCATTTCCTCTATGCCCCCCCTTCATGCTATGCTGCCCTTGGCTGTTTTGCTTTGGTTCTCTTTGTCTTTGCCTGTGTTGGCTTCGTCGGCCCGTCTTTGTTGGGTTGAATATTTGCATGATTGTTGGTCGGGCAAAAAGTGTTGATGGCGCTGGTTTCGATACACCTAGTGATGCTTTGGCCGAGGTGGGGTTTAATGGGATGTGCACCGTGGGATTATATCGTGGTTGCGGCAATCGGAAATGGTGGGTGTTGGATTTTTAATACTGCCGGATGATGAGACCCACGGAAGTGACAGGTACCGGTTGACTTCGGGTGGTCTGGACATCTTGACGATCAAGGACCGACTAACTCCGGTTGGTCTGGATACTTGAGGGTCTAGGGACCGACTGCCCAAGTTGCTCCGGGTATTCTACTGCACTTCGGGAAACTGACGACAACTTCTTTTAACCTACTCCTAAATACCGCAATCGGTTTTACTAATCACTTCCTTTATTCTATTTGACCACGAGGGGTGGAGGGCTGCGGAAGGGTTCGGTGGCTGGCGATGAATAGACAATGCTCCAAAGAGGGCTTCTGCGACATGAATGCAAGGGTCAGGCTTTGACTAAGTTGGGATTGCGCTGCTTGATATGCATAGAAGAAAATGCCAAGATGCATATGGCGCTGCCTAAACCCATGATGTAATATGCTTGCAAACTGATTGATGTAACATGCTCTTGTAAACAATGCTCTTATAGACTTATTTATCTACTGAGAAGGGAAAAATGTAACTTAGTTATGATTTTGATTCTGCTGTTGCACTGGTGAATGCAAATGATTATTGCACTAAATGAGGAGATTGAATGACTGATGCAAAGATGGTTCTATTGGTTATTTATGAAATGCTCGCGAAACGAAATCCAACTAGTCCAACGAGCTAACGACAAATTAATTGCTTAATAACGATCTTAACACTACCGCTAGCTTACTACTAAGCCGAGATTAACTACCGCTAAATACCGATTACTGCTACGCGATTAGGTCCAAAAACGCGGGTCCTCACATTCATCGCGCAGCGGGGCAAGTGCAAATGCAAGCACTGAAGCACGAGACGACAATATTTGAGAGAAGCGATCAAATAAATCCAAAGATGCCAAGATGCTCCTACACGATGATCCTTCAAGACATTAAGGAGAGGTCTAAGCCTTTGCCCTTTGGTATCCGTGTAGGCTTTGCATGAAAGTAGGGACTGTAATATGGAGCCTCACCTGTTAGCTAAACATGCTTGTACGTTGAATTTTGGAAGACATTTGTGGTCTATTGTACATTCTGTTATGTTGGATGTTGATGTAAACGTTGATGACAATGAATGAAAGTCTCTACTTGTTTTTCTCAAAAAGAAAAGAAAAAGAAAGAGATGTTTTGGCTGCTGAAACTCTTCCTTGGAATGCAACAATATTTGTGCACATGCTCACAAGACGACAAGTAAATTAGTAGTCTAATTTGCACTTCTATTTAATTGTAGATCGTGTACAATGTATTAACAAAATCCCCTTTCTAGCAATATTTGGAGATTCAGAACGACCAAACTAAAGACTGATCGCTCGTACATGCAAGGAGCTTTCTGTGATCTAAAAAGGTTTTAAAAGTTGACTAGTTGTGGATGGATTGTACGTACCTCACGCTTAGACTCCTCTTCATCTAGACACCTGATTAGCGGATCTATCACGACCTATAGTTGATTTGGCTACCATAGTCGATCTGAAATCATAGTGATTAGCGAAAAAATATAGGAGGTTGCACTAATTGAACATGCAGCTAATTGGGTCCTCCCTTGGAGGCATGGTTGATTCGGAGTCCAACCTGAACTCATAGCTCTACTCACTAGTAATATGAGAAATCTACCCCTTTTTCTTCTGCTGCTGCTCAGGGAACAGTTTTTCTTGCTTCTGTTTTGCGTTAGGTACAGGGGAAGAAAGAAACTCCCAATTTTTTTTGTATCTCTTAGGATTTGTTTGAATACATTATGATCCGACTGAATCCTTTCGAATTGATTCGGAATTTGAATTAAAATCCTTTCCGATCCGAAGGAATTGATTATTATCCAAACAATCCCTTAAGCAGCCCATCAACCCGTAGACCATCTTCCATCCGCCCATCTCTCATGCGAAACTCCCCGAAACGGGGCTGCCCAGAGCCTGCTTGGAGAGCTTCAGTGCTTGCATTTGCACTTGCCCCGCTGCGTCGCTGCCCAACCCATGGACACACACCCCGCGCGCGGCCTGCTCCCGCCGCACACGCAATCAGGCTGAGCCCAACAGCCGGAGCACGGGTGCTCGAGCCTAGTATCCTCGGCTCCGCCCGCAGCACGGAAGCGGCACAGCATGTGACCAAAGTGGAAGAACAACGAGCGAGCAAAACCACATCGTTAGCACGGTACCAGAACATGGGGTGAAGGTGCTAACATGCTCAAAACCACATCGTTGTATCGTGAAGCATCTATGCGTGTGCATTTGAGAATGATATTAGATAGGTATATATTCTCTTTCTAATAGACGAAGGAAGCTGAAGCGGCCACATTGGTGTATTTGCGAAGAAAAAACTGTGTTTTTTCGAATTTGCGTCGAGTTTCCGTTTCGGCGGTCGTCACTCGTCGGATCGTCATCGTGCGGTTGGGACCGAACCCGCCGTTCACTCCGCCCGAGTGGGTGCACCGCCGTCCGATTGCAGGTTTTCGACGGACAACCCAGATTTGTTCCTCCCGCCGCCTCCCCAACCCTAGCCCTTCACCACCCATAGTCTCCTCCCCTCACCCTCGCCCTCTCCGCCCCCACCCCCACGCGTCGGCCTCGCCTCGCCTTCTCCCCTTTGCCCGTGCCGCCTTCGCTGCTCCCTTCTCCTCTTCGCCCTTGCCACCCCCTCCCCTTTGTCTGGTTCGTCCCTCTCCCTCTTCGCCCGCGCCGCCCCTCATCCCCTAGTCGTGTCCTCCTCCTCTAGATCTGGCCACGACTTAGATCCGCTAGATCCAAGACTTCTCCCTCCTCCGACTATGTGCTCGCCCACGCCGCCCACCTCCTCCCCCTCGCCCGTGTCACCCCATCCTCCTCTTCGCCCGCTCCACCCCCGCTGCCCCCTCCTCCCCTTCGTACATGCCGCCCCCTCCTCTCCTTCGCCCACACCGCCCCCTTTGCCCGCGTAGCCCCCGGCGCTTGTCTCAACAAAAGGAAAGAACGTCTGATTCGCTATCTAATTTAGTTTGTGTCTCAGTTATTTCCCTCTATATTCATATGTCGTTTGTTGTGCTTAGTATATAATTTCTTCCTCTTCTGTTATGATTTTTGTTCCCTCCTCGAGGCCTCCTGTGCGTGTTGGTAGGGTTTGCTGCTGATCCCTGCTACGCCGAGTTCCACCAACAAGATCTTCGATGTGTGAGTTCTTCTCTCATTCCTTCTCTATGGAAATTGACCTCGTCCTCTTTTCTCAGAGTTTGTGTTGAGCTCATTGTTGTCTCCTGTCCTCACGCACAGATTTGGGTTGTTTTTTTTTCCCTGTTATGTAGGATTTTGTGACTGGACAACGAGACAACTAGGAGAGAGGTTGATTTTGAGTTCTCGAGAGTTGTCTCCAAATCAGGGTGCATGTTTCCCCCTTTGCTTTCTTTCCTCTCTTCCAAAATCTTTCCTCCTGTGCCTGGATTAACACTCCAAGAAGACATTTTATTTTCCTCAGATGTGTTGATCTACTGGCTATGAATCCTTCATGTATTCTCTGATTCATTTCTTTTTTTCACTTCATATGCCTTTTGTATATTTTCTATCGGTGGGATGCATTTTTCTCTTCTATTTATACTGATTGACTGATGGGATCAACAATAGTTCCTTTCGGTTTGGTTTGTAGTTCATTCTGCATGCCTAACACATTGATGCAGACGCAAAGGTTTAGCATTTATGCTTGTCAATTTCTTGCCATGGTTCTTATTTTTCCTAATGATTTCACCCTGATGCTTTGCAGTGTGCTGGCAATTCGTTCTTGCGGCCACATCGGTGCTTGAGGGTTTCTTCCATCTGTGCTCCTCACTGTAAGTGTCCAAATGTCTTTTGTTTGAGGTAAATTACCTTATCTTTTTTTTTTATCACATATTGTACAAGGTTTCAGTCCATTCTGTGCTCGCGCGAAAGGGCGGAGCTAGGATGGTGCCGGGTACGCACTGACACACTAAAACATTTCAAAAATATGTAGAAACTACATAGGCATTAGAGCCAAATTGTTTGTTCCATTGAATCTTGATAAGGATTATATAAAACGTACACCTATCGATTTTTTTCAAGCTCTGTATGCGTGGAGCCGTGGATAGGTGCCCGTTGGGCTAGCGAGCAACCGGGCAAGGGCAGGCAGACTTAGCTACGCTGATAATTTAGACTTCCTAAACAAAACATAGCCCTTTTGCACGAGCTGCCCGAAGGGAAGTTGCTTTACCAGCCTGCCTCGGCCGCTGCGGGCACCGAAGCAAGTTTTCCCTGCTTTGCGTGGGCCGGTTCCGTATTGTAGGTTAGCCCATGAAAGCGCGTAGAGCGAGCGTATGAATATGATTAGAAAAATATACACTTGCGCAGATTGCCTCTAGTACTATAGTATTACTGTATTAGCCTTTGGTCTCAGCTGTCCTTGGTTACCACTACTTACAACTCTTGCAGCACAAGTGCATAGTCATGTATCGAAGTCAGCCTACAGCTGTTCTGATTTGCGAAAGTCGATCAAAGGCCAGCATTTCAGCACCCCTTCTCGACTTGCATGGATGAAAAAGCCAAAGAAAGAGCACCAGAAAGAAAATTAGCGAGAGAGAGAGAGCATAAAGAGAAGGGATCAGGTTGGAAACGCAGAGGGCAACCTGATTGGGAACTTTTTTTATATTATTTAATCTATTTTTTAAAAAAATATTTTAAATATAACATCTCCTAACTTCATTTCAAATTCTGGCCTCTTTAGCCACAACGCGTGGCGTGGCAAAAGTACGTTGTCATGCCACGGACCTCGGCGTGGCAAACGAGTACTGTCACGCCACTGTTCTTGGCGTGACAGGACTTAGTCAAAAAAACAAACGCGTGTTGGTTCGGAGGGTTATCGCGGCAGGTTTGGTCATGCCGCGATCGGTAGCGTGACAGCACAGTTTGGTCACGACCACGTGATGTGACCAAAGGGGTTCGAATTGAAAATAAAGTTAGGGATAGATTGTTTTAAACGGATTTGATATTTCTAAGTTGTCTGAAATTTTCTTAAATTTAAATCAATTGTTGTGCCCATTAGATTTGTGTAAATATTGATGTGTTATATGTTTGAATATTAATCTAATGGATAAAACATGTGACTTATGCTTAATAAAATTTTAGTCATCTTACGAATAAACAATCTCATCTTTAAAATATTTCTAAAAAATAGATTAAAAAATTAAAAAAAAAACTCACTGATTGGTGGCCCATGCTGGTTCACTTCTAGGGCCACTCTGTTCTCGCAAAGCCGCACAGGCTTATACCCTCTTTGATGATCTGCCACGCCCTTTCGGAAAGCAAATCCTCTCGGCAAAAGAACCCCAATTAGTCAAACGCTAAGCGGAAAAAGTTTTATTCTGATCGAAGCATGAGTGAGTTTCAAGGAATGATGCTTGATGAGAAGAGAAGGCATGATGCTTGATCCGAAGAGAGGCTAAGAATACAACGTTAATTGACCTATATTGACACCACAAATTGCAAAGATGTAATTGTCGTAGCTACAAACTAGACAGTATAAAAGGCCCCTGAGTTCCTGCAATGCGAAGAGTACAATCCAAATGTCCTCGAAAATGAGTAACTGGTATTGAAGTGTGTTAAATGAGTCTTTTTATTGCCATAGTCCTTCTCCTACCTATGACGGAAAAGATATTATTTATAGTGTTACATTAGGGATATAGAATATTACCAATGGTATCCCTAAAAGTTGTAGGAATATAGGGGCTTCAGAATCTTTGCGCGAAAGTTCTTTGGACCCCTTTGCTTCATGCGAGAGCTTCTTGTACCCTTTGCTCTAAGATGTGTTGCACTATTCCATCAAAGCTGTCTTTGGCAACATTTTTGCTCTATTTACTCTATGCGAGAGTATTATTCGACTAGTTGGAGGTGACCCTAGCTTGGTGCCTTCACCAGATGGCTGCGATAGTCACCGCGCGCGTATGCTCCACTATCCCGGAGCTGTAAAGCCTGCGAAACTGAAGGTCTCATCACTGATGTCTCGTACTAGTCAACTGATCCTAGTAACAGCTAGTAACTGATTAAACATCGAGTACAAGTATCTCCTGTTCGTAGCCATCATGCATCAAAACTCAAAAGCCTTTTGCTTCTTACATCTGTCAGGCAGGCCACGCTTTCCCAATCGGCGCCTAACCGAATGCAAACTAACTTCCTTGCACAGTCCTTGCTGTTGCCCGCGCCTGCAACGGTAAATCTGAAACCCAAAAACGCTCCAATTCAGAAGTTCACGTAACTTGCATAGGCTCCCTGGAGAGGCCCCAACATATGAAGAAAGTAAATGCATGCGAGGCTCCCCGCTCCCACTTCCAACTACAAATACTCATCACAGATCGCACTCGCATTTCCACCATCGCCATCATAAGCGCTTGTTCCCTACGTTAAGGCACAGAGAATTCTGATCTATGTGCATATCACCGGTAGAAGTAGTACACCACCTCGACTCCCAAGGGTACTTGAGCGATGCAGCTTTCTGCGAAGCTTTTGATGCTTCGTGCTCTGCTCCTTCTCTTGGTCGCCACTTTGCTCTCGCGCTCTGCGGGCCATGCAGTCGTCGGCACGGGCAGCGGCGACGACGACGACAGGCCGTCCCCGCTGTGCTCGCCCGCCGACCGGGCCGCGCTGCTCGGCTTCAAGGCCGGCGTCACCGCGGACACCACGGGCATCCTCGCCACGTGGGCCGGCGACGACTGCTGCGGCGCGTGGGAGGGCGTGTCCTGCGACGCCGTTACGGGGAGGGTCGTCGCGCTGCAGCTGGAACCGCCGCCGCCGCCGCAGGAGCACTACATGGAGGGCACCCTGTCCCCTTCCCTCGGCGGCCTCGAGTTTCTTGAGGCCATGGTGATCCGCGACATGGGGAGGATCAGAGGCGCCATCCCGGAGAGCCTGTCGCGGCTGACACGCCTCAAGCAGCTCTACCTCGAGGGCAACATGCTCGCCGACGGCACCCCCGGGAGCCTAGGCAAGATGAGCTCCCTCCAGTTCCTGTCGCTCGCCGGCAACCGGCTGGAGGGGCATTTGCCGCCTGAGCTCGGGGCTGTTCCTGGCCTGGAGCAGATCAACCTGGCCCGGAACCGGCTCTCCGGCGGCGTGCCGCCGAGCTACAAGAATCTTTCCCGGTTGGCGTACCTTGATCTGAGCAACAACCTCTTGTCCGGTGCTGTTCCCGGGTTTCTTGGGCAGTCCAAGAGCCTGGCCCTTCTTGACCTCAGCAACAACAGCTTCTCCGGGGAGATACCGGCGTCGCTTTGCGCCTTGCGCAACCTTACTGATTTGTCGCTGAGCCATAACAAGCTCGGCGGCCAAATCCCACCACAAATCGGCAGCCTGCAGTCTCTGAATTCTCTTGCCATCGACAACAACCTGCTTGTAGGCTCCATTCCAGAGTCGCTGCTCGGCTTACAGAAGCTGTGGTACCTGAACCTGTCAAGAAACGGCCTCTCCAGCTCACTTCCTTCCGGATTTCGGAATGGGCTTCCGTCTTTGGTATCCATGGACCTCTCCCACAACCATCTCACCGGCGGCGTCGATCAATTCTTCAGAAGCTTATCAGCAACAAGGCGAGCCAAGATTTCCAACAGGAACAATGTAAGCTCAGACATCTCGCAGATTGTTTTTCCTCAGAGACTACAGCACTTGGACCTGTCAAAGAACAGGATCACCGGCGCGCTGCCTGACTTCGCCGACTGTGCGAGCCTGAAGTGGCTCGACGTTTCAAAGAACGCCATCGGTGGTCAGCTACCGAGCTCCGTGTCGAAGCTGAGAGGCCTGGAGAGGCTGGACATCTCCAGGAACCAAGTCAGGGGAGTCATCCCTGCAACCATGGCTGGGATGGCGAGCTTGCAGTGGCTGGACCTCTCGAGCAACTCGCTCATTGGGAGGATACCGGACAACTTCACCAGGCTCGCCGGCGTCCAGCACGCGAGCTTCAGGGGCAACAAGTTGTGCGGGCAGATACCGCAGGCCAGGCCGTTCAATCGTTTCCCCGCGGCGGCGTACGCGTACAACCTGTGCCTGTGCGGCAAGCCGCTGCCGCCGTGCAGGAAGATTTGATATGATACCATGATGTCAGGTTTGGATCATGAGCCAGCGAATTGCTGACCGACCCATCATTTTACGTACAAGTACAAATTAAGTGGCAAAACGTCTGTATATCTTCGCGTTAAAAAAAATAAAAAAATTGTGACGTGTACGTATTGTTGTTCGTTCGGCTTAGCAGCACGGTAGCAGTTAACAGGGTGACAAAAAATGTGATTGCTTACCATTGAGTGTAAAAAAGTGATTGCTTATGCTGTGGAGCCTAATGTCTAACGTGATACAATTTCACACCTTTTGTTTTTTTGGGACTGTTTATTCATAAGTTGATTGAAAAAAATTTAAGCATAAGTCACGTTTTTTATCCATTAAATCAACATATAATTATATGACACACTAATCTCTATACAAATCCAATGATCACAACAAATGACTTAAACTTAAGAAAATTTCAGACGACTTAAAAATATCAAATTTGTTGTTTTTTGGGGGGCGACTAGTGCCCGGAGCATCGTACGCTCCTCTCCACCGTTGAATGACTTAAAATGGTCGATTTCAGCCATCCAATCGGTCACAACAAAAACCGATGAGACTCAACAATTATTTAGTAAAGCTGTAACAAATCCTCATCCGATGCAACAAATACATTGTGTTACAACACTACAGCATTCACTCTCAAGACAAAACAAAAATCATACCAATCGTAACAACGATTACTAGAGCGTGCAACATTCTCACTTCGTTTCACTATTCCATGGCAAAGCAAGATGTTGCGACAAAGCAATAGACCACAAAAAAATATATTCTTGTGCAACAGATTGGTCCAGCATCTACAACAAAAAAGTAAAAAAGAATATTACAAATGAGAACTATCGATACAACAATAGAAGAAACCAATCCCAACAAAAACAAAAGATTGTTGTAACAAATTGAAAAAGCATCTGAAACACCTACAATATTTGTAGCAATATGTTGCAAAAACTTGACTTACCAATTGAAACAATTATGACGTCATGATGGGAAGACAAGTCGCCGGCCGGCCCATGCCACCGTCTTGTCATCGATAGGTCTGGATTCGGCTCGGGGCAAGGCTAGCCCAAACCACCACCTCGTCGTCCTCTCCCCACGCCGACACCGACGACCCCTCCAAATCCAACAACCTCATCCTCCCCTACATCTCGCGCAAGCTCATGGAGGAGGACATCAACCCTAAGGATGCATCCATTGCTTCGACTCGCTGCGCTACATCCACATCTTCGATTGGACTTTCGACGGCTGTATTGTCATATTTTCCAGTTGGACCGAGCTGCCTCTACACATATATGCCGGGCTACATCTACTGCTTCTACTCATGCGTGTTGGGCTACGTTTACATGCCATGGTGCTGCGTCACCAATTGTTGGCACATAAGTTATGTAACGAATGGGCTTATTTGGCCACATTGGCCCATATAGCTGCCCCCTAGGGTTTTGGGGTACTGCTCATGTGGCACTATTCATGTGTGAACAGTACCATCGCCCCTCCCTTTTCCTCCTATAGATAATGCCAGCCACCCCTTTTGTTCCGTGGATTTTGTTGATTAAAGTTTAGCTTTGCTACTTTATACTTTGTTCTCTTGGTCGGTGAGATAAAAAACAACATTGTTCTTCGGAACCCCACCTATCAATACATTCACTTCCTATTTGCAATTTCAGATTGTTTATCTACCTTGTTCTTGCGTGCTTCTTCGGTGTATGCAGGAATCGATCTTCGTGATCAGGTCAACCGGGTATTCGTGCACGGTTGATAACGACTTGTCGAGCAGTTTAGCGATTGCGTGGTTTCGAACCTTGCGTGTTCGTAGCCAGGATCGTGAGAGTTGAGCGACACCTACCGAACTTATCGTTCTCATCGAAATATCGGGCCAACAATCGGACCTTCGGGTTCATCACCAGCAACCCTACACCCAAATCCTCTCCGACACCACCACCTCCTCCTCCGATTCCGCAACCAACAACACCACCAATAGCGCTAACTCCACCGGCCTCTCTCTCCCTCCTCCTCCTCCTCCCCACCCCCGCCTCCGCCAACACCACCTGGCTAAACGACCCAATCGAGCTCTCCCAAGTGCTCCAGTCCCAGTCATATCCCGACATGGGACTCGACCTTGCCGTTGATGTCGACAACTTATTCTTGCCGGGAGATGTCACCCCCAGTGTGGGATTCCAGCAGAGTCGGGCGCAGACGACGATGGCAACTCATCCTTCGCCGGCGCCGGTCAGAACAGCGGCACCACGGGCGTCCAGTTTGGTCAGGCAGAGGAAAGAGGAATCGAGTATTGGATGAGATGAGACGATGAGTGGTGGGAGAGATAGACAGGTGGAGTGTGGAAGACTCATATTTTTGTTTGTGGTGCATGCTTACTTGTAGACTTGCATCAGACGTGACCTCACTTCTAGACTCCGGCAGGATAAAAATTCGTGTCTGCGATGGGTACAATACGATTTGCAATGTAGTAGACGTCCGATTTTCTCCATCCCATCGGACATACGTGTCCTATCATTACCCTTTTTCATTATTCACTTCTGATTGGGTCCGGTCTTAGTTCGAAGATTGTACTAGGGGGTCTCATTTTGTGCTGACATCCAATCTGTCACCATGGAACAGTGCCAAAAAAGCGCAAACTAGCCATCTTTATTCTGTTCTCCAAAGAAATTCGTGGCAAGCGAAACACACGTCGGGCCTTATTACACTGAAACAAATGAATGAATATACAGCCGAAGAAGAATTCGTATAATAGTACGCATCTCTACCACCCGCTGATCTAAACCAATGAATGGATTCACAGAAATGGAGACGGGGCCTTACTACACCGTAAATACGTACACAGAGCATTCACACTGCATGCGTGCGCCGCTCAAACGAGTTTAAAGCTGAAGCCAGACGAAAAAATCTAGAGCTTGAGCTTAAAGCTGCAGCTGTTGGACCGGATGCGAAGCCGCGTGCCCGCCTGGAGGCTGTCCACGACCAGGCTGCACCGCGCCTTCCCCGTCATCTTCCATAGCTTGATGGCGCCGAACTTTATGCGGATCGGCACGCGCGCCCGCACCGTCAGCGGCACGAACCCGGCCTGCTGCTGCTGCACCAGCTGCGCGGCCACGGCGCTGTCCAGCCGCGTCTCCCCCGCGAGCGAGATCCGGGGCCGCACCGTGCTCCGGTGCCCCTGGTACAGCGCCGGGAACGCGCCGCGGCACAGCTCCGTGCCGTTGAACGACGCCGTCACCTCGCCGCCGTCGTAGTAGATGCCGATGCGCTTGTTCGGGTTGTCCGACGTCACCTCCACCTCGAACGCGTCCGTCACCGTCATCGCCGTGGTGTTCACGTCGAATCGGCTGACCGTGAGCCGGTCCACGTGGAACTTGGGGATCTTGGGCTTGAACACGAGGTACAGGATCCCCGCCGTGGCGCCCAGCGCGACGACGAGAACGAGGACGGCGATCAGGGTGCAGCACACGCACCGGCAGCACCGGCTGTGCCTCTTGCGACGCGGCGGCGCCAGCGGCGCGGGCGCGTACGGCGGCGGGGCGGTGATCGGCAGCTGCTGCTGGTCATGGCTGGGTTTCTTGCCATTGGCCTGGTCAGGCGGCGCGGACGGCTGCGGCGGCGAGCCGACGGTGACCGGGTGGATCCTGTGGTAGTCTGCCATGTTTGCCTGCCTACCTCCGATCGAGTTGCTCGCAGCAAGGGAAGAGAAGGGGACGCGTACAGCACGACGGCAGAGACTTGGTTTGGTGAAAAGCTATCGTTTTTTGTGCTAACTCGGTCCAATTTATATGTGATTGTCTCATGTCACGTTGGTTGGTTATGCTTTGGCTTCTAGAGTCTAGACGATGTGAATTGTGGAGTCTTGACTTTGTTGCCATGGCGGCGTGGTTGGCTAAACCCTTCTTTTCTTTGGTTTCTCTGAACTAGCGATCACATGTTTCTGTGTTCTCATGCGATGTTCGTGACCCTTTCCTGGTTTTCCTGGGTTAAGTAATTGACTCTATGTACTACGCGTTATATTTAGAGCTCAATTTTATACGGGTGATCTTTTTTTTTTTAATATCAAATGGTTCATATTAGTTAGAATTTAGTTATCGGATTTGCTATTTCTAAGTCGTCTGAAATTTTCTTAAGTTTAAATCAATTGTTGTTATCATTAGATTTGTGCAGAGATTGATGTGTCATATGATTAGATATTGATTCAATAGATAAAACATGTGACTTATGCTTAATAAAATTTCAGTCACTTTACGAATAGACAATCCCTTTAGTTATATTACTCTTGACAATACGAGTACTAGAATCCCAAGAGGCAGAATTATAATTGCCCATGTGGAGATCACACAACATAATATTAATATTTTCGAAAAAATTATATACACAAAGAAAAGTTTATTATACCATTAACAAATCAATGGTCAGATTTAATTTATACTACCAGTAGAGTGTACCGTAAAATTTCTCTATATTTATTGGCTACTAATAGGTACATTGATTAATCATTTAATCACGTGCTTAGGTCGTTGTAGTGTTGCACTTCGATATGAATCGCGAAGAATAGCATGACTGCATGAGTCGAGTTGCGCCCGTGTGTAAGCAGCACGTAGGCTGTATCTGATATCATAATTCGTACGTCGTGTTGAATGGCTGTAACCGAGTGCGGGATTACCGACGAGACCAGGTAGCGGCGCCGACGCGGATGCGTTTACGACGTACGATTCGGAGCAGCCCGGCATGACGACAATCTCGACCATTTCATGCTTAGCTCAGCCCTGTCGTGGAGCAGAGAACTCCCATAATAGAATGGTGAATTTTGAAATATGTCACTTCTCAGTTTGTAGTTTTGAAATATGTTACTTCTTAGTTTTTTTTTTTGAAGAGTGACATATTTTAAAGAAAAAACTGAAAATTGACATCTCAAAACCATAAACTGAGAAGTGTCATGTTTCATAATATGCCTAATAGAATAGTGTATCCATCAGGGAATGAACAGCTAGTTGAATAATTGCCCGGAAGAAGCCTCTAACCGCTGCAGGTAAGCGTGCTTCAATTGACCGGTTGCTATGTGTTGAACGTTCAGAGCGGGTGGATTCGGAAAGCTTCAGGTGTGACGTGATCAATGACGGCCGACAATCTTTCAAAATTCACACATTCGCGTGGCACGCGCGTTCCTTCCTCCCTAGCTTTTATATTCATTCGACGAATTCCGTGTTAAAAAAACATTCAGACGGAACATAAACTTGTGCAGATTTAGCATGTAAACACAACGGGTCAGCTCCCCTGTCCGGCCTCATCTCTTCGTGCCACGCAGAGCGGCGGGTAGAGCTGAGTCTCAGGCCTACGAGGTAATGACCTGATATCTTAGTATCAAAAATTCATGTAAATTTTTTTTTGAAAAATCAATAAAATAAATAAAATATGTCGTCTGCGATTCGATTTTGGTCTCTTTTGATCGTTAGATCTCGATTTCTTACAATAGCTTTGAACCAAAAAAAAAAACAAATCATTACTACAGCATATGATTCCCCACCAGTTCTTTTGCCCAACTGATACTGACCATCTGAAGTTCTGAACCCAAAAATTGTTTACAACAATGAAGAGACAAATAGTTAGCCCCTCAACAGACTACCGATCAAGATCAGGCCCCAGTTCTCTCTTTTCTCTGAATTGTCATATTATCTGTATAATATCAACATTTCTACCACTCGGAAGAATTTGAAGGTATACAACATCCCCGATTTGCTCATCTCGATCTCAGCCTCGTTCTCCATCGCCTCGTGCCCTGAGGCCTCAAGAGTTGTACAGGAGCAGCCGGAATCCGGAGCCACCACTCCCTGAACCTCCTCACCAGTTTCTCACTGCTCTTCTTCCTCACCGGCATATGCCTTGTGTATGCCTCCAGCAGAATCACCAGAACTATGCTTCTCAACGGCAGGAATGCAAATGTTGCAGCCGCGATGAGCAGTGCCACTGCAACTTTGTTCGTGCTCTAAAACCAAGTAATAAATGTCAGATTGGCTTAAGTCGCAAGATTTATACAGGATGCATAGAAAACTTCATATTTAGGGCTAAGGAGTGATAAACCTGAGGGAATGCTGCAAGCATGAGGGATCGAAGCTTGAGGAGAAATATGTTTCCAGCTTGCACGTGTGCCTCTAGCTGCGAGATGGCCTCTTGCAGAGCCAGGAGTCGCTCGACGGTTCGTCTTCGAGGAGGAGTTGTGACTTCAAATGCTCCGATCAACTGTCCGTTCCCATGGTGCTTTTGCCATAGCATGAAGAGAGCCGAGCCGAGCAAAAAGCCAGGAAACATGTACCAGATCCAGCCTCTGCAGGTTTCAATAAGGAAAAAAATCGTAACAAATTCCTAAAAAAATATAGAAAATTTCGTAACTACTGGCAGAAATGTTTGACAGCTGTCTCATATGATATGGTCATAGACCATGAATACTACCTATAAACTATGTAGAGGAAACAGAATAAGAAGACGTATGATTTAAGTGGATCTTCCCACTCGGCCAAAAAGAGAAGCCTTTTGCCTATTTCAATCAAAGGAAACAGCAGTTCCTGCATATTAAGAGGGGATCAGCCAACATTAGTAATCTTAACAAAAGCTCGAATTAGGACCACCATGCTGAAGTCTGAAAGCATGTGTTGCAATTTGCAATTATGAATGAAAATTCAGGTTAGATGGATACTTAGAGCTTCAATTGTTGTTTGATTATCTGAGTTAAGACACTATCTAAAATTACGCAGTTCTCACAAATGATTGTACCTTCAAGACAGCTACATTTGTATCTATGTCTTCCACCTTAACTTGATCGAGCGTCGCGCGTGCTGCCTCCACTCTGCCAGAATAACCTACAGATCGCTCTAGAGCCATTTGCACTGAGTTAGTTCCTCCTATCTGCACATCTCTGACACTAAAATCCCTTTCTTCAGGATTTTCCTCCTCCTTTAGTGTCAGCAAACCCATCCTCACCAGAGTTTACGCAGAAAGCGGGAACGGGTCAGCAAGCGTCAAGTCATCCGAACTACTATGAGCAAAATCCTCATTTCCTCTGAATCTTGAGCAGTGCTCCTGCATCTGCCTGTACAGCTCCTCCAATATCTTGTCCCCTTTGGGCAGTTTCTCTGCTAAGTTAAAGGCGAGGGTGGTCTTGAAATGTGCTGGTAGCATATGAAAGCTCTCTTTCACGGTGCGGTACCGGAGAATTCCTAATGTCGCAACCGAAAGCGCTTCCGCCTTCTGAAAATTCAAAAGCTTGTACTTCCTGATAAACTTGTGAGCGTGCAGCACCTCTTTGATGACTGCAAACCAGTAGTCTCGGCGAGTGTGGCCTTTAAATTGAGGGAATTCAAAGAACACAGGTCCACTTCTGTCAGTAGTAATTAACAAATATATGTTAGTAATCACACTTAATATTTACAATAAAATGCATCGTGATAAGAGGAGTAGAAGTGAAATTTTTTGTTCTTCAGGAATCAAGTACTCACGTGGAGCTAGACTTATACATGACGGCTTTGTCAAACAGGTGAGCACCCCATGGCCCAGTTGACTCACGTTTTACTGACTGCTTCAAGTCCCTTGCCAAATCATACACAACAGCCTCGCTGTATGAGAAATCGACACCGATAGCCTCAAAGTACAATGCATGGTTGGTCAGTGTGAGCCTCCCTGCAAAATGTGCAACTCATACCCTTAAGACACCTTGAGAAGAAGCACAACTCAGCAGCACTGACCAAAATTACCATAAGGAAGATGCTTAACCAGGCCACGTGGATGTCCCAATGTGCTGAAGAACCGGTTTGGTTGTTGCGACACCATAGATGTCGAGGATTACTTCTTCATCGGAGAGCTGAAGGGCAGGAGCTTTGTGTCCACCTGATATACGTTTTGCAGATCCGAGCATCCTAACATCAGAGAACATAAATACGATGGAAGTGACTTAATTGCTCACATATCAACAAATATGATGGAAGTGACTGAATTGCTTACATATCCAAGATGTGCCATTGTAATGCTCATAGTTCAAAGAATGTCACAGACTAGAACAACGAGGACAAGATAAAGACAGATTCACGACTTCATGTGCTTACATGTCTAAACTTTTCAGGTACTTGTGGTAGATAAGAAAATGCAGCCGGCCTCCGGTAGAATTGGTGAGCGCATCGAATAGGTTACGAACGGTGATCGGGTGTGCCATGGCAGGGCAGGCAGGAGCAATCTTGGCAAATGCCTCAGGTCCAACTGTCCTCCTACCATCAACCTAGTTATTCGTTTCAGATACATCAACAAATCAAGCATATGATCGAATTGCTTGAGCAAGAATAAGAACATATATAAGAGAAACAATCAAATAACCTGAATGGCCATTTGCGTGGGGCTCGAGTAGAATATGGATCCACCATCGTCATCATCTGTGTCGTCATGGAGAATGCTAAATGTTGTTTTCTATTATAACAAAATGTTCAACCTTATCAGCATGCCATATGAACTAGTTGTAACCAGTGTCCCAAAAAAATCGGTTTGGATGAATTTTGCTCGAATTTGATCTTTTTAAATTTAAAATCTGAAAAAAAAACATTTTTTATTTAAAAATTTCATCCAAAATTTGCCAAAATTTTCCGATTTTCGGCTATGCCAGCCACCCCCGGTAAAAAAAATCCGGTATTGAAAACCCTAGTTGTAACCCATAAGACCCAGTTGCTACTCATAGTCTATCTCCACTTTGACAATAATCAATTTTTTTGAAAATTGAATCATTTTCGTATAGATCACGTAACTATATGTTTGACATCAGACAAATGAAGCGGCTTATTTAAAACAAAATAGTTTATTCTTGAATAAATTACCACAGACCTTAGATAATCATAAACCTGAAAAGTAGCAACTGAACCAGAATCCATATTTATAATATTGAACCCGCATCTTATCATGGAAATGATATTATCTTTTTATTATTTAATATGAGAAATTTGAATAATCATTGGTTGAATACAATGGTTAGGTATAAAATTATAGGTAATTAGCTAAATATGTTGTATAAGAGAAAGAAATCTCAATAAAAAATTGCATTAAGTATTATATGTGGCATCATCTCCTTATGCTGATTCAAATTATAAATGTTTGTTGACACATCGAGTTTTAAAGCAAAGCTTAACCATATAGTAATATAAAATAGAAGCAAGAAATATTGTGAGCATATAATAGGTATTTTACTTTTCCATCAGTTTTTTCTCCTTCATCTAAGCACGGTAATAAGCACAAAATTACTTTCCTCTATATATTAATTTTTACCCGTTAGGTATATCTATAGTGTGTTTTATACATGTGTTTGTGTTTATTTCAGTACCCCTTAAATATATCAATAGACAGTTATATAGAGTATCTAGCTTCGGTGCAATTGTGTCTATTGGATTTTGAATTGAATGGCGGGCAAAAAACATGGTGATGTGGCACTCCCATGTGCTTCAATTTGCACTTGACTTTTACTATTTCAGTACCTCCTAAAATATCTTAATAGAAGATTGTAGCAGGGGAGGAGCCAAGATTTTGTCATAAGGGAGCCGAGAAAAGACATGAATTTGCTACTACAATCCTATCATAGTATAAACACTCTGAAATATTGATAAAAAATAAAGGTTTTATTAAAAAGAATTTCTTTTATATCGCGTAATAATTGGAGCTCCGACTATCATAATAGTATAGCAATCAAATACATATAGTGATCATCATTGTGGAGTTTGATGCACACTTACGCTTCATAGAGTCACCCGACAACGGTTCAGTTTGGCCACACGGGCGGTGTGACAAAAGCTATATACACATAAGAAGTGCGTGATCAAGCACTAAATGTATAGAGAGATAAAACATTTTGCACTTTTTGGGAGAAATTAGGGAAGCATTGTGCGCTTATGCCATTATGCAGTATAAATTAGACTTACTGTCAGCTTGAAGTGTATGATAAAAATAAAATATGGATGATAGATAACATGGGCTCATGGACCACGAACTAACTCCGGTGCTTTTTAGCAGGACCGTACCTGACATTTTGAGGGCCCTGTGCTAAATTTAAAATTAGGCTATATACTTAATAAAAGTCAATTGTCAAAACTAAAATATATTCTTTATTTGATATTACAATTGTAATATATTTTTTTCTTATTTGATATTCATGCATACTTCAACAACTTCACTTTATAAAAGCTCTTTTTTACAGATGCAATATTCACTGAAATAGTCAATAAAATTCAATATGCAACAATTGCATTACGAAAATAATTTAGCCACCTCATAAATTTTAAAATATCGACAAGACCCATGTTTTTCTTAGGAATGAACTTTTAGAGTAAATATTTAACAAAAGAAATACAAAGAGGGGAGGGGGGGGAATTGATGTGAACTTGTGGTAGCTTTCAGTAAGAAGTAAATAAAAGAGCTACTCGTTTATTAGTTCTTACTATTACTGAAATAAAGATTAGCAAGTAGTCATTGGGAAATGGATGGAAAAAAGGGGCTCCTAATTTTTTTAGGGGTCTGTGCAGCATCTCACGCTGTACATGCCTCCGGTACGGGCCTGCTCTTTAGCTTCACCGAAACTGCTACCGAATAAAATAAGTTAATTAGTAGGGGCTAATGCTAATCAGGTTCTAATACTGCATCCTAATTAAACCTTTGCATGAATCATAGGGGCGCCAGGTCCCCTGCCAGCCCCTTTCCCTCCCCACTGGGTTGTAGAATGCATGAATATCTAGCTCAGGCGCAACTCAATTAATAAAGGGTTGTTCAGCTTATGTGCAATTGTGTCTATCGGATCTGAAATCGAATGGCCAAGGGGAAAAATGATGCGACCCTAACTTATGTTTCACTTCGTACTCGACTTTCTTAAAAGATAAAGATTAGTAGAGGTATTTTTTTTACTGAAGAATCGGTCTCACCTGAAACTCAGCGTCGGTTTCCTCATCGGGCGCCTCCCAGGCGAGCATCATGTCATAGGTGAGCGAGTGGAACTCCCTGTCGCCGAGGTGATCGTGGCGCTTGGTCTCGACGCGCAGGGCAATGTAGGAGCAGTACTCCACGAGGCTCCTGGCGTAGATGAGCCGCTGCTCTGCCCGCCCCGGCTCGAACCGCCGCAGCAGCAGCTCCTCCACCGGCACGCCCGCGATCCTGCCACGCCATTCATGTAGTTGGAGTCAAGATTCCCGGACAATATATCCCAGAAACTTTTGGGTAATGATGAGATCGACGGACCGGGCGCATCGGTGTACGACGGAGGCGGCGGTGGGCGAGAGGGGAGGGATGGCGTAGCGCGACGACGCGTCGGTCGCCGCCATGTCGCCCTTCCTCCTGCTGTCGTCGTCGTCGATGTGCCGGCCGAGGAGGCCCTCAAAGAGACCCATCTGTGGCGGCCCGCGGGCAGGAGGAAGGCCGCGTTGTCCGTGTCTAGCTCCTTCACGCCCGCCCGGTTAAGGCAAGGAAGGTTGCGCGTGCCGTGCTCTTGACGGATGCTTTTTCTGCTCCGCCGGACTCGGGTGTCCGGTGAGTCAGCGCATGGATCGCAAGCTTATCCACATGGATACATACTTGGCCTCCAAAGCAAGTAGGAGGTTGCGGTTGCTTCAAAAGCGGAGGAAAATCATGTCTGATTGATCGCCTCGCCGTCGGATCTGATCGGAAAGGACCGGCGATCCATAGCAACCGGAGGAGCACGGCTGCACGGCAGCAAGGAAGGGAAGTCGAAAGCCGTAACGATGACGTAGGCGCATGCTTCTCTTCTATCGTGATCCATATAGCTAGAGCAGTGCGAAACGTGGCCGTACGTGTACGCGGCGGATGGCTTCTTCGACGTGCAGCCAGCCTGATGTACGTGTAACGTGTGCGTGCGTGTCCCTCAGGAGCTAATAATCACACGCGAGCCCCTGCCGGTTGCACCTTGGAGAGCTGGAGGAGGAAGAGGAGGGTCAGGGCGGAGTTTTTTTTTACTGTTTAATCTCTTTTTGAAGTGAAATAGTAAATGTAGCTTTCTAACCGAAATGATAAAATGGTATTACAACAGGTTAGACAGACGACATGTGTATTCTACCGTGCTCTCAGTCTGCAAAAACCACCTTCCACGTGGCTTGTCATGCTCTCAGTCCGCGGCAGAATGGCTTGCGCACGTGGGCACTGTTGACAGTCACGTTCCTGCCATAGATTAGGAGCAAAGCAGATGGCGTAAGGGGTGCTGCACATAAAGAGCGTTGTATAGGGATGTTATTTTTATCATTTGAAACTAGATTTGCGATTCTGTTCCAAAAAGAGACCAAATGAGCGGATAAGTGTATTGGATTGGACGCCATGCTTATGCTAAATTGGAGATATGTTTTTAACGACGAATCTAATCAATCTATCTTAGTGCTTGCATGAGGTAGCAATAGAGTACTCCGATCCAAACATACATCAATACTAAATGCAAGCACAAGTCCATGAACCGTTCCATCGTATTCCAGGACACGCTTTTCATTCAACTTAACTCGGTAGATGCCAATCTTATTACCATACGTATTGACGTCAGCACCAAGAAGAGTGCTCCACAATACAAACAGGCAACAGCTACGAGAAAATTGAGCAGGCATGATGTAGAAATCACCTTCAAATACTAAAGGGCGTAGACAGTAATAGAGCTCTACATAATGGAGTCCTCTCTCTCCTCATTTAGCAGCTCAAATCTATTGTGCAGGCATGATGTAGAAATCACCTTCAAATACTAAAGGGCATAGACAGTAATAGAGCTCTACATAATGGAGTCCTCTCTCTCCTCATTTAGCAGCTCAAATCTATGTAACGAAAGGCACCCTGCAAACTGCAAGGACGATAAGGGTAATCGATTGTCTCCGAAAGATGGAGTAAAACAAGCATGGAAGTTTTCCCACAAGATCCCAGCAAGATGGACCATGGCACTCGTGTCACGGTGTCTGATGATCACTTCACAATGCAGATCTTGATGACAGAAGCAACGCCGATACGGTGCAGAGCAACAATAGCATCACCGGGCTTGCACAACTGCTTCTGTACAGCCGACTTAAGCGCAGCCTCCAGGATCACCTCTGTCGACTCTGAATCGGTGGCCTTAGCAGAGCCCTCAGCAAGGAGGGGAACGAGACCTCGGTATATCAGGCTGTGCCTCGCCGGGCCCTCGGAGCTGATGGTCCAGTCGAGCGAGTCGGTGGTTAGCACAGGGACAACCACGGAGAGGATCGGAACAATGGGCGGTACTTCGCCACCAGCTTGGCGTGGTGCCACCACGAGTCAAGACGACAATCAGTGTAGCCTTGGCCTTGTTGGCAGTTCGTACAGCAGAGGATGCAAGAGACTCCAATGGGCTCATCGGAAGGGGCAGACCTGATCATCGCCTTGAAGACAGCTTCATAGTCCAGGAAGACTCTGCCTCAATGCAGATACGAGCCATGATCTTCACAGCCAACTCAGGGTATGCTCCAGCAGCACTTTCACCACTGAGCATGACGCAGTCAGTTCCATCAAGAACAGCATTTGCAACATCAGTGGCCTCAGCACGAGTTGGCCTCGGGGATTTGATCATCGATTCAAGCATCTGAGTAGCAGTAACAACAGGTTTGCCAGCAAGGTTGCACTTGTAAATCATCATCTTCTGTGCAAGGAATATCTTCTCAACTGGAATCTCCATTCCAAGATCACCTCTAGCAACCATAAAGGAATCAGTTTCCCTCAAGATCTCATCAAAGTTTACAACACCCTCTTGGTTTTCAACCTGCATAATTAAGACAGAAATCAGATCCACAACACCATAACCAACATTGTAAAAAGCAAGCACAAATGTCTAACATCAACAACCAAGTAGATTTTATCATCATGGCAATTAGACAAAGCTAACCATTTATATCAATGATTTTCTGAACGTTCCAAGAGTAATAGTATGAAGCCATCTAGGTCCGTAATTCCAGTTACATAGCATCAAAGAAGTTCAACATAATGATAAGCTGAATTAATTTTATGAGTACCAGGAAATAGAATAAACCATATCAGGAGAAAGTGCAGGGAAAAATAGGCAAAGCCTTTGCTCAACCAATTGTGCAAAAGGCTCTAGTGAAACCAACACTGTAGTTCAAGTATTATCCTAGCGGAAAGCACATAGAAGATAAACAATTTTGCATTTTGCCTACTATAGCACAAATTGGGGTATAATGTTGTTTACAACCATGAACAGTTGTGAAACAGGTCATAGGAGAGCCAAATAATCCATGGGTTCTAGTGTAGTAGTGTGTATTAAGTATCAACGAAGGACTAAGTGTAAAGCACAAAAGCAGCTCACTGAAAGAGGAATTATCTCTCAGTTGCCCTGGTATTTAACAAGCAAAAACACTTCATGGTTTTATTGCAGAGAATATCAAAGATTTGAGCAAACTATGGACAGAAAAAAACTAATAGAACCAGTAGAATAGCTGACAGTAACAACATACAAACCTTTGACATTAACTTTATGTGCTTTGCATGATGTCCAAGAACCTGTCTGACAGTCACCAAGTCTGATCCTTTACGGACAAACGACAGAGCAATCATGTCAATGTCATTTGGCACACCCCATCCCAAAATGTCTTCTTTATCCTTCTCAGTCAGTGTAGGAAGATCCACAACAATTCCTGGCAAATTGCAGTTCTTTCTCTCACCAAGCATTGCAGTGTTCTCGCACCTACATCTCACAGTTCCAGCATCTGGATCACAAGACAGAACAGTCAAGGAGATGGTACCATCAGCACAAAGTATGATATTTCCAGGCTTCACATCTACAGGTAGTTTCTTGTAACTCATAGCGATCATATTCTCGTCGCCCTTGGCACCATAATCAGTGGTAACAGTGAGTTCTTGGCCCTTTGTTAGCTTGATTGGTTTACCATCCTTCAAAAATCCAGTACGAATCTCAGGACCCTGCAGCAACGGAAAAAAAAAATCAGAATAGTCATCATATAGTAACCTCAAATATCCTACTAACAAGAATCCAACCAGAACACACACTACACATCATGGAATGATCAACAGGAGAAAACGCTGCAATAAAAGCCACTGAGTACAGGACCAGTCTATTTGTAGCCTATTTTAGTAGCAAAGCAAACCATCAAATATGACCATGTGAACTGTGAAGATAAGCACCACAAAATGAAGAACTAGTTATGTATGTGAAGAAACATTAAGCCATTATATAATGAACAACTAGACTGAGCATGCATTGTTATTCCAAATAAGACCTTGTCATATCCTCTTATACTGTATGTATTGACGAAATTAAGAAGAACATCTAAAAGCTCCTATCAAAGCCAGCAATATCAAAACACCGAGCTCGATGGATTGAACATTTCTCTTCAAACCCACCAATCCCAAAGATCTGGAGAGACAGAATGATTTGATATTATAACCAAGGACGGAGGTTAGTCTCGGCCAACCCGGGCCGTGACCCCCCAACATTTCAGAAGAAAAAAAAATTTAGCAGCATGTATACAGTCCACAGCTAACCAATTTGGTTAGGTCAGGTCCATCTAGAAGCCTCACTGTTGTTGCTTGCTACTAGTTACGATACTACTCAGTGAGACAGCGACTTCAATCGTGCGGCGGCAGGCGGCGGTTAAGCATGGAAGCAGCAGACGAGGTGCTGGGCGCTGGTGCGTCGCGGGCTTGCCGCGGCCGGGCCCGCCGGCGACGACAGATGCGCAACAAACGGCCGGAGAGCCAAGTCTGTACGCCACGCAGGACGTGCAGCCAGTTGTGAGTAGTGTGTTTTTGAATCTTATTGATGCTGTCTTATCTTGGTTGATTGACTTGATTCTTCATACAATCCTAAGTCTTGCTGGTGGTAATTTGCTTTGATTTTTGGCCCCCCTGAGATTTTGTTCAAGCTCTGTCACTGATTATAACCTAAGAAGCAGCCACAATACATCCTTCAAATAGACCAACATTCAAGTAATCTCTCGCCAACTAAACACTCTACCAAAACTGCTAATGGGCAAAGTAACTTGAACAACATACAGACAAAATCTAAAATTAACTTTACCCAACAAGATGTACTGCTTTCATTTCACCAACATCTTAGCCGGCAGGCACGGCAAACCAGAATACTTGAGAATCCATAGCCCTCATAAGATCCAAAATTACCTACATGGGGAGACAAACGTGAGCCCAATCCAAGACCCAACCTTCTGCAATAAGGCAAAGGCACAGCCGCAGGCCAATCTAACCCCAGGTACCATTTTGTCGAGCCCACAAAAGTCAAAACCACCGAAGCTCGAATCCTAATTCAACCATGATACCTCCAAATCGCCCCCAAGTTACTCCCCATCAACAGATCAGTAGATCCCAGCGCAAATCCTCCTCTCTCGGACATAAACCAACGCACCGCCACCGGATGGCCGGATCCAACCAACTAAGCAGCACAGTATAAAGTAGGTAGAGCGGAGAAGCGGGGGGAGAGAGAGAGAGAGAGAGAGAGAGTTTAGAGACCCTACCTTGGTGTCGAGCATGACAGCGCAGAGGATGCCGGTGTTGTGCATGGCCTGGCGGAGGTTGTCGAGGGTCTCCTGGTGGTACTCGTGCGTGCCGTGGGAGAAGTTGAAGCGCGCGACGTTCATGCCGGCGCGGAGCAGCTTCTCGAGCATGGGCACGGAGCGGGAGGAGGGGCCGAGCGTGCACACCAGCTTGGTCTTGGGCACCCGCGCGTCGGGGCCGCCGCGCTCCAGATCGGCCAGGATCGCCGCCATGTCGATGTTCGCCATGGCTTCCGGTGGTCGCTGCGATCCGAAATGGAGGTTTGGAGAGGAGAGGGGAGGATTGCTTGTGTTGTGTTAATAATGAGATGAGATTTGGTCGCGGATTTTTATAGAGTGGGGAATTTTTGCGATTCGGTGGGCGAGGAAGAGCGGAGAAGGAAGCAAGATTGTCAGGATCCACATCCTTGGGATCGTTTTTGTGTAGGATCTGATCCTAGAATCACCCTTCTATCATAATTTATATATATATATATATATATATATATATATATATATATATATATATATATATATATATATATATATATATTGAATTATATTTCCTGACATGCAAGATTATAGTATTATTTTTTAATCTAGTTTTATAAATTTGGGTACACTTATTCATTTTACATGCAATTAAGTTTGTTTTTTTTAACTTTTTTAATTACTTTTCAGTAAACTAATCATTTAAAATCGAATATATTAATGGTAATATTTTTTTTTACCTTAGAACAACAAAAACAAAGCAAATTAAACTATTGTAACTTAAATTAACAATAAGCAAATTAAAATTTTATATGCTGATATAGTTTGTTGTCAGGATCATGATTCTACTCGATCCTGAGCACGGTCCTACCCAATTCTATGTGATCCTACCATCATGATTATGATTTTACGAAATTTCAATCCATATACCAATCTGTTTCATTTTAGCTCCACGGTATCTTAGGTTCATACAATCCCACGATCCGTATCGCGATCATAGCAACATTGAAGGAAGAAGAGAATGAGATGGAGGACACACGGTCACGACTGATTTTTTTTAGAGGTCACCACTCATGCACTCACCACTGAATTCTGGGATAGTTTTGCTCTGCATTCTTCGAGTGCAAGTGAAGGTCCCCACCCCCAGAGGCCCAGGCATACATAGCAGCCGATCACTGCCTCCCTTCTGTTAGCTGTGATGCGACTCATTTCTCCAATTTATTCCATGTCTTCTTGGGGAGGAGGTTTTTGGAAAGAAAACGTTAAGCCATGTTTGAAACATAGGAAGATTGGTAGTTTCTAAAAAAACATAACCTGTTTTCCATAAGTTTTTTAGACTCCAAACAAACTGTTAAATCTGCGAACTAGTGTACAGGCTCGAAGGAAAGTACTCGTGTTCCAAAATCTGAACGGAACTGGCATGGCATTAGGAGCGGTCTCCACTGGCCGACCGAAAACCGAAGGTACAGATCAATTGCTACAGTGTTTTCCCTCTGTTGCTATAGTACACTCAGCGTTGCTACGTTAGAGCACTGTTCACTCCCTCTTGAATCATAGTTCACATGGTGGACCTCCTGATCCGGATCCAACTTAACAAACGTTGTTTGCTAAATCGTACTTGACAAAGCGTGAAGAGGCACCATGATTTGTTTGATTGGTAAAGCATGTGCTTGACTTGAGCAGTGATCTTGGGTGTCTTGATCAAGGACATAGAGGGCGGGTGGATCTGTCCTAAGCGCGCAGGGGTGGCGCCATGGCAATGAGTGTGGGCGGCGCCAACCGGCGAACCCAGCATTCCATCCATATGCCCGCCATTTCCCTTGGTCGTCTTGTCCATCCCTACCGGCCAACGACCGACGTTTCATCGTGGTTCGTGGGCGGCCAACTTATAGCACCAATGGTCTTCCATGCATGCGTATGACAAGTTAGTATTAGGGTAAGCTCATGGAAGAATGGAGCTCTCTCTTTCCCTCTTTCCTTTTCAAGAAAAGGAGGTTCTATTTGATTTGGAGTTCTCAATCCGTTTGGCGACCATATATACTAGAAACCCGCGCGCGCCTTGGCGCGCGGAGCTGAACACATGCAATTGTGATTAGGAGAAAGGAAATGTTGGAGATAGAACCTATGGAGATATAGCTGATAGATGTAAATATAGAAGCAACATTGTTATACCGACGTCTGCTGTACCTATCATAGAGCAGGGATGCACATATTTTCTCATCCGTTGAAGGATAGCCTAGCGGGGGTAAACGTAAGAGCTATTGAGTAGGGAAAAGTAAAATCGAAGGCTACAATATATGGGCTTAACTTACTAAAGGCTTTGAGTAAATGTATGTTCTAAGGATTTATATGTGGTACATGAACAACAGGTTATGTTATAAAGATAGCTGGGAATTGGAAGTATGTATATTGGTCTAACTGTACACAAGTAAAACTTGAGATGCTACTGAATTTGATGAGTATTTCGATGTGTCTATGTAACCATATATGAGTAAAGCTTCAAATGTGGATAAACATGTACGGAAGTTAAGGCATGTATTATAACGGATAATTGGTAGCACAGAGAACACACCACATGTGAACGATGGAACATGTAATATATCTGGATCTAGTTTTTCCCTTTGCTATCTGTATGACTCTTCTCTACCGCGGCAGAGGTGGCCCTACCATCAGTTAGTGTCCGTGGCGAGCTGCAAAGCATATGCTATTTGTAAGAAGGGATTATATACAGGTTGGAACAGAGTGCAAGAAATCAATGCATTAGCAGGGAAATGGCAGCGACTAACCACAGAATCAAAGAGTAAATTAACAATGTATTTGTTTGGTTTTGAATTAGGCTACCATATAGTGAATTAATGTTCTGTGAATAGTTTCAATCAGCAAAAAACTCTAATTCTGAACCAAAGAGTGCCTCACAGTAAGTTAGTAGATAGTAGTGAAGCTATTGGCAGTGATTGAAAACAGAATCAAATAGTAAATCAGTGTTATACTTGTTTAGCTCAGGATTAGTCTACCATACGTTGGAGTGATGTATTCTCAATGCTTCGATTATAACTGTGCAATAGCATCGAAAAACAGCAGGATATAGAAGTGCAATTGCACAACTATACTCGTATAAAGACGGCAAAAGATTATTGTTTGTTTTGAGTGGATATCTTTTTTTTTCCTGCACGGTAAGTGCTTCTGGATATATAAATGTTGCAAATCTGAAAAGGAAAATACCATTTAGCAATGTTAAAAGGTAAATATTATGCAGACAACGCACTGTTCGTGGTCATGAACGTATCTACTTGATCCTGATGCTAGTTTAGATAAGATAAAACTTATTTGAGTAACAATGGTATCAAATATAGATGTACTATTCTTGAACTATACCATGGTGACTTCATTACGAAGCTAAGACAGAGCTGAAGGCGCGCTCATATTGTCCTGAGTGTATCTGGCAAGCAGAGATCAACATCAATACACTGATATCCTCTTATCAATGTAGTTCCCAGGGCTGTTGGTACTAATCTTCTTCCAGAATTTACCTTTAACAAAGATAAGTAGCTGCATTTAGGCATTTTGTAGATTTACATATTTACGCATAGACATGCGAACATACAAGTTCAGTATATCAGATGCTCATGAATGTCTGGATAGAAAAGACCTCAACTAACCTGGGCATAGTTACGCTCACAAATGTTGTCTACCTTGCCATTCTTCTCCATGAGAGAGATCAATTCACTTTCACTAAGGTAATCAGGAGGTGTGGTGCTTCCCTTAATGAAGAATCATGATTTGTCAATAATTTCATATACAAATAAAAGGTGAGCTTAGGTGATGTGAGCAAACTCATAAGCCTTACCTTATATATGTCAACCTTATGAATACTAACCGTGTCTCCCGTTTTAAATGTAGGAAGATTAGTCCCACTCACAGCCAGCCATGGCATAATAGATGTAAATCCTTTAGAAGTGACTCAGTAGCCAACAGAGTGGAAAGTCTCTCCACCCGAAGTGAACTCAACTGCAGTCCTGCGAACCATTTTTTTTCCAGAAAAAAAGATGGTGAGTTACTAATCGTTTCCTTGAAAATCTGCCATTAAATTAAAAGATAATCAACAATGCAAAAACTGGAATGGCATTATGCGGGCTTAAACTGAACTCTATATAGCACGCAATAAATTGGCTAATGCATTATAGTTAAAGAGTAGTGTAGAGCACCAGTAGCACAGATCAAAGCCACAATAGCTCCCAAAAAAAAGGGAGTGAAATAAGCATAGTTTGTGTGGTAGAAATATGTTCATAGACCTTCCTAATCAAGTTTTGAACATTGGAGTGGCATGGCCACCATCTAAATCAGCCTCAATGTTCCTTGGTTCCAGAACTGCACTTGCCCTCTTAATTGAGCAAAATATTGAATGTTGGTGCCTTTCCTTCCAAGACCTAAATAAAGTGTAAAACAACGATCACGTAACTAAATTAGTACCATAACTGGAAAGAGCAGAATAGTAGGGGGAATGTTTACCTCTTGAGTGAGCAGCTTGAGTTCTTCCATAGCCGCAACACATGCCACATCGACAATCAACAAATTACCATCAATTTGTTCGGTCAGTACTCCAATGTACCCAACAAGCAAACATCTACATATCAAATATGTATCAGGCATCAATAAGAAGATTACGAAAATATTCTATCTGACACGCTAAAAATGGTGTTAAGAACTCAAGCTGACCAGGGCACAAAAACAAAATTTTGCCCACAACAGAACCACCCCAATATGAACTCAACATGTCACAGAGAATACTTACAGTAGCATTTCATCCAAACGATTCATCACAGAGCAAGGGGAGGGGAGGGAAAGGGATAGAGAGGAAGGGGAGTAGTATACCTCAGTGCGCGGCAACCCACATCCAGGAACCTCATCCACACAGGAACACAGGAAAATCAACAAAATCAATTAGTGAGTCAAGTCCAAACCGTGGAACCGAAAGTACAACAGGGGATGAAAAACAGCGGAAATCAAATCCAGGCACACGGGGACCGAGCCAAGGCGGCCGGAGGCCGAGCTGCGGCCGGGCCAAGCCGAGCCGGTAGGAGGCGCACGGGTGGGCCGGACCTCAGGCACCCGGAGAGAGGAGGAGAACGAGCGCGCACGGGGCCGAACAACCGGAGCCGGGCCGAACGGCCGAGCGGCGGCGATGGCGCCAGGGAGGAGGCCGCGGCCGGAGAGGAAAACCGGGCCGGGAGCAGCTGGAGGAGTCGGCGCCGTGAGCTCAAGCTCCGGCCGAAGATCTCGCATGGAGAAGAAATAGGGAAGACAAGGGGAGAAGAGAGGACGGGAGAGGAAGGCGGCGTGCGGGGAAAGGCGGCGGCGGATCTGACAAGTCGTCGTTGCCACCCTTGTCCTTGAGCGATACTGACCTCGTGAAGCGCCGCCGACTGAAAAGGAAAACAAGAAGGGGAAGAAAGGGGGAAGAAGCCACAGCACAGGGGCGGCCCAAGCGCCCGGCGGACGAGCCGGAGGCGAGCGGCGCGGGCTTGTGGGCCGAGCACGGTGGGAGGACCAGGCTGAGCAGGGAGCGCGCGGGCCAGGCGCAAGGCCCCTCCGGGGAGGCGCAGGCGACACGGACCGAAGGAGCCGGACCCGAGGCGGAGGGAGCCGGGACGAGGAGGGAGTGCCGGCGGCCGGAGGCGCCGGGACAAAGCCGGAGGCGGTGGCGCCAAGAATGAAGGGAGGACCAGGCTGAGCAGGGAGCGCGCGGGCCAGGCGCAAGGCCGCTCCGGGGAGGCGCAGGCGACACGGACCGAAGGAGCCGGACCCGAGGCGGAGGGAGCCGGGACAAGGAGGGAGCGCCGGCGGCCGGAGGTGCCGGGACAAAGCCGGAGGCGGTGGTGCCAAGAATGAAGGGAGGAGAGCTCCGGGAGAAGAAATGGAATGGGAAAAAGAAATGAAGAGAAGAGGAAGGAGATAAGCCATCCAACGATGGAAGCCGGGTGTGGACACGCGCGAGAACACATGGCGAGGCCCAGGCAGTGGACGACGAAACGGAGCCACCGCGTTGGAGAGCAACGTCGAATCCGATCGGACGGCGAGGACGAGCTGAGAGGAAAATCCGACGGCCAACGAAAAAAAGACGACGTGGACGCCTTGGCTCAGCCTCAAGTCTGCGCCCTTTTATATAGAGATTGTTTAGCTCGGTACATTGTCTCCATCTTTTTGGACCCATGCATGTATTGCCGAAGGTGCTAGCCCACACTATACCGTTGGAATGCATTTCCAACGGTATAGTAGTTTTTGTTGAGAATAATAGCATTTTTCGAATTACTTTAATCCGAAATATAGTAGATAAAACATGATGAATATTCTAGCCACTTTCATAAAGCAAGTAGCAAGAACACTATAGACATACTAATATCGGATGAACGAAACTAGCATATCTATCACGATGTTCAAGGTAACAACTAGTAATATTACTAACCAAGAAGTACATATGAAATAGACATACCGGATCCAGTGGAAGGAAGCGTGAGTAGTAGAAGAAGCGGCGGTGAGTCTTTGTGAGATAAATCGTTTGTCATGGCGTAGTGGTAAGTAGTCGTGCGATGGGCGTCGCGGTAGTAGTCGTGCGGTTGTAGGCGTAGCGAGAGAGTCGAATGGAGAGAAGCGCCGGCGATCGCGCAAACGCTCCCCAAAACCTTATTCGCCCTTGCTCGTGCAAGCCTTCAGGACGAGGGTTCCGAGGCTCGCTTCTCCCGTCGCGATCGTACAGCGCGCTTGCCGGATGGAGATCGCGAGAGCGACAACAAAGAAGCGTGGTGTCTTTCGTGGAGAGAATTGGAGAACATCACTCTGTTCGGATAATGACTATATATAACAACCGGACGTAAACACACCACCATCACTCACTAGTAATGGCGGTATGCATCGCCTAGTCAAGAGGCGAAGCGGTCACCATTATTCACTAGTAACGGTAGATTGCATCGCCTAGTCAAGAGGCGTAAGCGGTCGCCATTACTCACTAGTAATAAAGAACTTCATCGCCGACCATTATTTGAATCGATTGCATTGTTCTTTCAATTTGCAAAAATGAAGAGACCGAAGCGATGCAATTATTGCCAACCGTTTATTGCGAGTCGGTGCGTTTGATTTTCGAATAGATAAAGATCTCACCCATATGGGGTTATGCCCATACGTTGCGCGGATGTCCACCTCGCCGATCGGCGAAGCGTGGCTACACCTCACGATCGCGAACTTCACCCTTGACTCGGTGTCCCATCCAAGCCCGACATACCCAGAGCTTGTGCCTCCTTTAACCCTCCAAAGGAGATGATTTTCAGGATTTGATAAATGTGCTAAGCCAAGTCGCAGCTTGTTGCGCACTTGTGGTTGTACTTGTTATACAGGAGGTCGTGACAAGATTAAGTCCTTAGGGTTGTCTGGACGGCTCAACCACATTCCCACCATTCTCGTGCTACATCCGCACTCCACCATCTTACCATCCGTCCGCACGGGTATTAGCGCTTAGGGTTTTGAGATGTAAAATACAACAATTCAACCATCTCACCATTTACCGCAATGACCGCCCAAATCATTTTATGTTTGAAATGATGATGATTAGGACACGTTAATGTCCCAGATTTAAGCAAGTCTAGCATGTCGCTTAAGTACAACCTATAGCTAGTATTACCATATAATTACTAGGTGACAATGGAATTAAGGGATTCAAGTTGTCAAGGATGGCATAGTAATTAATTATTCAACAAATGGGTATTAACTACCTTAAGCTTTAACATACATTTGATTAAAGAATTAAAGCATGCAATTTGCTATTTTAAAAGAATATAATTTGCATAAAATGTAGGCTCAATATGATCAAAGTATTGACTCGCTTGGTTGTAGGGAGAGAGTCCGAGTAGTCTTGTCCTTGATCGACGTGGAGGTCTCCTGCTGCCTCCAAATCTACGCAAGTAGGTACCTAAAAAGACACAACAGCAAAAAGGACTAATAAATACACAAGAATACTCAAATGAACTCCAAATTGAACAAGACCTATGCCATTAGCAAGATCTTGATTTTAGAAATTTTTAGAAATTTAAATCATAATTTTTGGAGCTAAAATGGGGAGATATGTATATTTAAAGCATCTCTTTAAAATAAAATAGAAAAGGAAAATGAAAACCAAATAAAAAAGAAAACTGCAGTCGCCCACACTGAAAACGTCTGCCCACTCACGGCGCGCGCATGCGGAGGAGGCCCACTGCGCGGCAGCAGCGCCCGCAGCCCAGCCGGCCGAAAGAAAAGAGCGCGAGGGGTAGGCGGAGGGAGAGGGACGAGGCGGCGGCGCGCGGGGGGGAGAGAAGCGGCGCGGCAGAGAGAGGAGGAGGAGGGCGCGACGCGCCAAGGCGGTGGCGACGAGGCTCACCGAGCCGGTGAGGAGGGCACCAAAGCGGCGGTGGCGCGACCGGAGGTAAGGCTCGACCTTCTCCTTCCTCTTCCTCTCTACCTCTTCTTCCTTTGGTTCTTTGCTTGGGGAGAAGGGCACCGGGAGCGGAGGTGCGGGTTAGGGCTTTAAAGCCGGCGGGGAAAGCGAGGAGAAGGGGGTCCGCGAGCCACAAGGCTCTGGCGCGGAGAGCGCACGGCGGCATGATTGCGGCGAGGAGGCGTATGGAGGGCGCCAGACGGAGCAAGCGGCGATGCGCGCGCTGGCGACAAGCGCCGCGACGCGAGCGCGGGAGGAAGGAAGGAGAGGGGGTCGGTCCCACTGGGACGGCGGGGCCCCGCGAGGGGTTGACCCGAAGGGGGAGAAAAGGGCATCACAAATCCTACCCACCTTAAACGGAATCTCGACCTCGAGATTCGAGTCGCCCGAGAACAGTGGACGGAAATCCAGCTTAAGTTGATCTTCTCGCTCCCGTGTGGCTTCTTTGGTCGAGTGATGGCTCCATCGAACCTTGCAAAGGCGATGACTTGACGTCTTGTCCGCTTCGACGACGCCGAGGATCTTGATCGGTGCTCCGGATAAGTCAAATCCTTATCAAGCGCGACGGCCGACAGAGTATGCTCTTCGTACTCGAGACATTTCTTTAGTTGAGACACATGGAACACGCTGGACGTCGACAAACTTTCGTAGCTCTAGCCGATAGGCAATTTCTCCACGCTTAGCGTGATCGGAACGCCTATGTATCTTGGTGCGAGCTTGCCTTTAACTTTGAATCTTCTGTTCCACGGCGGCGATACCTTGAGATACACAGATCTCCAACTTCAAGGTTAAGTCTCTTCGACGGTTGTCGCGATAACTCTTCGTCTAGATCGAGCGGCTTGAAGGCGATCTCGATTAGTCGAACTTTCTTCAACTTGCTTGAGAGTATCGGTCCAAAGATATATCCTTCACTGATTCACCAATGCAGAGGAGTTCTCGCATTTTCTTCCATATAGTGCTTCAAATGGGGACATTTTCAAACTTGATGATAACTATTATTGTATGCAAACTCGGATACGGTGAGACATTTTTCCATCGACAGAACTCCAAAGCACAAGCTCAAGCATGTCTTCTAGGATTTGATTTGTTCTTTCCGTCACCATCGGCCTCATGGATGATAGGTCATGGTCAAGGTAAGGTGTGTTCCAAGGGCATCATGCAACTAGCCCTAAATGCGAGGTAAATTGAGAACCTCGATCGAGACTATTCTCTTGGGTACTCCATGCAAACACACGATACGAGCCATGTACATTTCGGCTAACTTGTCTCCTTTGTAGGTTGTCTTCACAGGATGAAGTGGGCGACTTTAGTCAATCATCAACTATAACCCATACCGAGTCACATCCGACTTAGTTCGAGGTAGACCGTAATGAAATCCATTCCGATTTCTTCCCATTTCCACCGAGGGATCTGTAAGGGTTGTAGCAATCCGCTGGTCTTTGATGTTCACCTTGATTCACGACATACATCACAACAAGCTACATACTCGCGATATCTCTTTTCATTCGTGGCCACCAATACAAAATCTTCATGTCTTGGTACATCTTGGTGCCGCTCGGGTGGTGTGAAGTAATCGTGAGCTTCCTTTAAAATCGATCTTTGAGTTCCTTCCGTGGGGAATAAAAGACGCTTTCCCATACCATAGGATTCTCACGATCTTCGACATCTTAGGGCCTTTCCTTTGCCATGAGATGCTTGAATCTCTGGACTCGGATGTCCTTCTGAGCGGCCTTGATCCGCTCTTCTAGAGTGGGATGGGCCTCTACAGTGGCTAGTGTGCCTTGCTCTATTAACTCAAGGTTGAGGGCTTCAAATTCCTTGCAGAGCTCAAAGTTGGTGTTCCGAATCATGACATTATCAGCAGAGGATTTACGCTTAATGCATCAAGAACTACATTAGCCTTTCCAGATGATAATGGACATCCAAGTTATAATCCTTTATTAATTCCAACCATCTTCTTTGTCGGAGGTTGAGGTCCGATTGGGTGAAAATGTACTTGAGACTCTTGTGGTCCGTGTAGACATTACAGTTGATTTCCAATCAAATAGTGTCGCCAAATTTTTAGGCGTGCACCATCACGCTAACTCCAAATCATGGGTTGATAATTGTCTTCGTGAGGACGGAGTTGTCTTGAAGCATAAGCTACTACCTTTCCTCCCTGCATGAGTACGCAACCAAGACCTTGGCGCGATGCATCACAATAGACTTCGAAATCTTGATGGATGTCCGGCAGATCAATACCGTGCGGTTAACTTCTTCTTCAATTCTTGGAAACTCTTTTCACAAGCTTCATTCAATCATACTTCTTTTCCTTTTAAGCGATGGGTCATCGGTTTGGAAAGCTTAGAGAATCCTTCAATGAAGCGCTCAGAGTATCCGCCAAGCCGAGAAAACTACGCACTCCACACCGATGTGGGTTGTTTCCATTCCATTACAAACCGCTACCTTGATGGATCAATCGCGATTCCTCCAATGGATACAATGTGTCCGAGGAAACTGATTTCATGAAGCCAAAATTCACATTTATCGCATTTGGCATAAAGATGATTCTCTTTAAGCTTTTCTAAGACCAATTGCAAGTGTTCGTAATGTTCTTCATCGGTCTTTGAATAGATCAAGATGTCGCCTATGAACACGATAACAAACTTGTCTAAGTATTCCATGAATACTTTGTTCATGAGGTTCATGAAGTAGGTCGGTGCGCTGGTCAAGCCAAACGGCATGACAGTTGAACTCATACAGCCATACCGTGGTAAAGCCGCCTTAGGAATATCCTCATTCCCGATCTTAAGTCGATGGTATCCTCGACCTCGTGTCTATCTTGAGAAAATCGATGCTCTCGCCAACCGATCGAATGTGTCATCAATGCGAGGTAAGGGATACTTGTTCTTGATGGTCACATCATTGAGTGCTCAGTAGTCCACACACAACTGGCGGTGCCATCTTTCTTCTTCACAAAGAGAATGGCGAACCCGTGGAGAAGAACTAGGTCTAATGAAACCTTTGTCTTGCAAGTCTTCAATTTGTGTCTTAAGTTCTTCAAGTTCGCACGCCATTCTGTATGGTCTCTTAGCAATTGGGGCTGCCCCGGCTTCAAGTTGATGACAAACTCAACATCTCTGCCGTGGCATGCCCGGTAATTCTTCCGGGAAGACATCGGGTAAGCTTGAACTACAAAGCGTTGTCTCTAGGGACAACTCTCCAAGGTGGTGGATTGTTCTATTCAAAGGAGAGGAACGATCCACACTAACTCTTATTGTGGTCTCTGGTTCTTGGTGAGCACCACTTTCTGTTGGCACAATCTATCAATCCTCGATATTTGGCCAACCAATCCATCCCTAGGATGATATCCAAGCGTTTGAGATTCTAGCACCGAAGGTTGGCTAGGAATCTGAATGTTCCATAGCAATTTCTACCCCGACCGATCGAGGTAGCATAAAGGGGTCCCCGGTGAGCTAAGTACCACGGGTTTCTTTAACTTATAGGTTGGCAACTTAAGCCTTTCGACAAACTTTCTTGAAATAAAAGAGTGCTAAGCTCCGAATCAAACAAAACTTGAGCGGCATCGATTAACAGGAACGCACCCATTAGTACTCCCGAGGCACCTTGAGCTTCCTACCGCGGACGTGGTTCACACGGCCATGGCTTTGTGTTGGTGTAGACCTGATGCCCGTGAAGTCCGGTGACTCTTGCTTGGGGTCGGGTCCCGCTTGAATTGGCGTTACTCTGTTGAGTCTTGCCGAGCATTCGACGGTAGGACAACGATTGGCGAGTGTCCTTTTTCTCCACAGCGGCAAAGGAGGTTTGTCGGGTTGATCACTGTCACGTTGTCCGGGCGGAGAGCACCGAATCCACTTCCTTGGGGACGCGGGTGGAAACTTGGGTTTTCGAGAAGAGGCTGCAGACGATCCAAAGATGAGCCGCTTGGAATGTAGGCTTCGGGAAAGCTACCTGTGGCCTCAAATGACATCTTCCTTTGCGCTAATCTCCGCAGTCTTCTTCTCATTTTCACAAATGAGGGCTTTATTAACTAATCACTGGAAGCTAGCGTAATCATGGAGGATAAGTCGCCCTCTCATGTCCTCACGCATTCCTTCAACAAAGCGGTCGATTTTCTTCTTCATCCGCTACATCATAAAGCGAGCGAGCAAGTCGGTTAAAGTTGGTTAGATACTCATTTATCGACATCCGACCGCTTGAGAGCTCAATTCATTCTTCTTCAATCTCATTGTTCCACTGGTACGGTTGGCCCCGAAAGCGCTTTGAATTCTTCCCAGAATCGCCGCCATGCGGTTCAACTTCACTTGTTGTATTTCCGCAACTTCTTCTATCATGCGCAGAGGTAGCGGGATCTTGTGGGGCTCCAATCGTAGATGCTACGACTCCGCTATTCCGCTTCTTCTTCCTCTAGATTCTCATCACCTCGGCGGCGAGGTAATTCTCCCACTGTGCACATGGCGCGCTTTTCGGTGATGGGTGGCGAAATCCACCTTGTCTTCATTTGAGCAATGGCAAGACGAAGTTTCTTCTCCGTGTCCCCGAGCCGCCTTCACTTCTAGAGGTTCATTGGTCAGCAGCAAAGGTGAGAGGTCTTGTCCCGAGGAAGTCGCTAGCTTGGAGTTGCGATCTGGTGGTCCATCACGATTGTTTAGTAACGCTCAAGAATCTGAGTCTCACAAACATGACTTGGGTCATTGTCGGGTTTGTCTGGTGGTGGAGGAGGCGCTCTCCTCGCCTGGCCACGACCACGGCCTTGGCCACGACCACGCCACGGCCTTTCCTCGCCTCGCGCGAAGGCTCCACTGATGATCGGGCGCAGCTCTTCTGGCGATCTCAAGGAACTCAAGCTTAGAACTAGTGGGAGTATATGAGGGTTTACTAGCCTCTAAGGCACACACAGATAAGAACAAAGCCAACAAAAAGAACGGCAAATAATACAAAGCCTAGAGCGGCTACACTATAATAAGGGGTTAAGTGTTACATGACTCTCGAACAAAGCTTATACACTAAGCTAAGTCATGACACGTAATACAAACACATCGTCTACAAAAGAAAGAAACAAAAGTGCTTGCAACCCAAAAGATCGCCAAAGAAGCATCGCTAGCTAACCTAACTAATTCGACAATGCTTACCGGGATCGACCACAGCGCATAATGTTCGGGAGCGAACGAACGCTCGACCGGCTCGCGAACGGAGCAGAACGTGAACGGCCGAGGTGGCGCCCACGCATCGACTCGTCAAACCCAGCGGTGGATCGGGCCGCGCCCACGGCCGACTCCCTAGGCGACGGCCGACGGCGGCGGGCGCACCGCTATGCGCCGTGAGTCTGAGACGGGTCCTTCAGGCGGGAACGCGGCTCGGCACCGGAGGACGGGGCGACGATAGGTGCAACCGGCCGGGCGAGGACCGAAGCGGCGCCCCGAGGCGTGCTAACTCGCAAGAGCGGCGCCCTCTCGCACCGCAAAGATCCTCTCCTGCATCGCAGCTGGAGTGAGCTTCATCACTCGACCATGTTGCTCGGCGGGTGCTCGGAGTGGGCATAGCCGCCGTGAGGAGTGTCCGGTCGCCGATCTCATCCATGGCGCGGTGATGGTGGCTATCATCGCCGCGTAGCCGGACTCGCCGCGCTGCGAGGGTCGCTGCTCTCGTGTCGAAATTGCCGACACGCCTCATCCGGGAGGTACGGGTAGAAGCGTAAGGGTGACCTCAAGAAGAGATCCTCGCATTTCCAACACAAAGCGGTGGAAGCGACGCGCGCGGCGCCCCGATGGCGCCATGACGGCACGCCGGGTGCCTCGCCCCAAGAGGAAGGAAGTGAACTCGCCAACCCCGCGAGAGGTACACCTCCATCGCCCAGACTCATGGTCTCGATCTCGCCATCCTACCACGAACGAGGTCGACGGGAAAACCAAGGTACAAGATCACCGGCGAAGTATGTCCATGAAGCCTCCTCGTTTTCTCCGTGAACGAGGAGGTCCCACGCCATCCGACGACGGGTAGCCATCTACAAATTTTGAAAACAAGAGGAGGTCAAGACAAGGTAAAACTCAAGTGAAATAAGGATAAGTACAGACTAGGAGTGAAGAGTAGAAGCAATAAATACTCTATATTTTTAGCAAAGCTTTTTCTTAGATTTCAAAATAAGATCCAAGTCCTTAAGGCAACGACCAATCTAACTAAGACTCTACAATCGATGCTCGATACTACTCGCTGCACCGGATTTTCTAATCCGAATCCTTCAGGAAAACGCCGTGCTATTCCTCGGATCGAGATAGCACTCACTGCATGGTCAATCATTCATACATGGCGTGAACTTAAAGTATCAATATTACAAACAACAGAGTGACATAGACCACGCCGGGTCGAAGTTTTACAACAGGCCGATCAGCCAAATTGATTACAATACGTAACACCGAATGCGATAAGCGGAAGCAAAAGGGTAGAGCTCATCTCTTCACAGCAAGCGATCGGGCAACGCAGGTACGATCGATATTACCCAAGGACCCGGATAATATCGGTTGTAATGCAAGTACCAACGAGTCAACTTAGATCGCACGAGGCCTAGACTACGATCCTAGACTACTCTTCGCCGTTTCCTTGTCCATCAACCTCTCGTTCCTCGTAGTACGCATAGTCTCCTCCATCGCGTCATCCAAGGGTTTGGGGAGAGCGAGGATGAGCACAACTACCGTGCTCGCGAGCCAATACACAATGCAATGATATACATGCAAGGCTTACAAGGATGGCTCGGTTCTTTTATTTGCGTAAAGCAATACTTTAAATATCATAAGTACAAATTCCTAGCGCTTAGCATTTTTAACAATTTCATTTTTAGATAAAGAGATAAATTGTGCAATATTTATATTAGCAGAGGTTACCTCCACCTTCATGCTTAGTTTGATCGTGGTTACATCCACCACTAAACGACACCGGTACAAAGACCCAGAATAACCAAACTCAGGCTAGGTGAGCCCACACAATTTTCATACCACCCACAAAGGAAATTTTTAAATAGAACTAACTCAAGTTAAGTTCCCATGTCCGCCTTTGACCAGTAGGCACTACTGTTTAAACAGCTTTGTAACTCACAGAGATTGTACACTTTACCCACAAGAGACAATTAACTCGTTGCCCTACACGATTCCGTAGTCGTAGTCGAGAGGTTGTCACGATAGCCTTTCTAAATATCTCGCCCTTCCTCGCCTCACCCATATGGGGTTATGCCCATACGCTGCGCGGATGTCCACCTCGCCGATCGGGCGAGCGTGGCTACACCTCAATGATCGCGAACTTCACCCTTGACTCTGTCCCATCCAAGCCCGACATACCCGAGCTTGTGCCTCCTTTAACCCTCCAAAGGAGATGATTTTCGGATTTGATAAATGTGCTAAGCCAAGTCGCAGCTTTGTTGCAGACTTGTGGTTGTACTTGTTATACACAGGAGGTCGTGACAAGATTAAGTCCTTAGGTTGTCCGGACGGCTCAACCACATTCCCACCATTCTCGTGCTACATCCGCACTCCACCATCTTACCATCCGTCCGCATTTGGTATTAGCAGCTTAGGGTTTTGAGATGTAAAATACAACAATTCAACCATCTCGCCATTTACCCGCAATGATCGCCAAATCATTTTATGTTTGAAATGATGATGATTAGGACACGTTAATGTCCCTGATTTAAGCAAGTCTAGCATGTCGCTAAGTACAACCTATAGCTAGTATTACCATATAATTACTAGGTGACAATGGAATTAAGGGATTCAAGTTGTCAAGGATGGCATAGTAATTAATTATTCAACAAATGGGTATTAACTACCTTAAGCTTTAACATACATTTGATTAAAGAATTAAAGCATGCAATTTGCTATTTTAAAAGAATATAATTTGCATAAAATGTAGGCTCAATATGATCAAAGTATTGACTCGCCTTGGTTGTAGGGGAGAGAGTCCGAGTAGTCTTGTCCTTGATCGACGTGGAGGTCTCCGGCGTCTCCGAAATCTACGCGGGCGAGGTACCGGAAAAAGACACAACAGGCAAAAAGGACTAATAAATACACAAGAATACTCAAATGAACTCCAAATTGAACAAGACCTATGCCATTAGCAAGATCTTGATTTTAGAAATTTTTAGAAATTTAAATCATAATTTTTGGAGCTAAAATGGGGGAGATATGTATATTTAAAGCATCTCTTTTAAAATAAAATAGAAAAGGAAAATGAAAAACCAAATAAAAAAAAGAAAACCGCATGCCCACACCGAAAACGGCCCGCCCACCACAGGCGCTGCTGAGAGGAGGCCCACTGGCGCGCAGCGCATGCCCGCAGCCCGGGCCGCCGAAAGAAAAGAGCTGGCGAGGGGGTAGGGCGAGAGGAGGGAGGGGCGCGGCACGTGTGGGAAAGAGAAGCGGCGGCTTGCGAGAGGAGGAGGAGGGGCGCGACGCGGCCAAGGGCGGTGGCGAGACGAGGCTCACCGAGCCGCGAGGAGGGCACCAAAGCGGCGGTGGGCGACTCCGGAGGTAAGGCTCGACCTTCTCCTTCCTCTTCCTCTCTACCTCTTCTTCCTTCTTGGTTCTTTGCTTGGGGGAAGGGCACCGGGAGCGGAGGTGCCGGGTTAGGGCTTTAAAGCCGGCTGGGAAAGCGAGGAGAAGGGGGTCCGCGAGCTACAAGGCTCTGGCATGGAGGCAGCGACGGCGGCATGATTGCGGGCGGCGAGGCGTGCGGAGGCGCCGACGGAGCAGCGGCGAGGCGCGCGCGACAAGCAGCCAGCACGCGAGCGCGGGAGGAAGGAAGGAGAGGGGTCCGGTCCGCCGGGGACGGCGGGGCCCCGCGAGGTTGACCCGGAAGGGGGAGAAAAGGGCATCACACGTGTAACTTGTGCGTGCGTGTCCCTCAGGAGCTAATAATCACACGCGAGCCCCTGCCGGTTGCACCTTGGAGAGCTGGAGGAGGAAGAGAAGGGTCGGGGCGGAGTTTTTTTTTTTACTGTTTAATCTCTTTTTGAAACGAAATAGCAAATATAGTTTTCTAACCGAAATGATAAAATGGTACTACGACAGGTTAGACAGACGACATGTGTATTCTACCGTGCTCTTAGTCTGCAGAAACCACCTTCCACGTAGCTTGTCACACTCCGAGTCTGCGGCAGAATGACTTGCGCACGTGGGCACCATTGACAGTCACGTTTCTGCCGTAGATTAGGAGCAAAGCAGATGGCATACCGCGCACGAAGATAGCGGTAGGGGGTGCTGCACACGAAGAGTGTTGTATAGGGACCTCATTTTTATCATTTGAAGCTAGATTTGCGATTCTGTTCCAAAAAGAGACCAAATGAGCGGATAAGTGTATTGGATTGGACGCCATGCTTATGCTAAATTGGAGATATGTTTTTAACGACGAATCTAATCAATCTATCTTAGTGCTTGCATGAGATAGCAATAGAGTACTCCGATCCAAACATACATCATCAATACTAAATGCAAGCACAAGTCCATGAACCGTTCCATCGTATTCCAGGACACGCCTTTCATTCAACTTCAACTCGGTAGATGCCAATCTTATTACCATACGTATTGACGTCAGCACCAAGAAGAGTGCTCCACAATACAAACAGGCAACAGCTACGAGAAAATTGAGCAGGCATGATGTAGAAATCACCTTCAAATACTAAAGGGCGTAGACAGTAATAGAGCTCTACATAATGGAGTCCTCTCTCTCCTCATTTAGCAGCTCAAATCTATTGTGCAGGCATGATGTAGAAATCACCTTCAAATACTAAAGGGCATAGACAGTAATAGAGCTCTACATAATGGAGTCCTCTCTCTCCTCATTTAGCAGCTCAAATCTATGTAACGAAAGGCACCCTGCAAACTGCAAGGACGATAAGGGTAATCGATTGTCTCCGAAAGATGGAGTAAAACAAGCATGGAAGTTTTCCCACAAGATCCCAGCAAGATGGACCATGGCACTCGTGTCACGGTGTCTGATGATCACTTCACAATGCAGATCTTGATGACAGAAGCAACGCCGATACGGTGCAGAGCAACAATAGCATCACCGGGCTTGCACAACTGCTTCTGTACAGCCGACTTCAGCGCAGCCTCCAGGATCACCTCTGTCGACTCTGAATCGGTGGCCTTAGCAGAGCCCTCAGCAAGGAGGGGAACGAGACCTCGGTATATCAGGCTGTGCCTCGCCGGGCCCTCGGAGCTGATGGTCCAGTCGAACGAGTCGGTGGTTAGCACAGGGACAACCACGGAGAGGATCGGAACAATGGGCCGGTACTTCGCCACCAGCTTGGCCGTGGTGCCACCACGAGTCAAGACGACAATCAGTGTAGCCTTGGCCTTGTTGGCAGTTCGTACAGCAGAGGATGCAAGAGACTCCAATGGGCTCATCGGAAGGGGCGCAGACCTGATCATCGCCTTGAAGACAGCTTCATAGTCCAGGGAAGACTCTGCCTCAATGCAGATACGAGCCATGATCTTCACAGCCAACTCAGGGTATGCTCCAGCAGCACTTTCACCACTGAGCATGACGCAGTCAGTTCCATCAAGAACAGCATTTGCAACATCAGTGGCCTCAGCACGAGTTGGCCTCGGGGATTTGATCATCGATTCAAGCATCTGAGTAGCAGTAACAACAGGTTTGCCAGCAAGGTTGCACTTGTAAATCATCATCTTCTGTGCAAGGAATATCTTCTCAACTGGAATCTCCATTCCAAGATCACCTCTAGCAACCATAAAGGAATCAGTTTCCCTCAAGATCTCATCAAAGTTTACAACACCCTCTTGGTTTTCAACCTGCATAATTAAGACAGAAATCAGATCCACAACACCATAACCAACATTGTAAAAGCAAGCACAAATGTCTAACATCAACAACCAAGTATATTTTATCATCATGGCAATTAGACAAAGCTAACCATTTATATCAATGATTTTCTGAACGTTCCAAGAGTAATAGTATGAAGCCATCTAGGTCCGTAATTCCAGTTACATAGCATCAAAGAAGTTCAACATAATGATAAGCTGAATTAATTTTATGAGTACCAGGAAATAGAATAAAACCATATCAGGAGAAAGTGCAGGGAAAAATAGGCAAAGCCTTTGCTCAACCAATTGTGCAAAAGGCTCTAGTGAAACCAACACTGTAGTTCAAGTATTATCCTAGCGGAAAGCACATAGAAGATAAACAATTTTGCATTTTGCCTACTATAGCACAAATTGGGGTATAATGTTGTTTACAACCATGAACAGTTGTGAAACAGGTCATAGGAGAGCCAAATAATCCATGGGTTCTAGTGTAGTAGTGTGTATTAAGTATCAAAGAAGGACTAAGTGTAAAGCACAAAAGCAGCTCACTGAAAGAGGAATTATCTCTCAGTTGCCCTGGTATTTAACAAGCAAAAACACTTCATGGTTTTATTGCAGAGAATATCAAAGATTTGAGCAAACTATGGACAGAAAAAAACTAATAGAACCAGTAGAATAGCTGACAGTAACAACATACAAACCTTTGACATTAACTTTATGTGCTTTGCATGATGTCCAAGAACCTGTCTGACAGTCACCAAGTCTGATCCTTTACGGACAAACGACAGAGCAATCATGTCAATGTCATTTGGCACACCCCATCCCAAAATGTCTTCTTTATCCTTCTCAGTCAGTGTAGGAAGATCCACAACAATTCCTGGCAAATTGCAGTTCTTTCTCTCACCAAGCATTGCAGTGTTCTCGCACCTACATCTCACAGTTCCAGCATCTGGATCACAAGACAGAACAGTCAAGGAGATGGTACCATCAGCACAAAGTATGATATTTCCAGGCTTCACATCTACAGGTAGTTTCTTGTAACTCATAGCGATCATATTCTCGTCGCCCTTGGCATCATAATCAGTGGTAACAGTGAGTTCTTGGCCCTTTGTTAGCTTGATTGGTTTACCATCCTTCAAAAATCCAGTACGAATCTCAGGACCCTGCAGCAACGGAAAAAAAAATCAGAATAGTCATCATATAGTAACCTCAAATATCCTACTAACAAGAATCCAACCAGAACACACACTACACATCATGGATTGATCAACAGGAGAAAACGCTGCAATAAAAGCCACTGAGTACAGGACCAGTCTATTTGAAGCCTATTTTAGTAGCAAAGCAAACCATCAAATATGACCATGTGAACTGTGAAGATAAGCACCACAAAATGAAGAACTAGTTATGTATGTGAAGAAACATTAAGCCATTATATAATGAACAACTAGACTGAGCATGCATTGTTATTCCAAATAAGACCTTGTCATATCCTCTTATACTGTATGTATTGACGAAATTAAGAAGAACATCTAAAAGCTCCTATCAAAGCCAGCAATATCAAAACACCGAGCTCGATGGATTGAACATTTCTCTTCAAACCCACCAATCCCAAAGATCTGGAGAGACAGAATGATTTGATATTATAACCAAGGACGGAGGTTAGTCTCGGCCAACCTGGCCGTGACCCCCCAACATTTCAGAAGAAAAAAAAATTAGCAGCATGTATACAGTCCACAGCTAACCAATTTGGTTAGGTCAGGTCCATCTAGAAGCCTCACTGTTGCTGCTTGCTACTAGTTACGATACTACTCAGTGAGACAGCGACTTCAATCGTGCGGCGGCAGGCGACGGTTAAGCATGGAAGCAGCAGACGAGGTGCTGAGCGCTGGTGCGTCGCGGGCTTGCCGCGGCCGGGCCCGCCGGCGACGACAGATGCGCAACAAACGGCCGGAGAGCCAAGTCTGTACGCCACGCAGGACGTGCAGCCAGTTGTGAGTAGTGTGTTTTTGAATCTTATTGATGCTGTCTTGTCTTGGTTGATTGACTTATTCTTCATACAATCCTAAGTCTTGCTGGTGGTAATTTGCTTTGATTTTTGGCCCCCCTGAGATTTTGTTCAAGCTCTGTCACTGATTATAACCTAAGAAGCAGCCACAATACATCCTTCAAATAGACCAACATTCAAGTAATCTCTCGCCAACTAAACACTCTACCAAAACTGCTAATGGGCAAAGTAACTTGAACAACATACAGACAAAATCTAAAATTAACTTTACCCAACAAGATGTACTGCTTTCATTTCACCAACATCTTAGCCGGCAGGCACGGCAAACCAGAATACTTGAGAATCCATAGCCCTCATAAGATCCAAAATTACCTACATGGGGAGACAAACGTGAGCCCAATCCAAGACCCAACCTTCTGCAATAAGGCAAAGGCACAGCCGCAGGCCAATCTAACCCCAGGTACCATTTTGTCGGGCCCACAAAAGTCAAAACCACCGAAGCTCTAATCCTAATTCAACCATGATACCTCCAAATCGCCCCCAAGCTACTCCCCATCAACAGATCAGTGGATCCCAGCGCAAATCCTCCTCTCTCGGACATAAACCAACGCACCGCCACCGGATGGCCGGATCCAACCAACTAAGCAGCACAGTATAAAGTACGTAGAGCGGAGAAGCGGGGGGAGAGAGAGAGAGTTTAGAGACCCTACCTTGGTGTCGAGCATGACAGCGCAGAGGATGCCGGTGTTGTGCATGGCCTGGCGGAGGTTGTCGAGGGTCTCCTGGTGGTACTCGTGCGTGCCGTGGGAGAAGTTGAAGCGCGCGACGTTCATGCCGGCGCGGAGCAGCTCTCGAGCATGGGCACGGAGCGGGAGGAGGGGCCGAGCGTGCACACCAGCTTGGTCTTGGGCACCCGCGCGTCGGGGCCGCCGCGCTCCAGATCGGCCAGGATCGCCGCCATGTCGATGTTCGCCATGGCTTCCGGTGGTCGCTGCGATCCGAAATGGAGGTTTGGAGAGGAGAGGGGAGGATTGCTTGTGTTGTGTTAATAATGAGATGAGATTTGGTCGCGGATTTTTATAGAGTGGGGAATTTTTGCGATTCGGTGGGCGAGGAAGAGCGGAGAAGGAAGCAAGATTGTCAGGATCCACATCCTTGGGATCGTTTTTGTGTAGGATCTGATCCTAGAATCACCCTTCTGTCATAATTTTTTATATATATATATATATATATATATATATATATATATATATATATATATATATATTGAATTATATTTCCTGACATGCAAGATTATAGTATTATTTTTAATCCAGTTTCATAAATTTGGTTACACTTATTCATTTTACATGCAATTAAGCTTGTTTTTTTAACTTTTTTAATTACTTTTCAGTAAACTAATCATTTAAAATCGAATATATTAATGGTAGTAATTTTTTTTACCTTAGAACAACAAAAACAAAGCAAATTAAACTATTGTAACTTAAATTAACAATAAGCAAATTAAAATTTTATATGCTGATATAGTTTGTTGTCAGGATCATGATTCTACTCGATCCTGAGCACGGTCCTACCCAATTCTATGTGATCCTACCATCATGATTATGATTTTACGAAATTTCAATCCATATACTGATCCGTTTCATTTTAGCTCCACGGTATCTTAGGTTCATACAATCCCACGATCTGTATCGCGATCATGACAACATTGAAGGAAGAAGAGAATGAGATGGAGGACACATGGTCACGACTGATTTTTTTTTAGAGGTCACCACTCATGCACTCACCACTGAATTCTGGGATAGTTTTGCTCTGCATTCTTCGAGTGCAAGTGAAGGTCCCCACCCCAGAGGCCCAGGCATACATAGCAGCCGATCACTGCCTCCCTTCCGTTAGCTGTGATGCGACTCATTTCTCCAATTTATTCCATGTCTTGTTGGGGAGGAGGTTTTTGGAAAGAAAACGTTAAGCATGTTTGAAACATAGAAAGATTGGTGGTTTCTAAAAAACATAACCTGTTTTCCATAAGTTTTTTAGACTCCAAACAAACCGTTAAATCTGCGAACTAGTGTATAGGCTCGAAGGAAAGTACACGTGTTCCAAAATCCGAACGGAACTTGATAGGATTGAGATCCTCTGCATTGAAGTAGTCAATGCAGAGGATCTACAGTGGCATGGCATTAGGAGCGGTCTCCACTGGCCGACCGAAAATCGAAGGTACAGATCAATTGCTACAGTGTTCTCCCTCTGTTGCTATAGTACAGGCAGCGTTACTACATCAGAGCATTGTTCACTCCCTCTTGAATGACAGTTCACATGGTGGACCTCCTGATCCGGATCCAACTTGACAAACGTTGTTTGCTAAATCGTACTGGACAGAGCGTGAAGAGGCACCATGATTTGTTTGATTGGTAAAGCATGTGCTTGACTTGAGCAGTGATCTTGGGTGTCTTGATCAAGGACATAGAGGGCGGGTGGATTAGTCCTAAGCGCGTAGGGGTGGCGCCATGGCAATGAGTGTGGGCGGCGCCAACCGGCGAACCCAGCATTCCATCCATATGCCCGCCATTTTCCTTGGTCGTCTTGTCCTTCCCTACCAGCCAACGACCGACGTTTCATCGTGGTTCGTGGGCGGCCAACTTATAGCACCAATGGTCTTCCATACATGCGGATGACAAGTTAGTATTAGAGTAAGCTCATGGAAGAATGGAACTCTCTCTTTCCCTCTTTCCTTTTCAAGAAAAGGAGGTTCTATTTGATTTGGAGTTCTCAATCCGTTTGGTGAGCATATATATTGTTTAGCTCGGTACATTGTGTCCATCTTTTTGGACCCATGCATGTATTGCCGAAGGTGCTAGCCCACACTATACCATTGGAATGCATTTCCAACAGTATAGTAGTTTTATGTAGTTTCGTGAAGTTTCAGTTACTTAAAAGTTCTAGATTTCTAGTTTGAAGTTTCGACTAGGTTTCAACGCGTCTCATGAAAAGTTTCAAAAAGGTTTTTCTATTACGAGTTTGATGTTTCAAGCATGTTTCAGCATGTTTTGTGAAAGTTTCAAAATACTTTCGGCGTTTTTCATGAAGCTTGAGAAAAGGTCTTAAGAACGTTTCATAAATTTTTTGCAAGTTTTAAGAAGTTTCGAAAAAAGGTTTCAAGAAAGTTTCAATCATGAACGACACAGGATGAAACTTCTGAGATTCAAGCATGAAAATATTTTAAAAGTTTCAATAAGTTTTGCATATTTCTAGCAGTTTCTAAAAGATTCCAAGAAAGTTTCAAACCCAAATTTTGGCAAGTTTCAGATTTTCGAACTCAAGTTTAACAAGTTTCACACAAAAGAGTTTCAAGAAGTTTTGGCAAGTTTCATGAAGTTTCAAGAAATCTTGTGAAAATATTTAGAAAGTTTCAAGTTTCAGTGAGTTTCATGTATTTCTAGAAGTTTTCAGAAGATTCTAAGGAAATTTCAAACCCAGTTTTAGATTTTAGAACTCAAGTTTCAACAAGTTTTCAATTTTGTAACTCAAGTTTCAACAAGTTTCAAACAAAAGAGTTTCAAGAAGTTTTGGCATGTTTCAAGAAGTCTTATGAAAATATTTTAAAAGTTTCAGGTTTCAGTGGGTTTCGTGTATTTCTAGAAGTTTTCAGAAGATTCTAAGAAAGTTTCAAGCCCAAGTTTCATATTTTGGAACTCAAGTTTTGACAAGTTTTCGATTTTGGAACTTAAGTTTCAACAAGTTTCAGACAAAAGAGTTTCAAGAAGTTTCAGCAAGTTTCAACAAGTTTTAGACAAAAGAGTTTCAAGAAGTTTCATACAACAAGTTTTCGATTTTGGAACTCAAGTTTCAGACAAAGAAGTTTCAAGAACTTTCAGCAAGTTTCAACATATTTCAAGAAGTTTCAACAAGTTTCAGCAAAAATCAAACAAGAGTTATAAAGTATCAAAAAGAGCTTCAGTGTGTTTCAACAAATTTCACTGGGTTTCTAATCCAAAACTGTAAGTTTCGTCCAGTTTCAAATCTGAAACTTGATTAAAAATGAGTTTCAAAAGAATTTCAAGTGAGCTGTAATGTATGCCGATTTTAAAGGTATAAGCAACCACTGCTTAGAGATTTTATAGTGAAGAGATCAAAAATAGAATGGTTGGACGTACTTAGCAAAGGTGAAATGAATGGCGAGATGCTAGTTGAATGACAAGAGGCTAGTTGATTACACAGACAAAGGTAAAATTAAGATGATTGATTATTGCTCTCAGAAGGCTAATTGCACAAGATTAAAACTTACTAATATATTAGCAAATCAACCAAAATTAACTTATTACACAGGAACAAAACCTATCAAGATACTATCAACTGTGATGTAGGACAACAAGTATATCAGAATATATAAATTGCATGCTCAAAATAATACATAACAGGATATAATCTAGCAGCTCAAGGCATGATCTATACACAATATCACATCCAATTGCATTTGTGACATCAATTAATCATAGAGCAATTCAGGAGCCCACAAAATATCACTTTGAGTGGGGCTCAAGGGCTCACGCCACACTAGCAGTATCATCTATATCATCACCAACACCATCACAGAGCAAAAGGGGAGGGAATGAGATAGAAAATAAAGAGTAGTAGTTTACCTCAGTGCGACGCAGCAACGGCGGCAAACACCACCACCAGCACAACCCACATCTATGTCCCCACTATGCATAAATCAACCAAACATCAGAACACCACTACTAAATGCTCAAGTATAAAAATCAAATCGTAGGAGAAGCAAGCGAGCAGCGCCGGCCGGCAGCCAAGCAAGGGACCAGCCACCAGCGCACGGGTGAGCCCCATGCACAAACCTCAGCCAAAGCAAGCAAGGGATGAGCCACCGGCGCACGGATGAGCCCCATGCGCAAAACTCAGCCAAAACAAGCAACCCCACCAGGGGAGAGAGGCAGATCTAGGCCGAGGGGAGGTAGCCGAGGGAGGTTGGTGGAGAGATAGTCGGGAGAGTGCTTGTACCGACGGCGACGGGGTCGGGGAGGAGGCTTCGGGCGACAACAACGGGGTCGGGGGCGAGCGGAACGGGCAAGAGTAAGAGCGCAAACCCTAGCAAGGCTCGGGGGCGAGTGGAACGGGAGAGAGTATAAGGGCGCAAACCCTAGCAAGGCTCCTACTAATAACGAGTGACAACTTATTACTGACGGTTCCATAATAGAACCGTCTGTGATATGGTCTAAGATCACAGACGATTCTATTATGAAACTGTCAGTGATAAGTATCACAGACGGGTCCATAATAGAACCGACTGTGATATTTTTTTGTCTATTTTAGAAAGAGACAATCTGGGCCATAGAATGCTGATCAGGCCGTCCACAACACTTGGGAACGTTCGGACCATCCGAACCTCCCATCTTGATCGGGCCGTCCACAAGAGAGGAAGGCACGGCTCGTGGCTGGAGTGCGGAGGTGAGCTGGCAAGCTGGGCCGCGGGGTGGCTTTCGGCCCAAAGCAAATTGGAGGTTTTTAATTGCTCTTTGAATTAAAGAAAATACAGAAAAACAAAAAAAAGATTTTTAGAAAATAGTTAATAAGGTCCAAAAATTATAGAAAAATACACCGAAATTCCTAGGAGCAGCATTCAAGATTTCCAAAAGCTTTGCCTAGCATTAATTTTAATTAATTTTATGGCACGTAGTCCAACACCTCTGCAAAGAAATTGGCATACTCATGCCTAATCCTGCAGTCATCGCTGCAGAAGACGGCGTAGTCATCCCACCCGTTCACGCCGTAGCCGGTGCTCGTGCACCAGTGGCTGTCTTCCAACAGCGCCCACACCCGGCCCAGCGGCCCGATCTTATTCCACGCCGCCACCTGGACCATGTCCGCGACAAGCGTCTAGAACCGCCTGCACTCCCGGTTGGTCATCTTGGCCGTCTCGCACCTGCCGTCGGCCGGCTCGCCCTCGACCTGCCTGATGTAGTGCTTCGCAACGTCGCGCGTCTCACCGACCGTGTAGAGGAGGAGGCCGAACACGTAGGCCGTGGCCTTGTGGCCGGCGACGATCACCCGTTTAAGGAATACGAGGCCACACTGAATGTCTTAGGGCGCGAAGACAAGCGCGAGGCCGACGTTGAAGTAGGCCTCCGGGTTGCCCGCGCCGGTGGTTGACGACGGTGAGGTAGTGCTCGTTGTCCTGCCACTTCATCACCTCCTCCCGCTCCAGCGTCGCGCGCCTCCCCACAACACGTTTCTTGGATGTCTTGTACATGGCCTTGCAACTAAAATTCAAGACGACAGAATCTTAATACAAGAATTAATTATTCCATAAGAGAAAATTAAAATTAAGGCCAAATTAAGGTCGTTGTTGCTAGTCAAATTCAGTTCAGAACGTACTGGATATTGGATACAAAACAAAATCATCGACCACGTACGTAGCTCGTAGGCTGTAGAGGTCAGCCATGGGCTGAGGAGAGCTCGCAGCCACGAGGCCGACGATGTGGACGACGATATCATCAGAAAAAGGGCGATCGTCGACATCCTCGCCAGCTTGGTCCTCGCCGTCATGTTGTGTGTGCTCATCATGTGTATACGTACGTAGATCAATACCACCACATGTGTGCTCACCATGGCGCGCGATAATCATTCTTATAAAACGTCGAAAAGATGGATCGTATGTAATGTCGACGCGTAAGACGAAGAGACGACGCATCGATTGCCCGTCGGCGCAGGAGACGAAGGTTGTTTGTTGAAAACTGTCTGTGATAGTTCTAAATATCACAGACGATTTTCATCATGAACCGTCTGGGATGTTACCTTTTCACAAACGGTTTTAGCGCTGCCAGTAACACAGACGGTCTCTGAACCAAAACAGTCTGTGATTTCATGTAATACAGACGGCTTTAATCAATCGTCTATAATGAGACATCTAGTATTAGTCTTTTTAGTAATGTAACCCGAACATGGTCCAAACTAAATCTATTTGAGCGCAACCTAATATTGACATTGGGTTAATACAAACACATCTCACCGTAAGCCTGAACAAAGAGTGAACTCATGAAATTATTACAATGCAGTATCATTTCAATGGTTGTATCACCTAATCAATGGAATGGTCTACGTTAATTTAGCGATTTGGCTTAACATTTGACTATTTGAGCTGAGCTGAGACATGATATTGAATACATTTTTTCTAAGAAAAAGGACAAGCCATCTTTTATGAGAAAAATGAATGAGCAATCTCTCTTAACATTTGTGTGTTTGTGATGAAGCGATGTGAAGATGAACCACTCTAATCCTTTTCCTTTCCAACTTCTTTCTTTTTCCATTTTTATAGCACCATATAAGCAGAGGAACCTAGAACAATCCACTAATTTATTAGTTGAGGTCTCTGGTGGAATCTATAATCCATACTTTACATCCATGGACCATGTCTTTGTAGAATACAGACTTCAGACCTCATATTCATAAACCATGCATTTTCATTCCTTGGACGATAGAACGGTAGGAAAATTGAGAAGATTCACACTTGGGCTAATTGCTCAAATTTTATGTTGGTTGATTCTGATGATCTTCTTATGGATATTTGAGTAGATTCACCCTTGTGTCTTGATACTAGGATTTTTTAGGTTAAATTAATTAAAACACCTTGGTAGTACTAGTTAATAACCACATCCTCGTCTCCTTTCATACTGTGATTTTTAAGTTAATTAAGGGAAAATTGAGATTTTGCCAACCCGTCCATTGCCATTTTACTAACTTCGTCTCTTGTATGATTTGGCATCCAGTTTGTATAAATAGTCACCCCGAATTTTTCTTTCTAAGTTAGGCTGCTCCCAGTGCTCCACTTTGACTGGTATCTTAGCTTGCTATGTAGGCAAAATAATGATATAGCACCATAGTTAATGAAGAGAGAGTGTACTCTAGTATCTAATTTAGATACTAGTTCGGCTCAAAATCCAACGCAAAACAGTCTCATGTATGTAATTAAATAAAACAACTTAAGATACTACACTATAAGAAACCATGCATTGGGAATATAGTATCATAATACTCCTCATACACTAAGAAACTGCACCAAGATATTATCCATTAGGGCATCTCCAGTAGTCTATTTTACTTGTCTCTAAGAGATGCCACGTAGACTTTTTTATGACATGACGAAGAGTAAAAGTGGAGAGAGAACCAACTCGTCTTCTCACGAAACGACGATCGCTTAACGCGAAACTAGGTAGAAGCGACGAAGATTTTCTTTGTTGGAGGGCCTCGTCGTTTCCTCAGGCGTTTTCGTTCTTCTTGCCGGATCCACTGGATGCAGAAGTGAGTGGACGACGGCGGCCGTGTGCAGGCAAAACGGAACCGGAGCGAGGAGGCAAACTGAAAGGTAGTGGTGGCGCGGCCCAAGGTGGCTGGTGGCGGCCAGTCGACGTGGCGCAGCGGCCGGACCTAGAGGAGAAACGGGGCGGCGACGCATCGGTGAGGGAGGAGGGGATCTAGAGGGAGCATGAGCACCGCCTGGATGTGGGGGACTCACATGTGCAGTCGGTGGAGGTTGAAGAGGGCCGGAGCGGGCTGGCGGCGTGGGCCACCGGCGGCGCGGCAAGAGCTTCGTGGCGGCGGCGCTATGGTGAGGGGCGCGGGCGAGCTACGGGAAAAGACTTTGAAGGGTCCTCTGGCGCTCCATCCGAGAGGAATCGTCTGGGGGCTCGTCGTGTGAGGAGCACCGATCCACGGTGGCGGTTCGGCGCGGTTGGGAAGATGTGTCGCGCCGAGCTCGTGGAACGAAGTGCAAAATTAGATGAGGTAAATGTCGTTGGGGCTCGGGACACGGAGTGACGTGCATAGATGGGAGAAAGGGGCTTCAAGCCGACCGGGACGGCGAGGTGCAATCGGCGACCGACATGGATGGCAGCGCCTGGTGCTGGTGTGTGAATAAGGTAGGGAGGGAAAGGCTGCAGGTGGGCCAAGAGGAAGAAAGCCATGGAAAAAGAACAGTGTCGTTCATGCTTGGATTTGTAGTTGCTCGTAGTCAGTACCAACCATTGTTTCTTGAAGGATTGCTCGATTGCATGATTCGACGAAGAATATGCGGCACCATCTGAAGTTGCGATTCGTTACTTCTTTCTGATGACCGAACAAAATGCCTCTCTGGTTTGATGACTAGTTTATTTTTTATTGTTCTGATTTTGTGCTCTGATTATTGATGTTTTGATTTTGTGTTCCCAACTCAAGAGGGACTTAGTTGAGCACATTTAGCAGGGATTTGGCAACTAGGTAAATAATTAGTCACAGTTTTAGTAATCTTTTATACACTAATACATCGATATGCTATATGATGAGTCATCGATCTGTACTTTGCATGATTTGTTGTCTCTTGGATGATGTATGACATGATACATCGGTTTGTTGTTTAGTTCTAGGGTTAGAATCATGCAAAGCTTCAATGCTTGTGACGTTTGGTGTTAGAATTGCTGTTTGCTTATATATGTAGATGTAACCAAACAACACATGCAGGTCACAAAGATTGAAGTTAGTGTTGATCCGTATGGTTATTTGATTCATGCAAAGTTTAAATGCTTGTGAAGGTGTTAGAGACAAGCTAAGAGACAAACTATTGGAATAGTTGTCTCTAATATTATCTCAAGATGACATGAAGGGTATTAGAGATAAGCTAAAAGACAAACTATTGGAGATGCCCTTAGGAGCAGCCTTAAGAGCCACATCCTTAGTCACCTCGAATACTGCTTTTCAAGTTCCAACACCTTGGTAGTTTATAAGGCCAGTCTCAATGCCAAGTTTTATCTCTCAGTTTCCAACACGTGAAACTTTGATATGAAACGGGGCTCTCTCTCAATGTAAGTTTCATTGCACGGTTTCATAGATTATTTTAGTATTCGTGGGTCCCATCTGCCCCAATCACATTTTAGTATGGTGCTGTGATGAAACGAATTGAGTCCTCAATGAGAGTTTCACATGATTACCAACGTTTTGGAAACAACGCTGATAAGTTTTATCCCCATGAAACTTTCTCCTTCTCTCTCCTCCTAGTTTCATGCAAAGATTCTCTTTTTGCTGATGTGGCACCCTAATAAATGTGCATGACACCCCCATGAAACCTCCATTGAGACTGGCCTAATCACACGTACTAGATGAACACCGTGCGCTGTTAATTTGTAGCAAACACAATAATTAATACATCCATGCATGCATGTGGCAATGAATAGATTGTTATCGTCTGTAATTAAAACTCGTGCATTTATAGTAGTAGTACGTAGCTGTGTTTTTTTTAGGGTAATGCTATGGATCCTACTTCTGATACGAGAGCTTGTATCGAATGTCGTATTCCAACTACTCCATGCTCCATGCTCCCTGTTCCTAGAGCTATGCTCCAAGTAGTCCAGCGCGACCACAACCCTTCCTAAATCCCATCGGTGGTCCATCTCCTCCCCACTTGATGTTCCCTCCGGTGGCTCACCGGCGGAGTCATGATTGCTCGCCAAACACCCATCCCTCACCTCACATCCCCTACCACTTCGACCATGATTGCTCGCCTCCGCCAGCATCCTGTGCTTTGCCGTCGGTCGCTGGTCACCGCTGCACGCGCTCGTGGAAGACCATCCACCATGGCGGGAGCTCGTCGGATTTAGTACTGTTGCGGCGCCGAAGCTCGCCGGATTGAGCGAGGCCAACGCCGGAGGAGGGGTGACGTGCATGGCGAACGGAGGATGGCACGGTCGAGGCGACGAGGCGGTGGTGCCAAGCTGGTCTCGCCCGGCCAGATTTGGGCCTTCCGGCGACGAGACGGTGACGTGGCTGCTCGATGTATAAATGTTGCAATTCGTAAGTCGCGTTGATGCGGCTGTTAGTTTTAGATGTTGCGGTATCACACGCTCATGTTGCAGATGTTTCAATGGCTTTTCATTGTTGCAATAATGTTTAATTTTTGTTGCAATAGTTTGTTGTATTTGTTGCATCAACGATTCTCATTTGTTACATATTGTGTTTGTATTTTTTGTTTTGTTGCATCGGAGTCTCTGATATTTTTGTAGGCTAGATAACTTTTTGTTTCGTTTCGCGCATTTTTGTTGCGACAGATCGGACGGTGGT